>CM058236.1:8267531-8994829 GCA_030180135.1 Orychophragmus violaceus
CCTGGAGGATCATCTCTTCGATTGAGCAGAAGGAAGAGAGCAAAGGGAACGAAGATCACGTTGCTATTATCAAAGATTACAGGGGAAAAATCGAAGCTGAGCTTAGCAAAATTTGCGATGGGATTTTGAATGTTCTTGAAGCTCATCTTATTCCATCTGCTTCACCTGCTGAATCTAAAGTGTTTTACCTGAAGATGAAGGGAGATTATCACAGGTATCTTGCTGAGTTTAAGGCTGGCGCCGAGAGGAAAGAAGCTGCTGAAAGCACTTTGGTTGCTTACAAGTCTGCCCAGGTTAGTGATTCTTCTACCTTACATTACAACATTTTTTGATGATATCATCTTTCTATAGATATGATTGATTTTGTTTTGTTGTTCAGGACATTGCCATTGCTGAGTTAGCTTCCACTCACCCGATTAGGCTTGGTCTTGCACTCAACTTCTCTGTGTTTTACTATGAGATCCTTAACTCGCCTGACCGAGCCTGCAGCCTCGCAAAGCAGGTTTGTTTCTCTTTTAACTATCTCCTTCAACTTCTGTTGTTTCATGTCATCTAGACTTGTTAACTTTTATAAATCTTTTATGGTTGTGCAGGCTTTTGATGAAGCTATTGCTGAGTTGGATACATTGGGTGAGGAATCATACAAGGACAGTACACTGATTATGCAGCTTCTCAGAGACAACCTCACTCTCTGGACTTCAGACATGACAGTAAGCCTTCATCTTCCTTAACACAACATATAGATTCATCGTTCACTAGATTCATCTTTCTTTATACCTTAAAAGCAGATAACCACCAAACATTAGCTGAAACCACTTCCTTTTCAAGATACTCGCCGTATTCTGTAATTGACGATGATTGTTTCTTTGTGGTCGATAATAGGACGAAGCAGGAGATGAGATAAAGGAGGCATCTAAGCCCGAAGGTGCAGCTGAGTAAAGATGAAGAAGGGGAAGTCGTTTTATAAAGGTAGAAACTTCCTAGAAGGTTATGTGATAATCTGAGTGTGGAATAGCTCCGGATTCTTATCAGATACACTTGTTGTTATTTTCTTTGTTTGAAAGCGTACTTTGCCATTGATTCCTCCTTTAGGTTTCTTGAAATTTCCTATTTCCTCTTTCTAATGAAATCAAAAATGCTTTTTTTCTTGGTCAAACAATCAAAACATGCTTTCTAAAATTGCATAAATAATAGTAGATAAATTTGATGTTGTTAAAATAATATAAATATCTATTATTATTATATTATTATTTGTTTACCGATTTAAAGTCACCGATTTAGGGCATCTCCAACCCACCTCTATATTTGCCTCTAAACTCTATTTTAGAGGCAAATCTACTCCAACCCACCTCTATTTTCACCTCTAAAATAGAGATCTCTATTTTTTCCTTTATATATAGAGGAACTCTATTTTTTCCTTTATAAATAGAGGTGAACTTTTAGTTTACAAATCAGTCCATTAACTTTTAAATATTTTTCTTTATGACCAAAATAATTAAATAATAATATTTTAATGACTAACAATATAAAATTAATAAATTATAATTATAATATTTTAATAACTAATATATAATTTAAATAATATTATAATTTTATGATTGTAAAAATAAAATAAATGGGCTAAATTGTAACTTTTATAAATTAAAAGTATTATTAGTAATATTAGAGAGAATATTCCTTTTTAGAGGAAAATATAGAAGAATACATTGGAGCAAAACCCACCTCTATTATAGAGTTCCTCTATTTTAGAGGTAAAAATAGAGAAATACATTGGAGATGGTCTTAGAGTGATTATAAATATGTTCATTTTCTATTTTGTAAAATATAGGTGAAGTAAAAAGAAAAAGGTAATAAGAACAAAAATATTCCTCTCTCTTTTCTTTTTCATTCTTCTTTACTCATAAACAAATATATAAAGCATATATATATATATATACAAATATCTTTTATCTCATTTACAAAATAATAAATACACAACACGATATCATGTTAGGTTAAGTCTCCTCTTTAATCAAAATTATCGTAGACATATCTCCTCATATCATATTTATATAGTGGTAGGTTAAGTCTCCTCCTTAATCAAAATTATTGTTATGGTAGGTTATGCTATGCCTCCACGATCATGATCACATGGAAGACTATGTCTCTTCATATCATATTTATGTTGTGGTAGACTAACCTTTCTTCTTAATCAAAATTTTCGTTATTGTATGATATGCCTCCATGATCATGATCACACGGTAGACTATGTTTCCTCAGATCATATTTATGGAGTGGTAGGTTAAGCCTCCTCCTTAATCAAAATTATTGTTATGGTAGGCTATGTCTCCACGATCATGATCACATGGTAGATTGTCTCCTTAGATCATATTTATAGAGTGAGAAGTTATGCCTCCTCTTTTGAATTTATGGTAGGCGCTGCCTCCTCAATTATTTTAATTTCATTTTTAATTATACATTTATATTTATGCATTTAATAATCTGCATTTAAATTTATTATATTTCTTTCAAATAAAATAAAAATTCAAGAAAATGTTTAATCATATGAAGATAATGTCGAACTTGGCCAAGCTCGATATCACTTCCCTTGATGCTGTAAGCAAAAATTGTATGACATGGGCATCAGATGCAAAATAGCGTTTGAGATCAAATTTTCTTCTATAAACCATTGATCCGTCGGAAACGACGTCTGATGAGGCTAATCCTAAGGCCATGGTGTTTTTACGCCGCCTCCATGATAATTTGAAAAATAAATACATCACGAAGGAGGATCCATCGGATCTCTGGCAATCACTTAAAGATAGGATCGATCATCAAAAATAAGTGATCTTACCAAAAGTCAGATACGATTGGTTGCACCTCCGATTCATGGATTACAAAAATGTTGAAGAATATAATTCCGCGTTGTTCGGAATTACTTCCAAGATGATATTATGTTGAGAGCAGATAAGTGATTATGATATGATTGAGAAAACACTCTCCACATTCTATTTTGGAAATGTAATCTTGCAGCAACAGTACTGGGCAAAAGATTACACACAGTACTCGGAGTTGATGCAAGTCCTCGTAGCAGAACAAAATAATGAACTCGTGATGTTAAACCATCAGACTCGTCCAACTGGATCAGCTATATTCTCAGAAGCGAATGTCGTAGCATCCAGAAATAATGATAACTATCGTGGGCGAAGACATGGACATGGCAGAGGCCGCGATCGGGGTCGTGGACGATATCATGGACGTGGAAACGAAAGAGGTTTCAACACTAGAAGAAATAATAATACTCAGATAAATGAAGGTGGTCGTGCCATAAAGAAGCCGACCGATAATGCTTGTTACAAATGCGGTACGAAAGGGCATTGAGAACATATATGCCGCACACCAAAGCACTTTGTCGATCTGTATCAAGCATCACAAAAGGCCACAATCAATAATGTTGAAACCAACTTCATGAATGATGAAGTCGACCTTTCCTTTAGCGGCATAAATGAGGACACTCATCTTGATGTCGCAGATTTCCTCGTCGATGAACCTTAAATGAGTTGCCAAGGATACTATATATAATAAATCTTAATGTTTTCATGTTATCTAATATGTTTTTGTAACAAAACCTATTAGCAATTTCAATAATCTTGTGTAATATGCTTTTATTGTAATATAAAATATCTTTTAATATATCCTTATCTTATGACACATAAGATGTCACATATTGAGAACCAGGATGGAGATATATGTCTAGCAGACAGTGCTACGACACATATTATCCTTAAGGATAGACGATATTTCTCCTGTCTCAAAATCAAAGACTCCGCTGAAAGCGTGAGCACCAAATCTGGTAATGCAAAAATAATACTATGCTCTGGAGAAGCCAGTTTTTCAATGCCAAGGAGAACTAAATTTGACATAAATAATGCATTATATTCCCCTATATCTCACAGAAATTTGATAAGTTTCCGAGATATCCGTAAAAATGGATATCACATAGAAACTTTGGATAAGAATGGCATTGAATACATATGCATTACGTATGAGAAAAAGATGTATTGGAAGAGTTACCGATGTTAGCCTCCGGATTATATTGCACAAAAATAAACATTATTGATTCCTATGCTATAATAAACCAAGAGGTTTCCAATACCTTTAAAGTCTGGCATGAAAGGTTATGACATCCACGATCAGTAATGATGGGAAGAATTGTGCAAAATTCTAGTGGTCACCCATTGAAAAACGAAAAAAATTTCAATAGGAAGAGTTTCCATATAATGCTAGTTCTCAAGGTAAACTCATCACTAGGCCATCACCAACAAAAGTTGGGAATGAATCCCCACTATTCTTAGAAAGAATACATAGATATATATGTGGACCTATCCATCCACCAGGCAGACCGTTTCGATATTTTATGGTATTAGTTAACACATCTAGTAGATGGTCACATGTGTGTCTGTTGACCACAAGAAATACGACTTTCGCAAGATTCATTGCCCAAATAATCAGGTTGAGAGCACAGTTCCTTGACTACCCCCATTAAGAAAGTAAGGTTTGACTTTTGAATTCATTTCTAAATCCTTCGATAATTATTGTATGTCAATGAGAATCGATGTTGAGAATCCAGTACCACATGTGCATACAAAAAATGGCATAGCCGAAAGTTTAATAAAACGATTGCAATAGATTGCAAAACCACTGATATTGAGAACAAAACTCCCAATTTCTATATGGGGGCATGCTATATTGCATGCGGCCGCGTTGGTATAGATAAAACTAAATGCATATAATAAATCTTCCTCATTACAATTGACATATGGTCAAGAACCTAATATATCCCATCTCCGAATTTTTGGGTGTGCAGTTTATTTTCCTACATCACCACCACAAAGAACAAAAATGGGGTCACAACGGAGATTGGAGATATATATCGAGTATTCATTACCAAGTATAATAAGGTACCTGGAACCACAAACTGGTGATATGTTTACATCACGGGTTGCTGATTTCCATTTTAATGAAGATGAATTCCGCGCGTTAGGGGAGGAATGAGAGAATCACCAAAAGATATCACATGATGTACACAATCTTTGGCTTATCTTGATCCTCCTACCAATCACCGCGAGTTGGAACTTCAGAAAATTATACACTTACAAAGTATGACAAATCAGTTACCAGACGCATTTACAGATATAAAGAAGGTGGCCAAATCATATATAACCGCTGCAAATGCTCCATCTAGAATTGAAATTCCGAAAGAACAAAGTGACGGAAGCATTGCTAATGAACTGTGAGTTCAGTTAAAAAGGGGAGGCCATTGGGCTCTAAAGATAAAAATTCCCCGAAAGAAAAAGAAGTTGGGAGAACAAAATGAAAAGGTTCAAGAAAAACTGTATCATGAAAAATGTCCAGAAGACATTTGTGAAGAGGTTTATGAAGAACCTAACAAAGAGAAAAACCTCGAAGTCGAGCATGACAAAGAAAAGTGTGAAATTTCCATTAATTACGTCCATGATGGAAAAGTATGGATTATATATGAAATTGATGATGTAGATGGAACATTCTCCTTTATATCTCCAAAGACATTGATAATGATAATGATGATCTGTCCACATCGGAGTGCCAGAAAAGGTCCGATTGGGAGAAATGGCAAGAAGCCATGAGAAATGAATTACTCTCCCTTAACAAGAGAAATGTTCTTAGACCAGTTAGTATTAAAGCTGCAAATGTAATACAAGTCGGATGTAAATGAGTCTTGTGAGAAAAAGAAATGAAAATAATGAAGTCACCAGATATAAAGCTCGATTTGTGGCATAAGGGTTTTTTCAAAGACCGGTAATTGATTATGATGAAATATATTCCTCGGTAACGGACGCAATCACATTCAGGTACTTAATGAGCCTAACGGCATCGAACAATCTAGAAATGTATCTTATGGATGCTGTGACTACATGTCTATTTGGATCACTAGATAGTGATATATATTTATGAAAATCCAACAAGGGTCAAAGATTCCATAAGAATCTGAGAAAATTTGTTCGGTCAAATAACAACGATCACTTTACGGATTAAAACAATCCGGACACATGTGGTATAATCGTTTAAGCAAATTTTTCTTGAAGAAAGGATTTATCAATAATGTGATATGCCCTTGCATATTTATAAGGAAATCCCCATCAAGATTTGTGATCATTGCTGTTTATCTTGATGACCTGAACATCATTGGAACTCAAAAGGAAGTCGATGATGCAAGAACTCATATGAAATAAAAGTTTGAGATGAAAGATCTTGGTAGGGAACCAACTATAGATGAGCTGGCCATTCAGTGACATCAGAGAGTGGTGAAAAAGTGATAAAAGAGAGTAGTGATGAAAGGGTGAAAGATGTCCTGAATGTCTGGTTTACATAAAGCCTAAATCTTAAGATGAAAAATAATTAAGATCAGGTTAGGTTATATATTTTAGAGCTAGCATATTCCTTCAAAGGAAATCTATATAGAGTTAATCCCTCAGGCTGATGTCGTCGAAACTGAACTCTTTGGGCGGCTGCATGTCTACGGGATCGGAGGAAGAGAAACTCGCCAATGGTGTGCGAAAGTCGGGAGATATCAGGCTTGAACTCCGTCTCGTTTGGGATCCACTGCGGGGGTCTGTCGCGCAGCCTCGGAACGGTATGGGATGGTAACAAGACAACTCGGCTGACTCCAACTCCTGTGAAGTATTTGTAACCAAATCTGTCCGGGTTTGTCTGTGACCAACAAAGTGTAGTGTCTCTAGAAAACTGTGATAAATCATAGCCATCAACAATTGGTATCTCTCCGGTAAGGTGTACTCCGGCGGTTTGCAGGTTATAAGTGATGATGCCTCCGTAGGTGGTGCAAATGGTGGTGCAGCGGGAAGCAACAACATCATACTTAAACTTTACTAATCTTCTATAAAGGACACTAGCAAGGCAAGCAGGTCTGTAGTCAGGCACGAAGGGAGACTGATGGATGACAAGCTCTGGCCGTAGGACGCCGACTTGAACGGTCCTAGAGAAGAGTGAATTTGCGAGAAGGCAATGTACTAGGCGGACTACTGGATGAGTGAGAAGGTTAGACTTAGATTGCTCAGGATCATAGTCACCTTGGCCCATAATGAGCCATAAAGAATTGTCGGACTCATTCGTGATGTCGGTCTCGTGGTGGTACTCCAGTATGATAGTATCGCAAAGATGTGGAATAGATAGTGCATAGAAATTGCCTCTAATAGAGAAATAGAAGATACCGTCTGAAGCATTGGTGTGTCTCCTTCGTGTGACAAATGCCAGAATCTCTCGGGATAGATACATGTAGGTCGGCTGGTGTATCTCCATGAAGTATTGAAGGATGATAGCTTCTAAGTACCAAAGTACATCATCGGTAATGCCAAGAGAATCAAGAGTGGTGTGGTCAATCCGTAAGATAGGCTTGATCGTGAGTCTCTGTAGATGGTTCAGATAGTTTATGTCGGGGTCCATGCGCTTCCTAACAAAGCAGTCTGCTCGTCAAGCTGATGGTGGTGGCGGCGTCGACTCTCGTGGAGGTGATGGGACACGCCTTGGTCTCTAGCAGTTTCTCAAAGCTCACTGATAGAAAATGTCAAGTGGGACATCATCTGGCAAAGATGAATCATAACCCTCGCGAGCATATTCACCTCGCCCAACTTGGGCACTCTTCTTGGAACAGGTTTGGTGCATGCGTGAGTGGTCCATATCCTACAAAACAGAGTAAAATCTCGGGCAAAGATATGAATATAGTGGAAAAGAGAGGTTTTAAAGCACTTAGATACATGCCACAAGTATCTAGAAACTCAATTCAAATTCATAATACTTGTATAAGTGAACAAATTATCATGGTGATAGTTCAAGTTCTATTTTCCTATTCAATGATGTATCACATAAGAGATTGTCCAAAAACTCATTTTAATGATAATTCTTATGCTAAATAACTTAGGTATAGTGTACCTATCACTAAATGCATCAAATATACTTAACTTATGCATTGAAAATGTCCAAATTCGTTTTTCAAGAGAGGTCAATTTCTAAAATCCAAAAATCTCAATGTCATGTCAAATAGGCAAAAGTTTTGCTTCGTAAACAACCTATTAACCCAATAGGAAACTATCTAGTGTTACCTAACCATTCTAGAGTTTAATAAGTGCAAATCTATGAATTCCCGAAATGGGGTTTTCTTGAAAAACTAGGGATTTAGAGACATACCTTGATTGAGATATATGAAATCCTCTGAGTGAGAATAGTCCAAGAGATTTTTTGTAAAGTTTCAACTTTTTAAAAATCTAGGTTTTTGATCAAAAGTCTCCAATTTCTTTGGAAGAGATGAAGAAAAAGAGTTTTGATCTTTTAAAAGTCACTTTGGTTTATAAAAATGTGTTTATATAACAAAAACTAAGTTTTTATCAGATATTTAAAAACGTTTTAGAACTTACTTCGTTTTGGACCGCAAAACTAGTTAATTATCATTAACGGTTCGGGTTTTGGTCAGATCATACCTCGAGAAATCACAGAATGGGATAAATCGGGCATGACTCGAGAAATTGAGCTCACAGACAGAGGAAGGTCGGCCGTGGCTTCAGGATATGCGGTCGCGGGCGGATAAGTGATTGCCGCGAGCTGAGCGCGGTCGCGGGCGGAGATGATTGGGCCGCGGGTCGTCCATGCGTGGTCGCAAGATGGTACCGGTCGGCCGCTGCTTGGGCTGAGAGATCTTTTGTGCAGCTAAGTTTTAGGGCTGCGGTAAATCGGCCAGGACGGGGATGTCTAAGTCTTCAAGCCGGTTGGTTGCGGCTGTTGAAACCTGGCTTTGATCGAGCATCTTCTCCTTTCTTCCTTTTGTATTTTTCTGATTTTCTGATTTTTTTTTGGTTTTTGTATATATATATAAATGAAAACTAAGAGAAACAAAACTGTTAAAAGCATAAGATAGATAAAAAATAAAAGAAAACTACGACTCCCTAACTGGGTTGCCTCCCATCAAGCGCATTTGTTTAACGTCATTAGCTCGATGTTTGGGATGAGTTAGGCGTGAAAAATGTATGTCTTGGGAACATTTGTTCCTAAAACTTTCTCATTTTTGTCATGGTTTTAACCAATTCCTACAACAAGAATCTTATCTCTAAGAATCTCTTTGTTATGGAGAACAAGTTTAGTGGCATCCACCATTTTTTTGATCCGTTGCTTGCTAGCATCACTTAGCGTAACGGGACCTATGACTTGGCCGGTGGAAAAGGTTGAAAACGTGGGGTAAGGTCGTCCTTGTCTTTTGATTTCTCCTTTTCCTTCGGGAATAATGGTTCACATTTAGAAATACCACATTTCGGTTCGCATGATCGATGACAGCACTGATAGTAGCAAGGAATATGATTCCTAAGATTAGCTGTCTTTCTTATCATGATCCATCTCAAGAATTTGAAAGCCAGACATAATTATCTCATTGCCAACGAGAAGTTGGAGGTCATTACTAGCTCCTTCTGTTTTCTTTTGAGAAGAATCTCCAAATACCAAGTTCATAGTAGATAGGATTAAGGTTTGAATTCCCAAAATTTCAGCGAATACTTTTGACATGATGTTGACATAAGCCCCTAAGTCAAACAAATAGTCTTTGAATTTGACACCAGTGATCGAATTAGTAAAAATGAAACTGCCAAGATATTTGACCTTTTAAAGTCTTTGAAGAGGTAGACGTTTGGGTACCTCGAAAGGTGGAACTCTAAATTCCTCATCTTTCTTCAAATATTTTTCATGGAGGAGAACGAAAGTAGGCGTGGTGCTTGGAATGGTCTTGATTTCCTCCTTAGCAGCTGCAGTTGAGATCTCATTACAATACCCTTTTGGGTTATCTTCTACCTTTCGAGGTAGGACCCCGGCTTGTATTTTCATAGCCTCAGCAGTTTGAGCGACTTGCATGTCTAACTTCTTGGTATAGATAATGAGTGATTCAAATTTCCAGTCATTATACATATCGTTTATTCTTGAGTTGAACTCCTTGGATCTTATGTTACTCCTTGATGAGTTGCTGCATCATTCTATATAGTTTGTTTTCTCTTGAGACGTCAGGGGGTGCTGGTGGAGCAGAAGTTTGCGCGTTGAAATGCGCATAATGAGAGTTATAAGGAGCTCTCGATTGAAAGTTACCGTTTCCTCCAAAATTCCTATTCTGGAAATGATTTTGAAAAGGTTTGGGCTGAGGATAGAATTGATCTCGCGGATTTTCCATGTTATGATTACAATAGGAAAGGGGATTCATGTTCTTAAGTTGTTGTTGAATCCATTGTTGAAGGTACGGTTCAGATACAAATATTGGGCTCCAACATAGTTAACTTCTTTTTCAGGATAGAATGATCCGTCTTCATCGAATTCTTACGAGTGGTCGCCACTAATAGCTTCACATGAGTCCACCGGTCGGTTTTGAGTCTTCATCAGCTTGGCCATCATTTTTCTAAGTTCCTCGATTTCTTTCCTTTTGGGACTAATAATACGTTCATTTCTATCAAAATCGAGACAATTATTGCTATTACTAGCAGAAATATTCTTAATAAGGGAAAGTACTTGAGAAACAGTTTTCATGGTGAGATCACCATTACTCGCAGTGTCTACGGAAAGTTGAAATTTAGCTTGTAAACCCCTATAAAAGGTGTTTAACAAACTAGCACCAAAGAATCCATGGTGGGGATAGTCGCATTCATAATCTTTGAATCACTCCCATTCTTCACAGAAAGATTCAACGGGACCTTGCTTAAAGCTTTGAATCTTGTTTCTCAACAAGTGCGATCTAGAATTAATATAGAATGATTTAGAAATGCAGATTTGCATTCATTCCAACAATTAATAGATCCAACATGCATATATTTCAACCATCAAAGAGATTTATCAGTATGTGAGAAAGGGAACAACTTACATTTTAAGTATCTGGGGGAATTCGGTTGGTTTAGGTGGTACTGCAAAGTTCTTCGAAAAATTCAATGTTCTGCATTGGGTGCTCCGTCGAGTGACCATGAAATTTGTATTGTTTGACCAAGTTTATGATATGCATTTTGATCTCATAGTCGTTCCTATAAGGTATAGGAAATTGAATGGCTGATCAATTTTCGAAATGTTGATATGGGATATCAAAATCAGCTATGGTTCGGGGTTGTCTTCTCGGTTGTGGGCGAGAATCGGAACTATTTTGCCTTAAGTTTTGTTCAACGGGTAAATAAATACTCTCATTTTGAGGAGGAATAGGGTTGCCTTCACAATCGAGCAACGGCGGTTGGTTTGCAGCTCGAACTGCCTCTTGTTTAGTGTTTTGAATTGCTTCACGGTTGTTGTGTCTTTCCGAGAGCTCGATCTGGTCGTCCATCCTAAACTGTCTTCTAAACCTTCTGAGTTCTCTCTCGTATCTATCAATTTCTTGTACAAGATTCATGATTTCAGAAGGTGTTGTTCTTATTTTCATGCACATGAAACTAATGGAAAAAGAATAAAAAGAGCGGTCGGAAAGCAAATAAAAGACGCGAAAGAACCAAAAGTCTAGGAAATGAAAATTAAATTAAGAAATCTCAAGTTACAAATCAAATCCTCAGTAAAGGTGCCAAAAACTTGAGGTGTACCACCAAAACCAACTGCAAGTGCACAACAGTCGCGTGTAGTATATTAAGGGATAAAATCCACATGGAAATGACAAACTCTAGACTTCTTATCAGGACCTAATTTTTGCTAGACTCTAAGGTAGTTTGGGGGCTTGTCACAAAATAACTAAGAATTCAATTGGAGGTAAATAGCGGTTGTAAGCAATAAAAACGAAGCGTTTGGTCGTCGGGAATTTCTCAAGGGATCAATGGTTTGACATCTACTTAGAATTATACCTAGGGTTCAAGGACTTAGTCTACTTACGGTTTAGAGCTCGAAACACGGAATTATACCTAACCAATTCTCATATCATTAAACACCTAATCTCTTACACTCGACCAGTAAACTCTCGCAGCTGGCCATGAGGAAGATCATTCATTAATATCTAGTTCATCCACATTGACAGTGCCTTGTAAGTCAACTCTCGTAGCTTACAACACATCTGCTCGATTATCCTAGTTCTCGCTAATAGCTGCAATACTTTCATAGATCTATCAGTCTTATGATAAGCTTCAAGGTGATCAGTCTCTAATCATGCATTAAACATAAGGCAATAACCGAAAAACCGTAATTTACGAACCCTATAAATCAACCATAAGGGCTTTACCCATGACTAGCCCTATCAAAAATTCCCTTGAAAACCCAACAAGATAACTACTCAGATTTCTAATTGGAAACCATAATAAAAGCTTGCATAAAATAAATAAATAAAATAAACTGGTAGTTTAGGGTTTCGGATTATTTCCCGGATAATCCCGGAGCTAGAGATCTTGAATCCCTACAAACTACCTAGAAACTAAAGAGAAAACTAAAAACTACTTGAAAATTTTGTAGTGAATATGAGAGGTGATGATTTGAGAAGAAGGGATGCATGTCCTTATATAGGTGCTGAAGAGGGGGGGGGGTGTCTTAGCTCATATTTTTGATGTGGGACTTTGCTCTCTTCATATTGTGGGCATAAGTTGGTGAAAATGGCCTCAAAAAGTGGTATTAAGTCGGTGGTCTTCGTGGGTCTCCTGGCCTTGGATCCAAGCCTCCAGGTCCTGGCTAAGAAGCCTTCCCCCGCGGTCTGGCTGTCTGAGGTCGCGACCAGTGGCATGGTTTCCTTTTGCTTCGGCTGCTCATCGGTCCATCTTGCTTCTAACGGCTCTTGAGATCTAACTATTGGATTCCTATGAAACAAGTTGCTATGTGTTTATGGTAGATCCCTCTTCTATCTAAATTTTAGCTTGGCTTAACGGTAAGAAGTCCTCCATTTGGTGTAGAACTTATGAGGGAAAGCATCGGTATTAAAGTGTGAATTTTCTGCTTGTTCGCCCATTTTCCTACAAAGTCACATAAAACTACAAATGATAGAAAACACTTGAAAACCATTATATAACACGTTGAACACCAATAAAAAGTATAGAAATGATAGCTAAAAAGGTGTAAAACGGGTTATTGAGACTTTTGTTAATTGCACTTTCGTAGATAAATCTTGTAGATCTAGTTGTTGATTTGCGTTGAAAACGCTAAAATGAAAACTTTGTATGATTTTATGAATAGTGCTTGCGCTTTATTTCATTTTCGTAGTACGAATAGACATATTTATGGTCAGGACGGTGAACCCGGAGTGGTACGTCCTTCGTCAAAAGGTTGTTGACGGACCTTGGAGCCGGAGTGCTCGGAGCCGGAGAGCTTGGTGCTGGTAGTGCATGTGCCTAAAGGTGGGATAGCACTTTCGGTGAGGGGCTGTTGTTAGAGCCGATAGTGGGATGCCACTATAGGGACCATAAGTGTACGAGTAGTAGGTTCAATGAAGCATAAGTGGGGAGTTAAAGAAGAGTAGGAGTCTTGATTGATACTTGAGTGCCTTTCGGGGCATTATTTGCAAGGTGATATTAGCTTAGGACTTGTGCTTTATATTATGTTAATCTGAGATGAGTTCGTGGGTCCCTAGGACCTATACTCACTTGGTAATCCAAAATACTCATCCATTTTTAGCAGTTAATCCCAAAGAGTTGCAGGAGTAGCCAATCGGGTGTGGTGCATCGTTTTGGGAAGTGGAGACTAAGTTATTACTTTCTTTCTCGGTAAATTCTTTATGATGTTTTGCAAGACGTTTGAGGTTGTTTTAATATAGTAGGCGATATATGGGGTTAGGGTTGTTGTTTAAGTGGTTAAGATTATGGTTCACGAGGTTGTGGACGGCTGATTGGAAGTAGGAATGTTATGTTCAGGATCTGATGGGACGGATGTCACAATTTGGTATTCAGTCTAGCCGGTTCTGTCCGGGTAGATGGGTAGTGGTAATGTATTTATATTTGGATTTCAAAATGGATTTCAAAGCTTTTCAAATGGGGTTTTATAAAAGTTAGAATCTAGATCTTCACCTAGATCGAAAATCCTTATATACTCGTCCGTAAGTGAGTTCAATTTCAACCGCAGTCTAACTAACTCGTCTCTCTTTTGTAACATGATGCTGCCAAAGAGGAATGGAGCCGCGTCAGTCCGTTGTGCCACCAGGGACACGACCCGATCCACATCGGCAGCCAATGCCACCAGTGTATCTGAGACTACAATGAGTCATGAGCAAGCTGCAGGAAACCCAGTTGGAGCAGTCCTGGCTAATGGTCAAGTAGTTGTGGATGCCGCTCTTCTGGAAGAGTCGCTAGCCTTCCGTGATGCCAATGCATGAGGTATTGTAGGAGCTGCAGGAGGTGTTGCAAGAGCTTCAAAAGGTGCTGCATGAGTTGTGTTGGGCGTTGCAGAGGTTGCAATAGATCCTGCAGGAGGAGCGGGTTATGTCGGAGTAGCGGGATATGCTGCATAAGGAGCAGGGTACGTTCCAGGAGGGAATGGAGTAGCACCGCCTCCGCCATCGCCTCAGACACCGGTGTATGTGCATGAAGTGTCCTATTGGATCATGATGACGTATGTGAGGGACATGCATATGGAGCTCTTTCCCGGAGGGAAAAATGCCATCGTTGCGGACAACTGGAGAAAAAATTTGGAGAGGAACAAGGATGCAGCTAGGTTTCCAGTGGAGTTCCGTATGGATATGGCGATTCATTATCTGAAGGATGACACCTTGGAAGGGTGAAAAGGAGTGCTAGAGAGGGCGTAAGGGCGCAATGTGCTGTGGGCGGATTTTGAGGAAGCCTTTACCAGGAAGTACTTTCCGCTGGCAGCCATGTACAAGATGGAGAGAAAATTCCAGAACTTTTGTCAGGGGAACCAGAATGTAAGGAAATATGGAGAAGAGTTCAACCATCTCAGGAAGTTTGCAGCCAGATACATGAGTGAGCGGGAGTTGATGTGCCAATTCCTAAAGGGAATGAGGATGTTCTCAAGAATCATTTTAACATGAGGGGTTAATTCGACATTCATGACCTGATTAAGAAGGCAGCATAAGGAGATATTGGGTTGGAGGAAGAGCTTAAGCAGGCACAAAGTGCGCAAAACATGGGTACGAAGAGGACATGGGAGACCTCGATTGATATTCCAGTTGCGCCGTTGCAGCAAGTGTGTGGGAAGTTGGGAAGAAGCACATTGGGGACGGATGGGGTAAGATATGTTACCAGTGAAACCAGTTGTGACACCTTAAGAGGAATTGTCAGCTCAGACATCAAAGACAAGTGTGACAACCAGCGCGTGCTCAACCACTGCCGCTTACGTGCTATTTGTGTGGACGACTCGAACATTTATCCCGGGATTGCAGGAACCCTAGAGCCGGAGAAGAAGCCAAACTGTTTCCTTTCCCGCCACCACCACCTTTACTGAGGGGGCAAGCAGGAGGACCTCAAGTGTATGTCACCAGATATCATGAAGGATCTGAACCGATCGCTGGTATGTGAATCCATCTTTTGAGTGAATTCTTTTGAAGTCATTTTCGTCCATGTCTCGTAGCTTAGTCTTAAAAAAATGTGTAGGATCGGTTGTGTTTGGGAGAGTTGATGTCCATACCTTGTTTGACATGGGATCCACGCATAGCTTTATGAGCCCAAAGGTATTAAGATGCATTCGTAGCAAAATCTACCAGAGTTTAGACCGCTGGATCAGAGCGAATGCGACCTTGGTAGTCTACAAAGAGGTTCCAGTAACATTAGCCGGAGTAAACTTACTCGGGAACCTGATGAAGTGAAGGATCTTTTGGTGTTAATCCTGATTCAATTCATCAGATTAATAGATCCTAAACATGCCAGATCTAGGTTCTCTTGCTAGAAACTTAATGGATCTCACCTGTTACCTTTTTGTGCAGCGGAATATGAAGAACAGGTCAGAGATCAGCAGAGCCACCAAGTGATAACTCCTCCAGAGGTTCACACACGCACACCAAGCAGGAAGAAGGCTGCTAGACCAAGGGAGAGGAGGCGCAGAGAGAGAGAGAGAGAAATCGCAGGGGCTAGGGTTAGGGAAAAGAATTAGACTTGGTTTTATTTATAAAACCCTTCTCCAATTCCTTTTGGGCTTTTGGGCCCAAATTCCCAATCTGATTAAATCCCTTGGATTTAATCAGACCCATTAATCTCTCTCTAAGTACGACAAATGCCTGGCACTTTTACCGTACTTCTGCTAAGCCGTTCCTACACATTTTCCTGTTAGCTTAGGCGTGTGACCCATATGGGATCATATAATAAAGGCAATAAGTCCAAGACTTATAGATCATGAGCGGACTCTAGCAAGCCATCATGACCCCCAGTATTATATGACTTATGTCTGATCATTGACATACTCTTACTTTCTAGAGACAGTACCGAGATTACTGGACACAATTCCAACAATCTCCCACTTGTACTGGAATCTCTGTATTCATAATCCTTTTGTCACAATATCTCGATTAGTCATAAGGCAAGATGAGTGTCATCCTTATAAAGCCTAATCTTGTTCATCGGACTCTGATTTGATACTGACAATCCAAACGACTCGGGACAGTCCGTTTGAGCATGGCCATGCATTTTCCAGTATTCAAATCTCCGATTGGCCTAGAGATATTCACTCCATTTATATTGGAGGGACAAATCCCGTCTTGTTCCATCACTGTAAACTACTCATTTCATAATGTACCCAAACAAGGTCCTTATAACTATCGCAGAACGACAGCGTTAGACAATGATCAAAGTGCATTAGTCCATGTGCGGTCACATGCATGCGAACTCAGGTCTAAGGACTATACTCTATAGTCGTAGTAAGAATCTCTTATGACACAGATATAAATATCCTGAAGAGTTCTTATAATCGGGTCTTGTCCGGTCGTATGTACCCTACATACACCTATGTACTGACTTTGATGCCGCGCATCTATGACACACTGAGACTTTGTCATAAGTCACATACCAATCTAGTCTCACACGGTTGTTGGTGTTCCAATTTCAACAACCTTCGACTAGGGACATAATGATATGAGCCATCTATCAAATATAGGGTCTCATGATCAAGCTAAATGACTTTGATAACTCAAGATCAAGTCACTTACTTCGATGACCTATAAAATGGTTCATATCATTTTGGAACGATTATTTCATCACAGTTAAAATAATCTTGAAATAATAATTTCAATAAACATCATAAAATGTTTTACAAGAACATATCAATAACTAAATAAAGCCCTTTATTAACTCCCACTGAAATTGAGACTACATCTTAATTTCACTTATCCTACAGCAACAGTCCGCGACTCGTGCTTAGGCCTAAGGAGTGGCTTCGTTAATAGATTAGCAACGTTCTCATTCGTTGAAACTTGCTGATCTACTTAACATCTCTGTCATTTATCTCACGGAATAGGTTATACCTATCCTCAAGGTGTTTGGACTTCTGATGTGCAGCAAGTCTCATCTATGCTGGGAATCACATCGAGTTCAGTGATGAACTCTTCTTTCCAAACAACCTCTTTCGCCGCTTTCCAAGCTGCGAAATGTTCAGCTTAAGTCATGGAGTCAGCAACAGTGCCTTGCACCGCCAGACAGACACAAGATATAACCGGACTGTGACCGGAAATCATCTTTGTCCGTTGGAAAACTTGCCTTTCAGACTCTACCGACTCGTAGCACCTCACTTTTTCCGTGAATCAAGAATTTATCCTTAGTATTCCTTGAATACTTTAGGATATTCTTCACGGCAATCCAGTGATTCTTTGCTGGATTTG
Organism: Orychophragmus violaceus; assembly: GCA_030180135.1. Classification (NCBI taxonomy): domain Eukaryota; kingdom Viridiplantae; phylum Streptophyta; class Magnoliopsida; order Brassicales; family Brassicaceae; genus Orychophragmus; species Orychophragmus violaceus. The sequence goes on from CM058236.1 coordinate 8,285,284, forward strand.
ACTGGTCTTTTCTTGTCTTGCTTAACATTAAAACAACATCAAACAAGTACGTTTCATGGCATACATGATAGATCCAATTGCCGACGCATATGGAATCTTATCCATGCATTTAAGCTCAGCAGTTATCGTAGGACACTGTGTCTTGCTTAACGTAATGCCATGTGACATTGGCATAAAACCCTTCTTGGAATGCTGAAAACGTGTAGGACTTTGTCGGGATAAGAATCCTGACTTTGTCCTACCAGCTCTTTCGGATCTCTATCTTTAGATCCAAAATCCAAGAACTATGTGGCTTTACCCATGTCAATCATAAAACCAACTCCCAAGCCAGTCCTTTACCGACTGCTGCATTGGGACGTTATTTCCGAGAATCAGTATGTCCTCGACATACACATAGAGAAATGCAATATCGCTCCCACTTATCTATTAGCAAACGCACAGTTCCACTTTGTTCCTGTTCAAGTCAAAACCTTGACTTCTTCAACAGAACGAAGATTCCAACTCCGATATGTTTGCTTCCATCCATGAATGGATCGATGAAGCTAACTTACATAAAATGTAATTTTTCGGAGTCCGGGCTCACTTTCGCTTCTTTGAATTTCGCAGATTCGTCGCTTTCAATGATCATCAGATCATGCGAACTTTCAATGATCATCAGGTTCAACTAATGACGAGAAATCACTCTCGGATTAGTAACTGATTCATTCATATCTGCGAACTTCAGGCTCTACAGGTGTAGATTCTACAGAAATCTGTAAATCCATCCGTTGCTCTCCCTCAACAGGTTGAGCAGCCTCCTGTATTTTTTTCGAATTTCTTCGAGTTATACTTTTACTCCCACTGTTCTTCTTGAAAATAACTTCCCTTCTTAGAAAACAGAATGGACGTAAAAGTAACAAGCCTTGGTTTCCCTAGGAAAACCAGCGAAGTAGCACAACTACAAATACTCAGTAAAGACGAATTTGGATCGATTCCAATCCACATTTACGTGGTGTCTTTCAACTGATATTGGTGGAACCTTTTTAGCGTAAACTTAGATATTTCTAGAGCGTTATTCTTAAATAATATCATGGAAGATTCGTGTGACTCATCTTTAATCATTTCTAATAAGATCTGATTCTTTCTCACAGAAACACCTTCAGGTTTTCAGGAGAAATGAGCTGTGAAACGATTTCACACTCATTCAGATGATCACACAATCAATGACTTAAGTATTCTCACTCGTGATCTGATCCAGAGTCTTAATACTTCTGTCATTCAGATCCTATACTTCATTCTGGAACTCTTTCGACCATGTCAAAGAATTCCGACTTGTGTCTCATCAAATGAACACAGTCACACTCACTGAAGTAATCAGTAGAGACAATGAAGTACAGGAAATTTTCTCTGGCATTATTGCTCATTGGGCCACATACATGAGTATGTTCCAGGTCCAATAAGCCTTTGGGCCTTTCTCTAGCTCGGCTAAGATAGGCCCTTTACCTTTTGGTCCAGTAAACAGAATTCAAGTCTCATAAGATATCTTATCAAATGAGCCCAACAGTCCATAACTATGGGATTTCTGAATCCGACTTACTCTATGTGACCAAGACTTTTATGCCCAGAAAAATCAGGTTTAATTCATCAGATTTAAACCAATTCGGTATTTATGTTACATTTAGGCACTCTTTGGTTTAAGATATAAAACTCATTCCATGAATAGGGTGCTACAATTAATATTTCATTAAGATCAAAAGAACAAAAACTTGTCTTTTATCAAAATGAAAAAAACATTCAAATTCTTACAAGAAAATGAAAGACAACTCTGCTTAAAGCAGGTACATTGTAGCAATTACTTAATACAAAACCAAGCCTCAAAGGGATCTATAAGTGAAAACCCTACGGCTGAGGCAGCATCCCAAGCTCCTTCCAGACATGTAGTTTCACTTGCCCTTCCTTCAAAGTTCTACTGTTGCCCAGGCTCTGCATATTATAACAAATATCAGTGCCACAACCAGTATCCAATACCTTTAAGGTAGAACTTGAAGTAATAACATGAATACCTGAGGAAGTAGTCTCATACATCAACTTCAACTCCTCATCATCTTCCATGAATTTAATGCAATTTCTCTTCCAATGCCCAGTCTCTTTACAGTAGCAGCACTTACCAACGTAAGAGGTATCTGACTCGGGCTCAGAAGACCCACGCTTGCCATGATTCAAAATCTGGACAACTTTGTCTTCACCCTTGTCAGCATTAGGTTTAGTAAACCTACCCTTCTCATTCATGAGATTGTACAGGGTACTCTTCACGTTTGGCTCAACTGTCTTGAGCATATCATGCAGTTCAGTCAGCGTCTTCGTTAAGCCTTTCTTGATATAGTTCCTTCTGAACTTATCATAGCTTGACGGCAGTGACTGCAGAATGATCTCAGTTGCCAATTCTTGGCTAACTGGATAATCCAGTTTCCTCAGGTTATCAATGTAACCCATCATTTTACTGACATGAGGACTCACTGGATGATCATTTGGTAGCTTGCAGCTAGTGAGAGACTTAACCAACCGGTATCTCTCCACTCTTATCTGCTCCTGAAATTTCAATTTCAGGCTGCTGATCATCTCTATTGGCGACTCCATGTTCTCATATTGCTTCCGCAAGTCTGAGTCCATGGTAGCCAATATCAGACCACGCACATCTACCGCATCATTATAATGCTTATTCCAAGCATCATATACTGCATGAGAAGCATTGGACCCGATCCTCACGGGGAGAGCTCTCTCAAGAACATAGTCCTTTCTCTCCTGCCTGAGGACAAGCCTCAGGTTCTGCGACCAAGTCAAGAAATTTGATCCGTTCAGCTTGTCCATCTCAAGGACAGACCGGATCGAGAAAGTGTTTTGATTGTTTGTGCTAGTCATAACTGAAAATTAAGATAAAAGAATTTTAGTTAATATGTTCAATATGATTAATCTTGTATTATACTTAATATGATTAATCACACATTATATTCAATAACATCAGTTACCCTCAATAGAATATAATGATTCCAAGATCCACATATAACTAAGATTAAAGTGGGCCACTGGCCGTCACCCAACCTTAGCTTATATCGGTAAGCCCTATATCGGCTAATTATATCCGTGATATAACTCTTGGTTGTGAATCTGGGCCCGAGGCCCAATCCACTCTGATGTCTCAAGGCCCGGGACTCCCGATGGCCTAGTCAAGAAAACCAGACTATACAGTCATGTAATCATTAATGTCTGGGACTCCCAATGACATTTATGAATCACAAACCGTCTTATCCACGCAAAAGCAGACACCCTCACACTGTAAGGCCATGAATACAATTGAATGGGCTTCAACAGCTGACATAGACTGGACAAGACATCCAACGCTTGATATTATTTGAGGTTTGTAGGTTTATTAAAAATTCATTCCCAAAATAGAAGATTACTATTTTGGGAAACTTTCCATTTTTGGAAACCTACTAATTTTGGAAACTTTCTAAAATTGGAAACTTTCTAAAACCGGAAACTTTCTAACTTTAGAAATTTCTTAAAATCCAAAACATGCAAATCTAGAAACTTCTATTTTAAGAAACTTTCTAATTTCAAAATTTCGGAAACTTTAATTTAAAATCGATTTATATAATTTTATAAAAATAAATTTTAAATTAATTCTGAAGAAAAGACTCAAATAATTGGCCCAATTGTTTTAACTTCTTGGCCCGAGGCCCAAGAATTGGTCCATGTCCAAGACATAACCCAATTGTCCAATTAAATGACATAACCGGTCTGGTTCATTAAAATTGGTTTTAACCAAAGTTAATTACTACGATGACCACAATTGTCAACCGGTTATTTACTAAACCGGATTTTCTCAATTTATTTGGTCCAACCAAATCAAATTAGAAAATCACTGGTTTAGGCACAAAATCCAATTTTTCGACTTTGGATTTCTTATCCCGGTTTAACCAGAACTTAATAAATATTATTAAATCTGTTTATTAAACCGCGACGTTTAATTTTAATAAAATTTTAAACCGAACCACCTAACCGAAAACGAACCGGCCCATTAGGTTATGAAACGATCGCGGCTACACTCGATCGAACAACAACCGGGCAGCCGCATCATGCGATCGGGACGGAACGGGACGCGGGACGGGATGGCTCGGGTCGTGTTATCGGGATGGGACGGGACGATCGGGACGATGCCGAGAGATCACGGACGCGATCGCAGTCGATCGGCCCATCCGATGATCGTGCGTCTCTCGGCTGATCGGATCGACCACGCGACGTGATCCTTGATCCGTCCGTGCGTCATGTCCGATCGGCCCATCGCTCGCCCATGTCGCCGTGATCGACTCGACCACGCGACTCGATCCAACGATCGGTCCGTGCGTCTAGCGATCCGGACGTGCGTTTCAAACCACAATCCGACGCAACCAATTCATATAGATTGGTTTGCGATTTTCATTAGTTTGTTTAGGTTTTAATTCTTGTTTCTTAAGTGTTTTTCTCTTATCAGTAGATTGATTCAAAAACACTTCTTTAAACAATCCTAAACAAGATTCTAAACAAGAAAAACCACAGAACCAATGGCTCTGATACCACTGAAGGATCTTTTGGTGTTAATCCTGATTCAATTCATCAGATTAATAGATCCTAAACATGCCAGATCTAGGTTCTCTTGCTAGAAACTTAATGGATCTCACCTGTTACCTTTTTGTGCAGCGGAATATGAAGAACAGGTCAGAGATCAGCAGAGCCACCAAGTGATAACTCCTCCAGAGGTTCACACACGCACACCAAGCAGGAAGAAGGCTGCTAGACTAAGGGAGAGGAGGCGCAGAGAGAGAGAGAGAAATCGCAGGGGCTAGGGTTAGGGAAAAGAATTAGACTTGGTTTTATTTATAAAACCCTTCTCCAATTCCTTTTGGGCTTTTGGGCCCAAATTCCCAATCTGATTAAATCCCTTAATCTCTCTCTAAGTACGACAAATGCCTGGCACTTTTACCGTACTTCTGCTAAGCCGTTCCTACACATTTTCCTGTTAGCTTAGGCGTGTGACCCATATGGGATCATATAATAAAGGCAATAAGTCCAAGACTTATAGATCATGAGCGGACTCTAGCAAGCCATCATGACCCCCAGTATTATATGACTTATGTCTGATCATTGACATACTCTTACTTTCTAGAGACAGTACCGAGATTACTGGACACAATTCCAACATGAAGATGGAGTTGGGCCGTTATGAATCATTTTGGGAATGGATTAGTTGGCTTAGCACCGGGCTGTATTGGATTGCGCAAAGGCAACCGTGTTGATTCCTCGAGGGGAGGGGAAGATCATTTCCATGTTGCAAGCATAAGAGCTGATCAACAAGGGGAATGAAGCGTTCCTAGCAACCATATCTATGTCGGAAGAAGAAGAAGATCCAAGTTTATATACCATCCCGGTAGTTGTGGAATATGAGAACATAGTCGTGCCACTGCAAGTGATGTAATTCCTAGTAATTCCTAATCCGATTAGGCAACCCTAAGTCTGAATTCCGAGCCTAGGATCTCAGGGTTTAGGTAATTGAATCAGGGATCTTGCGTTTACCTTGTTCTGGCAGCGGAAGATGAATCAGGTAAGACAGATCAGGAGCGATTCAGATGCCTCGCCTCTATCGTAGTCCACACGCACACAACCTGGAAAGCCGGGATGCTAGTGCCGGATCTAGGGAATTGAATAGAGAGAGTTTCTGTTTTTTCTAATCAAGAAAAATCAATCGCTACGGGTTCAGGTCGACCATATAAGCCTATATATACGACCTGTTATGACTAAAACCATCTTTCGAATTTAACCAAAAAGATCTAAGTCATAAACCGAAACATCAGTCTCAGAATCGACCTGTGTCTATCGATACACCAACTGTGTCGATCGACACACCTCTCTTTAATCTATATTGATATGTATCCAATACACATCATCTTAATCACCACCATGATGATCATTCCCATATATAAGCTTCCAGATTGCTTAGGTGTGTGACCCTATAGGATCATATAATACTGGCAGTAAGTCTATAACTTACAGACTGCAAGAGGCTTTTAGCAAAGCATTGCAACCGCCCAGTATCATACAACATGTCTGATCTCGACGTACAACTATCGTTAGAGTAAGTACAATGTGATTTCAGGACATAATCCCAACAATCTCCCACTTGTACTGGAATCACCTATTCCTATGATCCCTTCGTCTCTATATCTCGATATGGCATAAGGCAAAAGACTGTGTCTTCCTTATTATAGCCAATATCATGTTCATCGAAATCCTGATCTATACTGATAAAACAAACGACTGACAATCACCTCGTTTGAGCACGGCCATGCATTTTCTCAGTATCAAATCTTCGATGGGCCCTTAGATATTTATCTCCCGTTATATGGGAGGGACAAATCCCATCTTGTTCCATCCCTGTTTCTACACATACTTCATGAGACGCCTAAGCAATGCCGTTATAGCCGCCAATTACAGAACGACGTTTGACAAGGTCAAAACGTACCAATTCATATGCTAGAAAGCATGATGAACTCAGGTCTAAGGACTATACTCTATAGTCGTAATGAGAACCTCCCATGACACTGATATAACTATCCTGTGGAGTTCTCATTAGCGGGTCATGTCCGATCATATGTTCACCAACATATATCTATGTGATTGACTGTGATAATCATATCATTGACTCCATGAAACTTAGTCCAACAGTCACCTCACATGCTAGTCTCTCGCGGTTGTTAGTGTCCCACTTCAACAACCTCGACTAGGGACAAACATAATTTTATGTCATCTTTCACTTATAGGGTTTCATGATCAAGTCATCAACTTGATGACCTATAAAATGAACATAAAATACTTTGGGACCATTATTTAATAATCCAATAATCAAATAATGTTGATGTCAGTTTTAACTTACACAAACATTGCCATAGCATGTCTATGTAAAGATTACAACATAACTAATGTAACTCCCACTAGAATCAAGATCATCTCTTCAGATATCTAATACCTACAGCAACAGAATGAATCTCGTGCTTAGGTTGTGGGAGAGACTGCGGTGTTTTTGCTTGAAACGATTCCAACAAACCACACCGCCATTCAGATAAAAGCACTATTCTACGGTTTTCTGCTTGGATCCCTTCCAACAGATAGTACCGTTATTTGGACAAAAATACATAACCAAGTGGGAACCGTAAATCGTCTTTGTCCGTCTAACTACTCTCAACTGGTTCGTCACTTCCTTAGTTCACCACGAACCTATCCTTAGTGTTCCTCAAACACTTGGGATATTTCTGGCAACTGTTCAGTGAATTTTACCGGAACAACTTGGTATCTACTCGTAATGCGTAAGCTGCATCTGGATGAGTGTAAATTATGGCATTCATGATGGATTCTATTGCAGAAGCATAAGGAATCACACTCATACATACTAGCTCAGCCAGTGTTCAAAACACTTCATCTTTCTAAGATTGTTCCTAGCTCAGCCAGTGTCCAAGACACTTCATCTTGCTAATATTATTTCCATAAGACCTTTGGTGTGAAGCCACTCTTGGAATCATGCATATTGGAACTGTCCAAAGCCTTATCTACATAAGGATTCTGACACGATCCAATTAGCCTTCCCTATCCATCTCAATGGATCCTTATTCCAAGAACTCATGCGGCTTCTCCCATGTCCTTTGATGAAAATGACTTCCGACCCAAGTCTCATGAGACTTGAGCGACGAAACGTCGTTTATGAGAATAAGTATGTCGTCTACATACAGTGTGAGAAATGCAACTACGATCCCACTAGTCTACTAGTAAACGCACGGTTTCTTTTCGTTCCTGATCAAGTCAAAACTTTTGACCGTTTTATCAGAACGTGGATTCCAACTCCAAGATGTTTTGCTTCAATCCAGAAATGGATCGGTGAAGCTAACATGCATACCAAGCCAATATTCGGAGTTGGGGCTCACCATCGCTTCTTGAATTTCGCAGGTTCGTCACTTTTCAATGATCAAAAGATCACGGCAATTGGTTACGAGAAATCACTCTCGAGTTAGTGACGGATCCATTCGGATCTGTGAACTTCAGGCTCCACAGGTGTAGGTCCTACAACTCTTTGCAGATCTCACCGCTGCTCTCCCTTTACAGGTTGAGCAGTCTCCTGTGTTTATCGAATTTCTTCGATGTGTACTCTTACTCTCACTGTTCTTATTGGAAAGCATAATCTTTCTCAAAAGACACAGTTCCGGACAACAAAACTTTGTTCTCGGATTGGTTATAAAAGTAACAAGCCTCGGTTTCCTTAGGACAACCAGCGAGGTAGAACTTATCAGATTTGGGTTTCAAGCTTGTCAGCTATCATTCCCAAATGATCAGAAACAACATACTTGAAAAACTTCCAGTCCTCATCCAATGTGGTGTCTTTCAATTGATTCTGATTGAAACCCCTTTTCTGCACAAACACAGACCTTTTAGAGCGTATTTTAAAAGGGATAATGGAAGATTCATGTGACTCATCATTAATCGGAGCATATCTAATAAGGTCCGATTCGTTCTCTCAGAAACACCATTTAGGTTTTCAGGAGAAAAGAGCTGTGATATGACTTCACACTCATTTAGATGATCACTCAATTCTTGACTCAAGTATTTTCCTCCGCGATCTAATCGAGGATCTCAATACTTCTGTCAAATCGGTTCTATACTTCATTTTTTGGAACTCCTCAAAATATTCCTACTTGTGTCTCATCAAAAGAACACAACCATACTTACTGAAGTCATCAATAAGGCAAATGAAGTATTGAAGATTTCCTCTGGCACTTATGCTCATCGGACCACATACATCAGTATGAGCAAGACCCAATGAACCTCTGGCTCTTTTCTTTAGCTCTGCTAAATAAGCCTTATTCATTTGGCCCAGCAGGCAGAATTCATGTCTCATATGATTTATAATCAAATGAGCCCAAAAGCCCATAACCATGGAGCTTCTGAATCCGCTTCACTCTTATATGGCCAAAACGACTATGCCAAGGAAGGACTGGTTCGAGTCATCAGACTCAAACTTTTAGTATTTATGTTATATTCAAACTTCCGCTGGTTTAAGATATAAAACCCATTCTAAACGGGGTGCTACCATAGAATATTTCATTAAGATCTAAAGAACAAAATTTGTCTTTTATCAGAATGAAAAACATCCAAATTCTAACAAGAAAATGAAAGACATCTTTGCATATAGCAAGTACATGGTGGCAATTACTTAATTTCTAAAACCAAGCTTGAAAGGCTCCTACAAGTGGAGAATTTATACGGCTAATGCAGCAACCATTGCTTCATTCCAGACGTGCAGTTCCACTTGTCCTTTCTCCAATGTTCTACTGTTGCGTAGGTCCTGCATATTTCAAAAATATCAGTACTACAACTAGTATCCAATACTCACGTAGAACTTGAAGTAATAACACAATACCTGAAGAAGAAGTCCCATACATCTTCTCCATCTCTTGTGAATCTTCCAAGAATTTAATGCAATTTCTCTTCCAATGCCCAAACTCTTTACAGTAGCAGCATTTATCAGCATCAGATGGGCCTGATTTGGGCTTAAAGGATGACACAGGCTTATCCCGATTCCAAATCTGAATGGCCTTGCCTCCACCCTTGTCTATACAAAATTTCTCAAATTTCTTGCCCTTTATGATGTTTTGCTCTGCTATCTTGAGCATGCCATGCAGTTCAGTCAACTTCTTCGTCAAGCCTTTCTTGATATAGTTGTTAATAAACTTATCATAGCTTGACGGCAGTGACTGCAGAATGATGTTTGTAGCCAACTCTAGGCTAACAGGACAATCCAGTTTCCCCAGGTTATCAATGTAACCCATCATTTTAATGACATGAGGACTGACTGGAGCATCCTTTGGTAGTTTGCACCCAATGAGAGATTTAACCGTCTGGTATCTCTCAATTCGTGCATGTTCCTGAAACATCAGTTTCAGACTGGTGACCATCTCTATTGGCGACTCCACGTTCTCGTATTGACTCTTCAAGTCCGAGTTCATGGTAGCCAACATCAGACCACACACATCTACCACATCAATATAATGCTTATTCCAAGCATCATATACTGCATGCGAGGCATTGGTCCCAAGCCTTTTGGGGAGAGCTTTCTCAAGGACATAGTCCTTATTCTCCTGCTTGAGAACTATTCTCAAATTCCGATACCAATCCAGGAAATTTGATCCATTTAACTTGTCCTTCTCAAGGACAGATCGCAATGAGAAAGTAGTTTTAGGCATAAGCTGAAATCCAAGAAAACAAAGATTTAGTTATGTATTCCATGAAATGAGAAATCTTATCTAATAAGAAAACTCGCATTATATTCAAACAATGTTTCCTCTATGAATATAATGATCCAAGATCCATATTTTACCAAAATCTGAGTGGACGACTCGCCATCACCCAAAATTTAGTTATCTAGGTAAGCAAATCATTGCTAATTGTACCCAGTACAACTCTTGGTCGCAGATAAGACAATTCATGTCTCATCTACTCTGACGTCTCTGGGCCCAGAACTTCTGATAGCCCAGTCAAGTAAACCAATCTCTTCAGTCTTGTGATCATTGACAGTCGCACTGCAAGTCTATCCATGATCACCTGCCTTACTCATGTAGTAGTGGATACCAAGGACTCCAAGACTATCCAACAACGAAATGAGTCTTGACAGTAGACAAGATTTGGGTAAGACATCAAGGTCACTTGATATTTAGTTGAGGAAATGAAACTCTAAAAGATTAGCAAATCAATCTCTGAGGTCATGTAATTGTTGATGTCAAGCACTGCAAGTCCATCAACATAATTACCTGCCTTACTCACGTAATTGTGGACACCAAGCTCTTGGCTAGAACATCACACAACGAAATGAGTCTTGACAGTTGACCACATTGAAGCTAAGCTTTGATCTAATACACTCCAATGTGTACCAAAATAGATTTAGAACATTTAATCTTGGTACATATCCAATATGCATCCAAAAGATGTTTTAATTGTTCTTTATCAACTAGGTTTAAGTCGAGTTTGGTTTTGCAAATTCAAGGTTCAATAACCAGAATTGTGAGCACTGTGTCAATCGACGCAGACCATGTCTGTCGATCGACACCACCAAACAAAACCGTACTTCATTAACCGGTTAATCCAATTAACCCGGTTCATTGAACCGGTCATGTCGATCGACACAACCCATGTGTGACGGTCGACATAGACCTAAACCGGAGACAGTTTTGATAACCGGTTCAATCCAATTGAACCGACTTATCAGATCAAACTGATCTTTACCGATCAAATCGGTTTACACTAATTGAGATAATCAGTTCAATCCAATTGAACCAATTCATCCAATTAAAACCGATCTGATCTAATTAACCAAGCATGATAACCGGTCCAATCCAATTGAACCGATTAACCAATTGCAAGGTCTGTGTCGACCGACACTCAACCTGTGTCGATCGACACAGCAGGCTTTCTGCTTTTCTTCGCGAAAAACCCTAGCCGCCGACTCTGTCGATTTCGCTATTCTGTGTCGACCGACACACCTAGTGTGTCGATCGACACTCTGCGAAAACACAGAATCGTTTTCGATCTGAATCGATCTAACCTGTTCTTATTCATACTATCTTATGAACGAATTTAAATCATCAAATTCTACTAAACAGGCTGATTCAATGATAAAACCCTAAGGCTCCGATACCACTGATGTAATTCCTAGTAATTCGTAATCCGATTAGGCAACCCTAAGTCTGAATTCCGAGCCAAGGATCTCAGGGTTTAGGTAATTGAATCAGGGATCTTGCGTTTACCTTGTTCTGGCAGCGGAAGATGAATCAGGTAAGACGAGATCAGGAGCGATTCAGATGCCTCGCCTCTATCGTAGTCCACACGCACACAACCTGGAAAGCCGGGATGCTAGTGCCGGATCTAGGGAATTGAATAGAGAGAGTTTCTGTTTTTTCTAATCAAGAAAAACCAATCGCTACGGGTTCAGGTCGACCATATAAGCCTATATATACGACCTGTTATGACTAAAACCATCTTTCGGATTTAACCGAAAAGATCTAAGTCATAAACCGAAACATCAGTCTCGGAATCGACCTGTGTCGATCGATACACCAACTGTGTCGATCGACACACCTCTCTTTACTCTATATTGATATGTATCCAATACACATCATCTTAATCACCACCATGATGATCATTCCCATATATAAGCTTCCAGATTGCTTAGGTGTGTGACCCTATAGGATCATATAATACTGGCAGTAAGTCTATAACTTACAGACTGCAAGAGGCTTCTAGCAAAGCATTGCAACCGCCCAGTATCATACAACATGTCTGATCTCGACGTACAACTATCGTTAGAGTAAGTACAATGTGATTTCAGGACATAATCCCAACAGCAAGGACCGCCACCGGCAACTAATGATGCCTTTACGATAGAGCTAGAACCCGGGACGACACTTGTTTCAATGGTACCATATCGTTTGTTACCAGGAGAGATGGCCGAGTTGAAGAAGCAGCTGGAAGATCTAGTAGAGAAAGGATTCATCCAACCAAGTAGTTCACCATGGGGAGAAATTGTCATGTTTGTTAAGAAGAAGGACATAAGTTTCAGATTTTGTATCGACTACCGAGGCCTGGACAAGGTGGCCATCAAGAATAAGTACCTGCTGGCAAGGATCGATGAGTTATTGGACCAACTTAAAGGATCTTCATGGTTCTCCAAGATTGATCTTGCTTTGGGGTATGATCAGATTATGATAGGAGAGGAAGATATTCAGAAGACGGTATTCCAAACCCGTTATGGACACTACACGTTCATTGTTATGCCATTCAGACTAACCCATGCGCCATCAAATTTTATGAAGATGTTGAACAATGTCATTTGGGAGTACTTGGATAGTGCGTCTTCGTGTTCATTGACGACATCTTGGTCTACTCGAGACAGTTGAGGATGCACGAAGTTAATTACCCCCCCCATGATTTTGATTTAGTAGTAGTGGTCTTTGCGTTGAACATATGACATACCATAAGAGTTTGAAGTATATCTTCAACCAAGGGGATCTTAATTTGAGGCAGCACAGATGGGTAGAGCTTTTGGCAGATTATGATCTTGAGATCGAGTATCACCCTGGGAAGACTGACCATGTGGCTGATGATTTGAGCCGAAGAAGGATCGTCGTGTATGAAGCCAAAGAGGTGCGTTATATATCTGAGACTCTAGAAAGCTTGCACTTGTGTTCCACCACCGTGGAAGAAGGTGTCACTGAGATAGAAGCTTTGGATCAAGCTGACCTATTATGGAAAATCAGGAATGCCTAGTAGCAGGACAGAGCCCTGCGAGACTTGGTCGACAAGGAAGTGGTTGGGTACCGCACCACGAGCAACGACACCTTTATGTTCAAGAATCAGGTCTGTTTACCAAACATCAAGGAGTTAAGGGATGAGATTATGAATAAGGCTCACCAGTCGCAGTTTTCGATTCATTCGTGTAGCACGAAGATGTATTAGGATCTAAAGCGGTACTACCATTGGGATGGGATGAAAAAGGATGTTGCTCCTTGGGTTTCACAGTTACAGGCATGTCAGCTAGTGAAAGTAAAAAGGAAAGCTCCTAGCGGATTATTGCAAGGATTGCCTTTACCAGATGGCAATGAGACAGTGTAACAATGGATTTCATTACCGGGCAACTAAGGACATCGAGGAGAAGGACGAGATTTGGGTGATCGTGGAACGACTCATCATATCTGTACATTTCCTGGCTATCAAGAAAATGTATGGAGCCAATATTCTTGCCCAAAAGTATGTGAATTTCGTCGTGAGGTTGCACGGGATGCGAGTCAGTATCGTGTCAGACAGAGATCCAAAGTTCACTTCCATATCCTGGAAAGCCTTTCAGAAAGCAATGAGGACAACATTGCACCTCAGTACAACATATCATTCGAAGACAGATGGGCAGTCTGAACGGACTATCCATATATTAGAGGATATGCCAAGAGCTTATGTGCTGGAATGGGAAGGCAATTGGGTGAAGTATCTACCCAATTGTTTCCATATGAGGCTCCATATAGTAGACCTTTCCGAACCCCCTTATCTTCAACCGATGTGGGGGGAGATACGTGATCTAGAGCTGGAAGTGATCCAAGAGACGGTAGAGCAAGTGGAATTGCTAAAGAAAAGGTTAAAGGAAGCCTACAACAATTAAAAGAGTTGTGCGGATAAGCTTCCCAAGGATTTTGAATTCGCAGTAGGTGATTCAGTGTATCTTAAGATGAGAACTTTCCGGGGTAACGATTTGAACCGCAAGTTCACAAAGTTGAGGCGGATATGGGGCCGTTTATGATAATTGAGAGGATTGGTGCGATGTAGTATAAGTTAGAGCTGCCACAAGAGTTGTCTGATTTTCAAAATGTTTATAATGCATATGTCATGCAGAAACTGGTTCGTGAACCGAAATTGATTTTGCATGAGCCACCGTCAGATTTTAACAGTAACTTGTCTGTGATCAGTAAGCCTGTTGGAATTGTGGATCGTCTAGAGTCAGAGTTCAATGGAAAGAGAACCAAAATGGTATTGGTTCAGTGGGAGAGAGATGAACTCCAAGAGGAGGTGTGGGAACCATAGATGCAGTTAAAGTTGAGTTATCGAGAGTTGTTTTCGGATTCCAGTGAATCCCTTGGTAATGAAACGAATTCGGAGGAGAATTCCTGATTGGTGGGGGAGAATTGTCACAGCCCATTTTGGTCCCAAGGAGAAAAGGAGGGTGAAGTAGACCCTATGACCATGGCCTACTCCAGGAAACCTAGGTCTCCACCCCTATCTCCTTATGAAAGGAGGTGCTTCTCGCTTGGAAAATCAGAGTTAGAGAGAAGTGCGAAGCCTTGCCAGAATCTCGAGCCGCCGTTGACATCAAACATAGACAAGCCGCCTACCGTCCACCAGAGCTGCCACAGACCGCCAGAGCGCCGCCGTCCACCGCTGCCGCCGTCCGCCGCTGTCCGCCGCTACCGCCGTCCGCCATCGCCGCCTCCGTCCGTTGACGATGTCGCTGGAAAATCGTCGACCACCGTTTTCTTCCTCCGATCGCTGCCGACGATACCCAACCCCGAGCCGCCGCCTTGATTTCTTTCTTGATATCGGGACATGAGTCCTTTGTTAATCGCACTTTCGTAGATAGAATCGTGTAGAACTAGTTGTTGATTTGCGTCGATCTGAAAGAAAGCACGTAGAACGATAGGATACCGCTAACCTGAAAATGTTGTATGATTGTATGAATGGTGTTTGCACTTTATTTCATTATCGTAACACGGATAGGAAGATTTATTGTCAGGACGGTGAGTCCGGAGTGGTGAGTCCTTCGTCATAAGGGTGTTGACAGACCCTGGAGCCAGAGAGCTCGGTGCTGGTAGTGCACATACCTAAAGGTGGGATGCCACTTTAGGTTAGGGGCTGTTAGGGCCGACAGTGGGATGCCACTATAGGGACCATGAGTGTACATGAAATATGTTCGATGAAGCACAAGTGGGGAGTCTAATAAGAAGAGTAGAAGTCCTTATTGATACTTGAGTGCCTTTCGTGGCGTTGTTTGCAAGGTGATATTATCTTAGAACTTGTGCTTGATATTGTGTTGGTCTGAGATGAGTTTGTGGGTCCTTATGATCTGCATTCCCTGGGTAATCCAAACTAGTCATCCCTTTTTGTTTTGCAGTTAATCCCCAAGAGTCGCATTAGTAGCCAATTGGGTGTGGTGCATCGTTTTTGGAAGTGGGGTTCTCTTTCAAGTTTATTTTGTTGTTTAAGACTAAGTTATTTCTTTAGTTTTATATAAAGGATTTATGATGTTTTGCAAGACGTTTGAGTTGGTTTTAATAAATTAGACGATTTATGGGGTTAAGATTGTGGTTTATGTGGTTCAGTTTGTGGTTCATGAGGTTTTGAACGGTTGATGTGGGTGTTGAAAGTTTATGTTACATTTTTCACCTCAAGGTTGATGAACGGATATTACAAAATTACTAGAGACTCGTCCGAGAATGTAAATGAGACAAAACGTGAATATCCCATAGTCATGGCTCACATGTGGTCCAAAAGTAAGCAGAACCCATGAGCTAAGGGCTATATGAGGAATCCTAAAGTGCTGCAAACGTAAAATGGAAAATGTTTCAGTGACAAAAAGGGAAGCTTTCATGAAACCAAGACATCAAGTATGCGGAACTGAGAGGAAACTAAAGCAAATATATACTATGAATTTGACAAGATTCTGCTTCAATAGCTGTTCTAATTTGGGAATTAAACAAACAAGAGTTACATTTAGCTTAGCGTTCATCAACCTTGAGGTGAAAAAATACTGAATTACTTAGGCAAATATCATCTCCTATTAGCGACCAAAAAGATTGGCATAATCCAGCAGAAAATCCATTTAGGCCAAGAGCTTTATTCGAATAATTTTGAAGATGGCTCTTTTGATTTCATTCATCTCATGGATAACACATAAAACTTCATTAATCCCATGGTTAATGCGTCTGTATAGAGCCTTTTCCACTGTTTTCAGATCTTGTGAATTATTAGATGTGAAGATCTATTGATAAAAGCTCCCAAAAGTGTGACCATTTTGTGCATCATCAAAAGCAGCCAGAGAGCGGATAGAGAAACATATTTAGAATGTGACACATATTGTAAGACCACATACATTGGTGTTACCCACTAGGGGTCCTTAAAAAAAAAAATTTATTAATTTTTTTTTTTTTTTCAGATACGAAAAAAAAAATCAAAAAAAAATCAAGCAGATGGGTTGTTTGTGGAGGACTCACTTGCAAAGTTCGATCTCTGAAAAAAAGGATCAATTACAGCAAATTAAGCCTAGCAACATTCAATCTACAACGGCCTTGAACACTTGGATGAAAGGAAGAAGTACAACAGCTTTTCAGGTATTATAAGGTGATTTGATACACCTTTAAGCTTATTTGTTTAGAGAATAATTTTGTCGTAATCTGATTGTTTGTGTCAGTAAGAACAAAGTAACAAGTACATGCAGCTTAGGAAGGTTCAAATTCCTCATACCACAAGCCGCAAAGGAATGATCCGACTAGCTCATGAGATGGTATGTTTGTGTGTATATTAAATTGGTTAGTATGGAGTAGTATTTCCTTTCTTTTATTGACAACTATTTATTTGATCTTACAGAAAAACAGTACTGATCCTAGTAAAGTTACTAGAACGAAGATTTGGGTAGCTGGCCATACTCACTCTGATGGGAGACCCGTGAGAGAAGAATTTGCTGAAACAATTGTAAGATTAGTCTTAATGTAATATTTTTTGTTCTTATATTCGTTTGAAAGTAATGTGCACATTTTGGGTCTGTTATATTTGATTGCAGGAGAAGATCAAGACAATTGATAGTGAAATGGACTCCACTTCCGTGGATAATATCAGAGAAGTTGCTGTGAGTCAGGTTCTAGGAAAAGACCAACCCGGAAGACTCATGGGGATGGACAGAGGAGCTACGATTACTAAAATGGCGTTCTTACAGGCTAGAGACTCTCATGTCCAGAAGCTCGAAGCTACGCAAGCACAATTACTATGCAAGCTTGAAACTTTGCAAAATGTCGTTAGTAACTTAGCCGGTAAAAAGGTAAATTCTTTTGGATATTGTTGTTTAATTATGTTCAATTATTTTTTCAATAACTTAGATGATTTTTTTGTCCTGATAAACTTGTTAGATGCAAGGTGATGGTGTTTCTAGACCTGAATTAAGCGATGTTAGCAAGGGAGGAATTAGGTGCCAGCTACTGGATTGGGTTTTGAATGATGATGTGATTGTTGGTGAAGGGGAGTTCTGCTCTTCTGAACCTGCATATAAGATTGGTCGAATTTCCCTGGGTCCTAATGCAGCTGCCGTAATTTTGAAGTCTGTATCAGTCATAGGAGCATCTGTCTTTGTTTGACAGGGAAGATTCAACTTGACAGAAGATTGGCAAAAAGATGTAGTATTCAAGCAGATGGGTTGTTTGTGGAGGCTTCTAAATCTAGGCTCACTTGCAAAGTTCGATCTCTGAAAAACAAGGATCAATTACAGCAAATTAAGCCTAGCAACATTCAATCTACAACGGCTTGGAACACTTGGATGAAAGGAAGAAGTACTACAGCTTTTCAAGTATTATAAGGTGATTTGATACACCTTTAAGCTTATTTGTTTAGAGAATAATTTTGTCGTAATCTGATTGTTTGTGTCAGTAAAAACAAAGTAACAAGTACATGCAGCTTAGGAAGGTTCAAATTCCTCATACCACAAGCCGTAAAGGAATGATCCGACTAGCTCATGAGATGGTATGTTTGTCTGTATATTTAATTGGTTAGTATGGAGTAGTATTCCTTTCTTTTATTGACAACTATTTATTTGATCTTATAGAAAAAACAGTACTGATCCTAGTAAAGTTACTAAAACGAAGATTTGGGTAGCTGGCCATACTCACTCTGATGGGAGACCCGTGAGAGAAGAATTCGCTGAAACAATTGTAAGATTGGTCTTAATGTAATACTTTTTGTTCTTATATTCGTTTGAAAGTAATGTGCACATTTTGGGTGTGTTGTATTTGATTGCAGGAGAAGATCAAGACAATTGATAGTGAAATGGACTCCACTTTCGTGGATAATATCAGAGAAGATGCTGTGAGTCAGGTTCTGGGAAAAGACCGACCATGAAGACTCATGGGGATGGGCAGAGGAGCTACGGTTACTAAAATGGCATTCTTACAGGATAGAGACTCTCATGTCCAGAAGATCGAAGCAACGCAAGCACAACTACTATGCAAGCTTGAAACTTTGCAAAATGTCGTTAGTAACTTAGCCGGTAAAAAGGTAAATTCTTTTGGATATTGCTGTTTAATTATGTTCAATTATTTTTTCAATAACTTATATGATTTTTTTGTCCTGATAAAATTGTTAGATGCAAGGTGATGGTGTTTCTAGATCTGAATTAAGCGATGTTTGCAAGGGAGGAATTAGGTGCCAGCTACTGGATTGGTTTTTGAATGATGATGTGATTGTTGGTGAAGGGGAGTTCTGCTCTTCTGAAACTGCATATAAGATTGTTCGAATTTCCCTGGGTCCTAATGCAGCTGTCGTAATTGTGAAGTCTGTATCAGTCGTAGGAGCATCTGTCTGGAGACCCACTACAACCATTGGCTCACTTGATCAGGCTGTAGGAGTTAAAATTGCATGGCCATCTGATAAGTTATTCTTGGATGATGAAATTTACCACTCTCAACATGCTAACACTGTCGGATCAGAAGTATTGATAGTAAGTTTGTTTTCCTCTCATGTTCACATTGAGTAGATTACTGATATCTATTGTGTGTATATTTTTCATGACTTATAAGGCTACAGATGAGTCGATAAGAAGAGTTCAAATCTTTGATTACTGGAATGTAGAAGATGAATTGATTGCTGAGGGTAAAATGTTTTCATCTGAACCTTCCTACTTGGTGAACGATATTTCGCTTGGACCGAATGCTGCAGTTGTTAAGGTTGAACTGGTTGTTAAAACAGATGCTTTCCTATGGAGACCTATGCCTGGAATGTCAAAAATGGGTGATGCACTACATGCGACCATTGCATGGCCTATTGATAGGCTACGACTACCTGATCAAACTTTAGAGGATGAATCAACTTGGAAATCCACTTAGGTAATAGTTTGTGTTGGCAGAAATTGAGATTGAGAGTGGATATATGTTGTATTGGATTTGTTGATATTGCGATGATCACATTGTGATGAATGTGTTTTATCATGTTTTTGTTTTACAGTGGTAGTCCCAGCACTAGTACAAGCAACAAGGGTGGTAAACCGAAGTGCGCTCTATTGGACTGTGATAACTCTGGACAAATGGTGCAGTGGGTCGTGTGTTTTCAACTGATCCAGCCGACAAGGTTCATTTCGTCCCTCTAGGTCCTAATGCTTCTAAGGTCTGGGTAGAGGTTATAAAAGTTGATGGTGCACGAGTGTGGAGACCAAACTCTGAAGTTGAATTCATAGCTGATGCAGTAGGAACCATAGTGGCTTGGCCAAATGAAAAACTTGTTTTCATCTGAGACGTTTGTGATACATTAGGGTGTTACTTTGAACTACTTCTCTTTGTGTGTAATATGTTTGTCTTTATTGACACTTAATCAATGTTGAACCTTTGTTTTTTGTCTTTGTGAAACTAATTAATCTATGTTTTTTAATATTATCTCTAGATCCAGCATTATACAAAAATATAAATATATAATTAATTAAATATTGTAACAAATCTAAAAACAATACTCAGTAAGAATTACACTAATATAACTGCTATAGTAATATTAAAAATAACAAATATACGAACGCTGTAAAAAGTAAATAATAGCAAACAACTACGCTATTAAATCATATTTAATTACACTACAAAACCGCAATTGTATAAGACAATACAATAACACTACAAAAAACAGCTATCTAATGTGTCCGGCGTACTATGACGGGGAATGACACAACGCTTGTAAAAACACAATGGTATCGTTAGATAGCGTTATTCATCCGCTAAGAAAAACCTTTTTCTTGTAGTTTTGTGCCTAACCATTTTCGAATATTGTTCAAAATATGAACACCATAAGCTTTGCGGTTTTGTAGAATTAATTTGTTGCCGGAAAATCAAGTCTTTAAGCTTCTCAGACTTTTGCTTATGCCATGAATAATTTTTGAAATCTTTCCAAGTTAATGAAGATCTCTAAAAAAAACCGACTTACTATGTCAAAGAAATTGACATCCCTTCGGCCATTATCTCATGCATCATCAATCACAGCGAATGTGTGTTCTTAGACACATAGAAGTATCCAAGTTGGGATAGACTTATACAACTGTTTGTTCAAACGGATTTGATCTAATTTTTTCACAAATATCCTCACAAATATAAGATTCATCATTGACTAGAGTACTCACATTAGTATTCACAAGAGAAAGCCATATGATATCCTCTTTGAGTTACTTCTCTAGTTTCAGCATGGTAATGAATATAAACATCTTCTCATGCCACATAATGAATCGAATTCCATCGATTTTGTCTAGCATTAATCCTATGCTTTGAACATTAGGCACTAACACATGGAAGACCACTATCAAACTGAATTTGGTGTGTTGACTCACTGGACCCGTAACCAATAACACCTCCACCACAGTCGGTGTAAATAGAGTTAGATAATCTGATATACATCAGAATTCTAATCTATAAAGAATACAATGTCGTAGGTAGTAGACCATTCCCAGTTTGGATTGTCGACTCACCATACACATTGTCATCTCAAATGTTTATGTAAACATTCTCATTTTAGTGATATTTTCCGATTTCCATACAAGCAAAATCAATCTAATATACTAAAAATATTAAGAAGTTCAAATATAGATCAACAATATAAATTTCATTACATAATTAAATTAAAATTTCTGGAATTAATAAATTCAGAATTTAACAATTTAATTAAATGCAGAGATAATCACCAAATATTTTAATTACAGTCGAAACTTTGTTGAGAAATACACAAATTTCAGACCAAGTAAATTAAAATCTCTCAAATTTTTGGTAAAAACTTAACATCAATCACTATGAATTATAGAGACAATTTAATATATGAATTTTAAGCTAACTAAATCACAAAATCAGATTAAAATTATTTTCAGACTTTTAGAAAATCCTGAAAAACTCTACAATCAAAAGATTAAATCGTAGAAAATTATTTAAAATTTTCTCATACTTTTTTCTGGAATACATCAATGAATGATCACATTTACCAATATAAATCTACAATTTAAACTTATTAAATCTGCAAAAAAAATATTTCAAAAATAAAAAATAATCTGAAAATTCCAAAATTTAAATAATATTATGTGAAAAGACATATTAAACAATTTATATAGTTCGAATAAATTGCATATGCATTTTATAAATAATTCCAGAACTAAAAAAACTAGAAAATATAAATAAATTGAGAAATATTTTCTGAATATTTGTTGAGTAAAGAACAAATTTCAGAATAAGAATAACCTGAAAAGGATCAAAAAATTGATGGAAGACATATTATAGATCCATACTCATATATTAT
The DNA here is from genome assembly GCA_030180135.1 of Orychophragmus violaceus. NCBI lineage: Eukaryota > Viridiplantae > Streptophyta > Magnoliopsida > Brassicales > Brassicaceae > Orychophragmus > Orychophragmus violaceus. The sequence goes on from CM058236.1 coordinate 8,307,448, forward strand.
CGACAAAAATACTCCACAAAATAATCAGTTTTCGTTAGTGCAATAAGCATAAACAAAAAATTACAGAATTAAGATTGTAGGAACGCAAGTTCTACAATAGGACAAACTAATATTTGTGAAACAAAATATACTCGATTATCATAATCTTAAAATGATACTGATACAAGAATTTAGAGAAGAACGGATTTGCAGAGGTAAGATTTGATTTTTTCCCTTAATTCTGAAAACGCCTTGTAGTGTGACGGCTGCATGACGTTCCGAATCCCAGAATACAACTGTATATTCCTTATGATTTATACCACCTAAATCCATAAGCTTACGAACCACATTTTTGTGTTGTACTCTCATACAAAAAAATGAGAAAAAGGAGAAGATAAAACGATTGTTTTCTTGCATTGTTAGAATGAATGAAAACCAATAGACTTTCTCTAATACTACGAATTATACCTCCGTGCACGCGCGGGGGGGGGGGGGTTGTGTGTCATGTGTATTTTTGACATATAATTGTAGGAATTTCTAGCAGTTCCTAATCAGATTAGCAACCCTAGGTATAAATTCCAAGCCTAGGATCTAGGGTTCATGTATATTGAATCTACATCAGATCTCGGATTACCTGGAGATTAGCAGCAGAAGATGAACAAATAATCGAGATCTTAAAGCGCCTCAGATGCTGCGCCTCTACTGGTATCCACACACACACAAACTGGAACTGACGGGATGCTAGTGCCGTTTAGAGATCGGATCTCTCAGAGGGTTTCAGTTTCTTTCTGGTGGCTGTGTATTAGGTCTACCACTCTGTAAAAGTCGACCATATATCATATATATATGTCGTGACACGAGAAGAAGGCTATAGGCTGTAATCAAAAGGATAACGACCTAATTAACCTGGGATTAACCGGTGTTAATTAAGTCATAAACAAAAATCTGCAATTTGGTTCGCGACCTGTGTCGATCGATATACTTTCTGTGGCGATCGACACAACCTCTGAAACTTGTTATCGAATGCATATCATATATACATTCATCAGATCATTACACTAATGATCAACCCCATATTCTATATCCAGTTTGCTTAGGTGTGTGACCCTGTAAGATCATATAATACTAGCAATGAGTTCTAAACTCATAGATCATAAGTGGCTTCTAGCAAAGCATTATGATTACCCAGTATCATATGAATGTCTAATCTCGACAACACAACTATCTCTAGAGTGATTACAAGTGTGATTTCTGGACATTCCCAACAATCTCCCACTTGTACTGGAATCATCTATTCCCATAATCCCTTCGTCTCTATATCTCGATCTGGCATAAGGCAAGATCCGTGTCATCCTTATTAAGCCAAAATCATGTTCATCGAACTCCGATTTATACTGACAAGACAAACGACTGACAATCACCTCGTTTGAGTGCGGCCACACATTTCTCAGTATCAAATCTTCGATGGGCCCTGAGATATTTATCTCCTGTTATATAGGAGGGACAAATCCCATCTTGTTCCATCCCTGTTCCTTCACACACTTCATGATACGCCCAATCAATGCCTTTATAGTCACCAGTTACGGCTGACGTTTGACAAGGTTAAAGTGGACCAATTCATATGTAAGAAAACATGATGAACTCAGGTCTAAGGACTATACTCTATAGTCGTAATGAAAACTCTTATGACACTTATATAACTATCCTGTGGAGTTTTTATTAGCGGGTCATGTCCGATCCTGTGTTCTCGAACACATATCTATGTGATTGACTTTAATACTCTTATTAATGACTCCATGAAACTTAGTCATCAGTCACCTCACATACTAGTCTCACGTGGTTGTTAATGTCCCACTTTAACAACCATGACCATGGACCAACTTAATTTATGCCATTTATCATTTATAGGGTTTCATGATCAAGTCACATACTTGATTACCTATAAAATGTCATAAATTACTTTGGGACTATTATTTAATAACATAATTAAATAATACTGATGTGAGAGTTCATTAACATAATCAAATTATGTTTACATGAACATCATATCACAACTAGAATTAACAACAACAACTCCCACTAAAATTAAGATCACATCTTGAGACATCTAATGCCTATAGCAGTTGTCTGAACCTCATGCGTTCTTGCTCAGCATGCGTCGAAGGACACTGCGTCTTGCTAAGAGTAATGCCAAGAGTCATTTGGCATGAAGCCCTTCTTGGAATCATGCATATTGGACCTGTGCAAGACCTTATCAATATAAGTATCTTGACACAATCCAATTAGCTTGTCCAATCTATCTCTATAGATTCTTATTCCAAGAATGTACACGGCTTCTCCCATGCTTTTATCGAGAAACAACTTTCGAGTAAAGTCTTAACAGACTGAAACAATGGAACTTCATTTTTCGAGAAGCATTATGTTATCAACATACAATGCTAGAAATGCAACGGTGCTCCCACTAGTCATCTTGTAAACACACGTTTCCTTTTCGTTTCTGATGAAGTCAAACCTTTTTGACTGCTTCATCAACACGAAGATTCCTAGTCCAGATGCTTGCTTCAATCCATAATGGATCGATGAAGCTTGCATACCTTCCTAGAAGCTTTAGGATCAATGAAAACTTCAGGTTGTGTCATGTACACATCCTTTTCCAGAATTCCATTAAGGAAAACTGTTTTCACATCCATCTGCCAGATCTCATAACCATTATGAGTGGCGGTTGCTAGGAGAATCCGAATGAACTTGAGCATAGGGACTGTGAATAGGTTTCTTCATAGTCAATACCATGAATTTGTTTGAAACCCTTTTCCACCAACCCAGCTTTTAATATCTGAATATTACCATCCATGTCAATTTTCTTCTTGAAAATCCATTTACACTTAATGGCTTTTACACCATCGGGTAAATCAACCAAAGTCCACACTTGGTTCTGTGACATGGATCCCATTTCGGATTCAGCGGCTTTCGGCCACTTTTCGGAGTCAAGGCCCATCATTGCTTCTTCAAAGTCGCATACTCGTCACTGTCTATAATCAACAGATCATAGCAATTGGTCATGAGAAATCCAAATTTCTCGGGTTCGTGACGAATCCTCTCGGATTTGCGAACTTCAGGCACCACAGGTGTGGGGTTCTACAACTCTTTGTAGATCCAACTGCTGCTCTTCCTCATCACGTTAAGCAGTCTCCTGTGATTCTCGAATTTCTTCGAGTTGTACTTTACTCCCACTGTTCTTCCTGGAAAGAAAGTCTCTCTCAAGAAAAACACAGTCAATTGTGTCGTTCTTCGCCTTGTATCGATCGACACAACACTTGCGTCGATCGACACACCCTCTAAACATGTATATTAATGTGTATCAAATACCCATTAATTTGATCGATGGGAGTAAAAGTAACATGCCTTGGTCTCCTTAGGATGACCAATGAAGTAGCATTCATCAGACTTGGATGCAAGCATATCAGAGATTAAACATTTTACATAAGCCTCACAACCCCAAATCGTCATGAAAAACAAATCAGGAACATTTTCAGTCCACATATCATGCAGTGTCTTTGTAACTGATTTTGATGGAACCCTATTTAGTGTAAACATAGGCGTTTCTGGAGCGTATTCCTAGAAGGATATTGGAAGATCTGAGTGACTCATTATTGATCGAACTATATCTAATAAAGTCCGATTCAGGAGGAGTGAGTTGTGAAACAATTCCACAATCTCTCGGATGATCACTGAATTCTTAGCTTAAGTATCCACCTCCACGATCTTATCGTAGAGCTTTAATACTTTTGTAAGGTTGATTTTGTACTTCATTCTGGAACTCTTTGAACTTTTCAAAAGATTCCGATTTATGTCTCATTAAATAGACATAACCATACCTACTGAAAATATCAGTAAAGGTAATGAAGTACTGAAAGTTTCCTCTAGCACCTGTGTTTATCGGGCCACACACATCCATATGTATAAGGCCCAATAAGTCACTGGCCCTTTCAATTTTTTGTTCTCGTTCGCGACTTGTGTCGATCGACACTACCTTTTATTGAAAGGGAGCCTTTGTCATTTTACCCATTAAACAAGATTCGCATTTCTCACATGATTCATAATCAAATGAGCCCAAAAACCCATCACTATAGAGCTTCTGAATCCGTTCTCATTTATGTGGCCCAAACGACAATGCCAGAGAAAAGCTTGATTCGTATCATTTGATTTGAATCTCTTGGTACTAATGTTATAGTTAGGCACATTTTGTTTAGAACATAAGGTCCATTCTCTAATGGACTGCTACTATAAAACATATCATTGTAATCAAATGAATAACACTTATTCTTAATTCGAAAACTGATATCCTTCCATATCCAGACAAGGAATAGAAATAATATTTCTGCTTATAGCAGGTACATAGTAGTAGTTCTTAAGTTCAAAACATGCCATTAAGCAAAAACAAATGAAATGTTCCTACGGCTAATGCAGCAACTCTTGCTCCATTCCCACGCGTAGATCCACTTGTCCTTTCTCCAAAGTCCTACTATTGCTTAGGCCCTGCACATTTTAACAAAATATGAGCACCACAGCCGGTATCTATTACCCAATAAGTAGAACCATAGGAAGTAACATTTACTTCCATAACATAAATACCTGAAGAAGAAGTCTCGTACGTCTTCTTCAGCTTCTCATAATCTTCCAGGAATTTATTGCAGTTTCCTTTCAAATGCCCATAACCATTACAATAATGGCACTTATCATCTTTAGAAGGACCGGTTTTAACCTTAGGAACATGGTTAGACTCGCTTGGATTCAAAATCGAGTTCGTCTTGCCATCACCTTTGTTCCTACCAAGTTTCTTAAACTTTTTTACCCTTTTGTACCATAAGGACATTTGGGGTGTCCTTCTTGATGTTAGGTTCAGCAGTCTTGAGCATCCCATGCAACTCAGTCAAAGTCTTTTTCAAGTTGTTCATGTTATAGTTCATAACAAACTGATCATAGCGTGACGGCAATGACTGCAGAATAATGTCAGTAGCTAACTCTTGGCTGATGGGACAATCCAGTTTCCCCAGGTTATCAATATAACCCATCATCTTAATGACATGAGGAATAACTGGTTCGTCCTTTGGTAGCTTGCACTCAATCAGAGACTTAACCGTCTGGTATCGCTGAGTTCGTGCCTGCTCCTGAAACATACTTTTCAGGCCATTGATCATCTCTATTGGCGACTCCACGTACTCATATTGCTTTTGCAAGTCCGAGTTCATGGTAGCCAACATGAGACAACACACATCGACCACATCATTAGAATGCTTATCCCAAGCATCCTTATTTGACTGCCAGGCTTTGGCTCGGTACTTTCTGGGGAGAACTTTCTCAAGGACATAGTCCTTCTTCTCCTGTTTGAGAACAATTCTCAATTTCCGATACCATTCAAGAAAGTTGGATCCATTTAACTTGTCCTTCTCAAGGACGGATCGCAGGGAGAAATTGTTATGATGGTTTGAGCTAGACATAGCTGAAAACAAGAGAGGTTTAGTTATGATGTTCAAGAAATGAGAAATCTTAACTATTAAGAAGACTCGCATTATATTCAAAACAATGTTTCCTCAAATGAATATAATGATCCAAGACCCATACTTCACTGAAACTTGAGTGAGCCACTGGCTATCGCCCAAATTTTAGTTATCTAGGTAAGCAACAACTTTGCCGGTTATATCCAATATAACTCTTGGTTGTGGATTGACATCTCATGTCAAATCCACCTGATGTCTCTGGGCCCAAAACGAGTTTGATAGCCCAGTCAAGTAAACCAATCTCTTAAGTCATGTAATTGTTGATACCTTGCACTGCAAGCCTATCAACACGATTACCTCCTGCCTTACTCATGTAATTGTGGACACCATGCACTGCAAATCTATCGCACAATGAAACGAGTCTTGACAGTTGACAAGATCGGGAAGACATCAAGGATTACTTGATATTTAGTTTGAGGAACGGAACTTTTAATCTAATATACACATCATATATGTATCTTAGAATTTTATTAAAACAACTAATTTTATTAAGTTTTAATTATTCTAAGAAATGGGTTAAGAGTGGTGTGTCGATCAATGCAACTCCGTGTGTCGATCGACACTACCAAACCGACACCATTGCAATAACCGGTCAATCAAATTGAACCGGTTTGATAACCGGTTAGCATCGATCGACACAAGTGTTGTGTCGATCGACGTCAACCCAATTCAATCAAACCACAATTAACCCGTCAAACCGATTTAAACCAATTGTGATAACCGGTCCAATCCAATTGAACCGAATCATCCAATTGAACCGATTTAGCCATTTTAACCAAGCGCGATAACCGGTCCAATCCAATTGAACCGATTAAACCATTCGCAAGGTCCGTGTCGACCGACACAAATTTTGTGTCGATCGACGCGTTAGGGCATCAAGAACTTCGACCTTTAAGATCGAAACCTAAAATTTTAATTAGGGTTTTCATGGCGTGTCGATTGACACCGGATTGGTGTCGATCGACACAGTGCGAAACCCTTGAATCGTTTTTCCTAAAAATCGATTCTAGCATGCCTTTCAATTCATCTTATGAATCCGATTTTAACCATTAAAATACTTAAACATGCAACTAGATTCAAGAACAGAAACCCTAAGGCTCTGATACCACTGTAGGAATTTCTAGCAGTTCCTAATCAGATTAGCAACCCTAGGTATAAATACCAAGCCTAGGATCTAGGGTTCATGTATATTGAATCTACATCAGATCTCGGATTACCTGGAGATTAGCAGCGGAAAATGAACAAATAATCGAGATCTTAAAGCGCCTCAGATGCTGCGCCTCTACTGGTATCCACACGCACACAAACTGGAATGATGGGATGCTATTGCCGTTTAGAGATCGGATCTCTCAGAGGGTTTCAGTTTCTTTCTGGTGGCTGTGTATTAGGTCTACCACTCTGTAAAAGTCGACCATATATCATATATATATGTCGATGACCTAATTAACCTGGGATTAACCGGTGTTAATTAAGTCATAAACCAAAATTTGCAATTTGGTTCGCGACCTGTGTCGATCGATACACTTTCTGTGTCGATCGACACAACCTCAGAAACTTGTTATCGAATGCATATCATATATACATTCATCAGATCATTACACTAATGATCAACCCCATATTCTATATCCAGTTTGCTTAGGTGTGTGACCCTGTAGGATCATATAATACTAGCAATGAGTTCTAAACTCATAGATCATAAGTGGCTTCTAGCAAAGCATTATGATTACCCAGTATCATATGAATGTCTAATCTCGACAACACAACTATCTCTAGAGTGATTACAAGTGTGATTTCAGGACATTCCCAACAATAATGATATGAGTTATTGCATTGTCCTGACATGTTTCATGCTATGGCCAAAACTTCAGACACTGTAAGATCTAAAGACCAACTTCAACCATTCGAATAAGTTAAGCCAAAACACTCTTATGACATTACCAGTAAAGACAAAGCATTTTAGTCTTGAGAAATAAAACATAAGAAGTAGAGATTGATTGTGTCACTTGGTTGACGTGAGCTGCCTCAGATTGTACTTTGCCAACTCCTTGTACTTCTCTACCACCCAAATTAAGCATGCGGTCTGTAAATTGCATCACAATTCACAAAATCTGATTTTTATTATAACCAACCAGTCCATGCAAATACTCAGAGACATCACAATTTATAGTTGTTCACCTTAACAATTTCCACCACGATTAACATCTCCGAATTGATCAAATCAACTTTGTGAGGGGCATGATCAGATTTCGCCACCATGTTTATTATTTTTATCCTATCAAGGCCTGTGTTTGAACGTGCTCCATACAACAAAGAAAATTGCAATAATAGTGAAAGAGAGGTAAGCATTTCAGAATCTAGGAAGGTATACGCAATAATGTGCTAATAGTATTGCAACTCCGAGGGTTATCGGTCTCAACGGGAAAACACTGTTCTACACGAAGCTTGATGGCTCTTGAAATTTCTTCCTCTGAAGGATAATAACACTACACTTCAGTTGGTACAAGTCTTGGGATGAACTTAAGCGTCACAAGATATATGAGGAAGGCATAACATTTCTTGGTATGATGGAGTTTTTTTTAGTGAGATCAAACCCTGACATACGCTTTTTTTTTTTGTTGCAGCAGCAGAAGTCAATGCATGCTATACAATATCTCTGGGACTTGGGTGACCATCTTTCCCTTTCATTTGGATGAAGACAATACCGTTGCAACCGGGATCTAACTTCATAAATCGTCTCTGTCAGAATGAGGAAATCAATACAGATAATAAGACACTTACTATAGAGCTCAGATCATTGACCCATATATAGTAGTTTACCTTACTCTTGTCTCCGAGCTTTTTTAGTTCAGCATCAATCAGCTTATCAATAGACTTCTCTGCCTTTCCGTTTACTTTTGTTCATGCATATGCTTCTTCTTCCGTACATGCCTTCTTTCTTGGAGGTTCTTCGCAACCCTTATTTTTGTTCCCTTCATCTTCTTCATCCTTATCAGTCCCAGTTTCTGCCAATGGTTTGGCTTCACATAAACCTTTGCTTGCTATATCTTTCTCACTAACTTGATTATTACCGCCTTCACTCGCTTCTATCTCATCCCCAACCCCTTTACCTCTTCCTCGCCATCAGTACCCTCATCTTCCTCTTCATCCTCATCCTCGTTATAGGAAAATGTAACCTTTTTGTTTATTGGGTTCTCAAGCAATCTAGAAAAATTCACTTTCAAGCCAGTCCCATGCATTAGCACGAATCGCCATCACAGAGCATCAGTTTCTCCTTCGAAAACTCCTCCACTAAAGCTAAATGCATCATATCTCTGCAATAATTCGCTACCTACACAACAATACCCAATATCCCAACAAAAAAAAAAGAAAACTTTTGGAATTGTCGGGGATCAAATCAGAATTCACAGAGGAGATCGATTGAGTTTTATTACATGAGCACGGCCATGGCCGTCGTAGACACCGAAGAAATGAGCGGTTGATTGAGGACTAAAACGACTAGCTAACAACGAATTCGTCTAAGATTAAGGAATCTGGGTATGATGAAGACAACATCTGCCATCTCCGGGCATCCTCGACAGATCGAAGTCACACCGTACGCACATTCTTGAACTCGAACAAAATCCTGCTCTCTGTTCTGCTGATCATCATCTTCTCGCTCTGTCGATCTCACATCTGAGCCACTGATTTTTTCTCTGGCGACGATATCAGCGACTATGGCTGCTGCTGCTGTTGATTCCTTCTTTATGTTTAATTTCGGAGATTTGATCTGAGAGAAGAAACTGAAAGCCAAGGAAGTTCTTTGCTTTTCGGGGGGGGGGGGGGGATTTATAAATCGAAGGAGAAGGGGTCTGTTTATAAATTTTAAGTTTTAAAATTTTAATTCAATATACAAAAAATTGGTACAAACTATTGAATAATCTTCGTTGGTATCAACTATCAACCATCAATATGTCAATCCATTTTATTTTTCGGGTCAGAACTTTCAGAAGATTCATATAATATTCCGACGACCAACCTGTATATACCCATTTCCACCTATTTTTATTATTTCCCGTTTTTATGATTTAGTCAGTAGATTTTAATTCACCTTTTTATCAAATATACAATTGACTAACACTGAATTTTACTCTGAATTCAAAATACAGTTGATTCCATTGAATTACAATATTCGATAACATCTCCGTAGATATATATTTTTGGATTTTCAGTTTGATATTAGTTTGGAAGAGTAAAATTATTAGTTTACAGTTAAAGACTCAATTTATTACTATTTAATTTATTAAATTGAATAAAATATTATATATATGCACTAATTATCCAAAGATGATCAATTACATTGCGAGAAATTGCAAATTAATATTCAAATAAATATAAAATGCAGAAACAATGAAAATCATTTTATTTATTAGATGACGTAAATAGATGAAATTTAAAAAAAAAAAACTGAAAATTTCATACAATCGAACCAATTGTTTATCACTTTGTGAGGAAATGTTTTATGAGTTGTATTTTTAATTTTATTTTGTTGACAAAAAATATATTTGAACTTAAAGTGGAACTATATCATGAATTAACCCACACGGAGATGTTTTAGAAGTTGTGTATTTGTGTATTTTTGTCATTTGCAGATTATGTACGAATTGTTGAATAATATTCATTTACATCAATTATCAGCCATAAATTATGTATATTACGGAGAGTTAACCTGTATTACTCATTTCCACCTATTCTTATCATTTTCCTTCGGTATATACATTTAAATTCGTTAATGTAATTAATTTTGTTTTCTGAATTTAGTAATACTAGGTATAGGTCCGCGCAATGCAGCGGGGCTTTCTTTAAAAAAAAAAAAAAGATTTATGTGTTATTTTTTTGATAAAAGTGTACAAATGGTGTAATATAGTATCCATTGCATGGCAATTCTCTTTGTTACTCTTGTATGTGACATCCCCAACTATTCTGTTAGACATTTAAACTTATCTCTCTATTTTTTTTATAGATCTTGCATATTTTAGATTTGTTGTTGTTCACTTGTACTTGATATTTCTCCTTAATGTAGCTTAAGTAAATATTATTTTTTATGTAGCTTGATTATATATTTTGAATATTTTTTTGTTTGAGCCGTTTATATATTTTTTTTGTTCCAGTTGTTAGCTTTATTATCATTTATTTGTGTTGTGTCCGTGAAACGTATTTTTTATTTTTGTTCCACTTCTAAACTTTGTATTTTTTCATAGTGTTTCCGATATATATATATATATATATATATATTTTGGTCATTTAACATATTTGATGAATTATTGTTTGATTTTATTTTTTAAATGAAAAATAATTATATGATGAACTGTGTGATTTAAATGAGTTTTTAATATTATGTTTAATTGTATTTTTTCCTCATGTAGACACTTAAGATGGAGATAGAACTCCCTAATTATAAAATAGATTGCATAAAGAAACCAAACCAAATGTTTGTCAAACCGAACAGAATACAAAATCAAGTTGTTATTACGTTTCGAAATCTGAATTCTCAAACCGTATTTGAACCTTAACCAAGTCACGTAGCAATAAGTCAACCTTCCAAATACAAATCATTTGTTGAAGAATAATACAGTTGAGAGTCACACAAATCAAATCCAAGCTGTGTTGAGCTATCTTAGAGACTTATCTTCTATATAAAATGGAGAGATTAATACAAGTCAATACACTTCAACATGCCATCGCTTGTTCTTCCTAAGACGAGTAAGTTTCTTCTCCCAGCTTTCACCTCGCTCTTCCGCGACTCTCTTAAGCGTATCTTAAATCCCAGACATCATTCCTTTAAGCCGACAAAAGTTAATATGAGCTCCATTGTCCAGAAATTTGAAGATATCATTGCGGTATTGTTCAATCTTGTCCTGCACATACATTTTCACACCTTTCTTGTTCTTCTCTTCTCTGCTCAGCTCTTTGTCGTACCTGACATTCTGAGGATAGTCCTTAAGGTAGCCTAAGAGTTCTTCATCATAGAGAAGAGTGTCTGTGTTAGCCACATCGAGGAAGAGCCACGATAGTCCATCAAACATGAATGTATGAACATTCTCCATAAACAAACGGCGCAAGTATCCTCTGAATAGAGCAACTCCCGTTCCAGTAGCACTCATTATGTGAGTAGCTTTCGGATCATCTTCAGGTAAATCATTTGTCCACGTCAGATAACTTACAGGATTCGTGATCTTATTAATATCAACATTCCCCTCGTATGTAGTGTAGAAGAAAACATTATTTGACAATATAGCTTCCTTACCACGTTGCTTATACCTAAATAAAAAGTTCATAAGGGAAGGAAAAGTGTAAACATGAATCCAAATATTTACACAGAAAATTTATCTACACTTATTTTACTTGAAACTCAAAAAAATGAGGAAACCTACCCAAAAATGAGATCAATCTGTAGGATTGTGTGAATTCATGGTGTAATTCTCAGGTTACAACCTAGCACATAATCAACTAGGATCTAGGTGATTTGCAATTGAATCAAACAGATCAGGATCATTACCTCTTTTAGAGTGCAGCGGATTGATTGGTAATGTCGAGATCACTTAGAGCAGATGATTACCGGCTCCTCCTTGGTATCCACACGCTTACAAGCTATGGATCAGGTTGCTAGACCAAGCTGGAATGAATCAGAGAGAGAGAGCCTGCTCAAGCAAAAATCGCAGGAAGGGTTGTCTTAAAGCCCTAGGCGCGCCTCCCATCCCTTATATGGGCCCAAGGAATTATCCTAATGGCCTATTGGGATTTTGGGCCCAAGACACAAATCAGACAAAAGCCTGTATTTTGTCTGGCCCAATTCTCTGTACAAATACAGTAAATGCCTTTGCATCTTACCGTATTAATTCCATTTAACTTTCCCGTTAGCTATGGTGTGTGACCCTTAGGGATCATACAATACTGGTAATAAGTCCTAAACTTATAGATCATGAGCGGGCTCTAGCAAGTCATCATGATCACCCAGTATTTATGACTTATGTCTGATCTCGACACTTATCATACTTTCTAGAGATAGTACGGTAGATTTCAGGACATTCCCAACAATCTCCCACTTGTACTGGAATCCTACATTCCCTAGTCCTTTTGTCTCAATATCTCGATCTGGCATAAGGCAAGATGCGTGTCATCCTTATATAGCCAGACCATTTTAATCGGACCAGATTTGATACTGACAATTCAAACGACTTGGGCAAGTCCGTTTGGGAGTGGCCACTCTCTTACCAGCTATCAAGTCTCCGATTGGCCTAGAGATATTACCTCCGTTATACGGCAGGGACAAATCCCATCTTGTTCCATCACTATGAACTACACACTTCATAATACACCCAACCAAGGTCCTTATAGCTCCCAGTTACGAAACAGCGTTAGACAATGATCAAAGCGCATCACTCCATGTGCAGCCACATGCATGCGAACTCAGGTCTAAGGATTATACTCTATAGTCGTATATGAGAACCTCTTATGACACAGATATTAATATCTTGTAGAGTTCTCATCAGCGGGCCATGTCCGGTCATATGTTCCCCTACATATACCTATGTGTCGACTTTGATGCCGCGCATCTCTGACCCCTCGATACTTGGTCATAAGTCTCAACACAATCTAGTCTCAAGTGGTTGTTGGTGTTCCAATTTCAACAACCTTCGACTATGGACACTATGATTTATGTCATTTCGTTAAATATGGGGTTTCAGGATCAAGTCTACTCATGTACTTCGATGGCCCATGTATAATGACATGAATCATTTTGGAACGATTATTTTATATCACAGTTAAAAATAATCCAGAAATAAAAATTTCATTAACATTTAAAAATGTTTACATGAACCAATCAAAATAACTAAAATAAAGCCCTCACAACTCCCACTCAAAAAGAGATTACATTTGAATATCTCTAATTCCTACAGCAGCAGTATGCAACTCGTGCTTAAGTCTCGGGAGTGGCTTTGTCAACGGGTCAGCCACGTTCTCATCAGTGGGAACTCTGCTGACCATCACTTCACCTCTATTCACTATATCACGAATCAGGTGATACCTTCTCATAATATGTTTGGATTTCTGATGATGTCTCGGTTCCTTGGCTTGAGCAATTGCACCATTGTTGTCACAATACAGTGCTAGAGGCTCAGTGGCATTTGGGAATACACCGAGTTCAATCAAGAAGTTCCTTATCCAAACTCCTTCCTTCGCAGCTTCTGAAGCAGCGATGTATTCAGCTTCAGTTGTGGAATCTGCCACGGTGCTCTGCTTGGAGCTCTTCCAACTTACTGCACCGCCATTCAGACAGAAGATGTAACCAGACTGTGACCGGAAATCATCTTTATCTGTCTGAAAACTTGCATCCGTGAATCCACTGATTTCAAGCACTTCACTTCCTCCGTAAACCAAGAACTTATCCTTAGTATTCCTTAAATACTTCAGGATATTCTTTACGGCAATCCAGTGACTCTCACCTGGATTAGACTGGTACCTACTCGTCATGCTTAGTGCATAAGCAACATCAGGACGAGTACAGATCATGGCATACATGATAGATCCTATAGCCGAAGCATAAGGAATCCTACTCATACGCTTAAGCTCATCAGGTGTTTTTGGACACTGATCTTTGCTTAGTGTAGCACCATGTATCATTGGCGTGAATCCTTTCTTGGATTTATCCATTCCGAATCGATGCAGGATTTTATCTATATAAGCATCTTGACAAAGTCCAATCAGCTTTTTAGATCTGTCTCTAAAGATTCGGATTCCAAGAACATACGCGGCTTCACCCATGTCCTTCATGGAAAAACAACTTCCCAGCCAGTCTTTAACAGACTTCAGCATTGGAATATCATTTCCAAGAAGCAATATGTCATCGACATATAGGATAAGAAACGCCACTTTGCTCCCACTAGTTTTCTTATACACACATTGTTCCTCTTGGTTTCTGATGAAGTCAAAGTTCTTTATTGCTTCATCAAAACGAAGATTCCAACTCCTCGATGCTTGCTTCAATCCATAAATGGATTTATGAAGTTTACATACTTTCCCAGCATTCTTAGGATCAATGTAACCGTCAGACTGTGTCATGTACACATCCTCCTCCAAGATTCCATTCAGGAAGGCGGTTTTCACATCCATTTGCCAAATCTCATAATCATAATAAGCGGCAGTTGCTAGGAGAATCCGAATTGATTTCATCATGGCCACTGGTGAATAGGTTTCATCATAGTCTATACCATGAATTTGCTTGAAACCTTTTGCCACCAACCTGGCCTTGTAAATCTGGACATTCCCATCCATGTCAATCTTCTTCTTGAAGATCCATTTACACTCGATGGCTTTTGCACCAGCGGGTAAATCAACCAGTGAAAACACTCGGTTGACAGACATGGAGTCCATCTCGGATTCAGTGGCTTCACGCCACTTTAAGGAGTCAGGGCCCATCATGGCTTCTGCAAAGTTCGAGGGTTCATCACCGTCAATGATCAAAAGATCATGGCAATTAGTCACGAGGAATCCCTGATATCTATCGGGTTCGTGACGGATCCTTCCGGATCTTCGAACTTCAGGTACTGCAGGTTCAGGTTCTATTACAACTTCATGTAATTCATCCTGCTGTTCTTCCTCATTAGGTTGAACAGGTTCCTGTCCTTCTTGAATTTCATCAAGTTGTACCTTACTCCCACTATCTTTCTTAGAGAGAAATTCCCTCTCAAGAAAAGTGCAATCCCGAGCAACAAAGATCTTGTTCTCGGATCGCAGATAGAAGTAATAAGCCTTGGTATCCCTAGGATAACCAATGAAGTAGCATTTGTCAGATTTTGGTGTAAGCTTGTCTGGGATTAATCTTTTGACATAGGCTTCACAACCCCAAATTCTGAGAAAAGACATTGCTGGAGCTTTTCCAGTCCATAACTCATATGGTGTCTTTGCTACTGCTTTTGATGGCACTCTGTTCAGTGTGAACGTTGCGGTCAGCAAAGCATATCCCCAAAGGGATATAGGAAGGTCTGTGTGACTCATCATGGATCGGACCATATCTAACAATGTCCGATTCCTTCTCTCAGACACACCATTCCACTGAGGTGTTCCAGGAGGTGTGAGTTGGGAGATGATCCCACACTCACTCAGATGATCACGAAATTCCTGGCTCAAGTATTCTCCTCCTCGGTCCGACCGAAGAGCCTTAATACTTTTACCAAGCTGGTTCTGTACTTCATTCTGGAATTCTTTGAACTTTTCAAAGGTTTCCGACTTATGTTTCATCAAGTAGACATATCCATATCTACTGAAATCATCAGTGAATGTAATGAAGTACTGATAGTTTCCTCTAGCATTTGTGGACATTGGGCCACACACGTCAGTATGTATCAGGCCCAATAGTTCACTGGCCCTTTCTGTGGGTTTATTGAAAGGGGCCCGTGTCATTTTGCCCATTAGGCAAGATTCGCATTGCTCACAAGACTCAAAGTCAAATGAGCCCAAGAGTCCATTTGAATGGAGCCTCTTGACGCGTTTCTCACTAATGTGCCCTAAACGACAATGCCAGAGAAACGTTTCATTTTCTTCGTTAGATTTGAACCGTTTTGTATTAATGTTATATACTGGAGCAGATTGATCCAGCATGTACAGCTCATTAATAAGAGGGGCACAGCCATAGAACATATTATTGAGATTAAAGGAACACAATTTATTCTTAATAGAAAAATCAAATCCTTGCAAATCCAATAATGAAACTGAAATGATATTTCTGCTTATAGCAGGTACAAAATAACAATTCTCAAGTTCTAAAATCAATCCAGAAGGTAAAGACAACAAGTAAGTGCCAACGGCCAGTGCTGGAACCTTCGCTCCATTGCCAACCCGCAACTCTACTTGCCCTTGCTTCAACCTTCTACTGTTGCTGAGCGCCTGCATATTAGTACAAATATGAGCCCCACATCCAGTATCTAATACCCAAGTGGTATTATCAGAAGTAGTAGTATTTACTTCAATAACAAAAATACCTGAATTAGTAGTCTCAAAGGACTTCTTCTTCTTCTTCAGACTTTCCTGGTATTTCTTACAGTCCCTGCGATAATGCCCTGCCTCTTTGCAAAAGTGGCAGATATCAGAAGGCCCAGCTTTAGACACGGGCTTGGGCTTGGCCTTTTCGACTGCCTTGCCCTTTCCCTTGTCTGCAGCGGATTTCTTGAAACCCTTGCCCTTCTGCACCATGAGTACAGACGGCTCCTTGGCCTTCTTCAGATTAGGTTCTGCAGTCTTGAGCATACCATGTAGCTCATGCAAAGTCTTTATCAACCCATGCATATTATAGTTCAAGATGAACTGGTCATATGCAGGAGTAAGAGACTGCAGAACGATATCACAAGCAAGCTCTTGGCTTATAGGACAGTCGAGTCTAGTCAAATGATCGAGATAACCCATCATTTTCAGAACATGTGGACTCACTGCTGCATCCTTAGCCATTTTACAGTCCAAGAGATTCTTAACAGTTTGGAATCTCTCTGTACGAGCCTGCTCCTGAAACAACGCTTTCAGGTTTGCCATCAGTTCCATGGGACAATTCAGGCCTTCCCACTGCATCTGCAGTTCGGGAGCCATTGTCGCCAACATTAGGAAAACCACGTCATTAGCATCTGAAGAATGCGTATCCCAAGCATTCTTCACAGCTTGTGCGGCATTATTCGCAGGTCTAGGAGAGAGAACTCTTTCAAGGACATAAGCCTTCTTCTCCTGCCTGAGCACGAGTCTCAGGTTCCTGGACCAGTTCAGGAAGTTTGATCCGTTCAATTTGTCCTTCTCAAGGGCAGACCGGATCGAGAAAGTGTTTTGTGTTGTTGTGCTTGACATAGCTGAAATTATGAGACAATAGAGTTTTAGTTATTTAGTTCATAAAAGAGTAATCTTAAAAACTTATAAGAAAACTCGCATTGCATTCAAAATTTCTTTGTTTAACCTCATAAGAATGCAATGATTCCGAGACCCATGTTCAGCTAAATCCAAAGTGGGCCACTGGCCGTCACCCGGAATTAGCTTTACTTGGTAAGCATACACACAGCTAGTTATAACCATATAACTCTCGGTTGTGGATTGGGCCCAAGGCCCAATTCACCAGATGTCTCAAGGCCCGGGACTCCCGATGGCCCAGTCAAGGAAACCAATCTCTTACAGCCAAATAATCACAAAATCTGGGACTCCCAATGAAATTAGTGACTATATACTACTTTACTTACGCAAAAACAGACACCTCACACTGTAAGCCATATCTGTAATTGAATAAGCGTTAAGTAGCTGACAAGATTGGGCAAGACATCCAAGCTTGATATTGGTTTTGAGGATTTTAGGTTTTATTTCCAAAAATAGAAGATTACTATTTTGGGAAACTTACTTATTTTAGAAACTTTCTAAATTTAGAAATATACTAAAAATAGAAATTTCCAATTTAATATTTTATTAAAGTTTTTCGGATGGGTCACAAATTATAGGCCCAATTCTTGGCCCAAGACCACAGAATTCCAATTGGCCCAATAATTTGACATAACCGAGTCGGTTCATTAATTCTGGTCCAAGACCAAATTAACTACTAAATCCAACTGGTTATTCACTAAACCAGACCAGCTCTAAATTATTTGGTCCAACCAAATCAAACTTAGACCAGCCTTCGGTTTAGGTTAAAATTCAATTTTGAATTTAAATCCGGTTTAACCAGAAATTAAATAATACCAATTGTATTAAATAATTTCCAGCAAACCGCGATTTGGGTTAACGGCTTAAACCATACATTAATTAAATAATTAATGATTCATATATATATCACGCTAACCAACTATATCAAATCGTGATCTTTATAAATCTTCAAATTCAAAATTCGATTATAATCACATTGACAAAACCATCAAATCGTTTGTTATCAGATAATCACAATCAATAACAAAAACAAACCTTTGATTATCACTATCACTAAAGGACAAAACAGATTATCACATTAGCAAAGTCCAAGACAAAATCGATCATTCATTTAAACACGATCCAAGACAAAATTGCCATCTCATAAGCGATTGATGGAAAGTCAAAAACAAACCTTGTTTTAACCTTGTACAAATCGATTCACTTTCAATAATACATCGTTATCAAATTGATTCTTTATATAAAACAAAATCAACTTACAAACACTATCGTGATTAACAAACCATCACGTGATTAACAAGCCATGAAACAAACGATCGTGACATTAACAAAATTAAACATCGATTTCATGATTATACAATCAACAAAAAGCGATCATGCGATTCATATGATCCAATCAACAAAAACCTAACGACCTAGGCTCTGATACCACTGTAGGATTATGTGAATTCATGGTGTAATTCTCAGGTTACAACCTAGCACATAATCAACTAGGATCTAGGTGATTTGCAGTTGAATCAAACAGATCAGGATCATTACCTCTTTTAGAGTGCAGCGGATTGATTGGTAATGTCGAGATCACTTAGAGCAGATGATTACCGGCTCCTCCTTGGTATCCACACGCTTACAAGCTATGGATCAGGTTGCTAGACCAAGCTGGAATGAATCAGAGAGAGAGAGCCTGCTCAAGCAAAAATCGCAGGAAGGGTTGTCTTAAAGCCCTAGGCGCGCCTCCCATCCCTTATATGGGCCCAAGGAATTATCCTAATGGCCTATTGGGATTTTGGGCCCAAGACACAAATCAGACAAAAGCCTGTATTTTGTCTGGCCCAATTCTCTGTACAAATACAATAAATGCCTTTGCATCTTACCGTATTAATTCCATTTAACTTTCCCGTTAGCTATGGTGTGTGACCCTTAGGGATCATACAATACTGGTAATAAGTCATAAACTTATAGATCATGAGCGAGCTCTAGCAAGTCATCATGATCACCCAGTATTTATGACTTATGTCTGATCTCGACACTTATCATATTTTCTAGAGATAGTACGGTAGATTTCAGGACATTCCCAACATAATCATCCATGAAAATTTGCATAGACATGTTCCCTCTCGGGCGCCATTCCTTGCTTGTGTACAAAGTCGATCAGGCTTTCGCCCAAGGAGGAAGTTTTACATAATCTGATGGATCAAGAACAATATCATAAAAATTAATGGTTCCTAATTTCAAAAGTAACAAACATTTCGATTGAACAAGGAAGGGAACACATTAAAAACTCATACCACGCTTTTCTCCCAACTGTGTTATACCTAAGTTGATCAAGTTCTCGTTGGTCAACACCTCTGGAAGGTAAAACAAAGGTTTTTAGTTATATTTCTAGCAAAGCAAAAGAAAACTCTGAAACCTACGAAACAAAAAGAGGTGTCATGAACATGGCTACACTATTCACTTGCAAATAAGAGGAAGACGATTAAAGATATTTAATTTGGTGCAAAGAAGAGGAACGTGATTAACGACACACCAAAGATTCCTATTTCTCTAAATCACAACAATAATTTAATATTTCTAGCTTCTGAAAATTCAAACTGCAACAAGAAGCTTTTGCAAGCATCTCACCATTCTCCGCAGCAGCTCCAAGATCTGAAGCAATATAAAACACGCAAGCTTGTCAGTTAAAAGAAGGGGAAGCTCCATTTTCCAGATTATTGGTAAAGGATGAAACTTTGAGCTTAGAGTTCATACCGTCTGATGCACCAATATGCTTGCCGTTTACAAACTTGCGGGACAGTACGGCGACCAACGAATTCCAGAAGCTCGTACTGGATTTGATCTCTGTCTTCTGAAAAAAAATAAAAAATCTACGTTTAAAAAAGTTGTTTAAAAATCCTCAGAAGAAAATGGAACAAAGTGCTAGTACCTCTCTGATGAAGCTGCACAACAATTGGATGTTCCTTAACTTAATTATTTTCCTAATTGAATGAAATGAAAACTGAAGTCTTAGGTTACAGAAAATAGAAATGGAAACTGAAGTCTCATGTCATAAACTGAAAAAAGGAACTGTAAATCCAACGACAAAAAGTTTTCTTTAGACTCAGCAAAATGTATGGACTTGTAAATGTTCTTCCTTGTGGAGAGTAGATAATAATAAAGATTAATGGGTTTTCCACCTGTAAACAAAAGGGAATAACCCAAAAAATGGTGTTTTTCTCGTGTGGATTCAATGTTGGTTGCTGCAAACTAAGCAACCTTCTTGGGTCTACCAACAGAAGGTGTAACATTCTCATCTTTCTTATAACCCAAAGCTTCAGGTTTTCTGGCCCAAGCCAGAGCTCTATCTGGCTCATACCTGTAATCATAAAACAGTTCTTCTCCAGCCAGTATCCTCTCCTTTGCAAATATCCCCACTCTATGATCTCCAGCAACCATTATGATCTTAAACAATACATAGTAATCTCCACTAAGATTTTGACCCATCATGCAAAAATCCAAACATTGTCTTTTAACTTGCATTTTTTACCTTTGCGTAACAATTAGCTTCAGGGGAATGATTGGCAAATTTCAGTTTGTCTCCTTTCCTGTAAGCATCTAGCACAAACTGCAGAAAATCCAAAAAAGATTTAATATGGTTTACGGCAGAATTGATTTTGAAGAGACAATCTAGAGAGAAAGAGACGTGTCTGATCGTTTAGATTGAAAAGAAAAGAAGAATTCTCGCGATCATATATCTTCCCACGTTTATCCTCTTCTTTATGTGAGATCAGCTCTCCTGTGTATTCCCCAAGGTATTCATGCTTGCTTACACTGTTCTGTAAGAAGAAACAAGATTTGTTTTTATGGCAAGTCCAAACTCTAAACATAGTTCCATCTTTAAATGACTTGGATTCTATATAAAAAGTTTTGCATCTGCTATACCTTTAAGAAAGCTCCCCAACCAGAAACATCAGATATTCCAAGTAGAACCTGAAAATTAACAAATCATGAAGAAGCAAAACTAAGCAATTTCATCTTGAATCATTTGGTGGCTCCTCCTCGTTATGCAATTGCAGAGTAAAATATATATAGTTAACAGAGCTAAGTAGTTACCCTTTATTGTTGTTTCATGAGTAATTTCATATTCCTGCGTTCATAATTATCGCCTCTTTGGCTAGGGACCCCAAGCGTACCATACCCGCCATGGCATATTCAAATTTATTCAGACACAGAATTAACGCATCATGTTTTGAGAAGCTTCCGAAAAATGTATTAAACGGTTATTCATGTTTTGAGAAACTTCCGAAAAAATGTATCTACAATAACGACCAAGCTGTGATTACAGACAAAACCAGAGACAACCCAAGCATGTGTACAATTTCCAGATCTGAGAATGAAGCCCATATCATGGAAAAGACTAGTACTGTGAATGTGTCACTGAAAAAGGTTCTTCTCACCATTTACAACAATCTCACACTGTATTAAAAAAAAGTATTATGATCCAACGACCTTTTTTGCACCTTCAATAGATAATATAAGAACAAAATTTATGCATAGCCAACCTTTCGTGTGAGTGCAATCAATTTGAGTCATCGAGAACCTGGTTCTGGTTAATATATATGGACTTTCCAGGGTCGTTGTCCAGATAACACAGTGAGACAGCTTTTTGGTTGTCAGAAGTTGCAAGTTGGAACCTCGCAGGTTTTATGTCTCATCCGTGAATGTGGTCAGAGTTGCAGATTCTCCGCCCAAGTCTCTTGGTTGTTTTACCGAGCTGGATATGGAAGAAGAGACTGTATGTTCAAGATGGAAGATGGATCTCAACAACCACCATATTTGTCGAACATATGCAATTGAGTTGGACCTGCATATGCAATATTGGAAGAGATTACTCAAGATTAGGCTATAAGCTCACTGAATCTGGCCTACAAAATATCTAATACCAAATTGAATAGTAGTCACCAATCCATAACATGATCAATCGAATTAAAAATAAGTGGTTTACAATAATTAAAAGTACACCTTTGATCGTTTGAAGTTGGGATTACCTAGATTCTCTTTTGGGATTTGACTCCAATATCGTTGATCATCAATTCCAGTAGTCTTCAGAGCCTTTGAAGTAATCGATACACAAAGACGATCAGTGATCTTAACTTTCAACAATTCCTTTTTTAAAGTAGCCATGTGTTCTGGATCCTTTTCTAAGCAACCAATCAGTACACAAAACTAAAGCGTAAACATTTCCATCGCCAATAAACTTACATGACCCAGCTTTGAATAAGGATCCACGTGGAAAAGAAGCGCCGAGAGAGCTAGACATATCTGAGTCAAAAGCTGCAATTCCCAAAATTTCATAACCCAATCACAAACACAGAACCCAAATTAATTCCTATCGCCGGAGGACAAGAAGGGTACAATACCCGAGGAACGCCAGAGCTGTGTCTCTTGGCAGCGAGAAGAATGGCATTGAGAAGAGCGTCTTTGGCTGTTGATTGAAGATTCGATGCTTCCTTCTGAATCTGAAAACAATACAAAACAATACACTGAGAAGAATACACGGACGACAACAAAAGGTCAAAACTTAGATTTCGATTCGATTTGATAATGCAGAGAAAGAAATCAATCACAAAGCCCTCTTCTCCACCAAGCAAGAGCGAAGAGAGAGACATAATCTAGATAGAGAGACGTAATTCGATTTGAAGAGACGGCCATCAAATCGCTTGGGATAAAGAGAGAATTTAAGAGCATGTACATTGATGAACCCCATCTTGGGATTCTTAAGAATTTTTTAATAGTTTTTTAATTGGTGTTAAATAGTTAAGAAATCTATTTTTTTTGCTCATCCATTGATGAACTTTTAAGTGGGATTCTTACCCAAAAAAAATTATTAACTTTTTAAACATTTCAATTTCTTGTCTCTATCGTCTAGCAACAAGTCATCTTCATTATTTCCGGATCATCTTCTCTAATGTATTCCTATACGAGCATTGAGCTTCTGCCAATCTCCTGCACTTTCCAGCTCTTCTTCTCCGCTTAATCAACTCACTCTCAAGCTAATGTATGGTAAGCTGTTCTTCATTGTTCTTTCTTTTGAAATCATCCATTTCTTCATCTAACTTCTTCATCTCAACTCTCATATTCTGAGCTTCCTCTCGCTGTCTCAGTGAATCCCTAGCAGCCGAGAGTAGTTGTTACTAATCAGGTGTTTGACGATTGTAATCAAGTGAATGAGTCACATTAAGGTAATAAATTTGCATGTGTTCTTACCAAAGCAAAGAAGGCAGGACAAATTGTTCAATAAAACCCAACAGTCCATAGAAGCTTTTGCTAATGATGAACATATATAATAAGCACAAGTAATTGGTACTGAATGAAAAGAGTTAAGTACCTGTAATGACAACATTAGTGAGATTGTCTCCATGAATGAGACTAATGTGTCTACCACCAGGTCTCTCTCTCCCTCTTCCATAAGAAAGCAATGGCTCTATTATCGGCCATTCGTCTAGGTCCTACCAAACCATGATCCCAGACAAGGATATCAATATTGTAACCGTGATCAGTTCATTGAAAACACTAAAAGCAGAGAAATTAACCATATAGATCTATTGAGTTTACAATGTGCTAAAACACTAGCAGACAATAACTATCATGGCACATGACAAGCAAAACTCAAGAATAAATTAAAAATAACTTAGGAGACTACATAAGTAACCTGATAGATCTAGTTCGTACATCAACAACATGCTTCAGACAAACATTGACTGTGACAGAGTAACCTTAAGTTCGTACATCAACAACATCTGCAGAGATCAAGTTTCAACACTTGAGAGAATTGCAAAAAGATAATTCAAAGACTACAAAACTCCAAAATCTACACAATGAGATTTAAAGAACATAACAAAGCCAAGAGATTTAAAGTAAACAAAAGAAACATAAATGCCAAAGATATATATAGCTGAGCAACTAAGTGAAGTTTAATACTCACTTTGGGCACATACTCAGGCTTTTTATCTGATAGAACAGCTCGAACAAGTGTGCTCAAGACCCGAATTGGACTGAAAACATAGGTACACAAACACTTAAGCATCAAGAATGGCATCACAAGGACTTTCCACAACCTGATCAAAAATTATAATCAACACCTGTTCCTTAAAGTATATATGTTCTCGAAAGGATTCAAGCAGAAGTAGTTACCTTTGAAATAGCCCCCGGGTGAACCTTATTGAGGACTTTGCAAAGGATAATTCTGCTTCTTAATCCAAGCCTAAACCCTTTTTCTGTTGGCTTTGCAGGCAAATCTTTAGCTCCCATCACTCCAACCATCTTTCTCAGCCAATTAGCAGCCTCGTATCTCCTCAATGCTACGCAAATGCACAAGATCGAATTATAAACCAGAAGTTTTTCGCTCTAGGATTCAGCAAAATTATTAAAGCTACTGCTGATAATCAAAACGAGGAAGAAGAATCTACTCGAATTAACACTAAATTCAGACCCAGAACATCAATTCATCAGATCAAACATTCTTTGTATAATGCTGGAGACTATATCAGCTTGACATTAGTAGGAATCACGAAAGTAGTAGTAGAATACCAGCTTCTTCAGCTCTACGAGACTCTAAATCATGATCTCCCAACCCAATTCCGTGTTGCTGCAACACATCCTCCATTACTGAAGCCACCGTGAAGTTCAATCCTCCATCTTCCCTCGCAGTCGCCGCCATCAACCTCGTCGCAGTACTCCAAAAACTTTAAAAACAAAAATTCTCAGAGCTCCAGCATCAAAAACACTAATCGGGATCGGAGAGGAAGAGATCTGGAGTGTGTCACGTCACTAAGATACCGTATCTTAAAATCCTAAATTAAGGATCGATCCTAAAGAATTTTACTCTTTTACATTTTTTTTTTAATCCAAAAATTCTAAGAACCTCCCCTTAAAACCTCCTAAGAATCTACGATGTACATGCTCTAAGGAAATGAAGGAGAAGCCGAAAACGATCAATTAATTTTTGGAACAGCTAGATTCATAGGTGGACCAAGACTATTTTCTAATTGGTTTAGAGAATGGTTTCATTAAGCTGAGGTGTTGACACCTCAGACAATACGGATTCTGAGGTGTCAACACCAAGAAAGACACTCCAACTATTATAGTATTGATTTAATTTTAAAGTTTTTCAATTGGTTATAAGTGAGCAAAAAATTTCGTCATATTTCATTGTGTCCTACTATTATTTATTTTAATGAAAAAAAGAAAATTGCGTTCTACTATTGCTTTCTATATTCTGAATGATGTTGGATTTGTATTTATAGAGTTTATAAAGTTAAAAGTTAATTAAGAATATTAAATAAAATCTTTTATTTAGCTTGGAGAGCAGTAGTAACGCATTTGAATTAATAATCTTTTTGTCGGTATTGTATGAAACGCAAATGATTTTCTCTTATGATTATATTTTTCTCCGCGAACACTACAACAAATAAAATCTAGGAATTACTCTCAAATAACACCAACAAAGCATATTAAAATAAAAATAGATTAACAAAAAACATTTGGTGTAAGATACTAAAATAACAACAAATACATATTAATTGAACTAAAACCTAGACGACAATTGAAAAAAAAATTTGAAACAATATTCCTCTCTTGGAAACCTAGATGACGATTAAAAAAAAGTGAAACAAATATGAGGTAATATCTAACGTCCGGAAAAAAGACAATTAAAATCTTTTTCTCATCCATCATTGGCATATACCTATTTCAGTCGAAACCAAAACTGAAGAAGAATCAATATTTTACTCGGTCCATCAATAAATAATTATGTAAATGTTGTGAATATATTTAAAATAATTATTTTTAAAACTAAATTTTAAATTGTCTCCTAAAATATACAGATCATTAACAAAGCTATCTTCATCTCTAAGGCTATCCTCATGTTTAAAATATGAATCTTAAACGAGATGAAAAATTGGCAGCTTCCGACTGAGAGAGTAAGATTAATTTAGGGGCAATTGCAAAACTACCCTCGAAATTGAAGTCAACCCTGAAACTACCCTCGGTCTTCTCCTTCCTCTCCTTCACTAATATATCCCACTACTAATCTGGGTATTCATGGTAATGCCATTGTCACTTTATATGAAGTCTGATACTTTTACCAAAAGCCAAAAGCCCCCAAATTTTTTTAGGATATTCACGAAAATGCAATCGCCATGAATTTTCAACAACCACGACAACCACCATTGCCGACGAGTTAATGTGTAATCCAACTCGTTTTTCCACCATTAAATCTCAAGTAAAGCTCAAGAATAGAGCTCGGACGTTCTCCTCTCGATTTCTCTCTTTTCCCCTTCGATTTTTCAATTCAAAAGTAGCGAAATCGTTTATTATCTTATAAAAAGAGCAAAACACGACTCAGATTTTGGGTTTTCGGTGATATTAGACATTCTGGGCAATCGACGAGGATAAAAATAAATTGAAAAGGACATTGGTAAGAATTTTTTCACATCGTCGATTTTCAGATCTGAATTGTAATCTCAGACTTTCGTTTTAATCTAATTTTTTTCGTAAACTTCAATATGGTCATCAAGAGGGTAGTTTTGCAATTGACTTTCAAATGACAGACCTCCATAGAAGTCTGAGAAATTCCTTTGAAAAAAAAATATATCAGACTTCACCAAGAAGTCTAAATAAGAAGAGGGTAGTTTTGCAATTGATTCAAATTTGACTTTTAAGTCAGACTTCTAATGTAGTCTGACAAGAAATTGACCGATTCTTGACTTTTTGTCAGACGGAATCTGATGTTTGAAAATAAAAGGGGGGTAGAAACTCCAATTGACCCAAATTTTCAGATGTAGACCAGAACAAGGGAAAAAACATCAGAATTCAAAATCTGTCTGAAAAAGTATAAGACAACACTAGACGTCTGAAATTCAAAACTTTTGACAGACTGCTATAAACATCCGAAAAATCGAATTTTGGTCAACGCTGGATAAACACCGAAAATGCGAAGTTTTCATGAGACTTCCCTCGCTGTCTGAAAATCTTGTCAGATAGCAATATAAGCAAAAAATTCAATCCCAAATTTTTTTGGTCAATTGCAAACCTACCCCCAAAAGATCTCTAATGTGGTTTATACGTGTTTGTTTATTCATATAATAGTTCCGTTACCTGTTAATTTTTGTGAATGGGTTGTGATAGACCAGCTTTAGCATTTGGTGGTTGATAATTTCCAAGGAGGGCGGTTTATCACTTTACGCGATAGTTCTACACATCTAGAACTTGTTGAGATGGTACAAGATGATTATATGCTAGACAAGAAAACCTAGCTGGTGGAGTTATCATATCCATTGCCGGAAGCACTCTTGAAACAAATGGATCCGGATAGCTCTCCGGTTTATGTCATAAATGATAGGCAAGTAAGGAGCATGGTCGAGTTAACTAATACACATTTAATCCGTCTTTGTGTCTCAAGCCGATCCGGTATGGAAGATGAAGATGCGGTGAATCATGATGAAAAATATGAAGCTGAAGATGTAGACGAAGATGACAAAGAAGAAGACTGGAATGAGGAAGATGTGGACTCAGTCTCGGATGATTTTGTTTGTGGTGGTGGTGGTGATGATGGTTTTGGTAACTTGGATGTGCCTGAGAATGTTTTCAATAAACATGTTGAGGCTTACCGTGACGATGCTGATTATACCCTATATGGGAAAGTGAAACATGAAGATGTAGATGTGGAAGAAGATGAAGATTATAAGAAATATGAAAGTGGCACACTCTGTGGAAAGGGGATCAACCTCAGTTTCAAGACCAGAAGTGGATACAACAAAAAGGTGGTGCACTAGACTCGGACACATGAGTCTTAAATGTATGAATATTCTGTTCAAAGGAAAATATCTGGATGATAAGGAGGTGCACACATTAAGCTTCTGCGAGGAGTGTGTCCTAGGGAAGTCTCAGAAACAAAGTTTCCCAACAGGTAAGTACACGTCCAAAGAAGTATTGGAGTATTCATTCAGATCTCTGGGGTTCACTAGCTATGGAAGAGAGTTTGGCAGGACGTAAGTATTTCATCACCTTCATTGATGATTACTCTAGAAAGGTGTGGATTAGGTTCTTAAATACCAAAGAAGAAGCGTTTCAGAGTTTCAACATTAAGTAAAAACTCAGATGGAAAAGAAGGTGAAGTGCCTTAGGACAGACTACAGATTGATTGCAACACACAATTTGATACTCGCTGCAAAACCTCAGGGATAAATAGACACAAAACATGTGCTTATACACCCCAACAGAACAGGATCTCGGAAAGAATGAATCGTACAAAAATGAACAAAGTGAGGTGCATGCTGGCAGAGACAGGATTGGGAAAGCAGTTTTGGGCAGAAGTAGCATCTACTGCGGTGTACCTGATTAACAGGTCCCCAACAGCTGCACTTGAGTTTAAATCCCAGAAGAAATATGGTCAGGAAGGAAGGTAAGTTTAGCTCACTTAAGAAGGTTTGTAAGTGTTGCCTATGTCCATGTAACACAAGATAAGATAAGTCCTAGAGCCGTCAAGGGATACTTTATGGGATATCCACAGGGTGTTAAAGGTTACAGGGTCTGGATTCAAGAACAAGGGAAGTGTGTGATAAACAGAAATGTCACATTTCAGGAAGCCTTGGTGTGTAAAGACGGCATCACTGAGAAAGTTTCACAGAAGAAGAGAGGAGACAGGAAAGTTACTTTCAATCTTGATCAGGATGATGCAGAGACAGGGTCAGGTGGATCTGGAGCAAGCTCGGTTGAAACAAGGTCAAGGTCAGGTGGAGCCTCATCAGAAGAAGATAGCTCTGAGTCAGAACATGAGTCAGAAGAGGAATCAGAATCGGGTACAGAGCAGAGAGAAGGACAAAGCAGTACAAAACATGAAGCCTTAAGTGATTACATCTTGGCCGGAGACATGAGCATAAGGGTTAAAAAGAAACCAGCAAAGTTTGCAAGTGGAGACTTTGTGGCTTATGCTCTATCTTGTGGTCAAGACATTGAGATCTATGAGCCAAGAACAGTAGCTGAAGCTATGAAGGGAAAGCACTTGAAAGAATGGCTGCATGCCATGAAAGAGGAAATGGATTCTCTAGACAAGAATGACACTTGGGAAGTTGTTCATAGGCCTAACAGGAAGAAGATAGTAGGATGCATGTGGATCTTCAAGTATAAGGAAGGAATTCCTGGAACAGAAGCACCAAGGTTTAAGGCCCAACTTGTAGCTAAGGGCTTGACTCTGATCGAGGGCATCGACTACAATGAGGTTTTCTCTCCTGTGGTTAAGCACGTTTCTATACAACTGCTCTTATCAATATTGGTGAACTTTGATATGGAATTGGAGCAGTTAGACGGAAAGACAGCTTTTCTCAATGGAACGTTGGATGAAGAGATCTTTATGAATCAACCAGAAAGATTTGTAAATAAAGGAAAGGAATCCGAAGTTTGCTTGCTTAAGAAGTCTCTGTATGGGTTGAAACAATCACCACAACAATGGAACCAGAGGTTTAATGAGTTTATGAAGGCTCAGAAGTTTACACAGTGTCAAAGAGACCCATGTGTGTACTTCAAGGGTTCTACGTCACAAGATAAAGTCATTCTGCTCCTCTATGTGGATCACATGCTTGTCGTCTCCACAGATTCAGGAAAGATTCAGAAGTTAAACGAAAATCTGAACAAGGAATTTGAAATGAAGGATTTAGGGCCTGCGACAAGGATTCTTTGCATGGACATAATAAGGAATAGGAAGAAAGAAACCCTAAAGCTATCACAGGGGAAATATCTTAGACAGTTTTGAAAACGTTTAATATGGAAGGAGCCAGACCAGTGGTAACACCAGTGAGTGCTCAATTCAAGCGCAAGAAAATGACTAAGTCTGAGGAATTGGAAGAAGCGGAACACAATAAGAATGTGCCATATGCAAGCGCAGTCAGCAGTTTGATGTACGCCATGATAGGGTCATGTTCGGACTTGGGGTACGCAATTTATCTGGTCAGCAGGATTATGGCTTCTCCAGGAAGAGAACACTGGGCTGCAGTTAGATGGGTAATGAAGTACCTAACAGAAGCTCTAGATATATCACTAACGTTTACAAAACAAGAAGGGTTCAACATTGTGGGCTACAATGACTCAGACTACGCAACTGACCTAGACATGCGTAGGCCAGTTTCAGCATATGCCTTTACAGTCGGAGGGAATATTGTGAGTTGGAGAGCTCAACTAGAACCTGTGGTTGCATTGTCAACCAAAAAAGCATAATACATAACCCTAACAGAAGCAGCAAAAGAAGAAATCTGGCTAACAGGGATGTACAATGGCTTAGGATTCATAACAAAGAGTTTTGATCTACATTGTGATTCGCAAAGTGAGCTATGCCTAGAAAAGAACACAGTCTACCACGACAGGACTAAGCATATTGACACTAAATATCATTTTATCAGGGATATGGCGAATGATGGTTCAGTCAAACTTCAAAAAATTCACACAAGTCAGAATCCTGCTGATTTCCTAACTAAGAGCGTACCTGGCAAGAGCTTTGAGCGGTGTCTGGATATGCTCAAGGTTATCTCCTGAGTGAAGGAGGCAGCAATGGTGGTGCTTAGTCAATCGGTACCTCGCATCGCAGTCAATAAAAGAACAAGGTTAGTTCTTCAAAGATATCGATGCATGCAAGTTATTTGGTTTATGGATCGGTCAAGATACTATTGATTCAATGACATGCAAGACCGAAACTTGGAAGATCAAAAGGAGTGAGACTGTTTACCTTTCGGTATAAGTCTCGGAGGAGCTCCTTTCTCATCGTCTTCATCTGGAAATGAAGAGAAAGGTCAGATCTTCAAGCTTAAAGAAAGGTCAGGTTTAAGGATTCAAGAAGTGCAACAGACTGGTTATCGGTTACCTTCTTGATGCTGAGAAACCATCGGTGTAGATGGCTGAAGTCGGCGCTCGTCTGAAAGGTGAAATAGCCGCCGCATGAGAGATCCAAAAACGAAGGCGAAAGAGTCTAGGGTTTGTCTGAAAACTCTAGATTGTCCGAATGAGCTCAGTCGACCAAGGTGGATAATTGTGGAATAGTGGTCTTCGGCTGATTCATACCAATGGCACAATTTGCAAATAAATGGAAAATTATAGGCAATTTTTAAAATGTACTTATGTTTTAATACTATAGATGGCGAAAAAGGCGCTTCCACTCTAATGCAATGGATTCTTTGTATGATTCATTAGGCAAAACGAGGCTGAAGTATGAGATGAAATCGTACCAGGAGAATGTTGTAAAGGAGTTGAGGCATATTTCTGAGAAAATCAGCAGCTAAACTGGTTTATGAACAAGCTAAAAAAAAAAAGAACAAGCACGCAAGGTGTTTGAGGAATCTCTGGGAATTTTGAGTGAGAAGCTAACTGCCGAGGATAACCGTATCGTGAGACAGAGAACAAAGATGCAGCATGAGCAGAACAGAGAAGAGGTACGTTTTTTCTCTCGAAATACACCCTTTGATATCTTCAATTACCTACTGCTGAAACACTTCTTTTGATTAACATGCCCTAAAAAAAAGGTGGTTTGAAGATGGATTCACAAGACAGATTTTTTAAAGAATCAATCAAACAGAACCATGAAAAAAGATGCAAAAGAGGAGAATTTTGAGATGTTGCAGGTTTCAGCAACAAGAGCGTGATAAGGTTGTTGAGCAGCAGAAGAAGAACAATAATACATCAAGCAAAGATGATCTACGAAAGAGGTATGTATACAAACTTACATAATCCTTGGTTTTTTTTTTTCAGACACAAGAGCAACTAAATTGTTCTGGAAATGTTTCTCCTGCAGAGTTGTGGCGGTTTCCAGTTTCATAGAGTTTCAAGAGAAGGAGATGGAGAAGTTCGTGGAGAAGAGGGAGAAGCTGATAGAAGAGCGGGATAAGAAGATGGAAGAGATGAAGAAGAGGCATTTTGAGGAGATGCTTGATCTGGAGAGAGTGTTTGACAAGTCTTTGAAGAAGCAAATGAACAAGCACGGCCTTCACGATGCATATCAAGTGTTGAATCATGAATACATCTTTTGGAGAGGTCGTTGAGTCAAGTGTTGTTTGTGATGATGACATGTACTTTAATTACTTATTTTACACTGATTTTGAAGCTTCCATGTTTGAAACACATGCTCATCACGCCCTTGGCCAACTACATGTCTCAGTACTCGTAGACCCCATATATTTTACAGACGGTCTCAAGTCTAACCGATTTTAAAGATCTTGGCCATTGGTTTTGTAGAACCTAAATTTAGTACACTACGACTAAAGCGATTTAATCACGAATAAACAATAAGTGTTAAGGAAACGATATCAAAATGATTTAACAGAAAGAGTCGAAATCAGAATATATGGAGGAGAGATTTGATCTCTTTCCTTAAATCAAAGAATCACCCGTAGTATGACAGGTCAAATCAAGATTCATGAGCCTAGGATACAACCATAGGAAGCCGTATCGCAACACTCGATATCGGTTATGTCGAACATATGAACTATGATACTCTCGAATTAGACACAAAACTAAAACAGAAGGGAATCAAAGGAACTTATTTTTTTGTTTTTCTCTCTGTGATTTTCGTTGTGGATGATCTACAAGAGAGGTTTAGGGATCCTTTATATAGGATTAGGGAAGGCTAGGTTTAGGAAATAAACCGACTTGTGCAGTAAGTCTGCAGACTTGGCCACCAAGTTTTTAGACTTGGGCCGCACACAAACTTGTCCACCAAGTTTCCACAAATTGGAAAATTTCCCTTCTCAATAAAGCTCATGTCTTTATGGGCTTAACACATTTCTTTTCACACAAATACATTTTTAATAAAGCCCATGTCTTTAACCTATCTTTATTAAAAACATTGTTCCAACAATCCCCCACATGAATAGAAATGACTATAAACATATGCAGATACAAGTATCTTGACAGACTCAACTTACTAGATAGACTCGACTAGACTAGACTTGACTAGATTAGAAAGACTTTTAAGAGTATACGAAAATGTAACTGTATCTGAAAGGTAGCTTTTTTAGCTTTGAACCAATCATTTTAAATATCTGTCGGGTTTACTCGGCCAGGAGGTGAAAATGATGTCTTGAACCACCCGAACTTTGATGTAAACCGAAACAACAAATATCGAACAACGACATCTTCTCGTAGAACTTTGTTCTCTATTGTGTTCATTGTGGCCTTGAACATGCCTGGTATTCATGAGTGAAGTTGGAGAGTATAGCCTTACATTCATTCTCTGAAGAAACAGCCCCATTTAACACTCACTAGGTGATCTGCCATCAGCTTTCTTTCAAGAAGTATCTGTCTGTACTCCACTATTACAAAGCTATTGAATCATTAAAAGCCATTTCTTAACCTCATTACACACATATAGCACTATTAATCATCCTAGGAACTGGGCAAAGTTATAATGCTCAATCCTGAATCAGGTCAATTCGTTTTTCCTTTGAACCTAGATCATGGGATCTCTAGTCACATAGGTGGGTTGTCCATCAATCTTCATCTTTGTTCATAGGCTTTAAACTCATTCCTTTTGATGATTTTAAATTTTGATCTCACGGCAAGCTTTCTGTGAATGGATCAACTAAATTATCAGCCGACTTGATGTAATCTATCGTAATTACACCACTTGAGATCAAATGTCTAATGGTCTTATGTCTTCTACTTATATGACAAGATTTGCCATTGTATAGATTACTCAGTGCCCGTGAGATAGCTGACTGACTATCACAGTGTATGCGTAGAGCTGGCACTGATTTTTTTCCACATCGGGATAGCATCCAGGAAGTTCTGAAGCCATTTTGCTTCCTCTGCAGATTTGTCTAAAGCTATGAACTCTGACTCCATGCTTGATCGGGCCAATAGTGTTTGCTTGGAAGATTTCCAGGACACTGCTCCACCAGCAAGAGTGAATACATATCCACTCGTATATTTGGAGTTTCTTGAATCTGAAATCCAATTAGCATCAATGTACCCTTATAGTATTGTTGGTTCTTTTTCAAAATGAAGCCCATAACTCTTAGTATTTCTCAGATAATTCAATACTCTAGTTATGGCCTTCCACTGAGTATGACCTGGATTACTCGTGTAGCGACTTAGTACATTTATTGAGTGCGCTAAATCGGGTCTAGTACAATTCGTTAAGTACATTAGACTCCCGATCACTCTTGCATACTCCACTTGTGACACAGGTTCACCTGAATTCTTTGTCAAATGAAGTTGAGGGTCAACTGAAGTTTTCGCTATCCCATTTGAGTAGTTCTTGAACCGCTCTATGATATTTTCAGCATAATGATCTTGAGACAGGATTATTCCTTCGGAATTTTGAGTGATCTTAATTCCCAGAATTACATCAGCTAATCCCAAGTCGTTCATATCAAACTTTCCACTAAGCATATTCTTAGTTTGTTGGATTATATCCATGCTGCTTCCCATGATGAGCATGTCATCGACGTATAAACAGAGCAAAACGTACCCATGAGTAGTTTTGATGTTTATGCACTTATCACATTCATTAGTGTGAAAGCATTTGACATCAATACATTGTCAAAATTGTCGTGCCATTGTTTTGGCGCTTGTTAAGTCCATATAATGACTTCACAAGTCTACACACTTTCTTTTCTTGCTCAGGAGCGGCATAACCCTCAGGTTGATGCATGTAGATTTCTTCTTCTAAATCTTCATTTTGGAAGGTAGTTTTTACATCCATTTGATGTATTTCAAGACCTCTTAATGCTGCATTTCCAATCATAAATATGAATCAAAGTTATTCTTGTAACCGGAGAATAGGTGTCAAAGTAATCCAACCCTTCTTTTTCTCGGAATCCTTGCACCACAAGTCTGGCCTTGTACTTATCTATGGATCCGTCTATTTTCAACTTTTTAGTAAAGATCCATTTGCACCCAAGAGGTTTACACCCTTGCGGTAAATTAACTTACTCCCATGTATGATTTTGCATAATGGAATTGATTTCACTATTGGCAACCTCTTTCCATGAAGTTTCATCCGGTGTATACATGACTTCATTTAAAGTTCTTGGCACACTTTCTGCTAGAAATGCCGTTATGAACTCTGAACCGAATGTCTTTTCTTTACGAGCTCTCTTGCTTCGTTTAAGTTGAATTTATTCTTCTACTTCTGCTTCATTTTTTTAGAAGTGCCAGAAGTGCTTGCCTCATGGCTAGCATCTCATTCATCACAAGTTCTCTTGGGATTTTCCTTATCCTTGCATGGGAACACATCTTCGAAGAAGGAAGCATTCATTGACTCCATTGTCGTGTTCACATTGATATCTGGTATATCTGACTTATGTACCAAAACATGACATTAACTGCTATTGTGTGCATATCCGATGAATAAGAAGTCTTCTGTCTTAGGTCCATTGGTGAACTTTTTCGGGAGTGGTACTACTACTCTTGCCAAGCACCCCCACACTTTCAGGTATTTGTACGAAGGTACTTTAACTTTCCAAAGTTCATATGGAGTTTTTCCAGTGACTTTGTGTGGTATCTTGTTCAGGATATAATTAGAGGTAGCAGAGCTTCCCCCCCCCCCCACATGTTCTGGCCTAACCCATATTCCTGCAACATTGCATTTATCATTTCCTTAAGAGTTTGGTTCTTTCGTTCCGCAACTCCATTCGACTTTGGTGAGTAAGGAGCGGTTGTTTGATGAATGATACCATGTTCTCTACAGAACGCATGGAAAGGTTAATTATATTCACCTCCACGATCACTTCTAACCATTTCGATAGTTTTATCAAGTTGGTTTTCAACTTCGAGCTTTTACTCTTTGAACTTTTCCAAGGCTTCATATTTACTTCGTAAT
The DNA here is from genome assembly GCA_030180135.1 of Orychophragmus violaceus. NCBI lineage: Eukaryota > Viridiplantae > Streptophyta > Magnoliopsida > Brassicales > Brassicaceae > Orychophragmus > Orychophragmus violaceus. Next base: position 8,343,745 of record CM058236.1, read on the forward strand.
AGATACACACAGCAGTATCTAGTGCAATCGTCTATGAAAGTCACGAAGTACTTGTTTCCACCTCTTGTTGGCATAAATTTTAAATCACACAAATCCGTTTGAATTAAACCTAGAGGTTTTGTTGTTCTTACTACGCTTGGTGATGGCGTTTTTTGTGAGTTTGTCTTGGCCACAAACTTCACATTTGTCTTTGCTTATCTTGCTTTTAGGAATCAAGTTCATGTTCATCAATCTACACATAGACTTGAAGTTAACATGTCCTAAACATTTGTGCCAAGTATTTAATGACTCTATAACATAAGCAACTGGTTTCTTCTCATTCATCTTAATATTCTTCGAGGTAGAATCCTCGGTTACATTGGTTTTACGAACGACTGCCTCAACAGACATCTTAAACAAACCATCAGAAACGAAACCCTTTCCCAAAAACATTCCATTCTTGGATAAGATCAGCTTATCTCCTTCCATATTTATGGAGAATCCATGCTTGCTCATAAGAGATCGATAGATCAGATTCTTGTGCATGTCCGTAAGTGTGAGATCTTGCGCAGAAGTGAGCTTCAGAACAACCTTTCTGTGACCTTCAATCTTCGAGGTCGCGGAGTTTCCAATCAAAAGCGTTTCATCACTCTTGTTCTTTGTGTAAGTCGAGAACATATCTCGATCCATACATATGTGCCTTGTTGCTCCAGTATCAAACCACCAAGTCTTAGGATGGCTTTGAGCAACGTTAGCCTCGGTGACTACAACACACATGTCAGCTTTGGTCAAGTTAGCTTGAGCCTTCTTGCTGCGACATTCAAAGGACATGTGACCTTGTTTTCCGCAGAAGTTACACGTCCCCATGAACCTTTGAGAGGTCTGAGCATTCTGACGATTCTTGTTCTTGAACTTCTAGGAGTTCTTTGGGGCATCTTCCCTTTGCCTTTGTCAAAGCGTTCTTTGTTTTGCCACCTGCCTTCTTATGGCTTTGGTGTTCAGCCATATTCACGTTTTCATTAATATGAACACCTTTTCCAATTTTTTCCCGATTTATAGACTCCACACGAAGTCTCACAATCAAGTCTTCAAGTCTTATCTTCTTTTTCTTAAGTCTGAGGTAATTCTTGAAGTCTGACCATCCATGAGGAAGCTTCTCAATGATGCAACATCCTTGATAGGTCTCACACAACTCCAGACCTTCAGTCTTGATTTCATGAAGGAGTTTTTGGATTTCTCCAACTTGCTCCATCAGTGGTTTCGAGTCCACCATCTGGTACTGTTGAAATTTTGCCACAGTGAATTTCTGAGTACCAGAATCCTCGATGCGATACTTCTTGTCTAATGCATCCCACAATTCCTTAGAGGATTCAGCATTACTGTGCACCTCGTACAGAGATTCAGAAAGGTGATTCAGTATGTAGCCTTTGCACAGGAAGTCGCCTTGTCTCTAAGCATCAACACTTGTGAGAGCATGCAGACTGGTGTTGTCTTCTGGGAGGACAGGTACCACCTCACTTGGATACTTCTGCAGGTTCAGCGTTGTCAAATAGAAAAGCATCTTCTTCTTCCAATTCTTAAACGTTATCCCCTAAGTTGTCCCAACGAACTTGGGAGGAGGGGCATGGTTCCCAGGTGGAGCTTTGACTGTCATGTCAGTCGTCTCCTCATTGTTCTCAGCCGCTTTGAAGTTGTTTTGCCCTTCGTTAGACATCGTAAAACAGAAGGGATACACAAACACCAATTATAAACGATTAAATCACATATAATTTAAATTGCAAGCTATTTCGATATGGAATTAAATCGTAATTTAGATAACCAATATCGAACATATTATAACCACTATAAGCGCATTCTCAACATCGAATCTCCGTAGAGCATTCGTCAAAGTGTTTAAAACGCGTTTGATAATCTCGTTTATTTTTCAATAAACTGCGATTCTAATGATTAGACACCATTCATAAATCGCAGTGAAACAATTTATCGATCGCAATCAATAAACTTGTATGAAACGCATAAAAGTAATCACGAAGATCGCTACGAAACGATTCATGATATATGCTGCGTTAACGAATCTACGTTAACGAATCCCAATCGCTACAATTAGTGTTGATAAAGTTCTTAGTATCATAAGCGGAAGAGAAATCGTTTGAAAATGTTTATTTTCTCGCGATTAAAATCCGTCTGATGTTAATATAACAAAAACGGATTTCTTTGAGTTAGGATTGTATAAACAAAATTTAGTACACTACGATAAAAATGATTTAATCACGAATAAACAATAAGCGTTAAGGAAACGATATCAAAACGATTTAACATAAGGAGTACAAATCAGAATATATGGAGGCGAGATTTGATCTCTTTCCTTAACTCAAAGAATCACCCGTAGTGCGACAGGTCAAATAAAGATTCATGAGTCCCAGGATACAACCATAGGAAACCGTATCGCAACACTCGATATCGGTTATGTCGAACATATGAACTACGATACTCTAGAATTAGACACAAACCTAAAATAGAAAGGAATTGAAGGGACTTATTTTTGTGTTTTTCTCTGTGTGATTATCGTTGTGGATGATCTACAAGAGAGACTTAGGAGTCCTTTATGTAGGATTAGAGAATGCTAGGTTTAGGAAATAAACCGACGTGTGCAGCAAGTCCGCAGACTTGGCCACCAAGTTTTTAGACTTGGACCGCACACAAACTTTTCCACCATGTTTCCACAAATTGGAAATGTTCCCTTCTCAATAAAGCTGATGTCTTTATGGGCTTAACTCATTTCTTTTCACACAAAATCATTTTTAATAAAGCCCATATATTTAACATGTTTTTATTTAAAAAAATTGTTCCAACAGGTTTTGCAGGAATTCATGAGTTTCATATGTATCCTCATGTGTTATTCTATGGATTTGGTCAGTTAACTGAGGAAGATCACCAACTTTCATGTTGCCATACCGTGCAGAATCATGTGAATATAACCAAACAGAAGCCAGTTTTTTTTCTGGTAATACCGCAAGACTCTTCTTCCACCATTCTCTCATCTTCGAAGTTCAGGTTCAAACTCTTCATTGTTGAGACAAACAGTTAATCTAGCTTATTGTTAAGAACATGGTTTTGTACATTAAATTTAAGTCCAGTGAATAGCTTGGTAACTATCCGGAACCTCTGTGGGGGCCAATAAATGTGCAAACAGGTGATTCGGATACCTTATGTCAAAAAGCTGTTAGACTTAGAGATGAATAAAGAGGAGCCAAATTTGATATTAACTTGTGTGAACTACCTTCATCCGGTACAACCATTATCTGATTAATTTTACCCAAAAAAACCATTATCTGATTATAACCTAAAATAACATACAAGATAATATCAGCATCAGAAAGGAAAAAAAAATCATATACTTTACTTGGCCACAACGGAAACTCTTTTTCATATCAACTGTAAAAATTAGGGATAGAAAACAGAAACCACCGAAACAGAGAAAGTGGATGATATAAACCGATATTCCCATCGACGAGGCCACCGGCGATGAGACCAAAGGGAAATTCCTCGGATCCAGTTCATAGTTACGCATTGAAAAGTGTGTTGGGATTTGATCTCTGTTGGTACTTCCCTTTAGGTCTTGAACATTAGTTATACAACTTTATTTGTCACTGAGATATAGTTACATACCTTTTACGAGCTTACATAAACGATAATTAAACCATGTTGTATATTTTGTACATAGCTTAGTTTGTCTATTATGCTTTCGTATATCAATTATACGTATAGTTAAACAAGTAGTTAAATGTTTCTATTTCGGTAAAATATTAAATTTTATACAATTTAAATTTTTTATTATCAGAATTACAATGATGATTTAGAACACATAAAAACCGAAAAACTATAACAAAGCAGCACTACAACAAAATATAAGAAACTGATGAAAAAGTCGTAGAAGGAAAACAATTGTCTTAAGAATCTAGAAGAACTCCAACGATGAAACACCAATTCCAAACAACAAAGCTCGAAAATAACGCTTGCAATTCCGAAGAACTCGAATCCTCATTGATCAGTACAACACATGAAATACAGCTTTCTAAAAAGAAAGAGAAAAAACCCAGAAGCCGCTTATCAATTTGATTTACTAAGAAAACCAACACCATATTAGTGGTTTGTACAACTTTTATCCTATTTGACATACATGCATGGCTTAAAATATAATCGTATAACTGTGAAATATGGGGTGACATGGCTTGTGTGAGTCAAGACTTGTTTACCAATGGACAAAGCCGGCTGCAGTATATCGTACCTAAACAGGCGTAGTCAAGAACTATGGGATTGTAGATTACAATCAGATTTAATGAAACAAAAAAACTATGATAAGATCACAGTACTGCTATTACATTGTGATCTTGGGGGTGGGGGAATTAATGTCTGACACATGCAAAACAATGACTTTGTACCTTGAACGAATAGGTGACATGGAGTGTAGAGCGCATGTTGTGGGGTAATTAGTACGATTAGGCGCATGTGCTTCAGGCAAGGAGACAACTCGAAAGGCTTAGAGGACCGCAATGAAATCAGAACAAGCGAGAGATTTCAAACTTAGGGTATGTGAACTCAGTATATGATGGGTGCGTGCCAACACCTTAGAAATGGATGGACAGAAAACGCATATTCAAAGTGCAGGACCATATAAGATGGTAAAACAAAAAAACTGAGAGACTATATGCCAGTTCAAGGGAGAACATGACGGCCAACTAAAGAAACATATTCCAACAAAATCAATACCACATCAGAACCCCGTGCACGCCTGGGGGTGAAAACCACTTGTATAATGAGAAACATTCTACTCTCTCCCCAGCCATCCACCTCAGCAAATTTATTTAGTTCACGTGGCAACATTGTTTTGTCCTATTTTTTCCTATATCGATAGCCGAACAAGTGTCCAGATTAATTTCTCTTGATGGGCTATAACAAAAAAATTAACACAACCTCATTATCCAACCCAACTTCATATACTAAATTCACATATTATATTTTTTCTACTGCCGAAGCCAATTAGGCCTTCTATCTTCTTCCCCGGTTTGCCTTCTTCCTCATGCTTCTCTTTTGCCTCCTGAAATTGATTATGATGTCGCATGCCTTCTCTTTCGAGAAATTAAATCCCCAATAACGGCTCACCTCCCTTCAATTCCTGTTTACCTCAGACCAAAACAACCACATATGATTCAATTAACGAACGTATTATCTACAGCCGTTTCAACTCCCTCACTTCTCTTACTTAAAAATAATCAGCGCAATCCAGTGACAAGCCTCGACGCCGTATTCTCCAAGAAAAAAAATATATACTTTACAGCATCATTGCTCTTCAATTTCAAATCCCTGCCATGGCTCAAGTTGATCTCGTCGCCATCCCTGCAACAGCGCCGTATGTGAAAGGAAGTGATATATGTGTTTTGATTTAATGGCGGAAATTTAAGTGATTCATTTGATTTTATTTTTGCCCAAATTTTTCTTCTAGAAACTAACGAGATGGGGATGAGCACTACTGGAGCTAGCTCAGTTTCATACCGAAAATTCGAAGAAAACTGTTCAAGGTGTTTTAAATTCTTCTTCCTATTGGTGTGCTAATATGATTGAACTAGGTTAGATTTGGTGATGAAACAGTGGATTCATTTACTTAGTTCTTAATCCTTAGTTCAAATTGTCGAAGAGGCTACGATTCGTCACACTAACCTAAAATCGGGTTCAGTATGATCTGACATTAATATCAATTAGTTAAGGATGCTCATGGATCTAATTATTTAAAAGTTGCTGTTTTTTTTTTGATCAAAAAAGTTTGCTGTTAAAATTTGAAAAAAACTGAATCTGATGTGGGGATCGATAATTTTGTGTGTGTAGAGACCAGCACTAAGCTTGAAGAGGCGTTTTTTGATTGAAACAAAGAAACATGCTGCTATTTGATGCCTCGGTAATGTATACACTACGTTTGCGTGTATGACTCCGGAAGAGTTCGTAGCTAAAGACAACTTTGCCTTAGCAGCTCACTTCTTTCAACTTGCTTTGGACGAGGTCATTCGCTTTTCCATTTAGAATCAATGTTAATACTGATTTTTGTTTGGTCTTGTGGTTTTCAATATTTTTTCATCTTTGCAACAACCGGAAATGAAACCTACCATAAATCACTTGAAATGACGGCCAAGGTACCCTTTTGTGCTAAGCACAGGCTCCACTACTGCACGCATGATATATCATGGTTTTTCTAGGTTTTCAACCATGAAATAAGTATATATATTGAGTCTTTAACCTTGTATTTCGAGTCTATCGAGTCTTTGACAGGTTAGCATACGTATGGAGCAAAGCTAGGAGTTTTGGGACGTTTCTGGAGAATTCTGCAAGAAGTTGAAGTTGGAGCCGTAATCTGAAGTTGATGTCGACCGACATCGCCCTTAGTGGCAGTCGACACTGAACCCCAACAAGACCATCACGCGAGTTAATTACATATTTTGAAGAATTGTAAGAAAGACCAAAAGTTTCATTGTTTCTAACTTAGCCCCAAAACATGTTTAGACTAATAATTAGGTTTTTAAGAGTTGTCTCTCTTATCTTTTGTTCTTGCTTTTAGCTTTTGGAGACGAGAAGAGATTATTGCTATTGGGGCTGATCTGCTACTCCGTAACCTTGAAGAGAAGGATTTCGAACCCCGTTACTTTATCTATTCAGTCTTTTGGTTTTCTATTCAATATGTAGTGTCTGATTGGTAACATGTCTGAGTAGTAACCTTTGTTAGATTTAGGAATTCTCATAGGGTTTTCATGCTTGGTTAGGTATCTGAATAATTAGGATTCTAAAACTATTTGTTCATCACCTAAGTTGAGATTAAAACTGAATTCTGGATTGATCACCTAGGGTTTAGATCTTAGATTAATAACTTGGCACGAGAGTGTGAATTATAATCTGACAGAACTTAGTGTGAGCAGTTTGACTGGATACAAAAAGATTTGGTTTAGGAAAATTGTGAACTAAAGAACTTGCTATTAATGCTTGTCTAGAACTCTAAGATTGCAAAGAGATTTGAATCCTTAGGTTGCTAGACATAGAGAATAATTGCAACGAGAGTTGAGTTATTTGACATTTGTGATTCTAGTTCTTGAACCTGTGCTTAATCTGAATCCTGATTAGTTAAGTGTCTGGCATTGCATGATTTCCTGAGAACTTCCTAAGTCTAACGCTTTTCTCCCATCGAAAACACACTTTTAATTACTTGCTTATTTACTGCTTTCATCTGTCTTGCTTAGCTTAATTTGACTGCTTACAATCTATCGCGTGAAACTTGAGTCTTTGTGGATTCAATACCCTTGATATTACATCGTTCGACACTGTACACTTGCAGTTATAAATAAGGATTAAAATTTGATTTGTCCAGTTTTTGGCGCCGTTGTCGGGGACTCTTTGAGTTCGCCGATAGATTTTGTACTAGAATATAGACTAAGTGTTTTCTTTTCTTTGTTACTGACATCTCTCTGTTTTGCTTGTCTTTGTTGCTGCAGGAAACCGCGAGTAGAAGCATTTAGCGTCGACCTACATCAAGCTTAGTGTCGATCGACACTGGTCTCGGGAATCAATTTGATTTCAGTGTATGCCTAGTCGGCACACCAAAAGCAACCCAGACGAGAAGCTTTTGAATCATATAAATCAGGAGCTTTCTAGACTTGAGAGGACAAACAGAAAAGTTCATAAATCTTTGAAGATGATGAATCCGAATGCTGTGATTTTGGTTCGAGATGCAAAAGGTGTTCTGAGGGATTTGCAGAATAATCGTACAACGATCAGGGCCATATAATCGATGCTGATGGGAATGTTATTGAGCAGCCTTAGGCTGAGCGACATATTGTCAATCCTGAAGGCAATGGACAAGGTGGAGGAGCACAAGGAGCTAATGGACAGCCTAACCCACCACCTAATCCGCCACCTAATCCACCGGTTGGGAGGAATCTTGCTTACTACAACAGGCCTGGCGAGTTCTATGCTAACATGTCTGCGATTGTACCTCCTCCCTTTGCACGGAATGACTTTGAGCTGAAGACTTCTTACTACACGCTTGTGGGGCAGCACCTCTTTCATTGACACCCACATGAGCAACCTATGGATCACATAGAGAATTTTGAGTCTTTAATCACTGGAATTAAGCATAATAGAGTGAGCTATGACTTCCTGCACTGCAATCATTTCCCGCACTCTCTTGGAGGAGAAGCTACAAATTGGCTGAAGCAGATTCCAGATGGGACTCTGACACTTAGGATGCAGTCAAAAGGAAGTTCCTGATACATTTCTATGATGATGCTCGATCTGATTAGCTTAGACAGGAGCTTTTGACATTTAAGCAGGGACCTACAGAGCCTCTTAAAACCTCTTGGGTGAGGTTTAAGATGTACCAGAGAGACTGCCCTCATCATGGTTTCTCTGAAGATCAGCTGCTGTGCATTTTCTTCAGAGGTGTTGATTTGTGGTACCATATGGCTTTGGATGCTGCTAGCAATAGGAACTTCAACACTAAATCTCCAGAGCAAGCTAAGGATCTGATTGAGAACTTGGTGTGTAGAGGCAGAAATCTGGTGGGAAAGCTAATAGCTCGCAAATAGCTGATATGAAGAACAAGATTGACTCTGTTCACAACATGTTGATTGGGAAGAAGAATGTCCACTTTGCTCAAGATGTTAAGGTATTTGAGGCTGAGGAGTGTTGTGAGGAAGAGGATGTGAACTACATCGCTGGGTCTGGATTTCAAGGAAACAGGTTTGGAAATCAGCAAGATAATAGATTCTACACCGCTAATGGTCAGAAGAGTGCTTTCACAAGCAATCAAAACTCTTCTAGGTTTGGTCAGAAACCTGCTTTTCAGAAGCCTTTTCAGCAAAACAACTCCTATCAGAGGAGTTATGGAGCTTCTTCTTATCAGACACTCCTGCACCTTCACATGAGAGTAGGTTGGAAGCTATGATGGAGCAACTACTTGAGGGACAGACAAAGACTACAGTGGACTTCAACAAGAAGATAAATACCCTTTACACTGATCTTACTGAGAAGTTTGAGTCTTTGAGCACACATGTGAAACAGTTGGATACTCAAGTTGCTCAGACTGCTGGAGCTGTTAAGAGGCAAGATGGATTCCTTCCTGGAAGGACGGATGCCAATCCTAAGCATCACTGCAAAACCATAACATTATGGAGTGGGACAGAGCTGCAAACTGTCCCCAAAAGCAGTTGATTGCTAAGGAACTCGTGGAATTAGAAGAATTGGAGGAAGAAGAGATTGAAGCCGAGAGGTTAGTGACTACCGACATTACCCCTGAATGTCGATCGACACCCACTTCTTCGAATTCTCGTGACGAACAGAAATCGACCAAAGTCGATTATCATCCCGACATCAAGGGGAAATCGATTGACGTTGATCGACATCAATCCAACGTCGATCGACATCAATCGCGTATGGGGTTAGATGCTGAGAAGAAGACCCATGTTGCTGATGGGAAGGTCTATAAACATAAGGTACCCTTCCTGATGAACCCAAAACAGTCCAAATTCGATAAATACAAGGCTAGATACACAGCTTTGCTGAGCAAGCTCACACTTCCAGTTCCTTGGATGGATGCTATCAAGACTACTCCAGTGGTGAAGAGATGCTTCAAGCATATGCTGACATCTGATATGGGAGATGAAGAGTGTTTAATGATGATCAGTGAGGTCTGCAGTGCTGTCATACATAACAGAATCCCGCAAGCAGAATAACCCATGCAGCTTTGTTTTGGACTGTACTATCTTCAGAGATAGATTTGAGAGATCATTGTGTGATCTGGGATAGAGGGTCAATCTGATGCCATATTCAGTTTCAAAGAAGATGGGGATGACATACTTTATACCTACTTGGATCTCTTTTATTCTAGCTGATCGTTCTATCGGGATCCTTGAAGGTCTGTTGGAGGATGTACTAGTGAAAATTGGTGGATGTGTAATTCCTACAAACTTTGTAGTCTTGCAGTACAACGATGAGCCTAAAGATCGTCTTATCTTGGGCAGACCATTCTTGGCTACATCTGATGCTATCATTGATATGAAGCGAGGGAAGATTGGGCTGAATGTGGGTGATTTTGTGATGAATTTTTACATGGATAAGCTGGTGAAACACCCTATGATCGATGGAAATACTTTCTATGTGGATACATTGGACAATTTAGCTGTTGAGTTCTTCTATCAGATGCATCCTGCTGATGCTTTGGAGCGCGCTTTGATGGGTACTGAGCCGAGTTATGAGATTCAGGATGGCACTACTGCTGGGTATGTCAGACTGATGGACACTAGTGAGCACGTTATGCAGTTGGTAGCTCAAGAGGATCTGGTTAGCACTTCGAAGTGGTCACAGGAGTGGTAGAGACCCCTATTACCTCCTTTGCATCCATGGAATGTGTCCAAAGTAACGCCCCAAAATAAAAAGAGAAGAGCACTGATAAAAAAATAAAATGATACCCAGTGGAGAAATTCCCGACCAAGTATGATCTTATAGAATAATAATTCTAGCATTACTCGCAAGAGTGAGTTCACAATGCGGCTTGTCTGCGAACTTGTGGAAATAAGTTGCTAAAGATAGAAAAGGGAGAAGAAAGGAACCAGAATATGATAGTTTGGTGGTCAGGTACTGATTGGGTAAGAGTCCATATGTCCTTTGATCGATATTCCCTCGGTGAGACCACACTTAATTATATACAGAGGTTAGCTATTGAATCTGGATGTCTTGTCTTGATTGTAAAGTTTACTTAAGACAGTTGCTAAGTGTGGGAGAAGTACATTGTTCTCTTGATCATTGCATGAATGTTTTCATGTGGATTACCAAGTGAATGTGAATGCGATGTTCCAAAGACAAAATGAGTTTCTCTATTTTCAAACCTCTTTCTCGCAATTTGGTTTTTTTGTTTGCTTGCGGTCAAGCAAAAGCTAAGTGTGGGGGAGTTGATATATCATGGTTTTCTAGGTTTTCAACCATGATATAAGTGTAAAAATTGAGTCTTTAACCTTGTATTTCGAGTCTTTTAAGGGTTAGCATACGTATGGAGAAAATCTAGGAGTCTTGGGACGTTTCAGGAGCATTCTGCAAGAAGTTGAAGTTGGAGCTGTAATTAGAAGTTGATGTCTGTCGGTCGACACTGAATCCCAACAAGACCATCTCGCGAGTTAATTCATCTCTTGAAGAATTGCAAGAAAGTCCAATAGTTTCATTGTTTCTAATTTAGCCCCAAAACGTGTTTAGACTAATAATTAGGTTTTTAAGAGTTGTCTTTCTTATCTTTTGTTCTTGCTTTTGGCTTTTGGAGACGAGAAGAGACTATTGCGTTTGCTTGACCGCAAGAGAAGGATTTCGAACCCCGTTACTTTATCTGTTCAGTCTTTTGGTTTTCTATTCAATATGTATTGTCTGATTGATAACATGTCTAAGTAGTAACCTTTGTTAGATTTAGGAATTCTTATAGGGTTTTCATGCTTGGTTAGATATCTGAATTATTAGGATTTAAAACTATCTGTTAATCACCTAAGTTGAGATTAAAACTAAATTCTGGATTGATCACCTATGGTTTAGATCTTAGATCAACAATTTGGCACGAGAGTGTGAATTATTATCTGACAGAACTTAGTGTAAGCAATTTGACTGGATACAAAGAGATTTAATAAACCCGACCCGACTAAAATGGTTCGGACCAAGAAACCCGGTTATCCTGATTGGGTTGTAAATAAGTGTCAAATCTTTGGTTTTGCTGTCTTTTACCCTTTCTCACGATTTAAAAAAAAAGTAAAACTTATTTTTTTGGAGAGGAACATATGGGACTTTGAATTTTGGTCAAAGAGTATTAGAGAATTTGATCCGAGAAAAGCGCTTGACTTAGGAAGTTCTCAAGAAATCATGCAATGTTGGACACTTAACTAATCATGATTCAAATAAGCACATGTTCAAGAACTAAAATCACAAATGTCAAATAACTCAACTCTCGCTGCAATTATTCTCTATGTATAGCAACCTAACAATTAAAATCTCTTTGCAATATTAGAGTTTTAGACAAGCATGCATCATGATTAGAATTACAAAAACTAGACATGCAATGGGTTTTCGATGTCTAAAATCCAATTTTCCAGTAATAACAAACAACCTATACTAACATGACAACCAATTCAAAGTGGGATCCTTTCAAATTTCCAAAGTAACAATCTTTTTTTACTTGGTTTTACTTCCAAAGAAAGAAATACATGGAAATACGGAGTGATATTGTTTCTTCCTCGTGTTGACTGTGGATTGGAGGGAGGATTTGACTGGTTCGTTCCACATCTTGTTCTTGAAACCCTAAACCCGGAAACCACGAAACTTACTCCTCCTCGTCTTCCTCGTCTTCCTCTTCCTCCTCGTCTTCCTCGTTCTCGGATTCCTTTTCCAAGTCGACTTCCTCCTCATCGGATTTCTTTCCTAGTACTTTTTCTTCACGACTCGCCTCTTCTTCGGGAATCAATTCATCCTCTTTTCTCTTCGACTTTTGCAAATTCCTTTTTATAAAAGGCATCTTCAAACAAATTCGTCTTCTTCGATTTTAGGATGAAACGGTTTGAAAAGGGAAGAAATTGAATCAAAAATGGGGGAACTAGGAAGACGAAGACAGGAAAAGGAGCACCTTCTGTTGAGAGTTTATTCCTCGGAGTCATAGATGATCTCGAGATGTAAAAAACATTTCCTTGGGGGCGTTTGTCATTCGAGGAGAAAATCAAAGACATCTTGCACTTCATGGACAATTCCGGAGGAGTGGCTCAGACTTCATAGGTATTTCCTGCATGTATAGTTCCTTTGGAGGTAACAATATTTGTATCATTTTAAATTGTTTTTAGTTGTTTTAGTTATATGGCTTGGTACAAAGTTAACTGTTTCAATTATCTTGTGTTGTAGCTCCTAGCATTTGAGGCCATTGCAATTCTGAAGAACCATTTCAGAGAAAATGTTCAAGGTGCATATAAGGATTGCCCTCGTATGTGCAAGATGAGGTACAAAACCGCGGGGACGAGGGGTTTTAGTATTTCAGATATAAATGATAAGCTTGGAACTACGAAGGTTAGTACATATCATACTTATTAAATTATGTTTTCTTAAATTCATGTATATTTGAGGTTGATATTAAATTGTGTCATCTTACATTTCTAGGAGATTCAAAGTCTATTGGAGCCATCTCCATGGAGATAAATCTTCTAAGGAGAACCATGGATGCTGAAAGTGGCTGGAATGATGTGGATGTTCCTATCGTCGATGCTTGGAATAGGCTTCTGGTTAAGAAGAAGAAAACAATCTGGTTTGAAGAGCTTTTCAACCAAGATGTGACTGCTCATGCGTCTCAGGCAAATGCTCAAGAGATTAGTCATGCTATTCAAGATGCGCTGATATGCTCAGAGTTTACTTCCCTAAGTTCAACTGCAAGTGCACAAACAAATGTAGTATCTAGGGGTCGAATCCACAGAGACTCAAGAAATCTTACGATAGACTATAGAATGTCAATTTAAGCTAGGCAATACTAATCAGAAAATATACAACTAAGCAGAAAGTAAATCAGTAGCAAGAACGGTTTTGTGAAGCAAGTACTAAAAGCGTCAAGTCTAGGGAGTTCTCAGGAAATCAGACAAGCAGATCAATTATCAGTCAGGATCAAATTAAGTTCGGTTCTAGAACTCAAACACAAGATAGAACTAACCAACTTTCGTTGCGAGAATTCTCTAAGTCTAATTAGCAGAAACCCAAATTTTTTTGCAATTCCTAACAGATTAAACTAGCCTTAAGTGCAAGTTTGATTTGTTCACAATTCAATTAAACCAAATTTCTTTGCGGATAATCAAATTGCTCAACCTAAATAGTTCAGATTCTAAACCACACTTTCGTGTCAATTTATAAACCTAAAGTCTAGAATCTAAGTAATAAGATTAGAAACTAGTATTAAGAAAAATTCAGGTTGAAGAACAAATAAGATATAAATCCTTAACTGATAAATTAATCTAGCAAGTCATGGAAACCCTTAAGAGAATCCCTAAACCTAACTATGAATCTACTCAGACATGATTAATGGAACACAAATCAATGAATAAATAGATATCATAAAATCAAAGAGTAAAGAGTTAAAGAGGTTCAAAATCTTCTCTCTGGAGTACAAGAACGATCAGCCTCTCGGTCTCTCTCTCTAAAAATCTAATAGTCGTTTTCTTCTTTATTTAGATTATAAAATCGAAGGGATTTTTTTTCGTTTGATGGCGTATGAAAGCGTATCCAAAACAAAACACCAAAAACCTAATTATAAAGCCTTAATCACGTCTTGGGGTCTTTTCGCAAATACTGAAACTTTCTGGGGCAAAACTGCAAATCTTCATTAATATGCTGGCGCTGAGGTGTGTCGATCGATGCCAATGATGCATCGATCGATGCATGGGTCGTCCAGAGATAGTGAAATCAGCTCCTCACAGCCTTTGCTCCAAAACTTGTCCCAATAGCTCCAATATCTCCCAAAATCCTCGAAATGTGCATGTACCTAATAAACACCTGTAATGACTACAAAGACACGACAAAAGACTCTAAAACACACTTATATCATGGCTTAAAACATGTAAAAACCATGATATATCAACTCCCCCACACTTAGCTTTTGCTTGCCCTCAAGCAAAACAGAAAACTAGAATGTGGTGAAGAGGTTTGAAAATTTCAGAAACTCTTTTCATCTTAGAAGCACAACACTCAGATTCCCCTTAGTAAGCCACATGAAAGATTCACCTGCAAGACATCAAGACCAACATATACTTCCCCCACACTTAGCAACTGTCCTGAGTAAATTCCACAATCAATCCAAAGCATTCAAATTCACCCTACTGACTTCTATAAGCTATTAAGTGCGGTCTCACCTAAGGATTATCGATCAAAGGGAACATGGACTCTTACTCTGTTAGCTCTAGACCACCATACTATCTTTTTCTGGTTCCTTTCTTCTCTTTTCCCTTCCTTAGCAACTAATTTCTCCCCATTGGGTATCATTTTATTTTTTTTATCAGTGCTCTTCCCGTTATGGGGTGTACTTTGGACACATTCCATGGATGCACAGGAGGTAATAGGGGTCTCTACCACTCCCGCGACCACTTCGGAGCTACTAGCTCATCCTCAGTTTTATTACTCTTTTTTTTTTTTTACTTTAAGGAAGGGGAGAAGGGAACCTTACTTGGACAGGTTTACAAGCTGTGTCAGAACTAACAGAGGAATCCGACTCAAGGTATACCAAGCCCTTAGGTGAGAAAAGTAAGTCAAAATTAGGGGCGAAGTCAGTAAAGGATCCTCTGATACCTGAAGTGATGTGGGTGTCTCAGTAGGCTGATCTGCATTGGGTTTTCTAATAGTCATAGATTGATCTGCAAGCTCATCCCAATGGTTACTTAAGTTCCTGCAAGTGTTGTTGGCTTCTCAAAAATTCATTGTTTCCTGCTTAAACTATTTTGACTCGATAAAACCGACACAAAAACACAACTGACTCTAAGAAAAGAAAAAGATTAATGTCAGTACCACCTCCCCCACACTTGAAACACTCTGTCCCCAGTAGTGTCAAGCTTAGGATCGGTAAAAGAAGAAAATGTTAAGGGATGAGTTGGGTTCTGTCGGTTTTACCTGTCTCGCACCTGCATCGATCGTTGCGCATAAATGGGACGATCGATGCAGGGCGATTGCGATTTTGTGTCGATCGTTGCACAGGTCCGCAACGATCGCTGCAGTTCTCAGACTCGTAATCTGTAAGCAAAACCCACCAAAAACAAAAACAAAACGTAAAATCCTAACAAAAACACCAAAATGAATATGTACAAACGAAACAGTGGGTTGCCTCCCACTCAGCGCTCTTTTAACGTCATTAGCTTGACGTTTCAGCTGAATCAGGCAGAGGGTGCATCATCCATAGGCAGAATCTGACCTCTCGGAATCTCGGCCTTAGCCCAATAATGCTTCACCCTTTGTCCATTTACAGTGAATTCCTTACCTTCCTGGCTGATTAGAACGACAGCTCCATAAGGGCATACCTCCTTGATCGTGAAAGGACCAGACCACCTCGATCTCAGCTTACCTGGAAACAATTGCAAACGAGAGTTATACAAAAGTACCTGATCATTAGGTTCAAATTGTCTGGAGACAATCTTCTTGTCATGATAAGCTTTAGTCCTCTCTTTGTACAGCTTTGAGTTCTCATAAGCAAAATGCCTAATCTCATCCAACTCATTAAGCTGCACCAATATCCTCTCTGCAGCAGACTTAAGATCGAAATTCATCTGCTTCACAGCCCATGATGCTTTGTGCTCAAGTTCTACTGGCAGATAACATGCTTTCCCATACAGCAGATGAAATGGAGTAGTCCCAAGTGGCGTCTTGAATGCAGTCCGGTAAGCCCATAGTGCATCATCCAGCTTTGCTGCCCAATCCTTCCTTGTCTTCCCAACTGTCTTCTCCAAGATCTCCTTGATCTGTCTGTTAGAGACCTCAACTTGCCCACTAGTTTGAGGGTGATAAGGAGTAGCAACTCGGTGATGAACTCCATGCTTCTGTAGCAGCTTCTCGAAGACCTTATTAATGAAATGAGATCCTCCATCACTAATCACTATCTGAGGTACTCCAAATCTAGGGAATATGATGGTCTTAAACAGCTCAATAACCACCGAAGAATCATTGGTGGGACTAGCTATTGCTTCCACCCACTTAGACACATAGTCCACAACAACCAAAATGAACTTATTCCCATAGGATGAGGGAAAAGGGCCCATGAAATCAATGCCCCAGCAATCGAAAACCTCAACCTCGAGAATGAAGTTCTGAGGCATCTCATGCTTCTTACTGATTTTCCCTCTCCTCTGACAGGCATCACACTGAGAGACAAAAGAATGAACGTCTCTAAACATCGTAGGCCACCAGAAACCTGCTTGCAGAACCTTAGACACAGTCTTAAGAGTAGCAAAATGTCCAGCATAATCTGATCCATGACAGTGGAATAAGACATTTGGAACCTCTGATTCAGCAATGCATCTCCTGTAAAGACCATCCGAACAGTGCTTGTAGAGATAAGGCTCATCCCAATAGTATCGTCTGAGCTCTCCGAAGAACTTCTTCTTGGCATACCCTTTCAACTCATCTGGTTCAGTCTCTGCAGCAGGTAATTAGCAATATCCGCAAACCAGGGTGTAACCGTCGTCGCAACAGCACAAAGTTTGAGATTCAAGTACTCAATTTGACCCTTAAAGGAATCTGGGTTCGTAGGCGATATGCATCAACCGACGCACAGGTCCGCGTCGATCGTTGCATCCTCGATACTTGCATCGATCGCTGCCGAAGTGGCATCGATCGACGCACTGCGATAAATCCGACAATTCTGCTTCTTCCTGTCCAAATCCGTCATAAACACTGTCTCGATCATATTGACGTTCTCCTCAGGCAAGAAATCATTAATGGGGACGTCTTCTTCAACTATAATCCTTGACAGATGGTCAGCAACTCCGTGTTCTACTCCCTTCTTGTCTTTCACCTCAATATCATACTCCTGAAGCAATAGAATCCATCTCAACAATCTCGGTTTAGCATCTTTATTCTGCATCAGATACTTCAGAGCTGAATGATCAGTGTGTACAATCACTTTAGACCCAACAAGATAGGACCGAAACTTCTCAAAGGCAAAGACAACGGCCAACAACTCCTTCTCTGTAGTGGCATAGTTTCTCTGCGCATCATCTAGTGTCCTGCTGGCATAGTAAATAGCATGAAGCTTCTTATCCTTCTTCTGCCCCAGAACCGCTCCTACAGCATAATCACTCGCATCGCACATTACCTCAAAAGGTAGATCCCAATCTGGTGGTTGTACTATAGGAGCACTTACTAATGCTTGCTTGATCTGTTCAAATGCAGTCTGACAATCTGCAGTGAACTCAAACTTGGCATCCTTACACAGCAAAGCAGTTAGTGGTCTAGCAATCTTACTCAAATCCTTGATGAATCTTCTATAGAACCCATCATGTCCAAGAAAACTCCTCACAGACTTCACAGAATCAGGTGCCTGAAGGCTGGTCATAACCTCAACCTTAGCGCGGTCTACTTCAATTCCTGCTTCAGATACTCTATGTCCCAGAACAATGCCATCTTTGACCATGAAATGGCACTTTTCCCAATTAAGAACCAAGTGCTTCTCCTCACATCTAGCTAGCACTTTGCACAGATTATCTAAGCACTCATGATAAGATGATCCGTAGACTGAGAAATCATCCATAAACACCTCTATAAAGTCCTCAATCATATCAGTAAAGATGGACATCATGCATCTCTGGAAGGTGGCTGGTGCATTACAAAGTCCAAAAGGCATCCTGCGGTATGCAAATGTGCCGTAGGGACAAGTAAAAGTGGTCTTTCCCTGATCCTCTGGGTGGATGGGAATCTGAAAGAAGCATGAGTACCCATCGAGGAAGCAATAGTAAGGGTGATTTGCTAACCACTCCAGCATATGATCGATAAAAAGCAAAGGGAAATTATCTTTCCTTGTCGCAGCATTGAGCTTCCTGTAGTCTATGCACATACGATGCCCAGTCACAGTCCTAGTAGGAATCAGCTCGTTCTTCTCATTCTTCACTACTGTAACTCCACCCTTCTTAGGCACAACATGAACTGGACTAACCCAATCACTGTCTGAAATCGGATAGATGATCCCAACATCTAGGAGCTTCATGATTTCCTTCTTTACCACTTCCTTAAGATTAGGATTCAGCCTCCTCTGATGCTCAACAGACGTCTTAGACTCATCCTCAAGATGTATCCTATGCATGCACAGCTCCGAAGAGATACCTGAAATGTCATCAAGAGAATAGCCAAGAGCCTTGCGATACTTGTGCAGCTTGCTTAGCAGTAAAGTGAGCTCTGGGTTGTTCAAACTAGCATTGACAATCACTGGATATGTCGAATTAGGTCCAAGACACGCGTACCATAGCCCGGATGGAAGTTGTTTCAGCTAAATTTTCGGGGCTTTTTCCCCTTCCCAGTCACTGACGACATGCAACAATTGTTTCTCTAGAGGTATCGATCGATGCAAGCTTGCTTCAGACACATCCAGCTGCATCGCTTCCTCAGTGGAATTCATTAGCCTCGCATAGCAAATTGCAGGCTCGTCTTGCAGATGTTCCAGCTCCATAATAGAGCTAAGTAGGGCTCTTTCTAGTGGATCCTCAGCATGTGTCTTATGAAAGTAATCCGCAGCCAAATCACTGAGTGTATCCACATAAAAGGTATGTCCGTCGATGGTTGGTCTCTTCACCAGTTTGTCCATATCAAAGCTCATCTTCAGATCACCCACATTCAGAATTATCTTACCTCTCTTGCAGTCAATCATCGCACCAGCAGTAGCCAAGAGAGGCCTACCCAAAATCAGTGGATCCCTTGGTTCTTCTCCATACTACAGAACCAAAAAATCAGTAGGAATCACACATTGGCCAATTATTATAGGCACATCTTCCAATATTCCTTCAGGAATTCTGACTGTTCTATCCGCTAAGACTAATGAGATCCTAGTAGGCAGGAAGTCAGTCATCCCAAGTCTCTTAGCAACAGAGAAGGGCATAAGGTTCACACTAGAACCAAGATCACACAGAGATCTCTCAAATCTGTCCTTGTAGATACCACAATCCAACACAAAGCTCCCTGGATCTTTCAACTTCTCAGGAATTCTACCCTGAATCACTGCGCTACATACCTCGGAGATCATAAGTACACTCTCCTCATCAGTCAAGTTACCAGCAAGAAGATCTTTAAGTCACCTTCTCATCACAGGAGTATTCCTTAGAGAATCAATCAAAGGCACTTCAATCAACACTTAGCAGACCCAGCAGTCTGCGCAACCTGAGCATCAAGCTTCTTCACATGTGTGCTCAAGGATTCAAACTTCCCATTCAGATCTTCATACACATCATCCAGCTTCTTTTTAAGTCTACAGCAGTATTAGTCTGACCCTCCAGCAACCGCTCCATCATGGCTTCCATCTTGCTCTCATGAGCACTAGCAGCAGGAGGTGCCTGATAGGAGGATGATCCATAAGTCCTCTGATAAGAATTACCTTGCTCAAAAGGTTTCTGATAACTAGCAGTCTGTCCATATCCAGAAGAGTTCTGGTTGCTTGTGAAAGCACTCTTCTGTCCACCATTAAAGAGCTTGTTGCCTTGCTGATTTCCAAACCTGTTTCCTTGAAATCCAGAGCCACTTATGTAGTTCACATCCTCTTCCTGGCGATGTTCTTCAGCCTCAAACACTTCAACTTCCTGAGCAAAGTGGACAGCTTTCTTTCCAGTCAAGAAACTGTGAACAGTGTCCAGCTTATTCCTGATATCAGCAATCTCCATATTATCGATCTTTCCACCAGACTCTTTCCTTCTTCTATCAGCAGTCTTGGTGCTATTACTGCTCACCAAGTAATCAATCAGCGTCCTAGCCTGTTCAGGAGTCCTTGTATTGAAATTGCCATTGCTGGCATTATCCAATGCAGACTGGTAATGGAGATCAATTCTTCTGAAGAATATGCCTAGCAGCGTCACTTCAGAGAATCCATGGTGAGGACAGTCACGTTGGTACTTCTTAAACCTCATCCAAGCAGACTTAAGAGGCTATGTAGGACCTTGGGTGAAGGTGAGAATATCCTGTCTCGACTGATCAGAGCGAGCATCATCATAAAAGTGCCTCAAAAACTCCCTCTTCACAGCATCACAAGTAGTAAACTTCCCAGATGGAAGTTGTTTCAGCCAAGCTGCAGCCTCTCCAGCGAGAGAATAGGGGAAAAGTTTGAGATACAGGTAGTCATAGTTTACCCCATTGTACTTCATTCCAGTGATGAAGTCTTCAAAATCATCAATATGATCCATGGGTTGCTCATGTGGGATACCATGGAAAGGATTCTGCTTCAGAACAGAGTAGTAGACAGTCTTGATCTCAAAGTCATTCCTCTCAAAGCCAGGAGGTACAATTGCTGACCGGTTAGCATAGAACTCATCGGGACGGTTGTAGTCAGCAAGAGTCCTCTCATAAGCAGGAGGATTAATCATTTGCCCTTGATCCTTGGCCAGTTCAGGCGCATGTTCAGGGATCACACGTCCCTCAGCATCAATCCTCAGCCCATCATCATTGTACCGGTTGTTCTGTTGGTCTCTCAGAGCACCCTCAACATCAGGTCTCAAAATCAAGCGATTGTTCATCATCCTTGCTCGTTGACCTTTTCTGTTTGTTCTCTCTAGTCTAGCATGTTCCTCAAGTCTGAGATTCACAAGATTCGCGTTCGGATCACTTCTGGTCTCACGCTTCTGCATAAACCGTCGGTAATCGCACTGTTTCGATCGATGCAAAGGTCTGCAACGATCGTTTTAACTCGGGATTCGCCTTGTGTCGATCGATTCCAAGATGTGTCGATCGATGCTAAGCGATATCAGACCTGAAACACACGGAGACAGAAAAACAGAGAAATTAGTAACAAAAACAAAATAAACGAAAAACCTAGTCTAAACTTTAAATTCAAATCTATCGAAGACTCAAAAGAGTCCCCGGCAACGGCGCCAAAAACTTGATATGCTCAGATTTTACTTCCCTAAGTTCAACTGCAAGTGCACAGACAAATGTAGTATCTAGGGGTCGAATCCACAGAGACTCAAGAAATCTTACGATAGACTATAGTATGTCAAGTTAAGCTAGGCGATACTAATCAGAAAATAAATAACTAAGCATAAAGTAAATCAGTAGCAAGAACGGTTTTGTGAATCAAGTACTAAAAGCGTCAAGTCTAGGGAGTTCTCAGGAAATCAGACAAGTAGATCAATTATCAGTCAGGATCAAATTAAGTTCGGTTCTAGAACTCAAACACAAGATAGAACTAACCAACTTTCGTTGCGATAATTCTCTAAGTCTAATTAGCAGAAACCTAAATTCTTTGCAATTCCTAACAGATTAAACTAGCCTTAAGTGCGAGTTTGATTTGTTCACAATTCAATTAAACCAAATTTCTTTGCGGATAATCAAATTGCTCAACCTAAATAGTTCAGATTCTAAACCACACTTTCATGTCAATTTATAAACCTAAAGTCTAGATTCTAAGTGATCAGATTAGAAACTAGTGTTAAGCATAATTCAGGTTGAAGAACAAATAAGATATGAATCCTTAATTGATAAATTAATCTAGCAAGTCATGGAAACCCTTAAGAGAATCCCTAAACCTAACTATGAATCTACTCAGACATGGTTAATGGAACACAAATCAATGAATAAATATATATCATAAAATCAAAGAGTAAAGAGTTAAAGAGGTTCAAAATCTTCTCTCTAGAGTACAATAACGATCAGCCTCTCGGTCTCTCTCTCTAAAAAGCTAATAGTATGAAAGCGTATCCAAAACAAAACACCAATAACCTAATTATAAAGCCTTAATCACGTCTTGGGGTCTTTTCACAAATACTTGAAACTTTCTGGGGCAAAACTGCAAATCTTCATTAATGTGATGGCGCTGAGGTGTGTCGATCGATGCCAATGATGCATCGATCGATGCATGGGTCATCCAGAGATAGTGAAATCAGCTCCTCACGGCCTTTGCTCCAAAACTTGTCCCAATAGCTCCAATATCTCCCAAAATCCTCCAAACATGCATGTACCTAATAAACACCTGTAATGACTCCAAAGACACGACAAAAGACTCTAAAACACACTTATATCATTTCTTAAAACAGGTAAAAACCATGATATATCATGCGCCAAGGACGCATGAGGCTGGGAAATATCTGGAAGAGACTCCTTCTGTTGGTAATGCTGCTGGTAATCAGAAATGGAAGGACGAATTGGAAGCAATGGAGTGTCGCCTATTGATGGTTTTTGAAGATAAGTTTAAGGAAGTGTCAGAGAAGGTTGATGGATTTGGTAGTAGATTATCAAGTATGGAATCGAAGATGAATTTATTTAGAGGTATAATAGGTGGTTTAGGTGGGGGTGTGAAGGAGACGGGCCCGAAAGAGAACGATAAGAAAGCCGATGATGGTGATGATCAAGAGTATGGTGGTGAGGTTGGGGATGCTGTGGACGATGAGGCTAGTGGTGCTAAGGAGAAAGAGGAAAGAAAGGGAAGAAAGAGATCCAATAAGAAGAAGGGGAAGAAAAGCAAAGAGAAGGGGAAGAAGGATAAGAAAGGCAAAGAGAAGGAGAAAAAAGGATCCGAGGAAGAGAAGGAGATGGAAGGAACAAAGCAAAAGAAGGTAGGAACAGATCAAGAGAAGGAAGTATCTGAGAAGAAAGAGGAAACAAAAGGTACGAAGAGAGCGGTTGAACCTGTTGAGGAAGTGCCCACAAAAAGGGTGAAGATTATAAAGAAGGGGATGGGGAAAGGGTCTACAACTGTGCATAGGAGTCCTGTGTTTACAAGGGGAAAGAACATGGAAAACAATCCAGTTGATGATGAATCGACCCAACCGTGAAGGTCAATGATCTTTGATGTAATGTCGGATACTTTGGTTAATTATGTTAATTTTGTAATACTTATGTTTGAATTATGTTTGGATACTTTGGTTTGAGTTATGTTTGGATACTTATGTTTGAATTATGTTTGCACTACCAAAACACTTGGTTTTACCAAGTTTTACATTGTGTTACAAAGTTAAGCATGGTTTTACTATATGCATGGTTTTACCAAAAAATACTAAGTTTTACCAAGTTTTACATTGTGTTACAAAGTTATGCTTTGTTTTACGTTATGCATGGTTTTACCAAAAAAATACTAAGTTTTATCAGCCAGATTACATCATTCATTCCAATCTTTTACACAAGCAATAAGTGATATTAAACATTGAAATCAAAAATAGAATTCAATGATAGAATTCAAACATAGATAATTAAGGCTTAGAATTCAAACATAGATATCAAACATAGAATTCAAATTCAAACATAGAAGTCTTAGAAATTGATAATTAATCCACATTACAAACCAAAAACACCTCTCACAGCAGCCACAATCTTCTTTAGCTTGGCAATCTCTTCGTTGTTGCTTTTAATATCCTCTTGCATGCCTTCTATTTTCTTGTCCTGCTTATCAACCTTGTTCAACAGCTTGTGAATCTCTTCTTCGACACCAATAACCCATGGTTGACGAAAGTGGAGTCCATCGTCCTACAAAAAAATACCCAGAAAATCCATAGTTACACCAATTCTCATTCACTAATCGCTAAATCACTATGCAAATCAAACATTTTACCTTGAATTGGTGGCAAGTAAAGTACATACTGCCTGGTAAAGTATCCAAATCTCTCTGATACTTTGGAGTTTTACAGACCTCATGGACGATTCGGCCACCACATGGACATTTTTTGGGATGCTGTATTGCGCATCGTTGATGGCGTCAAAAAGGTCTTCATGAGCCTTCAACCGCTTCATCTCTTTTTGTTGCCTCCTAACCTCTTCATTGGGATCTAGAGAGAAATTCTCTGTACTCATTCAAGGTTGGAAGGAGAAAGATCGAGAATGTTCGAGATTTGGGGGAAGATTTGGTCAGTTGCGAATGAGGGAGAGGGAGAGAGAGAGAGAGAGAGAGAGAGAGAGAGAGAGAGAGAGAGAAACAAAAATGAGTGAAAATTGGGAAAATTGATAGATATTAGGTTTTTGTAAAAAATGGGGAAAATTCAAAATTCTGGAATTTTAGGGTGGAAGTTTCAAATTTTCTGGGCGGGAACAAAAAATACCAAGATTCCAGTTTTACCAAAAACTGAAAAGTTTTACTTCTGTCAATTTTCAGTTTTTATAGTTATACTCTAGCTTTCATTCAAATAACTTGGTAATACTAATGATATATGGCTATTTAGATGCATTATAATTAATTTCATGCAATAATATTTGAAAATACATATATTATCTAACTTTTTGCAGATATAGATGGTTCACATCAACAAATAACTCTTAAAAATATATGATATTTGTTTGTTAATATACAATCTATAATATTTATCTTAAATTATGCAAGTGTTCATTTTGTTTAAGCAGGAGATATGCTATCTAGTTTGTATTGTATTGTAATTGTTATATTTATGAGTATAATAAAAATTGAATAATGCAAATAATTATAGTTCTACGAATCTTAGTTGTACCAAGTTTTTCAAAGTTACACAACAAATGAAAATTGAAGAAATACAAATACAACTAGTTTTGGCTCACATCAGCTTGGCTCCCATTACTGCATTGAAACCAGCTCTCCAAGTTCCTTCTAGCCACTCTCTTGATCCTTCTCCGTCGTGGCTCCCCAACTGACGGATACCTTGTTTCTTGAACTCTTCCCTTTCTTTTCGTATAGTTTGGAGGAAAGTCGTACAATTTTTAGACCTCTTCCGGAACAATCCACTCAAACATATGCGGAACTGGAAAATTGTCCTCGTATAAGCCAAAGCCCACAATTCTACCATGTAAATAAGGCGAACACAAACAATACAAATCCTTCAATTTCGTTGGCCTAATTTCGAGGTTCAAGAATTTAGTAGTAGCAGCTATTGCATGAACACATGGGTACCTGTCAATATCAAAGAGTTTGCAGCTGCATCTATTTTGTCTCAAATCCACCACATAAGTAATTCCATCGTCTCCAACAACACCATAGTCAAGCTCGAATGCGTTAAGTTCTATCGTTGTGAGCTTGGACGCTTTCACAATTCTACCGTGCAATGCAAGCTTGACAAGAGGCACCAATTTTTGCGCGCTCGATCCAGCAACAGAATCATTCCTATGACTGTTAAACCACTCAGCGAATTTTTCAATAAGTGCATCAATCATAGGTAGTAAATGATACTTTCTGGCCATCTTGAAAACTGCATTCATAGACTCTGCGCAATTAGAGGTGTCTATGTTGTACCTTGCACCGAGAAAATAACACCTTGCCCATTTCTTCACATCTACATTTTTTTCAAGATATGCAGCTGCTTGAGGATACATGTTCCTAAAATCTCCATATTGTCTTAGGAAATCAGCCTCCGTGTATAACCGAGCAATTTCCCTGATTTTTTTTCCAACTTCATCTTTGCTCACGTTGGAAACTGATATTTTCACATTCTGGGACAGATAGTAGATGCAATAACCATGTTCCGAGAGATGGTGCATCTGAGCTATTGCCTTGATGAGACTTGCATTTCTGTCAGTAGTAAACACCAACTCACGACTATCCGGTATAACAGTTATCAGCGTATTGAAAAACTACATCCAACTTTCATCCTTTTCACCATCAACTATAGCAAAAGCAATGGGATAGGGGTGATGTTTTGGATCCTGCGCTATGGCAAAAATTAGAATACTTCCATATACATTCTTAATGAAAGTTTCATCGACAATGAGCCCTTTCCTCATGGCTACAAATCCTTCGATGGACGCTCCCAAAGCCACAAATAGATACATGAAACTTTTTTGTTCATCCAAAAACAAACTTGTTTTTGTTCCATGATTCACCTTCCCCAACATATGCAAATAAGAATGCAACATCTTGAAACCATCATCTGGACTACCACAGATATCAGAAACAGCTAGGTTTTTCCCTCTAAAAGCCATACAGTACGACACTTCCACACCGGCTCTTCGTTGGACAAGCTTCACAATAGTTTTAGGACTTGGAGTATTGATAGGTCTAAAGTTTTACCCTATACTAACTGCAAGTGCACAGTATATCAATGTAGTACTTAGGGATCGAATCCACGAGGACTCTAGGTAACGATAGGATCAAGAACTTAAAGAGATTAAAACTAGGAGAAAGCAAAAAAGCAAATTGTATTGAATTAACTAAAAGCAAGCAAGAAAGTAAACAAGTAGCAGGTTGTTGTTGTAGGCAATAAACTAAGGGCGCTAAGTCTAGGTCGTTCTCAGGAAATCAGACAAGCAGATAAATCATTCAGTCATGATCTAATTAAACACAGTTCTAGAACTCAAACACAGATATAGAATTAACCAACTGTCGTTGCGAGAATTCTCTAAGTCTAAGTGCAGCAATCCAAATTCCTTTGCAATTACTAACAGTTTAAACCAGCTTTAATTTCAAGTTCGATATGTTCACAATCTAATTAAACCAAATTCCTTTGCGAGTAGTTAAATTGCTCAACCTAAACAGTTCAGATTCTAAACCACACTGTCGTGTCGTATTTAGCAACCTAAGATCTAGATTCTAATTGATCAGGTTAGAACTAGCATTAAACACAATTTAGTTTGAAGAACATCTATTTATGTGAATCCTTAACTGAATTAATTATATCTAGCAAGTCATGAAATCCCTATGAGAAACCCTAAACCTAACTATGAAACTACTCAGACATGGATGATGTAAACATAATCAATGAATTAATAGAAATCATAAAAGAGATTAGAATATAAAAGGGGTTCGAAAACTTCTCCAAAACAAACGTAGTACATGATCAGATTAGCCCCAAAAGCTCTAAAAACTCTCTGCTCTAAGTTATGATAGCGTATCTAAAACTGAAGCTAAAAACCTAATTAAATAGCTAAAACACGACTTGGGGCTTCTGTGTAAATATCTGGAACTTTTGGGCATCTTTGCAATATTGGCATTCTTCATTAAACCGCCGAGAATCTGGCCCAACTCGCTGTGCATCGATCGATGCAGGTGTGCAACGATCGACACAGTACTCTGTTTCGGACAGTGAACACAACCTCTCGGGTCAAATCTCCAAAGTGCTCCAATTAGCTCCATAATCTCCACTTTTGCTCCAAAACGTACGTGTACCTAATAAAACCTGCAAAAGACTCTAAAGGAACACCAAAAGACACTAAAACAGACTTATATCATGGCATAAAACCGGTAAAAACCATGATATATCAACTCCCCCACACTTAGCCTTTGCTTGTCCTCAAGCAAAACAAAGAACTAAAACATGGTGAAGAGGTTTGAAAACTTTCAGAAACTCTTTTTGTCCTAGAAGCAACAACACTCAGATTCCCCTTAGTATTCCACTGAAAGAATCAACTGCAAGATATCAAGACCAACATATACTTCCCCCAAACTTAGCAACTGTCCTAAGTAAACTCCACAATAGAATTCACGCATTCAAATTCTCCCTACTGACTTCTGCAAATATTTAAGTGCGGTCTCACCTAAGGAGTATTGATCAAAGGGCACATGGACTCTTACCTTGCCAGCTCTAGACCACCATACTATCTTTCTCTAGTTCCTTACTTCTCTTTTCCCTTCCTTAGCATTCTGATTTTTCCCCATTGGGTATCATTTTATTTTTTTTATCAGTGCTCTTCCCGTTAAGGGGTGTACTTTGGACACATTCCATGGATGCACAGGATATGATAGTTGTAGCTACCACTCCCATGACCACTTCGGAGTTACTAACTCATCCTCAGTTTATTATTATTATTATTTTTATTTTATGGAAGGGGAGAAGGGAACCAAATAGGACATGTTTACAGGCTGTGTCAGAACTAACAAAGGAATCCGACACAAGGTATACCAAGCCCTTAGGTGAGAAAATTAAGTCAGTATTAAGGTGAAGTCTGATACCTGAAGTGATGTGGGTGTCCTCAGTAGGTTGATCTGTGAATGGGTTTTCTAATAGTCATAGATAGATCCTGCAACTTCATCCCGATGGTTACTTAAGTTCCTGCAAGATATTGCTAACTCCTCCAAAATTCATTGTTTCCTACTTAAACTGGTTTTGACTCGATAAAACAATTTTTTTTGAAAATTGGACTGACTCTAAGAAAACAGAAAGATAAAGTCAGTAGCACCTCCCCCACACTTAAGACACACTGTCCCCAGTAGTGTCAAGCTAAGGGTTGGCAAAAAGAAAACAAAAATGTTAATGGATGTGTTGAGTTCTGTCTGATTTTTACCTCTGTCGCACAGGCATCGATCGTTGCATAAATGCATCGACCGTTGCTAGGCGATATTTTGTCGTGTGTCGATCGTTGCTCAGGACCGCAACGATCGCTGCAATGCGATTTCTTTCGTGTTGTGACGATCGACACAGGTCGACGCACTGCGATTTCGGATCAGTCAGCAAGTTAGCAGGTTAGTCCGTAAGAAAATCCAAATTTTCGAACCTGCAAGCTGATAAACACTGAAAACAGGCAAAATCAAAACAACTAGTAGTCTCAAAGCAAACACATCATCCAAACATAAACATCCTAAGAAAATCAAAAGAAAATGCAAAGGGAAAAAGAAAAAGTAATACAAGAACCGTAGTCTAGAGATGCCAATACTCAATCACTCATCCTCCATCCCATCAATGCGATCAGTACCACTCGAAGATCCTGGAGTCGGAGAGCGTCGCCTGCGTCGTGAAGGTCCTGGATGGTGTATTTGTGGCTGTCTCCTGCAAGTGCAGGTACGCATGAAGTTCCAGACGACCCGTAGAATACCATCTGAGCGCTCTCTCCACTCTGCTTCAGACATATCACCATAAGGCATCGTAGGATCGGGAAAAGGTCCAACGTCATCGACAGGGGCAGCAGGTGCAGGCGCAGGCGCAGAGGAGGTAGAAGCTCGTTTAGAAGGCTCTCCCAGCGGATGAGCCATAGAAGGGACTCTGCGCTTCTCACTCGCAGGAGGCTGGAACCTCAAGGCGTCTAGCGTATCAACCCGTGTAAGACCAGGAGCAGGAAGATCCACACCGCACTTCACCGTAGCAGGGCCATAATAGACCCATACACGTCCCTCCTTCAGCCACGTAGCACTCTGCAGATGGCTGAAATCAAGGAACTCCAAGCTGTCATTACGCTCCGTCCCCTCTAAGGGAATCCTGCAATGTCTGAAAATAGGAGTAAGCAGACTCCCTACTCTCTCAGTGTCCACACCATCAAATGGCTTCTTCTGCAGCTCGCATAAGTGATGAGCGAAAATAGCTCCCAAGTTGAGTCCCTTAGTGGGATCTCTCAGAACTGTATCCTCAAACTGGTCCCTCAGTCCAATGAACAGCATCTCCATCTCGGTCTTACGCATCTTGTTGGCTTCATATTTGCACAACAGAGTGGATCCCAAAATGCGCAAGACGTATCTAAGAACCGGATGCCTAACTTGAATCACCGGTGTGGTCCTCGAGTTGTACCGACCAGTGCCAATCCACTCCCAGAAATATTGAGCTTCATCCACATCCCACTCAAGTGATATAGCAATGCGTTGCGGCTCAGTGCTGAATCCATAAATCCTACAGATATCGAGAAGGGGAATCCGATACCTGGCTCCTAAGCACATGAAGGTAAAGAAACCTCCTGAAGCCTTCATGCTGTCTGGTGTAGGGTATATCACTCTACAGGTGGCGAGCAGTTGTCTTACCAACTCAGGGTACATCTCGTAAGGCTGCATTGGCATTATCCCCAGACCAATGCCCTTACACAGTGCAAGAACCTGCTCATCTATCCCCAGACTCTTGCAAGTCGAGTAATCTGCAAACTTGGTTGGCTTAAGCGTCATGCCACACCAACCATTGTACAACAATGTGTCATACTCGTCCCACTGGTTAAGCAATGGCCTCTCTGTGAACTCATCAGTCTTAAGGAGCTCAGCAATATTATTACCCCACACTCTACCCGTCGGAATTAATAGCTGATCTGCTCTAGGCCAAGGTGGCTGTATTGCTTGTTGATCTCTCTGATAATCTGCAGGTGGATCCGAGTCTCGGTGGAACCACTCAGGTGGTGGAGCGTGGTGAGCTGTAGCAGCTGCTGCGGTGGTTCTACGCTTACGGGATTGTCGAGGAGGCATCTGCATTCAAGAAAATAAAACAATATTAGTCTCAGCAGAATATCCCTGTGAAATCGCAATGCAACGACCGTTGCACAAGTGCAACGATCGATGCAGGGCGATTTCACAGCCGACAATGAATCCTCAAATTCGTTTCTAAATTCGTTCTAAAACTACACCAACAACAATAATCCATCACCAATCATCCTAAATCAAGCCTATAACAGCATGTGATCATCGTTTTCAAGCCAAAATTCTCAATTTCTAAAACCCTAAAAACGAATCCGAAAATCATGAAATTGAGTTACATTACCTTGGATTTGCTTCGAATGGGTTAGAAAAACAGATAAAGCGTGTAAAAACAAGGAGAATAGCACTTGGAATCAACAAAAACGATGAAGAAATGAGAGATTTAGGAGATGAGAGTCTCGGTTGTACGGACGGCGATAGTGGAGAAGAAGATAGGAGAAAAGGGTTTTAGGCTCTTACCTGGTCGTGGGTGCAACGATCGTTGCTGATAAGCAACGATCGATGTTGTTAAACCAAATTGATTCCGGTTTAGCGCGCGTACCTTAATTTTGCAATTAAACCACTTGCAACGACCGTTGCACAGGACCGCAACGATCGTCACAATGCGATCCCATCTCCTCGTCATAATCTCCTTGCAATGGCCGGTGCACAAGTGCATCGATCGTCACACATCTCCAGACTCGAGTTCTGTATCTAAAAACTTAGCAAAACAAATAAAAACGTAAGTTCCTAAGAAAAAAACCAAAAATAAGAAAGAGAAATACTAAAACCTAACAGTGGGTTGCCTCCCACTCAGCGCTTGTTTAAGGTCATTAGCTTGACCGGACGGTTAAGATCAGATTCATGGGGGTTTCAACAGAGACTTAGAATGTCTCTGTGAATGCCTCTTCATCCATGGTGGTGTGTAGGCAGTATCAGCGTGAGATCGTCCAAGGAACGTAGGAAGAGAGTTAGGGTGGGAGCGAAACGTGGGTGGCATTCTGCATTTTCTGGCATTCAAAGTAGTGCGGTCAGGAGGTTTAAGTTTAGATGATTTATGCCTTACCTTTGTTGGAAATGAGATGTCTAGAGCTTTCTGCTTATGAGCAGTTTTAATCTCTGAAGATGTTAGAGTAGATTCCTGAAGAACCACCATCTTCTTTTCTCCACTATCAGGTGTTGTAATTCCACCAATCTGAACTTTATCTTTCAAATGACCATCAGTGGAGACTATCTTTCTCGCACATCTCAATACACTAGGATGATCTTGCAAAGCTTTAGCTGGTGGAGCTTCATTCATCTCCTTATCCACCACTACTACTTTCTCGACTACATTCTGCTCATGTTTAGACCTTATAAGAACTTTTGGAAATGGTATTGGAGGTTTGTAAACTCTTTCCTTAACAATTCCACGAGAAACAAGCGAGGCTGATTCTTCACGTAATGCAACGATCGATGCATGTGGTGCAACGATCGACGCAGATAGTTCATCTCGCGTTCCAGCTTCAGTCTCGGGTTTTTCAGCTTCTTCCACGGGTTCAGCAGTCTTAAACTCAAATTTCTCTCCTTGGCTTTGTCCGTTATCAATCTGAACCTTCCAAGCACTGTTGTGGGTGTCCATGACACTGAAAGTGGGTTGATTGGCACTGATGGATTTTACCAAGAGATCAATGTCAATCTCTGTTGAGTCTGGTCCGTCGAAGCTCTCAAACTCAGGGATTTCAGTTTCGAATTCTTCTTTGTTTTCCACAATTTCCATAGCCTTAACTTCCAGATATGATCCCTGATTCAGCCTATGGTCAACCTGAACTGAGGTGGCGTTGACATGAGCTTTCTGAGCATTCTTCCTTTTGACAGAACTTGAAATCTGATCCACTTGTGTATCCATCAGCCTTATATGAGCGTTTAAGGACTCAAACTTACCATTCAGATCAGTGTACAAGGTATCAATCTTCGAGTTGGAAGATGCAACGGTCTGTTGTTGTA
Organism: Orychophragmus violaceus; assembly: GCA_030180135.1. Lineage (NCBI taxonomy): Eukaryota > Viridiplantae > Streptophyta > Magnoliopsida > Brassicales > Brassicaceae > Orychophragmus > Orychophragmus violaceus. Next base: position 8,376,500 of record CM058236.1, read on the forward strand.
CTTCAAGAAGCTGCTCCATCATGACTTCCAATCTGCTCTTATGTGTAAGTGCAGGAGGTGCTTGGTGAGATGAATAGCCATAATCTCTCGACCTCGGAGCATAATTAAATCCTTGTCTCTGCTGCTTTCCATACATCTTTCCATAATAATCAGCTCCAGCTATATAATTCATCTCTGCAAACTCTCCAGTTACCGCATCAGCTCGGATTTGTCTCTTCCCAAGTAGGATGTTGTGGATAGAATCAATCTTGTCTCTCATCTCAGCTACCTGCCCAACCAATGCGTGATACTCCGGTAGGATGGGTTTTCCTTCCCCATCTAGTTTTTGACCTTTTGCGTTGCATATATGGCCCTCTCGGTCTCGTAAAACGCCGTCTTCACCGTGAATCAGAATCACAGGCTCCATTAGAGTGAAACCTGTTAACTGCTCAGACTCTCGGTATCACTGGTTTCACCTTGTGTCGATCGATGCAATAGAAGCGTCGATCGATGCAGGGCGATTCCTACAACACCAAAGAAACAAAAAAAAAAACGTAAATAAACTATAAAAATAAAATAAAATAAAGAAAATGCTTAGTCTAAATCCCAATACTGAATCTATCGGCGAACTCAAAGAGTCCCCGGCAACGGCGCCAAAAACTTGATAGGTCTAAAGTTTTACCCTATACTAACTGCAAGTGCACAGTATATCAATGTAGTACTTAGGGATCGAATCCACGAGGACTCTAGGTAACGATAGGATCAAGAACTTAAAGAGATTAAAACTAGGAGAAAGCAAAAAAGCAAATTGTATTGAATTAACTAAAAGCAAGCAAGAAAGTAAACAAGTAGCAGGTTGTTGTTGTAGGCAAAAAACTATGGGCGCTAATTCTAGGGCGTTCTCAGGAAATCAGACAAGCAGATAAATCATTCAGTCAGGATCTAATTAAACAGAGTTATAGAACTCAAACACAGATATAGAATTAACCAACTGTCATTGCGAGAATTCTCTAAGTCTAAGTGCAGCAATCCAAATTCCTTTGCAATTACTAACAGTTTAAACCAGCTTTAATTTCAAGTTCGATATGTTCACAATCTAATTAAACCAAATTCCTTTGCGAGTAGTTAAATTGCTCAACCTAAATAGTTCAGATTCTAAACCACACTGTCGTGTCGTATTTAGCAACCTAAGATCTAGATTCTAATTGATCAGGTTAGAACTAGCATTAAACACAATTTAGTTTGAAGAACATCTATTGATGTGAATCCTTAACTGAATTAATTATATCTAGCAAGTCATGAAATCCTTATGAGAAACCCTAAACCTAACTATGAAACTACTTAGACATGGATGATGTAAACATAATCAATGAATTAATAGAAATCATAAAAGAGATTAGAATATAAAAGGGGTTCGAAAACTTCTCCAAAACAAACGTAGTACAGGATCAGATTAGCCCCAAAAGCTCTAAAAACTCTCTGCTCTAAGTTATGATAGCGTATCTAAAACTGAAGCTAAAAACCTAATTAAATAGCTAAAACACGACTTGGGGCTTCTGTGTAAATATCAGGAACTTCTGGGCATCTTTGCAATATTGGCATTCTTCATTAAACCGCCGAGAATCTGGCTCAACTCGCTGTGCATCGATCGATGCAGGTGTGCAACGATCGACACAGTACTCTGTTTCGGACAGTGAACACAACCTCTCGGGTCAAATCTCCAAAGTGCTCCAATTAGCTCCATAATCTCCACTTTTGCTCCAAACGTATGTGTACCTACTAAGACCTGCAAAAGACTCTAAAGGAACACCAAAAGACACTAAAACAGACTTATATCATGGCATAAAACCGGTAAAAACCATGATATATCAAGTATCAAAGTTACCAGGATAGTCTTCGATTAAGATGCTTGCAACTAATTGTGGTGTACCTTTCCTATTGTTTCTTATACCACTTGAACTTGTCCGAGAGCATGAATGCATCTTCGTGTATGTTCTCACCGAAAAAATGGTTGAATTCGTAACCTTTGCAGCTCTCAACTGCCATTTACAACCTTGCTTCGCTTCACGGCATTTCACCACATATCGATTTGTATATGAATTGGCTAATAAAATCCGAAAACAATTCTCATTTGCGGCTCTATCAACCAAATACTTTAAATTCTTGACTTATTTCCAAGCACAAATGATATATCATGGTTTTTCTAGGTTTTCAACCATGATATAATTGTATATATTGAGTCTTTAACCTGTTTTTCGAGTCTATCGAGTCCTTTACAGGTAAGCTTGCGTGTGGAGCGAAGAGCGGAGTTTTGGGACGTTTCTGGTGATTTGTGCAACGAGCTTAAGTTGGTGTCTCGATCACGAGGTGATGTCGACCGACACTCACCTTAGTGTCGGTCGACACTGATGGCGACAGAGAATTGAAGATGTCTTTTGAAGAATTGCAAAGTTGTCCAGAAGTTTTCCCTAATTCTAATTTAGCCCCAGAACGTGATTAGTGGTTTTTGAGCAGTAACTCATTATCTTCCTTTGTTCTTGCTTTTATTCTGGAGATTGAGAGATTCTAGCTTGGGGGCTGTTCTTGCTACTTGTAACCTTTGAGAGAAGGATTCCGAACACCTGTTTTTATCTATTCAGTCTTATTTTCTATTCAAGCATGTGTTGTTCATTTGATCTCATGTCTGAATAGCAACCTTAGTTAGATTTAGGGATTCTCGTAGGGATTTCATGCTTTGTTAGATCACTGAATGATTAGGATTCTAAATATATTTGTTCATCACCTAAGTTGAGATTAATACTGAATTCTGGATTGATCACCTAGGGTTTAAATCTTAGATTGTTAATTTGGCACGAGAGTGTGAATTATAATCTGAAAGAACTTAGTGTGAGCAATTTGACTAGATGCAAAGAGATTTGGTTTAGAAGAATTGTGAACTTAAGAACTTGCTATTAATGCTTGTCTAGAACTCTAAGATTGCAAAGAGATTTGAATCGTTAGGTTGCTAGACATAGATAGTAACCGCAGCGAGAGTTGGATTATTATACATTGTGATTCTAGTTCTTGAACATGTGCTTAGCCTGAATCCTGATTAGCTAAGTATCTACATGCATGGCATGATTTCCTGAGAACACCCTGAGTTTAGCGCCTTTCTCCCACTGAAACAAACCTTTAATTTACTTGCATTGTCTTCTTTTCACTCTTGATTGCTTTAGCTAAGTTCGAAGGCATAATCTATTGCATGATTCTTAAGTCCTTGTGGATACGATACTCTTTATACTACAATCACTTAACTCTGCACTTGCAGTAGAATAGGGATATTTCTTGACCTATCAACAAACAATCATCCCATTCATCTAAATGCTTTGTCTCTTCCACAACTCGGGGATGCTCAACTGATTCAACCATATCAGAATCATGCATATTATCATGTTGTACAATATCACCATCTCCATCCTGAGCACTAGAAATAAGGTCAACATAACTCCCACCATCTCGTTTCCCCCTCTCTACTCTTGAAAGTTGCTCGGTGATCGGAAATATTTCCAAATCTATGACAACCTCTACATGCAAAACACTTCTTCGGTGCTCTTTATCCACTAGATACACATAAACATCCTTGTCATCAAAAATATACGACTGCCTTTGAGGTTTCACAACCAATGGAATATAACTCAAATTCAGCCTCCTCATAGAATCATCTATTGAAATATTTCTGTGTATCCTATCCACTAACAATGAATACGTTATCTCCTCCATAGATGATTTCTTAAACGATATACCATACAACCGAGCTTCTCTTGGAATCCATTCTTAGTCATCTCCTGTCTTTGAATAATGTCCTTCATAATCAAAATGAATGTTTTTGAAAGGAGAACACATCCTCTTCTGGAAATGACATAAAAAATATGCATTAGCACTCAGATTTTCAACAGTAATACCAAGTTCTACCAGTTCTACTATCGTAGTATTACCAATTTATACCAGTTCTAGCCTGCTATTAATACCTAGTTTTACCATTTCTTACGATTCTTTTAATACCAAGTTTTACTAAGTTAAGCTACTTTTTCTTCAGACCAAAAATGCCAAAAACGATAACAACAATACGATTCAGTACGATTTAACCAATGATTTCAATTAATTTTCAATTCAGTTGCATAACCGACCAAGAAAACATGGTTACCAACCTAATGTTCAATAATTACCAACCCCAAAATTTAAGTCGAGCTTCAGCCCCAAACTAGCTTCCCCATTGAATCTCAATCCAGCTCAATTGCCCATATTTACGATTAAAACGAGAATAAGAGGAGCGTCGACAAGAAAGGAGAAGAACTAACCTGGGTTAACCGGAATCCGAATAGAAGTGGCTTGGATGGTTGAATTTTGTGGTAGGGATGAGAGGAAATCAGGTTTTGTATGGGCTGGATTTCGAACATGAGAGAGAGAGGGGGCCGAGTGAGGAGGAGGGGAGAGAGAAGCTTATGTTTGATTGGTTGATTTAATTGATTTATTTAGAATTTGTTTATCAGTTCATTTAGGGTAGAATGGGAATAACATTAAAATGGAAAGAGTAAGGAGTATGGTATATTAAGTAAGAGTAGGAGAGAAATTGACTTGTGGTCAAGGAGGATATGAGAATTTGATCCTCTTTTCTCCCATCGAAAACACACTTTTAATTACTTGCTTATTTACTACTTTCATCTGTCTTGCTTAGTTTAATTCGACTGCATACAATCTGTCGCATGAAACTTGAGTCTCTGTGGATTCGATACCCTTGATATTACATCGTTCGACACTATAAACTTGCATTTAGAAATAGGGATTAAAATTTGATCTATCAACGCAATTTCACTGAAACGACTCAGGCCCATCAGCAGCGTCGCGCTCAAAGGTTCTCTCTTTTTTTATGTTCATTCTCATCATCTGTATTTCATTTCAGTATTTGGTAAATGCAGTCAATGGTTTGAATCTCATGATCATGTTGTTTCTCCAAACAGAAAGTGAAAAGTAGTGATTTTAAGTATGCTGTGATGGGATGGGTGATTTTTGCCATTGGTGTTGTTGCTTGGGTTGGTTACGCAAAAGCTAATGCACCTATGTATGATCCTCGATAAGTAATATTTTATTTACTAAGGCGACCAATATTTATTTGCTTTTGTATCCCATCTCTAACTACTGGTTTTACGGAAATTCGATCTAGTAATAAAAGTCGGGCTGCGATATGAAATGTCCGAACTACGAGGTGAAATATAAACTTAAAGTGAGGTCGAAACTGTTCTTTATTAGCCTGAAGGCCGAAGCCGAGCCATGCACTGAGTGTCGGGCGACGCTGAAGTGAGGGTCGCCCGACGCCACTAAAGGATGAAATTCATGCGCATCAAAAATACAGCTTTTGGAGAATTACAAGATTTACCCAGAAGTTTCCCATATTTACAATTCGATCCCAAAATTTTAGACTATTAATTAGGTTTTTGAGCCATTGTTTAGGCTAAGCTTTATTCAATAAGAGATTAGGAGATTTTGGGGCTGGTCTTGTACTCTAGAGAGACTTGATTCCGAACCCCTGTTCTTACTCTTTTTGTTTTTATATGATTATTACTTTGATCATGTCTATTGTTATGATTGCCATGTCTGAGTAGTTTTCTTGTTAGATTTAGGGATTCTCGTTAGGGATTTCATGGAATTGTAGATTGATTGATTAATTAGGATTCAAAATATCTAGTTCTTCATCTAGGTTGTTCTTAATGCTTAATCTGAATTAGCTACTTAGATTATTGACATCAGATTTATTAGCGCAACGAGAGTTGATTAATTGATTAAAAAAGAACCTAGCTGAGCAAATAACCTATTCGCAAAGAGATTTGGCTTAGGGAATTTGCGAACGAAAGAACCTGAATTAAATGCATGTTTAGAACTCTAGAATTCGCAAAGAGATTTGGTTTTCTAGGTTGTTAGACATAGTTAGCATTCGCAGCGAGAGTTGGTTTGTTATATTATTGTGATTCTAGTTCTAGAACATCGATATATGAATCATGTTGATTGGTTGATCTGTGCTCCTGATTTCATGAGAACTTCCCTAAGTCTAACGCCTTCGTTCATTGATCACACACCGTTCACTTACTTACTTTCTTTACTGCTTTCCATCTGTCTTGCTTAGCTTAATTCGACTGCATAAAATAAAACTAGAGTCTCTGTGGATTTGATACCCTTTATACTACAATTTCATATCTGTGCACTTGCAGTTAGAATAGGGATTAATTCTTGACCTATCAAGTTTTTGGCGCCGTTGCCGGGGACTCTTTGAGTTCGCCGATAGATTTTGTACTAGAATTTAGTCTAAGTGTTTCATTTTCTTTGTTACTAATCTCTTTTCGCGTTTTTCTTGTTTCTGCAGGGAAACAACGACCAAGAGAACTTAGTGTCGATTGACACCAACCTAGTGTCGGTCGACACCTTTCGTGGAAGCAACCAAGAAGGCTAAGAGATCTTTAAGGATGATGTATCCGAATTTTGTTTTCAGCTCAGAGATTGACAGCTCGCAGATAGCTGGGCTGAAGAACAAAATTGACTCTCTGCATAGTCTTCTACTTGGAAGGAAGAGTGTCCAATTTGCTCAGGATTTTGAAGTATTGGATGTTGGAAAGTATGCGCAAGAAGTTGTCAACTACGTTGGAGGGAATGGATTCTACAGTCAGAAATCTCCTTTTCAGAACCCCTTCCAGCAACAGAGTAACTCCTTCTCGAGGAACTATGGTGCTTCCTCTTACCAGACACCTCCTGAACCTACATGTGAGAGCAGATTGGAAGCCATGATGAAGCAGTTTCTTGAAGGACAACAACAGACCACTGTGTCCTTCAACTCAAAGCTTGATGCCGTGTACACTTGAATTGAATGGGAAGTTTGAGTCCTTGAACACTCATATGAGGCAGCTGGATACACAAGTGGGTCAGATTTCGAGCTCAATCAAGGGGAAGTATACTCAGAATGCCCACGTCAATGCTATCTCAGTTCAAGTTGAAGATAGGCTGGATCAGGAAGAAGGATCTGGAGTTAAGGCTGTGAAAACCGTGGATAACAGTCGAGAATCCGTAGCTGCAGACTCAGCGTCGCCCGACACTCCACCTCAGTGTCGGTTGACACCCCTTGAAAGCCCATAGTTTGAGAGTTTTGACTGACCGAAATTGACCGAGATCGACATTGATATTTTGACTATAGCTCCCGGTGTCGATCGACACCCTCTTAGTGTCGGTCGACACGCAGTTCTGACGGCAATTTTGATTTCTCATGACGAACGGAAATCGACCATGCTCGACACTGTCAGTCGACACCAATTCAGTGTCGGTCGACACCAATTCAGTGTCAGTCGACACTACTATCAGGCAGAACCAGTTTCGCCCAAATCTAATTTTTTTTGCTAAGGAAAAGGTCTACAAACCTCCTATATCGTTCCCAAGAGTTCCTATAAGGTCTAAACATGAGCAGAATGTGGCCAAATGCATGAGAGAGATGGATACAAAGTTGATTCAAATTTCAGAGAAGCTTCCAGACCCGTGAGTCTTTGTGCTAGACTGTTCCATCTCTAAGGACAGATTCAAGCATTCTCTTTGTGATTTAGGTTCTGGAGTAAATCTCATGTCATAATCTGTGGCTAAGAGACTAGGACTATTGGATTTCCAGCCTACTATGATCTCTCTTATCCTAGCTGGTCGATCAAAGAGGTATCCAGAAGGAGTTCTTGAGGACATCCCTATAAGAGTTGGAAACTACTTGATTCCAACAGACTTCGTGGTGCTGAAATATGATATGGAACCGGATGATCCTTTGATACTTGGCAGACCCTTCTTTGGTGAGGCGTGGCCTGATTGATCTCCACCTGGGAGATAAGCCTCTGCACTTCAAGATGGATAAGCTGCGAAAATCCACAATTGATGGTCAAGCTTTCAGTGTTTAGCTAGAACAAGAAGCTCGAATTTGTGAGACTACAATGTCTGATAGTGGAGAAGAGAAGATGGTGGTTCCTCAGGAATCTACTCTAACATCTTCAGAGCCTGTAACTGCTCATAAGCAGAAAGCTCCAAACATCAGACATCCACCAAAGCGAAGGAATGCATCCTTCAAACTCAATCCTCCTAACCGCATTGATGTGAATGCAGGGACACACTCTATCCCACCCAAGCTACGCTCCCGCCCTGACTCTATTCCCTCGTTCCTTGGACGGTCTCATGCTGCAACCACTTACACACCGCCATGGATGATAAGACTTTCACAGAGGCACTCACAGCCTCTGTTGAAACCCCCATGAGTCTGATCTCCTACCCATAGTCAAGCTAATGACTAAAAACAAGCACTGAGTGGGAGGCAACCCACTGTAGGTTAGTTTTCTTTTCTTTTTGGTCTTTGCTCTTGTGTCTTTTGATTTTCCCGGTTTTGTGTGTTAGAATCGTGAAGAACAGGTTTGCAGACAATAGTGTCGGTCGACACCCCGTAGTGTCGGTCGACGCCAAACTCGAAACATGGACAGAAATCGATCACGCTCGATTAGGAGCAAGTCGATGTCGACCAAAGCCTGATGTCGCTCGACACTGGTTGGGTGTCGGTCGACATCGATTGCGACCACAAGTAAGGTTTCTATCTCTTCAAGTCTCGGTTATCTTATACCCTGTTCTCCCAAACCCGTACTGCGATTGCACTGAGGACATCGCAGTTTAAGTGTGGGGGAGATGGTTACTGACATTGTGTTCTCTTTTCTTAGTGTCAGTCCTTGTTTTCACTTGGTTCTCAAACTTGTTTTATTGAGTCAAAATGTGTATGAAACTATTATTTTTCGAGGAAATTTTTCGCTGGAACAGGAACTAAGTGACCATTGGATGGACTTGCAGGAGCTCTATGACTATTAGAAAACCCCACACAGATCAACTTACCAAGGACACCCATATCTAACCAGGTATTAAGAGGATCCATCACTAGTCTCACTTCTAATATTGACTCTAATTTCTCATTTAGGGGCTTGGTAATCTTTGGGTCGGATTCCTCTGATGTGTTTGGCACAGCCTATGATCATATCTGAGTATGGTTTCTGATTTTCCCCTCCCTTGAAAGTAAAAAAAAAAAGAGATAAAAACTGAGGATAAGCTAGTAGCTTCGAAGTGGTCATGGGAGTGGTAGAGACCCCTATTACCTCCTGTGTATCCATGGAAAGATCCAAAGTTACACCCCGAATAAAAAGGGAAGAGCACTGATAGAAAAAATAAAATGATACCCAGTGGGAAAAATCAGTGCTAAGGGAGAAAGGGAAATGAAAGAAACCAGAAACCGACAGTTTGGTGGTCAGACACTGAATGGGTTGAGTCCATGTGTCCTTTGATTCGATACTCCCTCTGTGAGACCACACTTAATTGTATGCAGAGGCTAGTGTGGTGAACTTGAATGTCCTAATTTGATTGTGGAGTTTACTTGGGACAGTTGCTAAGTGTGGGGGAAGTACATTGTGCTTTTGAGCTCTGCAGGAAAGTTTTCAGTGGTTTACTAAGTGAATGTGAATGCGAAAGTTCCTAGGACGAAATGAGTTTCTGTGTTTTCAAACCTCTTTCTTATGCTTTGGTTCTTTATTTGCTTGAGGGAAAGCAAGAGCTAAGTGTGGGGGAGTTGATATATCATTGTTTCTATAGGTTTTCAACCGTGATATATGTGCATATATTGAGTCTTTAACCTTGTATTTGGAGTCTTTAGAGTCATTTGCAGGTTTAGGTACGTTTGGAGCTTATCTGGAGATTCTGGGAAATTTTGGAGTGATTTTGCAGCATACATGGATTTCACAGAGTTCACTGGGTGCGTCTGCACTGAGTGTCGGGCGACGCTGAAGTGAGTGTCGCCCGACGCCACTAAAGGACGAGATTCCTGCGCATCAAAAATACAGCTTTTGGAGAATTGCAAGATTTACACAGAAGTTTTCCATATTTACAATTCGATCCCAAAATGTCTTAAGACTATTAATTAGGTTTTTGAGCCATTGTTTAGGCTAAGCTTTATTCAATCAGAGATAATGAGATTTTGGGGCTGGTCTTGTACTCGAGAGAGGCTTGATTTCGAACCCCTGTTCTTACTCTTTTGGTTTTTATATGATTATTACTTTGATCATGTCTATTGTTATGATTGCCATGTCTGAGTAGTTTTCTTGTTAGATTTAGGGATTCTCGTTAGGGATTTCATGGAATTGTAGATTTATTGATTAATTAGGATTCAAAACATCTAGTTCTTCATCTAGGTTGTTCTTAATGCTTAATCTGAATTAGCTACTTAGATTATTGACATCAGATTTATTAGCGCAACGAGAGTTGGTTAATTGATTAAAAAAGAACCTAGCTAAGCAAATAACCTCTTCGCAAAGAGATTTGACTTAGGGAATTTGTGAACGAAAAAACTTGAATTAAATGCATGTTTAGAACTCTAGAATTCGCAAAGAGATTTGGTTTTCTAGGTTGTTAGACATAGTTAGCATTCGCAGCGAGAGTTGGTTTGTTATATGATTGTGATTTTAGTTCTAGAACATCGATATCTGAATCCTGTTGATTGGTTGATCTGTGCTCCTGATTTCCTGAGAACTTCCCTAAGTCTAACGCCTTCGTTCATTGATCACACACCGTTCACTTACTTGCTTTCTTTACTGCTTTCCATCTGTCTTGCTTAGCCTAATTCGACTGCATACAATCTATCGCGTGAAACTAGAGTCTTTGTGAATTCGATACCCTTTATACTACAATTTCATATATGTGCACTTGCAGTTAGAATAGGGATTAATTATTGACCTATCACCCCTAAATATTGCTTGAGGTCGGAGCTTTATAGAAGTAGCTCGGCACTCTCGCAAGTTACAATGTGTCCCAAATGAAGAGTGAAGGGTCCTATTTATAGCTCTTGGATGCTGACTTCCCTTTGGGCCATTGACTCCTCAGCGGGCTTGTATTCTTGGGCCGAGATGTTATGGCTGATTTAGCAAGATTTCCAATGGGTTTATGGATGGGTGCTAAACCCATAACCAATAGTTAGTCCCCCCCCCCCCAATTCGTCGAGCTGAGGTGTTCGGTCGAGCTCCTCGAATTTCTTCGAGTTTTTAAGTCAGGCAGAAATTTTTCTTAGACGCGCTGGACCTTTCACGGCCTTTTGTCTTTTTGGTACGTGTCATGATATCATTGGGGGGACAGGAAAGTGCTAACGGTTGTACGGAAGAAAATATTGCGTGTCGTCAGCAACGTCACTGGTGCAACCGTCAAAACTCGGGATCTGTGTAAAGGCAATGATGGTGTTTCCTTGATGTCTGCTGAGGGTTTTCAATATAAATATTCTTCGAAGGTGGCTTCTTTCGTTCTGCATTGCTTTCATTTTATCTTTCATTTGGTTTTTTGTCGATGAGTTCTTCGTCTGATCATTAGTCTTCTAGTAGCGAGAGTGATTGTTGGTTTGTCAAGTGCCATCTTTGGTTTCCTCTTCCTAAACTTCTGGTAAGTTATTGTGACCAACGTCGGATTGCTCTTTCTCAGGTTTGCCCGGCTGCAGTTCGTAACATGGTCGCTGCTTTGTTGCTTGGTGCTGAGGGGAGGGTTGACATGACTCTTCCGTTTTCTGAGGAGGTGATGAGGATTTCTACTAGCAAAACGATCACTGGAACGCGCTATGTTTCGGCCAGGAGTCGGTATGGGATTAAGCTTGTTTCCGGTGCGGTGAGTAAGATACCTGATAGTAGTGGGTGCTTCCGATCGTCGTGGAATCATGCTCATGGTATGGTTCCTACTTCTTCCTCTTTTCTTCTCTTCTCCCCCTCTTCTTTTTTCTCTTTCTTGTTATTTTTATCTATGCTTTGTTTACATTCAGTGCTCCTTATCCGAAGGAATTTCCCCTTGGGTTTGAAGAAGCTGGCTGCGCTTGGTCCTTTATAGTGGTCTGATGTTCATATGGAGAGGATTCGAAGGAGTTTTCCTCGTATGGATGCCGGGGCGGCGAAGTGGGATCTCAAGAAGGAGCGGGCGTCCGGGGGTGCGCTGGCCAGTGTTCGAGTCGGTATGGTTAGTGGCGATTCCTCAGTATCGAGGGCGAAAAGGATGAGAACAGAGAAGAGGTGTTTAGCCTCCATGTCTAGGCCCGAGCCGGTTATCCGAGCTGAAGCGGTTGATTTTTCCGTTCGCTTTAAATATTTCGGCTCTGAGGCGATTGTTAATGATGCTGATGCGTGTGTCCGATTTTTCCGATCGATGAGGTCGAGTCTATCGAGCGAGCGACTTCCGGTTACTGCGCTGTTTAGGTCCGAACTTCATTAGAGAATTGGGTGTTCTCGCATCCGGGTAAGGTTTTTCTGTCTCTGTGCTTCTTCTCTACTTCTTTTCCTTGTTGTGAGTTTTTGGTTTTGATGGTAGGCTCTTGCGGATGAGAACCGTCTGACAGATGCTTATGAGCAAGAGATCGGGGCGCTCAGGCTCGAGAAGGAGAGACTTGGATTGAAGCTGCTTGAGATCGCGAGTTTGAGGGGGTCGGTAATGTCCTCCGTCGTGAGAAGAGAAGGGTTGAAGATCTCGAGCTTCGGATTGCTGATTCATCGCGAGAGAGGGACGCGCTGCTCGCTGCCCAAGCCGTGTACCGGTCAGTGTGATAAGTTGCGTGTGTCTTGAGCCAGTGAGATCGCTCGATGGAAGGCCGAGATCTTTGGCAGAGCGGATGCTCATTTAGCGAAAATTAGGAAAGCCAGGGAGGAGGACGTATTATCTCGGGAGAAATTTCTGGAATTGAACCAGGTTGTTTCGGTCTTAGCGTCATACCGGCTTCTAATCGATGGTGGCCTGGATGTTCCGGTGTCAAAGATCGAGCGGTTAGTTTCTCATGAGAAGATCCTCAGGGAAGAGCTTTATTCGATGGATTATACCGAGCTTTCCGAGGGGGACCTTCGCATGACTCCTTTGGGTAACCGAGATCGTCGGAGAGACATTTTGGCTGGTCGCTTTTTGTGGGACGTGCATGGTTCGAATAAGGGGATCATTATTGCTTCTGACGTCGCGAGACTTCGTGACGAACGGCTTTTTTCCTGTGGTGGAGTGTGTCTCGGTCGGGTCTTAGTGTTTAGTTCGAGCTTTTTTTTGGGCGTGGGTTTGTTCTCCTGCCTTTTATGGTTGTACTGGTTTTTCTCGGATTGGACTTTTTTGCGCCTTGCTTTGTTGTTCGTGCCTTTGTTTTTGTGGTTTTTTTGTTTAACAAAAAGATGAATGCGAACGGTTATATACCTTGCTCTGGATGTTTTTCGTTTTGTTATTTTACGTGTTCGTAAGAGCGGGAATGTTGCCGGCTTATCCTGTGAATGACTTTTATGGGCGAGTACATGCTCGGTATATCCTGTATTCTGTGTTTTAGGGTGCGGGCGTTTGCCGGCTTATCCCGTGATAACCTTTAGGCGCGTGTACGTGCTCGGCTTATCCTTTGGTCTTTTTTAGGTGCGGATCTGATGCCGGCCTTAGATAGTCTTTCTACTTCGTTTACGGCTAGAGACCGCTCCGGCCCCAGTTTTCTCCTTTTCTGCCTGACGGGCTTGAACACCGGGTTGACATGGAGTTCATGGCATGTTACCGTAGGGTCGACCCCTTTCATGTCACTGGTCGACCAGGCGAAGGTCGAAGCGTTTCGGCAGAGGAACTAAATGAGCTGGTCCTTCAGGTCCTTTCTTAGGTCTGCGCCTCTGCCTACGCACCATTCTGGGTTGATGATGTTGATGTTAACTTGCTCGATAGTGTAGCGGCTTGGCCCTTCTGGGGGTGGAAACTCTATCTTGGGTTCAGCGAGCAGGCAGGTTCGGAACTTTTTGCGCAGCTTATGTTCGACAAGGAAACAGGTGCTTAAAACTTCCTGGCTTCCACGGAGCGTGAACGTTCCGCTCGGGGTAGGTAATTTGACGGCATTGGTTTGTGACGTCGGTATGTTTCTACTCTTCGTCTATACTCTTTTATCGATCGCACAGTGTCGTTACAAGTCGGGAGCTCTCGCATGATCATGTTGCTTGTTGGGATCAGGCTAGCCGCTACTGTTGGCCCCGGGACGTCGTTTGGTTGTAGTGGAGGACAGGTTGGGATAAATGAGCTCGGAAGAGGCGAGCTCGGTATCTGTTCGGACGATTCGCGACTTCCTTCTTCTGGAAGAGGTCCTATCATCTCGGCTTCGTCTTAAAGTGTAGAAAAAGTTTCTCGTTCCCCACAGACGGCGCCAATTGTTGTTATGGAAATTTGATCTAGTAATAAAAGCCGGTTTGTGATCTGAAATGTCCGAACTACGAGATGAAATATAAACTTAAAGTGAGGTCGAAACTGTTCTTTACTAGTCTGAAGGCCGAAGCCGAGCTATGAACAGGATGGTACGAGGTGGGAGTCCGTCTAATGAAGTGCCCCCTAAATATTGCTTGAGATCGGAACTTTATAGAAGTAGCTCGGCACTCTCGCAAGTTACAATGTGTCCCAAATGAAGAGTGAAGTTTCAGAGGATTTATGGCTGATTTAGCAAGATTTTCAATGCGCTTATGGATGGATGCTAAACCCATATCCAACAACTACTGCCTCAAAATCAGTTTTGCGCTGATGCAAAGATGTTGAAAATGGCTTTAAAAGTCAAAGAGGATATGCAATTTGTTGGTGTAACCCCAAATACTCACACATGGTCGTTGTTAATCAGCGCATGTGCCAAAGCAAATTACCTATTTGAAGAAATGCTTGCATCTGGTTGTGAGCCTAATTCTCAATGATTCAACATCCTACTGCATGCTTGCGTTGAAGCTTGCTAGTATGACAGAGCCTTTCGTCTTTTTCAATTTTGGAAGGGAAGCTCAGCTAAGGAAGCCTTATGCAGATGAAATAATTAGTAAAGATGGCATTTTAGCCCAAATAAAATGAAATGATCTCGGGTCTTTGGTGACTAGAAATTCTTCACCTTAGATTCAAGCTTCAGATAGATTTTTCTTCAAGCAAACAACAGCAACATATAATACACTTTTGCAAGCCTGTGGTACCAATTACTATCGGAGAGAAAGTGTTTAAGAAATTAAGAGACAAAAAAGAATTTTTGTAAGAAGAAAGTTTTAATTATTGCTTACAGAACAACTTAGAGACTTGGTTACAAATGGGAGCAGGCACGGATGTACGTTGTCCAAGGGAGGTGCAGCTGCCCCCTATAAAATTTTACATTTTAATGTTACTTTGTAGAAAACAATAATTATGCCGTTCTTGACTCTTTTTTTCTGTCTCTGTTAATTTTTTTTCTTTTGCATGTGAAATAAAATGTTAGTTTTAAAACCCACAAGTTAAACAAATTAAGCTATAGTTTACCAAATTTACATATTGTCCTTTTCTATTTAATTAGTTTTCTATAATTTTTAGTTTCTTTCCGATTGGTTATGCTTAAAATGTAAAGTAATTATATTCTTTCTATATTTTTGGTGTCATTTCCATTCTTTTCTATTCATTTGGTTTCATTCTATTTGTTTTATAAAATCTTCTTCTGAAAATATTATTTTTTGTTTCTAACGATTATGCATATAAATTACATCCAAAATAGATAATTTATTTTATTTTTATCTTTAATACAAATTTATTTAATATAAGTTTTATTTAATTTAATATATATATATATATATATATATATATATATATATATATATATATATAATTTAATAAATTTTTGCCCCCCATAAATTTTTGTTCTAGATTTGCCACTGAATGAAAGTGAAGAGATGTATTTATAGCCTCCAAAATACAAAATATCTATAATATTTTAATCTTAAATCTAGAGAAATCTACCATAATATCTAGATTAAAATATTACAATTATCTAGATTTTTATTTTTAAGGAGATGGGTGAATTCTATAGAACATTTGAGGAGGTGGAGATGTGAAGATATTTTCTAGAGAATTTCTAGAAGTTGGATCAAGGTCTTGGGCTTATGTTGGATCAATGACTCAAATATTAAACTTGATCCAAAATCAAGTTTATCATTCAGCACCCCCTCTTAAACTTGATTTTGCTACTCCAAACAAACTTCTCATCTTGATAAAGTCTTCCCGCTTAAGTGGCTTGGTGAAGATATCCGCTCCTTGATCATTTGTCTTCACATACTCCAATTGCACATCCATCTTAGTAACACATTCTCTAATGTAATGATATCGAATGTCGATGTGCTTACTTCGATCATGGAAGACTGAATTCTTCGCCAATGCTATTGCTGACTTGTTGTCCACAAATATCTTTGTTGGCTCCTCTTGTGGTAGAGTTAACTCCTTTAACAAGTTCCGTAACCAAATAGCATGGCAAACACATGAAGTGTCTGATACGTACTCCGCTTCACAAGTAAACAGAGTGACAATCGGTTGCTTCTTCGACATCCATGTGAAGGCGGTTTCTCCAATGAAGAACACAAATCCACTTGTGCTCTATCGGTTATCTATGTCTCCACTCCAGTCGCTATCGCTATATCCAACAAGCTTGTATTCATCAGAAACAGAGTAATACAAGCCAAATTTTATGGTACCTTTGATATAGCGAAGGATCCTCTTGGCAGCCTTGAAATGAGTCGTTGTTGGATGCTCTATATATATGCTCACAACTCCGACTGCATGTAGAATGTCAGGTCTTGTGGAAGTTAGATAGCGTAGACTTCCAACCAAGCTTTTAAAGAGTGTTGGATCCACACTCTCTCCTTCATCTTGTTTTGATAACTTGGCTCCACATTCCATTGGCGTGCAAACTGGATTTGATTCATCCATCTTAAACTTCTTAAGCACCTCTTTAGCATAACCTTCTTGAGTAATCAATCTTCATTCTTTTTCTTGCTTCACTTCAATTCCGAGGTAGTAAGACATCAATCCAATATCAGTCATCCCGAACTCCTTTGTCATCTCCATATTGAAATCTTCGAACATACTTGGATTGTTGCCAGTGAGTATCAAGTCATCTACATACAAGCACACAATCAATATATCATTGTTTTGATTTTTGATATAGAGTGCGTGCTCATATGGACACTTGATGAAGTTCTTCTCCTTGAGGTACTTATCAATCCGTGTGTTCCATGCTCTTGGTGCTTGTTTTAACCCATAAAGAGCTTTCTTTAACCTCAAGACGTTTTCTTCTTCTCCCTTGACTATGTAGCCTTGTGGTTGCTCAATATAAACTTCTTCTTCAAGGTCTCCATTTAAGAACGTGATTTGACATCCAATGAAATGATTAGTCTAACAGTTTCTAGACGAGCAACGGGATCAAATACCTCATCATAGTCGATTACAGCTCTTTGGCTATAGCCTTTTGCCACCAATCTTGCCTTGTATCTTTCAACTTCTCCTTTAGAGTTCTTCTTCGCTTTATACACCCATTTCACACCGACTGCCTTATGCCCTTTTGGAAGTGAAGCTAACTCCCATGTCTCATTCTTCTGTATCGCCTTAATCTCTTCATCCATTGCATTTCTCCATGTCTTCTTCTCCATAGCTTCTTGAAAATCCATGGGCTCGGAATCCGCAAATAGACAAAATAAGTTAAGATTTTATTGATTTTCAGTTACCTCATAAAGCTCTTGTAGACTTCTAAAACGTTGTGCCCATTCGCTTGAGATTTCATCTCATTGAGAACTTGTTGTTGGTGAGGTTGGTGGGGTAATTGGCTCCTCTCTTGGTTCCTCCAAGTGATCTTCTTCAACATGCGGAAAGAAGTTGTAGTCTTCAATATTTGATCTCCAGTCCCATTCTGCCTCTTCATCAAAGATGACATTCCGACTGAGGATTGTCTTCTTTGTTTCGGGATTGTAGAGCTTGTAGCCTTTAGAGTTAGCATCATACCCAATAAAGATGTACTTTTTGCTTTTATCATCTAGCTTGCTTCGCTTCTCATCTGGTACATGAGCATGAGCAAGGCTTCCAAAAACTCTTAGATGGGAAACATCAGGTTTCCTTCCACTCCAAGCTTCTTGTGGTGTCATTCCCAGAACACTTCTTATTGGAGATCGGTTTGATAGATAAACCGCACACGCAACTGCTTCTGCCCATAGCTCCTTTGATAGCTTCTTACTCTTGAGCATGCTTCTTGCCATCTCAAGGATCTTCCTATTCTTCCTTTCAGCTACTCCATTTTGTTGAGGGGATCTCGGCACCGTCAATTGTCTTCGAATGCCATTATCTTCACAATACGTCAGAAATTCCTTGGACGTGAACTCTCCTCCACGATCGGATCTCATGGCTTTGATCACAAGGCCACTTTCCTTCTCAACATGGGCTTTGAACTTTTTGAAATTTTCAAACACCTCTGATTTTTCTTTCAAAAAGTAAACCCATGTCTTTCTTGAGAAATCATCAATAAAGAGAAGGAATTAGTTACTCTTACCATGTGAACTTGGCTTGATCCGGCCACATACATCTGTATGTATGAGTTCTAATGGCTTCCGCGCTCTTGTCTCCGACTCCTTTGGAAAACTCATTTTGAATTGTTTTACAAGTAGACATCCTTCACACACTTGATTTGGATGATTGATGCAAGGAAATCTTCTCACCGTTTCTTTCTTGGAAAGTAGCACTAAGCCTCCAAAATTGAGATGCCCGAACCGAAGATGCCAAATCCAAGACTCCTCCTTGTAACACATCTTGAGACATTGTACGATATCATTTTGAATGTTTAGGATAAACATTCTATTCCTCGCCATCGGCACCTTGGTGATGAGATTATTTCCGTGATCTCTTATAAAAAGGCTATTATCCTTTAATTGAATACCATAACCTTTCTCTAAGAGTTTTCCTAGGCTTAAGATGTTGGTCTTCATGCTTGGAATATAGTAAACATTGGAAATGAATTGATGATCTTCATTCTTCAATCGGATGAGAATGTTACATTTGCCTTTCACTTCCATCGTTGATTCATCTCCTAAAGCGACATATCCTTTCACCGATTCATCAAGTTCCACGAACAAGCTTCTTTTACTGCACATGTGATTGCTTGCACCGCTGTCGAGGTACCATTTGTGAACCTCATTTGGTTCATCCTTCTTATAGGCCACCAATAACATATCCTCTTCTTTGCTCATTTCTTCAGTATAATTGGACTTCTTTTCAACTCTATTGTTGTTTGAAGCCTTACATTCAGAAGCATACTGTCCAAACTTTCCACAATTGTAGCACTTAATACTTGACTTATCGTACCTTCATTTGCAATGCTTCAAATTCTCCTCTTAGAGTTTGAAGACGTACCTTCTTAACTTGCTCCGCTCCCTTGTAAGAATTTTGAAGCTTCTCCCATGCTTCTTCGGCCGACTTTGCTCCTACGACCTTCTCGAACGTGTCTTCATCTAATCCTTGATATATTAGACAGAGAGCCTTCTTTTCTCTCTTCCTTGAGTCTCTCAAACCATCCTTTTGAGTTTGAGATAGACTAGCATCATTCTCCGGCTCCATGAAGTCTTTCTCGACTATCTCCCACACATCATGTGCTCCTAGGATAGCCATCAACCTTAGACTCCAATTGTCATAGTTGCTCTTTGTGAGCATCGAGACTTGGAAGGGAACACCATTACTTGCCATCTTTAAGAGAATCTTATGGCTCTGATACGACTTTGTTGGAATGAAAATTTATAAGTGTGGAGAAAGTGTTTAAAAACTTAAGAGACAAAAGAAAATTTTTAGAAGAAGAAAGAGAAAGTTTTTATTATTGCTTAGAGAACAAACTAGAGACTTGGTTACAAATGAGAGCAGAGGGAGGTATTTATAGCCTCCAAAATACAAAATACCTAGAATATTTTAATCCTAAATCTAGAGAATTCTACCATAATATCTAGATTAAAATATTACAATTATCTAGATTTTTCTATGAAAAAATCTAGATCTTTATTTTTAAGGAGGTGGGTGAATTCTCTAGAACATTTGAGGAGGAGGAGATGTGAAGATATTTTTCTAGAGAATTTCTAGAAGTTGGATCAAGGTCTTGGACTTATGCTAGATCAATGACCCAAATATTAAACTTGATCGAAAATCAAGTTTATCATTCAACAAATACCTCAAATTGTCTATAAGTATCTTTACTTCAAACGCCAACAACGGTAGGGATGCAATCTTCAAACTCACAGCTGGTGGCCAGCTAGCTGCCATTTAAGTTTTTTGAGGTCACAATCCGATGAATGGGAGAGAATGAAAAGCAGTCCATACAGAATCAAACTACTTTTGTGATCTCCTCCGACTTAACCATTGGTACTCTCCAAAACCAAACAGTGGCAAGATGAAACACTGAGAATCAAATCCATCATTTTTACTAAAGCATATATATATGTTCCTGTGGCAAGAAACTAGATCAATAGAGGCTTTAAGTAATATATGTGACATCTGAAGGTAGAGGTTATTTACCATTGGAACTCTCGAGCTAATATACAAAGAAGCAGTTCGAATGCTACAAGCAAAGGTGTTGCAACAACATCATGGCATGGAGACCACTGTACAAACCAAAAAGGGATCATAAACATATCGTGCTATTATCATTACGATTTACTGGAAAAAAATCATAAGAAGGACGAGTTTGAGTAATAGTTTGCCAAAAGAAGTAAGAAACAAATTTAAAAAGGACATACATGTCGGTTACGCGGAGCAACAAGGGCAGGAAGGGAGAACCTACCTCTTGTAACAAAAGTATGAAAAGCCCACAGCGGGAAAAAAACACCATCCTATATAACCAACAAAAACAGAACTTTAATTATCTAGTTTGAAACAAATAAGGAAATGGAGATAACTGATAAATATGGTGCCCATAGTGAAAAGATGAAACCCTACACATAATCAATCCCACATACAGTTCATATACATAACATAAATTTTGTTGCAATCCTGATTTTTAGCTCTTTTGGACTCTTGAGATAAACTCAGTCAGTCATTAGTAAACGCATACCTCTAAAGGATTGTGTAATATACCGTCTTTGATACATACATGATTTTCCAAAAACTGCAACAACTTTATTCAGTAGAAACTATTGATGTGATTCCTTCTTATGTTTTATTTTGTTTTGTTTTACTCTTAAACGGCGAATAGAGACAAGGAATCTAAACCGCTAGAGTATCTGAAAGTATTAGAGTTCTCTGGGTTGCCAGCGCATAAGCTACGTCTAAAAGTCGGTGTCCCAAACCCCAAAAATGTTTGTGCAATGGAAGAAGACTTATAGTCATAGACATGGGGGCCAAAGTCATCGAGGCAGAGTTTCATGGAAGCCAAAAAGAGCGGCGAAAAATATGGATCCAACAGTCATACTTTCACCGAAAGATACAACCCACCTATTCACTTTAAGGAGACGACAGTTTCCAGTTCGATTTTACTATGCAATGACAATAAATAACAGCTAGAGATAGACTTTGAACAGAGTATCATTATATCTACCCAATACGGTGTTTACACACGGTCAACTATACGTTGCATGGTCACACGTCACCACACCGAAGAGGCTCAAAATCTTAGACCTTTCCAAAAGAAAAACAAGAGAAAACTACTTTGACTAATATCATAAAGAAGCTTTTAGATACCTCCTAACACTAACAGGTAAACACTACACAAAATTTAGACATCACTCTCTTACTAAAGTTATCTCCACAAAACCTACGCAACACCCATAATGTAAGGGGAAGGCAATGACACGGAATACATGCAACCACTATTGCGAAGAGAGGGACGAGAGGGGATTTTTTTCAACCTTCTAAGATGGAATGACAAATAAATTAAGTATGTAACTACCATGACACATTTTACTCATAGCTAACGCGATTACCTAACAGAAATATATGAAGCCTAAATACGAAAATATGTCGTTGAAGGGAAGATACACGAATATAATAATAAAAGACTAACTCTATTATCACAAAAATGCAGATCAAACTGGATAAGGAAGGTGAAACTGCAACATAAACCATAAGAAGGATTTGCTAAGACCCAGCTAGAAGAGCCCCCACAGAAACATGCTTGAAACCAACTTCGCAATTTTGCATGAGAATGATTAGTATATGTTTTATGTTTAATAGGAGTAATTCAGATAATGAAATAATCACTTCAAATCAAGTGTGGTTACGAAGTTTTTAGGTGATGCGAAGCAGGTGATTACAAACTTATTATATAGGTCGTTACCTAATCACACTAGCTAGCAGAATATCGCTCACCTAGAACTCTACATATTCGTCTGAGAGACGAGATCATACAAAAACACCTCCGACCATATCTTAAAAAAGTAAGAGACGTTTCAAATCATCTATGACAAGACGACCTACAACTAAAATAAGTATTACACATGCATTATTAAAAGGCTACAACTGTTGATTAAATTTAAGGAACTAACCAACCATTACGGCAACTGAAACCCTGCATGTGCGCGGAGGTGAAAGATCACTAATTGTTCTTAAAAAAGGAAGTTAGATAGCGTAGACTTCCAACCAAGCTTTTAAAGAGTGTTGGATCCACACTCTCTCCTTCATCTTGTTTTGATAACTTGGCTCCACATTCCATTGGCGTGCAAACTGGATTTGATTCATCCATCTTAAACTTCTTAAGCACCTCTTTAGCATAACCTTCTTGAGTAATCAATCTTCATTCTTTTTCTTGCTTCACTTCAATTCCGAGGTAGTAAGACATCAATCCAATATCAGTCATCCCGAACTCCTTTGTCATCTCCATATTGAAATCTTCGAACATACTTGGATTGTTGCCAGTGAGTATCAAGTCATCTACATACAAGCACACAATCAATATATCATTGTTTTGATTTTTGATATAGAGTGCGTGCTCGTATGGACACTTGATGAAGTTCTTCTCCTTGAGGTACTTATCAATCCGTGTGTTCCATGCTCTTGGTGCTTGTTTTAACCCATAAAGAGCTTTCTTTAACCTCAAGACTTTTTCTTCTTCTCCCTTGACTATGTAGCCTTGTGGTTGCTCAATATAAACTTCTTCTTCAAGGTCTCCATTTAAGAACGCTGATTTGACATCCAATGAAATGATTAGTCTAACAGTTTCTAGACGAGCAACGGGATCAAATACCTCATCATAGTCGATTACAGCTCTTTGGCTATAGCCTTTTGCCACCAATCTTGCCTTGTATCTTTCAACTTCTCCTTTAGAGTTCTTCTTCGCTTTATACACCCATTTCACACCGACTGCCTTATGCCCTTTTGGAAGTGAAGCTAACTCCCATGTCTCATTCTTCTGTATCGCCTTAATCTCTTCATCCATTGCATTTCTCCATGTCTTCTTCTCCATAGCTTCTTGAAAATCCATGGGCTCGGAATCCGCAAATAGACAAAATAAGTTAAGATTTTATTGATTTTCAGTTACCTCATAAAGCTCTTGTAGACTTCTAAAACGTTGTGCCCATTCGCTTGAGATTTCATCTCATTGAGAACTTGTTGTTGGTGAGGTTGGTGGGGTAATTGGCTCCTCTCTTGGTTCCTCCAAGTGATCTTCTTCAACATGCGGAAAGAAGTTGTAGTCTTCAATATTTGATCTCCAGTCCCATTCTGCCTCTTCATCAAAGATGACATTCCGACTGAGGATTGTCTTCTTTGTTTCGGGATTGTAGAGCTTGTAGCCTTTAGAGTTAGCATCATACCCAATAAAGATGTACTTTTTGCTTTTATCATCTAGCTTGCTTCGCTTCTCATCTGGTACATGAGCATGAGCAAGGCTTCCAAAAACTCTTAGATGGGAAACATCAGGTTTCCTTCCACTCCAAGCTTCTTGTGGTGTCTTTCCCAGAACACTTCTTATTGGAGATCGGTTTGATAGATAAACCGCACACGCAACTGCTTCTGCTCATAGCTCCTTTGATAGCTTCTTACTCTTGAGCATGCTTCTTGCCATCTCAAGGATCTTCCTATTCTTCCTTTCAGCTACTCCATTTTGTTGAGGGGATCTCGGCACCGTCAATTGTCTTCGAATGCCATTATCTTCACAATACGTCAGAAATTCCTTGGACGTGAACTCTCCTCCACGATCGGATCTCATGGCTTTGATCACAAGGCCACTTTCCTTCTCAACATGGGCTTTGAACTTTTTGAAATTTTCAAACACCTCTGATTTTTCTTTCAAAAAGTAAACCCATGTCTTTCTTGAGAAATCATCAATAAAGAGAAGGAATTAGTTACTCTTACCATGTGAACT
The DNA here is from genome assembly GCA_030180135.1 of Orychophragmus violaceus. Lineage (NCBI taxonomy): Eukaryota > Viridiplantae > Streptophyta > Magnoliopsida > Brassicales > Brassicaceae > Orychophragmus > Orychophragmus violaceus. The sequence continues at coordinate 8,400,654 of CM058236.1, forward strand.
TGGCTTGATCGGGCCACATACATCTGTATGTATGAGTTCTAATGGCTTCCACGCTCTTGTCTCCGACTCCTTTGGAAAACTCATTTTGAATTGTTTTCCAAGTAGACATCCTTCACACACTTGATTTGGATGATTGATGCAAGGAAATCTTCTCACCGTTTCTTTCTTGGAAAGTAGCACTAAGCCTCCAAAATTGAGATGCCCGAACCGAAGATGCCAAATCCAAGACTCCTCCTTGTAACACATCTTGAGACATTGTGCGATATCATTTAGAATGTTTAGGATAAACATTCTATTCCTCGCCATCGGCACCTTGGTGATGAGATTATTTCCGTGATCTCTTATAAAAAGGCTATTATCCTTTAATTGGATACCATAACCTTTCTCTAAGAGTTGTCCTAGGCTTAAGATGTTGGTCTTCATGCTTGGAATATAGTAAACATTGGAAATGAATTGATGATCTTCATTCTTCAATCGGATGAGAATGTTACATTTGCCTTTCACTTCCATCGTTGATTCATCTCCTAAAGCGACATATCCTTTCACCGATTCATCAAGTTCCACGAACAAGCTTTTTTTACTGCACATGTGATTGCTTGCACCGCTGTCGAGGTACCATTTGTGAACCTCATTTGGTTCATCCTTCTTATAGGCCACCAATAACATATCCTCTTCTTTGCTCATTTCTTCAGTATAATTGGACTTCTTTTCAACTCTATTGTTGTTTGAAGCCTTACATTCAGAAGCATACTGTCCAAACTTTCCACAATTGTAGCACTTAATACTTGACTTATCGTACCTTCATTTGCAATGCTTCAAATTCTCCTCTTAGAGTTTGAAGACGTACCTTCTTAACTTGCTCCGCTCCCTTGTAAGAATTTTGAAGCTTCTCCCATGCTTCTTTGGCCGACTTTGCTCCTACGACCTTCTCGAATGTGTCTTCATCTAATCCTTGATAGATTAGACAGAGAGCCTTCTTGTCTCTCTTCCTTGAGTCTCTCAAACCATCCTTTTGAGTTTGAGATAGACTAGCATCATTCTCCGGCTCCATGAAGTCTTTCTCGACTATCTCCCACACATCATGTGCTCCTAGGATAGCCATCAACCTTAGACTCCAATTGTCATAGTTGCTCTTTGTGAGCATCGAGACTTGGAAGGGAACACCATTACTTGCCATCTTTAAGAGAATCTTATGGCTCTGATACGACTTTGTTGGAATGAAAATTTATAAGTGTGGAGAAAGTGTTTAAAAACTTAAGAGACAAAAGAAAATTTTTAGAAGAAGAAAGAGAAAGTTTTTATTATTGCTTAGAGAACAAACTAGAGACTTGGTTACAAATGAGAGTAGAGGGAGGTATTTATAGGGGAACTCGGGGTACAGCCACACAGAAACTTTGGAATCCAGGCACCTACACACAAAACTTCGACCTCTTCCTTCAGCCACACAGAAATGTTTATCAGGGCTTTGGCCACACAATTCGAAACTAAGTTTGAAACCACACAAAATGTTAATTTTGACGGATTCAGTTAACTCCGTTCCTAAACCACATTAAATTCAATTTAAACCAGCAGGCCCAAATTCAATTTGGTATTTGTTACTGATTTCGCCATAACCAAAATTAAATTGGGATTTAATTATCCAAATCAAACCTTACCTAACCAAACCAAATCACACCTTAAAAAGACCCGATCCTTTTCTTCTCCATATAATCACCCCCCTCTGTAGAACCCTAAATTCCCAATTCACAATTCCCAGTTCCCAAATCGTTTCTTCCAATATCAAAATGAAGACCGATTTGAATCTCCAAGGTAGTCAGTCCACTGGTTCCTCGGCGAATTCATCAGGACACGGGCATTTTAGAGTCGTCGGCTCACCACCAAAGATTTGTTGGTGTGGTCATTCAGTTGTGGAGCTTAAGTCTAAGAGCAGTCGAAATCCTGGACGAATGTACTATCGTTGTTCATACGCTGCGGATAATCGGGTATTGTGATAAATGGCTAGTAATGTTAATTTTGTTAGTGTGAATTTTGTTGCGATTCATGGTTGTTTTGTGTGATCTCTGTCAGTTGATGAATGATAGCCATATTTTCAAATGGGTCGATGAAGTTTCATGTGATCTAAAGGTGAAGACAGTTGAAGAAGAATTCATGGAGATGAAGCGAAACATAAGTGAGAGTATAGAGTTTGAGAGAAAGAAGCTTGAGCAGATGGAAATTGAGGTGGAAGGTCGATTGACTGAGAGGATTGAATTAGCAATATCGGATGCAAAGAGAAGAATTTGGAAGGCATTGTGTGTTGTTGTTATCGTTGGACTTGTTGTTGTTGTTGGGTTTGCTAAGCTCTTTGGTTAGTTCATGCTTGTTTATTTGTTGCATTTGAGTCTATGTATTAGTCATGAACTTTTCGACAATGTAACAAAATTAACAGTGAACATCAGCTTGTTCACATGTTCAAAGCTTAGACTAGAGTCATACATTATCCCATTCCAAAATAAAGTGCATTGACAAAGTGTTTGAACTGAAAACACAAAAGGTCACAGCTACAATATCCGAGTACTCTTCTAAGAAGGACAAAAAACAAAATGTTATCTTCTTAGAAGGTCTAAAACTTAGCAAAGCCGATAAAGTAATAATCTTAAGCATCAAGAACTTGAGACAGTGGCTGTGTGGAGCATTCTCCATCAGTACCCTGCAACAAACACGATAATGAGCATTTTAGAAGAAAAGCATACAACTAAAACATGAAATTTACACAGATATGTTACCTTCTTTCGCCGTGAACATGATCGCTTGTTGTGACCAGCTCCTCCGCAGCTAGAACAATGCATTGATCTTTTCTGCTTAGCCTGAGCATCAGTAGCTGATACGAGTTCCATAGAACTCGTGTTCTTCTTTTGTTTCTTCTTAGATGGAGACTCGTTTGCAGACTTCTTCCGCTTCTCTTTGGCGTTCTTTTTCTGTCTCTCCGGATCTTCACAAACTAAGGCAATATCACCACGCATCCAAGACTCGGGTCCTCTTAATGGATTAGGCGCATTCTCATAAGTGTCTCTCCAATGAGATGTGAGAAACCAGTCGGATACATACTCATATGGATCAGCTTTAATGTACAGAATAACACCATAAACATGTACACAAGGGATTCCGGTAATTTGCCATTTGCAACAAGTGCATTCCCTATTAATCAAGTCTACAGATTCATACTCATACCCAATCTCAACCTCATACTTCCCTCTGAGCATCTTCAAGTAGTTCATCTAGAGTTACCTTAACATACGGTGTGTGACTGGCTTTGTGCTTATTAGCAATGGCAGACCGTGTGTATACGGACCATTGCAAGTCTCCGGATCATCTCCAGCATCGTCATAACTGGTCTCTCTCTTGGACCGACAATGGTGTTATTGAATGACTCTACAGAGTTGTTCTCCACGTCCTCACAACAATTACCTTCGATTTTGTAGTAAGCTATACACCATGTCATTGGATCTCTCTTCAGAACATCATTGTAGACATCTTCGTCATACTCTTTGATCTTTTCCAGATTCTTCCGATATTGTGTCTCATTATAGCTCCAAGCCAAGTTCCATATCAATGGTTTCAACTCATTTTTTTTCCCATGGCTTGACTTAATGTTTTGATAAATGTGTCTAACACATTTTCTGTGTTCAGCGTTTGGAAGTTCTTTATGGACAGCATTAATCAAACCCTGTGAGAAGACAACATATACATTAATAAACAAAGAGACACCTAAGTCACATATGCCACACAAATTCTAAACATAAAATGTCAATTGCTTTAACTAAAACCAGTTACCTTTTGCCTATCCGACATTATAATGAAGCCCCGACCGTCTTTTAACTCCAAATCAGCTCGAATCTTCTTAATAAACCATACCCAACTAATCTCATCTTCCACTTCAACTATAGCCCATGCTATGGGATATATGCAGTTGTCAGCATCTCGTCCCTGAGCCACAAGAAGCATCCCTTTCGTTGTTCCTCTAAGGAATGTACCATCAATTCCAATTAGACCCCGACAATTCCTTTTCCATGATTCTTTGAGTGTGGCAAAACAAACATAAAACCTCCCAAATATGTCTTCTTGTTGGATCGTTTAGATAAATCCTGATTCAATTCCAGATTCAGATTATCCTAAACATGCGATCTAGGTTCTTCTCGGAATAGAAACAAATGATGATCTCACCTTATACCTGTTATTGCAGCGGAAATGGATGGTATGTCTGAGATCAGAGAAACACCGAGGGATGAATCCTCCAAAGGTTCACACACGCTTTCACAGGAAACAGCTGCTAGACCACAAGGGGAACTCGGCGCAGAGAGAGAGAGTTTACGGCTCAAGTGTTAGGGTTAATCAGTCTGAAACTCGAGTTTTATGACACAAAACTCGTCCTGTTCCGTTTGGGCCATTTGGCCCAAATACCAATTAACTCGTCGGTGTTTGCGCACTGCATCGATCGTTGCACCTTATGCATCGATCGATGCACAGTGGCTAAACCTTTTATTCTCTCTTAGTACAGTAAATGCCTAGCACTTTTACTGTACTTCTGCTAAACCGTTCCTACACATTTTCCTGTTAGCTTAGGCGTGTGACCCATATGGGATCATATAATAAAGGCAATAAGTCCAAGACTTATAGATCATGAGCGGACTCTAGCAAGCCATCATGACCCCCAGTATTATATGACTTATGTCTGATCTTGACATACTCTTACTTTCTAGAGACAGTACCGAGATTACTGGACACAATTCCAACAATCTCCCACTTGTACTGGAATCTCTGTATTCGTAATCCTTTTGTCTCAATATCTCGATTAGTCATAAGGCAAGATTGGTGTCATCCTTATAAAGCCTAATCTTGTTCATCGGACTCTGATTTGATACTGACAATCCAAACGACTCGGGAAAGTCCGTTTGAGCATGGCCATGCGTTTTCCAGTATTCAAATCTCCGATTGGCCTAGAGATATTCACTCCATTTATATTGGAGGGACAAATCCCATCTTGTTCCATCACTGCAAACTACTCATTTCATAATGTACCCAAACAAGGTCCTTATAACTGTCGCAGAACGATAGCGTTAGACAATGATCAAAGTACATCAGTCCATGGGCAGTCACATGCATGTAAACTCAGGTCCAAGGACTATACTCTATAGTCGTAGTAAGAATCTCTTATGACACAGATATAAATATCCTGAAGAGTTCTTATAAGCGGGTCTTGTCCGGTCGTATGTTCCCAACATACACCTATGTACTGACTTTGATGCCGAGCATCTATGACACACTGAGACTTTGTCATAAGTCACGTACCAATCCAGTCTCACACGGTTGTTGGTGTTCCAATTTCAACAACCTTCGACTGGGGACGGGATGATATAAAACATCTATCAAATATAGGGTCTCATGATCAAGCTAAATGACTTCGATGACTCAAGATCAAGTCACTTACTTCGATGACCTATAAAATGCTTCATATCATTTTGGAACGATTATTTCATCACAGTTAAAATAATCTTGAAATAATAATTTCATTAAAACATAAAATAATGTTTTACAAGAACATATCAAATAACTAAAATAAAGCTCACAAAACTCCCACTCAAATTTAGATTACATTTCAATGTTTCTAATGCCTACAGCTTCAGTCAGGAACTCGAGCTTAGGCCTTGGGAGTGGCTTTGTCAACGGATCAGCGACATTATCATCTGTCGGAACTCGGCTGATCTTGACTTCCTTTCTATTAACGATGTCACGTATCAAGTGATATCTTCTTTGAACATGCTTGGATTTCTGGTGTGATCTTGGTTCCTTTGCCTGAGCTATAGCACCATTGTTGTCACAAAACAGTGCCAGAGGCTCAGCCGCATCTGGTATCACACCTAGTTCCATAATGAACTTTCGTATCCAAACAGCTTCCTTCGCCGCTTCTGAGGCGGCGATATATTCAGCTTCTGTAGTGGAATCAGCAACGGTGTCCTGCTTGGAGCTTCTCCAACTTACTGCACCGCCATTCAGACAAAAGACATAACCGGACTGTGACCGGAAATCATCTGTGTCTGTCTGGAAACTTGCGTCCGTGAACCCACTGACTTTAAGCACATCACTTCCACCGTACACCAAGAATTTATCCTTAGTATGTCTTAGATACTTCAAGATATTCTTTACGGCAATCCAATGGTTTTCACCTGGATTTGACTGGTATCTACTCGTCATGCTCAATGCATAAGCAACATCAGGACGAGTACAGATCATGGCATACATGACAGATCCTATTGCAGATGCATAAGGAATATTCTTCATGCGCTCAAGCTCAGCAGCCGACGTGGGGCTCTGCTTCTTGCTCAGCGTTGTGCCATGTACCATTGGCGTGTAGCCCTTCTTGGAATCTTTCATGCTGAATCTTTGTAGGACTTTGTCAATGTATGAGTCTTGACACAAGCCTATCAGCCTCTTAGGTCTATCCCGATAGATCCTAATTCCAAGAACGTATGCGGCTTCACCCATGTCTTTCATGGAAAAACAACTTCCAAGCCAGTCCTTTACAGACTTCAGCATTGGAACGTCGTTTCCGAGAAGCAGTATGTCATCGACATACAGAATAAGAAATACAATCTTGCTCCCACTAGATTTCTTATACACGCATTGTTCTTCTTCGTTTCTGATGAAGTCAAATTGCTTGATCGCTTCATCAAAACGAAGATTCCAGCTCCTCGATGCTTGCTTCAATCCATAAATGGATTTATGAAGCTTGCATACTTTTCCAGCATTCTTTGGATCTATGTAACCATCAGGTTGTGTCATATACACATCCTCTTCCAGAATACCATTCAGGAAGGCGGTTTTCACGTCCATCTGCCAAATTTCATAATCATGAAAAGCTGCAGTTGCTAGTAGAATCCGAATAGATTTCATCATAGCCACTGGTGAATAGGTTTCATCGTAGTCCACACCGTGAACTTGTCTGAAACCTTTTGCCACCAACCTGGCTTTATAAATCTGGACATTTCCATCCACGTCAATCTTCTTTTTGAAGATCCATTTGCACTCGATGGCTTTTACACCAGCGGGTAAGTCAACCAACGAAAACACTTGGTTGACCGACATGGAGTCCATTTCGGAATCAGTGGCCTTGCGCCACTTAGAGGAATCTGGGCCCATCATGGCTTGATTGAAGTTCGATGGTTCATCACCATCAATGATCAAAAGATCATGACAGTTAGTCACGAGGAATCCTTGATATCTCTCGGGTTCGTGACGGATCCTCCCGGATCTTCGAACTTCAGGTACTACAGGTTCAGGCTCTACAATTTCTTGTAGGTCCTCCTGCTGCTCTTCCTCATTAGGTTGAGCAGTATCCTGTTCATCTTGAATTTCTTCAAGCAGTACCTTACTCCCACTGTCTTTCTTAGAGAGAAACTCCCTCTCAAGAAAGTTACAATCCCGGGCAACAAAGATCTTGTTCTCGGAACGTAGATAGAAGTAATAGGCCTTGGTTTCCCGTGGATAACCAATGAAGTAGCATTTATCAGATTTTGGTGTAAGCTTATCTGAGATTAATCTCTTAACATAGGCTTCACAACCCCAAATTCTTAGATAAGACAGCACTGGAGCTTCTCCAGTCCATAATTCATATGGTGTCTTTGCTACTGCTTTTGATGGCGCTCTGTTTAGAGTGAACACTGCTGTTAGCAGAGCATATCCCCAAAGGGATATTGGAAGGTCTGTGTGACTCATCATAGATCGAACCATATCCAATAAGGTCCGATTTCTCCTCTCAGACACACCATTCCATTGAGGTGTTCCAGGAGGAGTGAGTTGGGATACGATCCCACACTCTCTCAGATGATCACTGAATTCCTGGCTTAAGTATTCTCCTCCTCGGTCGGACCGAAGAGCCTTAATGCTTTTGCCAAGTTGGTTCTGTACTTCATTTTGGAATTCTCTGAACTTCTCAAAAGATTCAGACTTATGTTTCATTAAATAAACATATCCATACCTACTGAAATCATCAGTGAAGGTAATGAAGTACTGATAGTTTCCTCTTGCATTTGTGGACATTGGGCCACACACATCAGTGTGTATCAGGCCCAATAATTCACTGGCCCTCTCGTTAGGTTTATTAAAGGGGGCCCGTGTCATTTTGCCCATCATGCATGATTCGCATTTCTCACATGAATCAAAGTCAAATGAGCCAAGAAGTCCATTCGAATGGAGCCTCTTGATGCGTTTCTCGCTGATGTGCCCTAAACGACAATGCCATAGAAACGTTCGGTTTTCCTCATTAGGTTTAAACCGTTTTGTATTAATGTTATAAATTGGCGCGGATTGATCGAGTATGTAAAGCCCATTCGTAAGAGGGGCAGAACCATAGAACAAATTGTTGCGATTGAAGGAACATAATTTATTCTTAACTGAAAAATCATAACCTTCCAAATCCAACAAAGAAATTGAAATAATATTTCTGCTTATAGCAGGTACAAAATAACAATTATTCAGTTCTAAAATCAATCCCGAAGGTAAAGACAACAAGTATGTGCCTACAGCTAGTGCTGAAACTTTCGCTCCATTCCCAACTCGTAGCTCCACTTGTCCTTGCTTCAGCCTTCTACTGTTGCTGAGTGCCTGCATATTAGTACAAATATGAGCCCCACAACCAGTATCCATGACCCATGAGGTATTATCAGAAGTAGTTGTATTAACTTCTATAACAAAAATACCTGATGAAGAAGTCTCGAAAGTCTTCTTCTTTAATTCCTTTAGACCTTCCTGGAATTTCTTACAATCTCTTCTCCAATGCCCCAGTTCTTTGCAGAACCTGCACATGTCAGTAGGCCCAGCCTTGGACTTGGGCTTGGGCTTTGGCGTGTCCTTGTCCGCGACTTGGACAGCCTTGGCCGCTCCCTTATCCTTAGCAGAGGATTTCTTAAACCCCTTGCCCTTTTGCACCATAAGCACATTGGGGTCCTTGGCGGTTTTCCTCAAGTTGGGCTCTGCAGTCTTGAGCATTCCGTGAAGCTCAGGGAGTGTCTTACTCAAGCCATGCATGTTAAAGTTCAGAATGAACTGATCATAGCTTGCAGGTAAAGACTGCAGAATGATGTCGCAGGCAAGTTCCTGGCTGATTGGGCAGTCGAGTTTCTGAAGATGATCGAGATAACCCATCATCTTCAAGACATGAGGACTCACTGCCGCATTCGCAGCCAACTTACAGTCCAAGAGGTTCTTAACTGTCTGGAACCTCTCGGTCCTAGCCTGCTCCTGAAAAAGCGATTTCAGGCTTGCCATTATCTCGATGGGAGACAATACACTTTCGAACTGCTTTTGCAGCTCAGGAGTCATTGTCACCAACATCAGGCAATAGACATCATTTTCATCTGACGAATGCCTTTCCCAAGCATTGTGCAGAGTCCTGGCAGCATTGGCAAGAGGCCTCTCGGGGAGGGGATCTCGAAGGACATAATCCTTCTTCTCCTGCTTGAGGACCAGCCTCAAGTTCCTTGACCATGTCAGGAAGTTCGTTCCAGTCAGCTTCTCCTTCTCGAGAACAGACCGGATCGAGAATGTGTTTTGTGTGCTTGTAGTAGTCATATCTGAAATATATAAATAAAAGGTTATTAGTTAAATGTTCAAAATGATTAATCTCGTATTAAAATTAATATGATTAATCATGCATTATATTCAATAACATCAGTTACCTTCAATAGAATATAATGATTCCAAGATCCACATATAACTAAGATTAAAGTGGGCCACTGGCCGTCACCCAACCTTAGCTTATATCGGTAAGCCCTATATCGGCTAATTATATCCGTGATATAACTCTTGGTTGTGAATCTGGGCCCGAGGCCCAATCCACTCTGATGTCTCAAGGCCCGGGACTCCCGATGGCCTAGTCAAGAAAACCAGACTATACAGTCATGTAATCATTAATGTCTGGGACTCCCAATGACATTTATGAATCACAAACCGTCTTACCCATGCAAAAGCAGACACCCTCACACTGTAAGGCCATGAATACAATTGAATGGGCTTTGACAGCTGACATAGCCTGGACAAGACATCCAACGCTTGATATTATTTGAGGTTCGTAGGTTTATTAAAATTCATTCCCAAAATAGAAGATTACTATTTCGGGAAACTTTCTATTTTTGGAAACCTACTATTTTTGGAAACTTTCTAAAATTGGAAACTTTCTAAAAACGGAAACTTTCTAACTTTAGAAATTTCTTAAAAAATCCAAAACCCGCAAATTCAGAAACTTCTATTTTAAGAAACTTTCTAATTTCAAATTTTCGGAAACTTTAATTTAAAATCGACTTTATAATTTTATAAAATAAATTTTAAATTGATCTGAAGAAAGACTCAAATAATTGGCCCAATTGTTTTAACTTCTTGGCCCGAGGCCCAAGAATTTGTCCATGTCCAAGACATGACCCAATTGTCCAATTATTTGACATAACCGGTCTGGTTCATTAAAACTGGTCTAACCAAGTTTTAATTACTACGATGACCACAATTGTCAACCGGTTATTTACTAAACCGGAATTTCTCAATTTATTTGGTCCAACCAAATCAAATTAGAAATTCCTGGTTTAGGCACTAAATCCAATAATTCTTTCGACATTGGATTTCTTATCCCGGTTTAACCAGACTTAATAAAATTATTAAATCTGTTTATTAAACCGAGACGTTTAATTTTAATTAAATTAAACCGAGCCGAAACCTTAACCGCATCGATCGATGCTCACAGCATCGATCCTGCAACGATCGTTCATCGATCCTGCATCGATCGATGCTCTCACGCGTGCACGAACGGTTATCAGGTTTGGCCGAGAGATTCTCGCGAGATCCATGCGATCGTTCGAACGATCCATGCGATCGCAGTCAATCTCTCGCGACTGCAACGATCGATCCTTGCATTGCATCGATCGATGCAATGCGATCTCAGTCGATGCAAAATCAGTTTAGATCACATACCAAATCAATATAGTTTGGTCATGCGATTTTAAACAATTTGTTTAGGATTCAATTCTTGTTTCTTAAGTGATTTATCTTATCAGTAGTTGATTCAAAACACTTTTGAACAAGAAAACAGTCCTAAACATGAATCTAAACAAGAAAAACCAGAACCTAAAGCTCTGATACCACTGTTGGATCGTTTAGATAAATCCTGATTCAATTCCAGATTCAGATTATCCTAAACATGCGATCTAGGTTCTTCTCGGAATAGAAACAAATGATGATCTCACCTTATACCTGTTATTGCAGCGGAAATGGATGGTATGTCTGAGATCAGAGAAACACCGAGGGATGAATCCTCCAAAGGTTCATACACGCTTTCACAGGAAACAGCTGCTAGACCACAAGGGGAACTCGGCGCAGAGAGAGAGAGAGTTTACGGCTCAAGTGTTAGGGTTAATCAGTCTGAAACTCGAGTTTTATGACACAAAACTCGTCCTGTTCCGTTTGGGCCATTTGGCCCAAATACCAATTAACTCGTCGGTGTTTGCGCACTGCATCGATCGTTGCACCTTATGCATCGATCGATGCACAGTGGCTAAACCTTTTATTCTCTCTTAGTACAGTAAATGCCTAGCACTTTTACTGTACTTCTGCTAAACCGTTCCTACACATTTTCCTGTTAGCTTAGGCGTGTGACCCATATGGGATCATATAATAAAGGCAATAAGTCCAAGACTTATAGATCATGAGCGGACTCTAGCAAGCCATCATGACCCCCAGTATTATATGACTTATGTCTGATCTTGACATACTCTTACTTTCTAGAGACAGTACCGAGATTACTGGACACAATTCCAACACTTCTCCCTCTGCCCCTGTCCCATTTGTGGTAACAACTTCAACAGTTGATCCGGGATTAGACCTAAGTATTTCTTCACGGTAGCCTCTTATATGCGCAAACTGATCATCATACTCTTGCTTGATCCACCGTATAGCCTTTTTCCTAGCCTCTTGACACTGATTTCTAGTGACTGCTATCCCTTTATATTGTTCTCTAATCAGTGCTTGAATCTTCTTGGGTTTAAAGTAATCCGGCTCTTCTCTTATCTTGTCAACAAATAAGCGTGCAATAATAGGATCGGTTAGCATCTCACAAGCACCATTAGGAGTGCAACTATGCGGCTCTATCAACCTCTTGATCTCCCATTTGTTCTTCCGCTTGTTCACAGAACAATAAACCCTCCATGGACACTCCTTCGTTCCACAAATGTAACCAAGCTTGAGTTGATCCCATCGATATTGCTTGATGTTGTAGCCAGTACTCAAAGCAAAATCCAAGACATTCTCCTTAAATTCAACACCATAAGAGTAAGATTTACCTAGATATAAAGCACCACCACGCCGCTTTTGAATCTGATGGGTTCTCCTCACATGCACGAATGGGGCATTGCTGCTTTCATTGTCACTGTCTGAGTCCGGACAAACATTGTGACAAACCCGAGGCTCATTTTGATACCCTGCAACAGCATCTTCAATCTCTAAATGATATATGTCAGTAACATCCTCAACCTCATCCGAGCCATTGCTGCATGTACTGGCTTCCTCAGTCTCTTGAGAAGCATTGTAAGTGTTATCTGATGATTCACTCGCTTCTTCATCGTGTGAACTGTAAAATCACCACGAAAATCGAACATTAGAACACTGAAGAACACGACTTCACAAACCCCAGAAAATCGTGAGTATGTTTCACAAACCAAAAAATTGAAACTCACCTCATTCTGGCTGTTCTCGATTTCACCTTTCAAGCGACAAATTCGATGTTCGAAGGGGATTGCGAAATTAGGGTTCTAGAGAGAGATTTGGGGATGAATCGCGAAAAGGGTTAAGACGATGGGTTACTATGATTTTTTATTTGTTTGTAATTCGGGCCGGTTCAGATCCGGTTAGGTCGGGTTACATTCAAAATCGGGTTATCTGCTAACCATTTTAATTAGAATGGAATTAATTTGGGCCTGCTGGTTTAAACTCGATTTTAATGTGGTTTAGGAACGGAGTTAACTGAATCCGTCAAAATTAACATTTTGTGTGGTTTCAAACTTAGTTTCGAATTTTGTGTGGCCAAAGCCCTGATAAACATTTCTGTGTGGCTGAAGGAAGAGGTCGAAGTTTTGTGTGTAGGTGCCTGGATTCCAAAGTTTCTGTGTGGCTGTACCCCGAGTTCCCGTATTTATAGCCTCCAAAATACAAAATACATAGAATATTTTAATCCTAAATCTAGAGAATTCTACCATAATATCTAGATTAAAATATTACAATTATCTAGATTTTTCTATGAAAAAATCTAGATCTTTATTTTTAAGGAGGTGGGTGAATTCTCTAGAACATTTGAGGAGGTGGAGATGTGAAGATATTTTTCTAGAGAATTTCTAGAAGTTGGATCAAGGTCTTGGACTTATGCTAGATCAATGACCCAAATATTAAACTTGATCCAAAATCAAGTTTATCATTCAACAAATACCTCAAATTGTCTATAAGTATCTTTACTTCAAACGCCAACAACGGTAGGGATGCAATCTTCAAACTCACAGCTGGTGGCCAGCTAGCTGCCATTTAAGTTTTTTGAGGTCACAATCCGATGAATGGGAGAGAATGAAAAGCAGTCCATACAGAATCAAACTACTTTTGTGATCTCCTCCGACTTAACCATAGGTACTCTCCAAAATCAAACAGTGGCAAGATGAAACACTGAGAATCAAATCCATCATTTTTACTAAAGCATATATATATATGTTCCTGTGGCAAGAAACTAGATCAATAGAGGCTTTAAGTAATATATGTGACATCTGAAGGTAGAGGTTATTTACCATTGGAACTCTCGAGCTAATATACAAAGAAGCAGTTCGAATGCTACAAGCAAAGGTGTTGCAACAACATCATGGCATGGAGACCACTGTACAAACCAAAAAGGGATCATAAACATATCGTGCTATTATCATTACGATTTACTGGAAAAAATCATAAGAAGGACGAGTTTGAGTAATAGTTTGCCAAAAGAAGTAAGAAACAAATTTAAAAAGGACATACATGTCGGTTACGCGGAGCAACAAGGGCAGGAAGGGAGAACCTTCCTCTTGTAACAACAGTATGAAAAGCCCACAGCGGGAAAAAAACACCATCCTATATAACCAACAAAAACAGAACTTTAATTATCTAGTTTGAAACAAATAAGGAAATGGAGATAACTGATAAATATGGTGCCCATAGTGAAAAGATGAAACCCTACAGATAATCAATCCCACATACAGTTCATATACATAACATAAATTTTGTTGCAATCCTGATTTTTAGCTCTTTTGGACTCTTGAGATAAACTCAGTCAGTCATTAGTAAACGCATACCTCTAAAGGATTGTGTAATATACCGTCTTTGATACATACATGATTTTCCAAAAACTGCAACAACTTTATTCAGTAGAAACTATTGATGTGATTCCTTCTTATGTTTTATTTTGTTTTGTTTTACTCTTAAACGGCGAATAGAGACAAGGAATCTAAACCGCTAGAGTATCTGAAAGTATTAGAGTTCTCTGGTTTGCCAGCGCATAAGCTACGTCTAAAAGTCGGTGTCCCAAACCCCAAAAATGTTTGTGCAATGGAAGAAGACTTATAGTCATAGACATGGGGGCCAAAGTCATCGAGGCAGAGTTTCATGGCAGCCAAAAAGAGCGGCGAAAAATATGGATCCAACAGTCATACTTTCACCGAAAGATACAACCCACCTATTCACTTTAAGGAGACGACGGTTTCCAGTTCGATTTTCCTATGCAATGACAATAAATAACAGCTAGAGATAGACTTTGAACAGAGTATCATTATATCTACCCAATACGGTGTTTACACACGGTCAACTATACGTTGCATTGTCACACGTCACCACACCGAAGAGGCTCAAAATCTTAGACCTTTCCAAAAGAAAAACAAGAGAAAACTACTTTGACTAATATCATAAAGAAGCTTTTAGAGACCTCCTAACACTAACAGGTAAACACTACACAAAATTTAGACATCACTCTCTTACTAAAGTTATCTCCACAAAACCTACGCAACACCCATAATGTAAGGGGAAGGCAATGACACGGAATACATGCAACCACTATTGCGAAGAGAGGGACGAGAGGGGATTTTTTTCAACCTTCTAAGATGGAATGACAAATAAATTAAGTATGTAACTACCATGACACATTTTACTCATAGCTAACGCGATTACCTAACAGAAATATATGAAGCCTAAATACGAAAATATGTCGTTGAAGGGAAGATACACGAATATAATAATAAAAGACTAACTCTATTATCACAAAAATGCAGATCAAACTGGATAAGGAAGGTGAAACTGCAACATAAACCATAAGAAGGATTTGCTAAGACCCAGCTAGAAGAGCCCCCACAGAAACATGCTTGAAACCAACTTCGCAATTTTGCATGAGAATGATTAGTATATGTTTTATGTTTATTAGGAGTAATTCAGATAATGAAATAATCACTTCAAATCAAGTGTGGTTACGAAGTTTTTAGGTGATGCGAAGCAGGTGATTACAAACTTATTATATAGGTCGTTACCTAATCACACTAGCTAGCAGAATATCGCTCACCTAGAACTCTACATATTCGTCTGAGAGACGAGATCATACAAAAACACCTCCGACCATATCTTAAAAAAGTAAGAGACGTTTCAAATCATCTATGACAAGACGACCTACAACTAAAATAAGTATTACACATGCATTATTAAAAGGCTACAACTGTTGATTAAATTTAAGGAACTACCCAACCATTACGGCAACCGAAACCCTGCATGTGCGCGGAGGTGAAAGATCACTAATTGTTCTTAAAAAAGGAATTAATGGACAATTGGTGTGATGGTGTGTCTTTGTGCTTAAATAAAGATATATTAAATTTTTTATAAAATATTTAAACTTCTATCAACAAATTGTTGAAATTTACCAGATATATATTTTTGTGATAAAATGTGAATTTTATTTACCAAATCCATATAAAATAATTGGTGAAATTACTTATAGCTATACGGGTTAGGACTGAATATGATTACTTGTTACTTGACTTATACTGGATACTTGGCCCATACCCGCATTGAAAAGCAAGTATTTGGCGTTGTCAAGTCGAGTAATAAGTCAACTAATTTTATTACTTGTAAATACGGCTGAAGTACCAAATATCATTATATATTTTTAATGTAATGTTAAATTATATTAAAAAAATGTTCTTCTTTACAGAAAGTGCAGCTTTTTCTAAGCTGATTGAAAACTAAAACAGAGAACAATGAACCAAAAAAAAAAACCATGATTACGGATACCTTGAATGGAATGATTTCGCTGATCATCTTGATCCTAGCCAGAGTTGCAGGCCCACCTCGAAACTTTGATCTCCCATCGATCGGATGGATAGTCTCACTCTCATTTGAAGATCTAGTTACATAATTAAAGCGGTTTGTGTTCTTGGTTTTCGGCCATGTCTTCTTTGATTTCTTTCTCTCCAAATGGTGTGGAGTGTTGACTGAAAAATGTATCGAGCTATGAACAGCCTTTTGCGATCAAATCTCTATCCCTGTAGACAGCATACTATATCATCCCAATGATCAGAGTAACGCGTTGCATGATATTGCCTGTGAAAGACTTCCAAATTTCAGCAGTGTAACTACATGCAAAGAACAAATGAGTTTTTCTCTTTGTCATGCTTTTTCACAGCACACAGGTTGGGTCAGCTCCAACGTTCCAGGCCAACATTATATCCCCTGTAGGCATTTGATCCCTTATACCAAGCCAAGTACAGAAAGTGAATTTAGGGGTCGCATGACGAAACCAAACCGCTTTAGCCCAGGCTACTTTATTTGAGGGGGCACAAATGTAGTTTCATGTCTCCTTTGTAATAAAAACTGGTCTGAAAACATCATTTTTTCCTTTCCATAAACTTGTGTCCTCATTCTCCGACCTCTGATCGCGGGTTTTCTACAACCTTCTATCTATTTCGGATATAGCATCTGAGCAATATCGTCTTCGTCGTATATGGCATGCATCTGCAACTGTTGCTAAACGTCCTATACCCATATTATTTACTCCGAGAGGTCCAGTAATATGCATTAGCTTTCCCATTCCTGACTAGTTATCATACCAAAAGAATGTATCCGAGCCACTGTTTATTACCTTTTTGAAAAAATCACTTTTCTCTAAGTTTCAGTATTTTCCGCCATACCCACAACCCTGATTGAGTGTTTCCTTGCAAAGACCAGAAGCTTTCTTTTTGATAAGATATGAATATAAACACTTTACCAATAAAGAGTCTTGTTTTGATGCAATTCTCCATAGGAGTTTTAGCGAAGTAACCTCATTCATATGGCAAAGTGATCGGAGACCCAAACCTCCTTCGTCCTTTGGGAGACATACTTCCGTCCAAGCTACCTTCGCCCTTCCTGCGTTTAATTCTGTGCCAGACCATAATAAAGCTTAACATAGGGTTTCGATCTCCTTGATGCAGGCTTTCGGTAATCTAAAAGATCCCATCCAGAAGTTTGCGATGCTCCAAATTACCGATGTGATTAGCTCCATCCTGCCAGCATAGGAAAGAGCTTCCGATGTCCATATCCTGAAACGTTTTCTTATCATTTCGAAGAGAGGTTATAGTCTCGAGAAGACATTGACTTAATAACCAATGGGAGCCCTAGATACTTCACAGGGAGATGTCCTGTTGTGATTCTAAACTGGTTCGCTTCAGTCTGCATAGCCTCTTCCTGCTGAGTATATTGATGTTTTTTCCAGACTGATATGAAGCCCTGACATCCTTGAAAAATCATCAAACACATTTACAATCCCCTCCACCGATCTTAATTTTCCATCACTCAAAACCATAATGTCATCTGCAAAAATCAAGTGAGTTAAGTCTGTAGCTTTGCACCGAGGATGATACCCAAACGCTTGAGCACTTGCAGCTTTTCGAGTTTCTTTGAGAGCACATCCGTGACGATGACAAAGAGGTATGGAGACAAAGAACAGCCTTGCCTTAGGCCTCTCCCGCTTTGGAAATGTCCCGCCAACTCACCATTTATTTGAACCAAAAAAGATGCAGTAGATATGCACAGTGAGATCCAGTGAATTAAAGTGGCCGGAGAATCCATTGCCTTCAGAGTGTTTACCAAAAAAGAGCATTGCACCGAGTCAAAGGCCTTTGAAATGTCGATCTTAATGGCACATCTTGATAAAAAAATTTCTTTTTGATAGTCTTTTACTATCTACGTCACGAGCTGTAGGTAATCAATTAATAATCGATCTTGAACAAAAGCGGATTGATTTGCCGCGATGAATTTCAGGAGGACACTTTTAGACGGTTTACAATGATCTTTGAGATCATTTTGTAGATAACATTGCGACAATAGATAGGTATGTAGTCTTTCATTTCTTTTGCTTTCGTATTTTTGGAATGAGAGCTAGAATCATTGTGTTCATACCCATTGGTAGAAAACGCTTCGTAAAGAAATCTTGAATCGCAGTAGTGAAATCAGATCTGACATTGTCCCAAACTGATTTGTACAATTCCACTGTGAATCCATCTGGTCCCATTGACTTGTCATAGGGCATAGAGAATAGGACCCCTTTTATCTCTTCCCCATGTACTGGCTTGAGAAGCATTTGAGTATCCTCTTATGAGCATCAGAAAGGTAGAAGATCTTTAATTCCTTCGATCGACATTCCTTCATAACCATCTGGAGAGTGTTGCAGGAACTCTCGAACAAATTTCGCAGCCTCTTGCTTAATCTCTTCTTCATCTGAAACTACTCTTCTATCCTAGCATATTATTTATCTGATCGAATTTTTGGCATGCCTCGCTGTAACTGCTCTATGATATGTTTTGATATTTCGATCTCCCACCTTCAGCCAATGCAGTGTTTATCTCTGCTTTAGGTACTTTTCCTCTAAACGTGCCACGAATTCCCATCTCTTAGCTGCAACTTTATCTTCTTCCATATTTGTTTGAGACGAGTTTTGCAGGTTTTTCTCCTGTTTTGCACATAGATCGTCATCGTAAGCCTCCCTAGCTTTTTAACCAAGTTTCCCATTTTGTCTTTTGCTAGTTTGCAGATAATAGGCTTTAAGGCCTTGATATTTTTAGAGAAGCGGAACAATGAAGAGGTTGATTCAAAAATTGGTTCAGTATTCTTCCAAAAATGTTCCACCAAAGGTCTGAATTCATCTAGCTATATTACTGCATTGACGAATTTAAACTGTCTCTTCCTTTTCCTGGTCGTATCAACCTTCAGATGTAGCCTGCCTCGGAGATGATCCGAGCATCCACCAGGTTCAAAAACAGTGTATGCAATTGGATATTGGTTGTATCAAAACTAATTCATTAATACCCGTCCAGTTTCTTTGAGATCAACCTATTTTCTCTCTTGTTGCACCATGTGAATAAGGGACCATGACAAGTCATATCCGCAAATAGAAAATGCTTAACTACATCTTGAAAATCCCTCATGCCTGATGTTACTAATGGAGAATCCTCAAAACTTAAATGCTCCTCCATCTCAAGTGTTTAGATGAAATCCCTACTTCAAATCCATTGCTTTGTTCCAATAATTGGGGAATTGTGATGATCCCGAAGGTCATCCCAAAGCTCCTTCTATTCTTCTCTTGTATTAAAAGCATATACAAAAGAACAGAAAAATTCATTCTCGAAATCTTCCAACTTAATCGACACTGTGATGAGTTTGGCTACTCTTATAGAAAGGAGTAAGCCTCACATTGTCATTACACACAACCCAAAAGCGACCAAGCTGATTGAACTCACAATTTGAAAACATAGACCAATCACCAAAGATCCCTTTAACTATCTTTTGAGCTTTACTTTCCTTCACTCGAGTTTCAAGAAAACAACCAAAACCAAACTATCCTTCTCTCACCCATTTCTTCACTACATAATGTTTTATAGAATTATTTATGCCTCGAACATTCCAGAAGAAACCCGACATATTTAGGTTCGCTTTGTGTTGCTTCTTTTACCTTGTGCACTAGGAATGATTTCCATCGTTTGTCAGGCACCAGAAGTTTGAGTTGTCTTCATTGCTCCCCTTGTTGCTCTTGGTTTAGGCTTAGAAAGACCAGTTGTCTTTTTGCTACCTCTCTCTCTCTCTCAGAGACTTCAATTTCCCCCTTTTCTTTTTCCTCTTCTTGTTCTATCGTTTCCTCCTTTTTTATGATCATTTTCACTTGTAACACCATCTTCCTCAGTATTGAGAATTTCAAATCGTGATGGTGAGCTCAAATTTTGAGATTTCTCAGACTTTTTTTCCATTCGATCTTCCTACTTTCCTCGGCGAAACCTGTCCATTTAGTTGTTTCATAGTTTTCTTCTGAAACGTCTAAATCCCTTTGAGTGTCCTGCTGAACCGAGCATCTGATCCTTGTGGATTTTCAGAGGTGTGTTAAATCCTGTAAGCTTCCATCACTGGTTGATCTATAGCAATTTCTTTACCCCTTTCCAAAATCGATACCATTTTTTCTGCAACGATCTCTGTTTATTTTATGCCATTGTTTATGTTTTATTTTTGGTACTTGATTTGCATTCTTTGCTTATTTCTCTGATATCCTTTCGATTGCAATCATTCTCCTACTGTCCTCATTTAGAAAAAATAAGGCATTATGTTGGCAACCATGGATATACAAATTCAATGATTGCATTAATCCGGCCTTTCGATCGAAATCTATATGTCTTGGGCAACTCCTTTGTCATGTCTACGTTTACAAAACTTTTGCTTCATCGAAATTAGAACATAGCTCGGTATTTGGGTGCTGTTGAACTGGCTTCCCTACAAGACTTCCTATGAATCCTAATCCTTCCCACGAGAACATTTTCCGAGGGACATTTTTCAGTGTTACCCACATCGGTAAGATCTTAATCTATGTGTATGCATCTTCCTCATCAGCCGGACACCATTTTGAAACCATTATAGGGGTATCAGAGATGTTACACATAACCCTTCTCAAGATCCGAAGCCGTGTCTGCTTATCCCTTATTTGAAACTTCACAGTACTCTCATTCACTACAAACACATCGATCCAGATGTTCTTGTCACCCAACGTCCATATCTTGTTCACAATGACATGGATATTTGCCACATGAGGAGCCGGTGCTAGAAACTCCCCCTCAAGAAAATGTTTCCCTGAGGGGACCGTATTTGATAGTAGTTCATCTCCACTAATGAAGTTCCATCGACGATTTCAACATTAATAATGTGGTTTGACAGAGTAGACTTTCTATGAATCCTAATCTTACGATGTTTGCGGATATTATTATGTTTGATAGTTAATTTATGTGTAGTTTTTTCGATTAGTGTCAAGACAAAGCGTGAAATAAGATTTTTTTCTCGGTCGAGATGATATAAGATTTAATTCATAATTTTATATGTACATCGGAATTGTTACATTCGAGTGCATAAAATAAAAATTATATACACAAATGAATAATAATTATAGCATTGTATGTATGAAAAAATTAACATGGATGTAACAATTCCGATGGAATCTAATCAGCCTAGGTGATCGACCCACACGGATATGCAGGCATTAAACTATTTGTTAGTTAACATATGTTGTTTGTTCGGTTTGTGTAAACACAAAACGGGATATAAAGTTTGATTCATCGTTTAATATGCACATCCGGATGTAAGTACATTTAGATGCTTCGTTTACATAACTATTGTTGGGAATGTCCTGAAATCACACTTGTAATCACTCTAGAGATAGTTGTGTTGTCGAGATTAGACATCCATATAATGCCGGGCAATCATAAAGTTTTGCTAGAAACCACTTATGATCAATGAGTTTAGAACTCATTGCTGGTAATATATGATCCTACAGGGTCACACACCTAAGCAAACTGGATATACTTAATGTGGGAATAATCATTAAAGTAATGATCAAGTTAATGTGTATTTTATACACATTAATATACGAGTTTTGAGAGTGTGTCGATCGACACAAGTGTTGTGTCGATCGATGCAAGGCGCAGATCAAAACATTGGTTTCGATTTAGTGACTTAATTAATCTCGGTTCGGTCCTGTGATTAATTAGGTTTTCCCAGGTCTATATATATATGATATAGCACGACCTGGAGTAGAAGTTTGAGCCGAATCGCAGCCACCTCTCAGAAACAGACGTATCCCAAAGAGATCCGATCTCCCGGCACTAGCATCCCGGCGGATTCCAGTTTGTGTGCGTGTGGATACCAGTAGAGGCGCAGCACTTGAGGCGCTTGTGAATCTCGAATATCTGATCATCTTCCGCTGCATAACTTCCATGTAATTTCGAGATCTCATGATTCAATATACATGAACCCTATATCCTAGGCTTGGAATTTATACCTAGGGTTGCTAATCTGATTAGGGACTGCTAGAAATTCCTTCAGTGGTATCAGAGCCTTAGGGTTCTATTGAATTGGTAGCATGTTGATTAGATTAGTTGAATCTGGATCTCTGTATAGTTGATACAAGCATGCTAAAATTCGTTTTGATCAAAGTAATCTAGTTTAGGTTTTTTGTTTGAAAACGATTTAGGGTTTATCGCACTGTGTCGATCGATACCAATCCGGTGTCGATCGACACATAATGATAACCCGAATAAAATTCAGGTTTAACCTACTTGTGACGATCGACACAGACCTTGCGATTAGGATAGCCGGTCCAATTGGATTGAACCGGTTATCGAGCTTGGTTAAAATTGGTTAAACCGCTAAAACAGTTTATTGTGATTATTTTGATAAGGTTGGTATCGACCGACACCAATGTAGTGTCGATCGACACTGACCGGTTATCAAAACCGGATCAATTGGATTAATCGATATCGCAAATTGGTTTTGGTAAATCTGTATCGATCGACACTAAAGTAGTATCGGTCGACACAGGGTCCGCTGGTTTCGGTTATTGAACCTGAAATCACAGAACCAAACCAAGATAAATCCTCTTATTAGAATAATTAAAACATAATAAGATTAAACGTTTTAAAACAGTTCCGTTCCTCAAACTAAATATCAAGTAATCCTTGATGTCTTCCCGATCTTGTCAACTGTCAAGACTCGTTTCATTGTGCGATAGATTTGCAGTGCAAGGTGTCCACAATTACATGAGTAAGGCAAGAGGTAATCGTGTTGATAGGCTTGTAGTGCAAGGTATCAACAATTACATGACTTAAGAGATTGGTTTACTTGACTGGGCCATCAAAATCGTTTTGGGCTCAGAGACATCAGGTGGATTGGACATGAGATGTCAATCCACAACCGAGAGTTATATTGGATATAACTAGCAAAGTTTTTGCTTACCTAGATAGCTAAAATTTGGGCGATAGCCAGTGGCTCACTCAAGTTTAGTGAAGTATGGGTCTTGGATCATTATATTCATTTGGGGAAACATTGTTTGAATATAATGCGAGTTTTCTTAATAGTTAAGACTTCTCATTTCTTGAACATCATAACTAAAACTCTTTCCTTGCTAATCTTCAGCTATGGCTGGCACGAACCATCACAACAATTTCTCCCTGAGATCCGTCCTTGAGAAGGACAAGCTAAATGGATCTAACTTTCTGGAATGGTACCGGAATTTGAGAATTGTTCTCAAACAGGAGAAGAAGGACTATGTCCTTGAGAAAGTTCTCCCTATGAAGTACCGAGTAAATGCCTGACAGTCAGAAAAGGATGCTTGGGATAAGCATTCCAATGATGTGGTCGATGTATGTTGTCTCATGTTGGCTACCATGAACTCGGATTTGCAGAAGCAATTCGAGAACGTGGAGTCGCCAATAGAGATGATCACTAACCTGAAAAGTATGTTTCAGGAGCAGACACGAACTCAGAGATACCAGACGGTTAAGTCTCTAATTGAGTGCAAGCTACCAAAGGACGGACCAGTTAGTCCTCATGTCATTAAGATGATGTGTTATATTGATAACCTGGGGAAACTGGATTGTCTCATTAGCCAAGAGTTGGCTACTGACATCATTTTGCAGTCACTGCCGTCAAGCTATGATCAGTTTGTTATGAACTATAACATGAACAACTTGACAAAGACTTTGACTGAGTTGCATGGGATGCTCAAAACTGCAGAACCTAACATCAAAAAGGACACCCCAAATGTCCTTATGGTACAAAAGGGTAACAGGTTTAAGAAACTTGGTTAGAACAAAGGTAATGGCAAGACTAGCTCGATTGTGAATCAAAGCAAGTCTAACCATGCTCCTAAGGTTAAACCTGGTCTTTCTGAAGATGTTAAGTGCCGTTATTGTAATGGTTATGGGCATTTGAAAAGAAATTGCAAGAAATTCATGGAAGATTATGAGAAGCTGAAGAAGACGTACGAGACTTCTTCTTCAGGTATTATGTTATAAAAGTAAATGTTACTTCTTTTGGTTCTACTTATTGGGTATTAGATACCAGCTGTGGTACTCACATTTTGTGAAAATGTGCAGGGCCTAAGCAAAAGTAGGATTTTGGAGAAAAGACAAATGGATCTACGCATGGGAAATGGAGCAAGAGTTGCTACATTAGCCATAGGAATATTTCATTTGTTTTGCCTTCTGGCTTGGTTTTGAACTTAAAACTGCTACTACGTACCTGCTATAAGTAGAAATATTATTTCTATTCCTTGTTTGGATATGGAAGGATATCAGTTTTCAAATTAAGAATAAGTGTTATTCATTTGATTACAATGATATGTGTTATGGTAGCGGTCCATTAGAGAATGGATTTTATTGTTGGATCGTTTAGTGTCTCCTGATTCAATTCTCAGATTGATTCATCCTACTAAACATGCAGATCTAGGTTCTCTTGAATAGAAACATAATGGATCTCACCTGTTACCTTGTTTATGCAGCGTAATGGGAGGTAATGGTCAGAGATCAGCAGAACCACCAAGAGATGGATCCTCCAAAGGCTCACACACGCACACCGGGAAACTTGGCTGCTAGACCAGCTGAGAGAGGAGGCGCAGAAGTGCTGAAGAATTAGAGAGCTAGGTCTGATTTTAGTCATTAAAATCCCTTCTAGTTCTCATGGGCTTTTGGGCCCAATTCTCAGTTCTGATTAAATCCCTTGGATTTAATCAGGCCCTTTAGTCTCTCTAAGTACAGTAAATGCCTAGCACTTTTACCGTACTTCTGCTAAACCGTTCCTTCGTATTTTCCCGTTAGCTTAGGCGTGTGACCCATATGGGATCATATAATAAAGGCAATAAGTCCAAGACTTATAGATCATGAGCGGACTCTAGCAAGCCATCATGACCCCCAGTATTATATGACTTATGTCTGATCATTGACATACTCTTACTTTCTAGAGACAGTACCGAGATTACTGGACATAATTCCAACAATCTCCCACTTGAACTGGAATCTCTGTATTCATAATCCTTTTGTCTCAATATCTCGATTAGTCATAAGGCAAGATGAGTGTCATCCTTATTAAGGCTAATCATGTTCATCGGACTCTGATTTGATACTGACAATCCAAACGACTCGGGACAGTCCGTTTGAGCATGGCCATGCATTTTCCAGTATTCAAATCTCCGATTGGCCTAGAGATATTCACTCCATTTATATTGGAGGGACAAATCCCGTCTTGTTCCATCACTGTAAACTACTCATTTCATAATACACCCAAACAAGGTCCTTATAACTATCGCTTAATGACAGCATTAGACAATGATCAAAGCGCATTAGTTCATGTGCAGTCACATGCATGCGAACTCAGGTCTAAGGACTATACTCTATAGTCGTAGTAAGAATCTCTTATGACACAGATATAAATATCCTGAAGAGTTCTTATAATCGGGTCTTGTCCGGTCGTATGTACCCTACATACACCTATGTACTGACTTTGATGCCGCGCATCTATGACACACTGAGACTTTGTCATAAGTCACATACCAATCTAGTCTCACACGGTTGTTGGTGTTCCAATTTCAACAACCTTCGACTAGGGACATGATGATATAAGCCATCTATCAAATATAGGGTCTCATGATCAAGCTAAATGACTTTGATAACTCAAGATCAAGTCACTTACTTCGATGACCTATAAAATGGTTCATATCATTTTGGAACGATTATTTCATCACAGTTAAAATAATCTTGAAATAATAATTTCATTAAACATAAGAAAATGTTTTACAAGAACATATCAATAACTAAATAAAGCCCTCAAACTCCCACTCAAATTTAGATTACATTTCAATGTCTCTAATGCCTACAGCTTCAGTCAGGAACTCGAGCTTAGGCCTTGGGAGTGGCTTTGTCAACGGATCAGCGATGTTATCATCTGTCTGAACTCGGCTGATCTTGACTTCCTTTCTATTAATGATGTCACGTATCAAGTGAAATCTTCTTAGAACATGCTTGGATTTCTGATGTGATCTTGGTTCCTTTGCCTGAGCAATAGCACCATTGTTATCACAAAACAGTGCCAGAGGCTCAGCCGCATTTGGTATCACACCTAGTTCAATAATGAACTTTCGTATCCAAACAGCTTCCTTCGCTGCTTCCGAAGCGGCGATATATTCAGCTTCTGTAGTGGAATCAGCAACGGTGTCTTGCTTGGAACTTCTCCAACTGATTGCACCGCCATTCAGACAAAAGATATAACCGGACTGTGACCGGAAATCATCTTGGTCTGTCTGGAAACTTGCGTCCGTGAATCCACTGACTTTAAGCACATCACTTCCACCGTACACCAAGAACTTATCTTTAGTATGTCTCAGATACTTCAGGATATTCTTGACGGCAATCCAATGGTTTTCACCTGGATTTGACTGGTATCTACTCGTCATGCTCAATGCATAAGCAACATCAGGACGAGTACAGATCATGGCATACATGATAGATCCTATTGCAGATGCATAAGGAATATTCTTCATGCGCTCAAGCTCAGCAGCCGTCGTAGGGCCCTGCTTCTTGCTTAGCGTTGTGCCGTGTACCATTGGCGTGAAGCCCTTCTTGGAATCTTTCATGCTGAATCTTTGTAGGACTTTGTCAATGTATGAATCTTGACACAAGCCTATCAGCCTTCTAGATCTATCCCGGTAGATCCTGATTCCAAGAACGTATGCGGCTTCACCCATGTCTTTCATGGAAAAACAACTTCCAAGCCAGTCCTTTACAGACTTCATCATTGGAACGTCGTTTCCGAGAATCAGTATGTCATCGACATACAGAATAAGAAATACTATCTTGCTCCCACTAGTTTTCTTATACACGCATTGTTCCTCTTCGTTTCTGATGAAGTCAAATTGCTTGATCGCTTCATCAAAACGAAGATTCCAGCTCCTCGATGCTTGCTTCAATCCATAAATGGATTTATGAAGCTTGCATACTTTCCCAGCATTCTTTGGATCTATGTAACCGTCAGGTTGTGTCATATACACATCCTCTTCCAAAATACCATTCAGGAAGGCGGTTTTCACGTCCATCTGCCAAATTTCATAATCATGAAAAGCTGCAGTTGCTAGTAGAATCCGAATAGATTTCATCATAGCCACTGGGGAATAGGTTTCATCGTAATCCACACCGTGAACTTGTCTGAAAACTTTTGCCACCAACCTGGCTTTATAAATCTGGACATTTCCATCCACGTCAATCTTCTTCTTGAAGATCCATTTGCACTCGATGGCTTTTACACCAGCGGGTAAGTCAACCAACGAAAACACTTGGTTGACCGACATGGAGTCCATTTCGGAATCAGTGGCCTTACGCCACTTAGAGGAATCTGGGCCCATCATGGCTTGATTGAAGTTCGATGGTTCATCACCATCAATGATCAGAAGATCATGACAGTTAGTCACGAGGAATCCTTGATATCTCTCGGGTTCGTGACGGATCCTCCCGGATCTTCGAACTTCAGGTACTACAGGTTCAGGCTCCACAATTTCTTGTAGGTCCTCCTGCTGCTCTTCCTCATTAGGTTGAGCAGTATCCTGTTCATCTTGAATTTCTTCAAGCAGTACCTTACTCCCACTGTCTTTCTTAGAGAGAAACTCCCTCTCAAGAAAGTTACAATCCCGGGCAACAAAAATCTTGTTCTCGGAACGTAGATAGAAGTAATAAGCCTTGGTTTCTTTCGGATAACCAATGAAGTAGCATTTATCAGACTTTGGTGTAAGCTTGTCTGAGATTAATCTCTTGACATAGGCTTCACAACCCCAAATTCTAAGATAAGACAGCACTGGAGCCACTCCAGTCCATAATTCATATGGTGTCTTTGCTACTGCTTTCGATGGCGCTCTATTTAGAGTGAACACTGCTGTTAGCAGAGCATATCCCCAAAGGGATATTGGAAGGTCTGTGTGACTCATCATAGATCGAACCATATCCAATAAGGTCCGATATCTCCTCTCAGACACACCATTCCATTGAGGTGTTCCAGGAGGAGTGAGTTGGGACACGATCCCACACTCTCTTAGATGATCACTGAATTTTTGGCTTAAGTATTCTCCTCCTCGGTCGGACCGAAGAGCCTTAATGCTTTTGCCAAGTTGGTTCTGTACTTCATTTTGGAATTCTCTGAACTTCTCAAAAGATTCAGACTTATGTTTCATTAAATAAACATATCCATACCTACTGAAATCATCAGTGAAGGTAATGAAGTACTGATAGTTTCCCCTTGCATTTGTGGACATTGGGCCACACACGTCAGTGTGTATCAGGCCCAATAATTCACTGGCCCTCTCGTTAGGTTTATTAAAGGGGGCCCGCGTCATTTTGCCCATCATGCAGGATTCGCATTTCTCACATGACTCAAAGTCAAATGAGCCAAGAAGTCCATTCGAATGGAGCCTCTTGATGCGTTTCTCGCTGATGTGCCCTAAACGACAATGCCATAGAAACGTTTGGTTCTCCTCATTAGGTTTGAAACGTTTGGTTCAATTCCTTTAGACCTTCTTGGAATTTCTTACATTCTCTCCTCCAATGCCCTGGTTCTTTACAGAACCTGCAGATGTCAGTAGGCCCAGCCTTAGACTTGGGCTTGGGCTTTGGCGTGTCCTTGTCCGAGACTTGGACAGCCTTAGCCTTTCCCTTATCCTTAGCAGAGGATTTCTTAAAGCCCTTGCCCTTTTGCACCATAAGCACATTGGGGTCCTTGGCGGTTTTCCTCAAGTTGGGCTCTGCAGTTTTGAGCATTCCGTGAAGCTCAGGCAATGTCTTACTCAAGCCATGCATATTAAAGTTCAGAATGAACTGATCATAGCTTGCAGGTAAAGACTGCAGAACAATGTCGCAGGCAAGTTCCTGGCTGATAGGGCAGTCGAGTTTCTGAAGATGATCGAGATAACCCATCATCTTCAAGACATGAGGACTCACTGCCGCATTTGCAGCCAACTTACAGTCTAAGAGGTTCTTAACTGTCTGAAACCTCTCAGTCCTTGCTTGCTCCTGAAAAAGCGATTTCAGGCTTGCCATTATCTCGATGGATGACAACACACTCTCGAACTGCATTTGCAGCTCAGCAGTCATTGTCGCCAACATCAGGCAATAGACATCATTTTCATCTGACGAATGCTTTTCCCAAGCATTATGCAGAGTCCTGGCGGCATTGGCAGGAGGCCTCTCGGGGAGGGGATCACGAAGGACATAATCCTTCTTCTCCTGCTTGAGGACCAGCCTCAAGTTCCTTGACCACGTCAGGAAGTTCGTTCCAGTCAGCTTCTCCTTCTCGAGAACAGACCGGATTGAGAATGTGTTTTGAGTGCTTGTAGTAGTCATAGCTGAAATATATAAGATAAAAAGGATTTTTAGTTAATATGTTCAATATGATTAATCTAGTATTAAATTTAATATGATTAATCACGCATTATATTCAATAACATCAGTTACCCTCAATAGAATATAATGATTCCAAGATCCACATATAACTAAGATCAAAGTGGGCCACTGGCCATCACCCAACCTTAGCTTATATCGGTAAGCCCTATCTCGGCTAATTATATCTGTGATATAACTCTTGGTTGTGAATCTGGGCCCGAGGCCCAATCCACCCTGATGTCTCAAGGCCCGGGACTCCCGATGGCCTAGTCAAGAAAACCAGACTATACAGTCATGTAATCATTAACGTCTGGGACTCCCAATGACATTTATGAATCACAAACCGTCTTACCCACGCAAAAGTAGACACCCTCACACTGTAAGGCCATGAATACAATTGAATGGGCTTCGACAGCTGACATAGACTGGACAAGACATCCAACGCTTGATATTATTTGAGGTTTGTAGGTTTATTAAAAATTCATCCCAAAATAGAAGATTACTATTTTGGGAAACTTTCCTTTTTGGGAAACCTACTAATTTTGGAAACTTTCTAAAAATAGAAACTTTTAATTATAGAAATTTCCTAAAATCCAAAACATGCAAATCTAGAAACTTCTATTTTAAGAAACTTTCTAATTTCAAAATTTTGGAAACTTATTAATTTAAAAAATCGATTTTTATAATTTTATAAAAATAAATTTTAAATTAATCTGAAGAAAAGACTCAAATAATTGGCCCAATTGTTTTAACTTCTTGGCCCGAGGCCCAAGAATTGGTCCATGTCCAAGACATAACCCAATTGTCCAATTAAATGACATAACCGGTCTGGTTCATTAAAATTGGTCTAACCAAAATTAATTACTACGATGACCACAATTGTCAACCGGTTATTTACTAAACCGGATTTTCTCAATTTATTTGGTCCAACCAAATCAAATTAGAAAATCACTGGTTTAGGCACAAAATCCAATTTTCGACTTTGGATTTCTTATCCCGGTTTAACCAGAACTTAATAAATATTATTAAATCTGTTTATTAAACCGCGACGTTTAATTTTAATAAAATTTTAAACCGAACCGAACCGAATTGGTCACGAACCAATCATGGTCGTGACCTAGCTCCACGATCACCATCGCCCAGCCGCAAGCCGCACGCGAGCGATACAAGATCGAGACGGCAGCTGGACGGGACGGGACGGGACGGGACGATCGATCGTCGAGCTCGGGTCGGTGGCTTCACGCGATCGCCGAGCGATCGGGACAGCCGGGTCGTGCGTCATGCGATCGCCGAGCGATCGGGACGCGGGACGGGAGCTGGACGATCGGGACGATGCTGGCTTCACGCGATCGCCGAGCGATCGGGACAGCCGCATCCACGCGACGGGACGAGCCTCTCACGCGAGCCGGACGCGATCCATCCGCTGATCGGGACGCGACCACGCAACACGATCCTTGTCGATCGGTTCGTGCGTCTTCCCCGATCCGGACGATCCGACGCATACCAATTCATATAGATTGGATCATGCGATTTCTTGTTTGTTTAGGTTTTAATTCTTTGTTTCTTAAGTGTTTTTCCTTATCAGTATGTTGATTCAAAAACACTTCTTAAACAATCCTAAACATGATTCTAAACAAGAAAAACCACAGAACCAATGGCTCTGATACCACTGTTGGATCGTTTAGTGTCTCCTGATTCAATTCTCAGATTGATTCATCCTACTAAACATGCAGATCTAGGTTCTCTTGAATAGAAACATAATGGATCTCACCTGTTACCTTGTTTATGCAGCGGAATGGGAGGTAATGGTCAGAGATCAGCAGAACCACCAAGAGATGGATCCTCCAAAGGCTCACACACGCACACCGGGAAACTTGGCTGCTAGACCAGCTGAGAGAGGAGGCGCAGAAGTGCTGAAGAATTAGAGAGCTAGGTCTGATTTTAGTCATTAAAATCCCTTCTAGTTCTCATGGGCTTTTGGGCCCAATTCTCAGTTCTGATTAAATCCCTTGGATTTAATCAGGCCCTTTAGTCTCTCTAAGTACAGTAAATGCCTAGCACTTTTACCGTACTTCTGCTAAACCGTTCCTTCGTATTTTCCCGTTAGCTTAGGCGTGTGACCCATATGGGATCATATAATAAAGGCAATAAGTCCAAGACTTATAGATCATGAGCGGACTCTAGCAAGCCATCATGACCCCCAGTATTATATGACTTATGTCTGATCATTGACATACTCTTACTTTCTAGAGACAGTACCGAGATTACTGGACATAATTCCAACATTTATGTTCTAAAACAAAACATGCCTATCTATAACATTAGTACCAAGAGATTCAAGTCAAATGATACGAATCAAACTCTTTCTCTGGTATTGTCGTTTGGGCCACATAAATGAGAAGCAGATTCAGAAGCTCCATAGTGATGGGCTTTTGGGCTCATTTGATTATGAATCATATGAGAAATGCGAATCTTGTTTATTAAGCAAAATGACTGAGGCCCCTTTCATCAAAAAGTAGTGTCGATCGACACAAAAGGTGCGTTGATCGACACAGGTCACGAACGAACAAAAATGAAAGGGCCAGAGACTTATTGGGCTTTATACATACGGATGTGCATGGCCCGATGAGCCCAAGTGCTGGAGGAAACCATCAGTACTTCATTACCTTTACTGATATTTTCAGTAGGTACGGTTATGTCTATTTAATAAGACATAAATCGAAATCTTTTGAAAAGTTCAAAGAGTTCCAGAATGAAGTACAGAAACAACCTCGAAAAAGTATTAAGGCTCTACGATAGGATCATAGATGTGAATACTTAGTATTAAGGCTCTGCGATAGGATCATAGATGTGAATACTTAAAATCAAGAATTCAGTGATCATCTTAGAAATTGTGGAATTGTTTCACAACTTACTCCTCCTAAAACGCTCCAAGGGAATGGAGTTTATAAAAAGGAGGAATCGGACTTTATAAGATATGGTTCGATCAATGATGAGTCACTACAGATCTTCCATTATCCTCCTAGGAATACGCTCTAGAAAACGTCTAAGTTTACACTAAGTAGGGTTCCATTATTAACAGTTACAAAGACACCACATGAGATGCGGACTGGAAATGTTCCTAATTTGTCTTTCATGAAGATTTGGGGTTTTGAGGCTTGTATTAAACGTTTAATCTTTCTGATAAAGCTCACAACCAAATCCGATAAATGCTACTTCATTGGTTATCCTAAGGAGATCAAGGCATATTACTTTTGCAACCGATCCGAGAACAAAGCGTTTGTTGCTTGGAACTGTGTTTTTTCTTTGAGAAAGACTTTCTTTCCAGGAAGAACAGTGGGAGTAAAGTACAACTCGAAGAAATTCGAGAATCACAGGAAACTGCTCAACCTGATGAGGAAGAGCAGCAGTTGGATCTACAAAGAGTTGTAGAACCCGCACCTGTGGTGCCTAAAGTTTGCAAAGGATCTGGTGAATGTATATTCCATATACGTTCAAATGGCGAGTTTCTGAGGAAGTGTCGATCGACACAAAGGTGTATCGATCGACACAGATCGTGAAACAAAATATTGATTTTGGTTTATGACTTAATTAACTACGGTTTAAATCCTGGTTAATTAGGTCGTGGTAAAAGTCTATATATGAGATATGTGCACGACTTTTACACAAAACTGAAGCTCGCAGATCTGAAAGGATCCATCACGAACCCGAGAAATGTGGATTTTTCGTAACCAATTGCCATGATCTGTTGATCATTGAAAGTGACGAGCCTGCAAATTTTGAAGAAGCAATAATGGGCCCTGACTCCAAAATTGGCTAAAAGCCACTGAATCCGAAATGGGATCCATGTCACGGAACCAAGTATGACTTGGATTGATTTACCAGATGGTGTAAAGACCATTGAGAGTAAATGGATCGTCAAAGAAGAAAAGTTGACGTGGAAGGTAATATTCAGATATACAGAGCTAGGTTGGTGGCAAAAGGTTTCAAGTAAATTCATGATATTGACTATGATGAAACCTATTCCCCAGTCACTATGCTTAAGTCCATTCGGATTCTACTAGCAACCGCCGCTCATTATGATTTTGAGATCTGGCAGATGGATGTGAAAACAGTTTTCCTCATTGGAATTCTGGAAAGGATGTGTACATGACATAACCTGAAGGTTTCATTGATCCTAATGCTGCTAGGAAGGTATGCGAGCTTCATCGATCCATTTATGGATTGAAGCAAGCATCACAGGGTTGAAATCTTTGTTTTGATGAAGCAGTCAAAAGGTTTGACTTCATCAGGAACGAAGAGGAACTGTGTGTTTACAAGATAACTAGTGGGAGTGCAGTTGCATTTCTAGTATTGTATGTTGATAACATACTGATCCTCGAAAGTGAAGTTCCACTGTTTCAGTCTGTTAAGACTTGACTCGAAAGTTGCTTTTCGATGAAAAATATGGGAGAAACTGTATAAATTCTTGGAATAAAATCTATAGAGATAGATTGGACAAGCTAATTGGATTGTGTCAAGATACTTATATTGATAAGGTCTTGCACAGGACCATTATGCATCCAAGAAGGGCTTCATGCCAATGACTCTAGGCATTACTCTTAGCAAGACGCAGTGTCTTTCGACACACGCTGAGCGAGAGCGAATAAGGGTCAGAATACTGCTAAAGACATTAGATGTTTTAAGATGTGATCTTAATTTTAGTGGGAGTTGTTGTTGTTGATTTTAGTAATGATATGATGTTCACATAATTTGATTATGTTAATGAAATCTGATTTTGGTATTATTTAATTATGGTTATTAAATAATACTCCCATAGTAATTTATGACATTTTTATAGGTCATCAAGTATGTGACTTGATCATGAAACCCTATAAATGACAAATGACATAAATCATGTTGGTCCCTGTTCAAGGTTGTTAAAGTAGGACACTAACAACCGCATGAGACTAGTATGTGAGGTGACTGATGACTAAGTTTCATGGAGACATTAATAAGAGTATTAAAGTCAATCACATAGATATGTGTTAAAGAACACAGAATCGGACATGACCCACTAATGAGAACTCTGCAGGATAGTTAAATAAGTGTCATGAGAGTTTTCATTATGACTATCGAGTATAGTCCCTAGACCTGAGTTCATCATGTTTTCTTACATGTGAATTGGTCCGCTTTAACTTTATCAAACGTCAGCCGTAACTGGTGATTATAAAGGCATTGATTGGGCGTATCATGAAGTGTGTGAAGGAACAGGGATGGAACAAGATGGGATTTGTCCCTCCTGTAAAACAGGAGATAAATGTCTCATGGCCCATCGAAGATTTGATACTGAGAAATGTGTGGCCACACTCAAACGAGGTGATTGTCAGTCGTTTGTCATGTCAGTATAAATCGGAGTTCGATGAACATGATTTTGGCTTAATAAGGATGACACGGATCTTGCCTTATGTCAGATCGAGATATAGAGACGAAGGGATTATGGGAATAAATGATTCCAGTACAAGTGGGAGATTGTTGGGAATGTCCTGAAATCACACTTGTAATCACTCTAGAGATAGTTGTGTTGTCGAGATTAGACATTCATATAATGCCGGGCAATCATAAAGTTTTGCTAGAAACCATTTATGATCAATGAGTTTAGAACTCATTGCTGGTAATATATGATCCTACAGGGTCACAAACCTAAGCAGACTGGATATACTTAATGTGGGAATAATCGTTAAAGTAATGATCAACTTAATGTGTATTTGATACACATTAATATACGAGTTTTGAGAGTGTGTCGATCGACACAAGTGTTGTGTCGATCGATGCAAGGCGCAGATCAAAACATTGGTTTCGATTTAGTGACTTAATTAATCTCGGTTCGGTCCTGTGATTAATTAGGTTTTTCCAGGTCTATATATATATGATATAGCACGACCTGGAGTAGAAGTTTGAGCCAAATCGCAGCCACCTCTCAGAAACAGACGTATCCCAAAGAGATCCGATCTCCCGGTACTAGCATCCCGGCGGATTCCAGTTTGTGTGCGTGTGGATACCAGTAGAGGCGCAGCACTTGAGGCGCTTGTGAATCTCGAATATCTGATCATCTTCCGCTGCATAACTTCCAGGTAATTTCGAGATCTCATGATTCAATATACATGAACCCTAGATCCTAGGCTTGGAATTTATACCTAGGGTTGCTAATCTGATTAGGGACTGCTAGAAATTCCTTCAACTATATACACACATCCAAATTTATTCACATTCAAAGTGAATAAAATCCTATTACAAACCAACAAAACAATTTCTTTTAAATGAAATAAACCATAATTCCTTCTCTCCGATTAAATCCAACATTCCGAGCTATTTAAGAGAATTTTTCTTCTTGCAAAATTTAAATTTGTGTATTTTCTATACATTTATATGGTTTTACAAATGTTAAAATATGTAGACCGGGCCATTTAGAACCGTTTATATTTACGACTCATTTAGACTCGCCCGTTTAAACGCATGAGGGAGGTGTAACACGTGCGTATTTAGATATGTTTAGATATGTTTATAAAATTATTTTACCTCGGGGAAGAAGCGCGGTATAGGAATTGGTCAACTCATTTAAACTTTAATACAAAATATAGAAATTTTAAATTTGGAATTTTTTTCTTCTTGCAAAAATTATTTTTTGAAACATTTTTTGGTTTTGCTTTTCAAATTTTTTTATTTGGGTTTACATAGAGATGTTAAAACAGAAAACCTGATTCGTTTAGTCATATTTATATTTGAGACCCATTTAGACCCGTCATTTAAACTCGACAGAAATAACTTATGTCTATTAAAAACCGTTTAAGTTTGTTTATAAATATTAATTTAAATTATAATACAAATACATATAATTTAACTTCATATATTTCTTTATACATTTATACTCTGATTGTTTTTTCTTGCAAAAATATTTAGTAAAATATATATTTTTGGTTTTTTCTTTTAAAATTTTATTTGTGTTTAGAGATGTCAAACGGACAGACCTGACTCGCGTAAACATGTTTATATTAAGACCTATTTTGAAATGTGTGTTCAAACTTGTCTGAAGTAACAAATATCTATTTAAATTTGTTTAGGTTTATTTATAAAATTATTTTTTTTTTAAATTTAAAACACAAAATAGAAAAGAGTAATTTTGAATATTTCTCTATACATTTTAACCCGGTTGAAATTAAAAATTCTCGGGATTGAAGAAAAACTTTTGTCTTGCAAAAGATATTTAGTAAAACATTTAGTTAGAATTTTAAAATATAACTTATTATTACATATATTGCGTGATAATATTAGTGTTTTTGAATGATATTTAAATTTATTCGTTTTGATTTCTAGATTTAGGTTTTATTTTACTAATCAAATATTAAGTTTATTTATAAAATTTATTCGTTTACATATATTGCGTTTTGATTTAGGTTTACAATGTGAGTTTTTGTATATATATGAAAAATTTTACTTTTTGAAATAATTGGCATTTAGTTTAGAAAGACTTACTTCTAAGATTTGATTTTCGAAATTATAGGGAATTTAGTGTTGACCAAGAATATTCTAAATTTAAAACATGATTATTTTGGCAATATTTTATTTGCTTTTATTTTACTAATCAAATATCCGGTGAAATCAAAGTATCACAGAATTCTTAACATGTATTAAGAAAAATAATTAAAGAGATAAAAAAATTTTATCAATCAAAATAATTAATTCATAAATGGATTTATGTTGAAGTTCTATAAATAAGAGAATTTTTATTTTCATAATTATCACATTGTTAAGATTTAAAAAGACTGAAGAAATTATTAAAGAAGAGTGATTTGTTAAAAGTAAATGTAATTCAAATTTTCTTTTTCTATTAAATTTAAAATTGAAAATGGGTGATTTAGGAAATTCAAAATTCAAAATATATCATTTTTAAAAATAATAGGTGAACTAAATAAATCTAAAATCCTCAATAAAATATATCATTTACTAATTATTGGCACTAAAAATAAATTATATTTAATGTTTGTACAAAAGAATAATCGAATTAAAATCAGATTTTGGTTAAAAAAAAATATTAATATTTAAATAATGATTTACATAAAAATATTATATTTGGTTTTATTTTACAAATAAATAGATCAAATGAATATTTTTATAATTAAACTAAAATGTACAAACGAATCAAATCAAGAAATATTATAACCATCTTGACAAAATCTAAAAATGTAGTATTGATGTTTAAAGGGAATAAAAATTGAATTAAAAGCTTATTTAGATAAATAAAAATAACAAATATTTTAAACATGATTATATTGGAAAATTTTAATTTGATTCTATTTTACTAATAAATATATCCAAGGAAATCAAAGTATCAACGAGTTTTAAAATATATAACAACCATAACTAAGGAAATGAAAATTTTAATTAATAAAATAATTAATTCATAAATGCATTAATATGAAAGATCTATGAATAAAATAAATTTATTTTTTATAATTCTTATATGTTAATGGTCGTCCACGCGGTGGAGGCTTTCGGGTTGAACCCTTCTCGCACATCAAGTGACTTATCATGACCATATACATCCTTCCCCTCTATATCATCATACATACATATTTAGCTTCTTTAAGTACATGTTTTTTTGTCGAACTTTAATTATATGTTTCCACCTAAAATCATATAGAATCCTAGCTACTGTTACTTTTTGTGTTAAACATCTCTACCAATCTCTACCTACTCGTGTATATCTTCTACTTGAAGTTTCGTTTTAAGTTAATTAATATTAAACAACTTTCATTAACAACATGTTCTTTAATGTTTAGACCGTTGCCAATTTTATTAATATTTTTTCGTACACAATATAAAAATTAAAACCATAATAATTATAATAAATCAATACCTTTTCGTTTAACTTGATATGAAACATATTTGCAAATCATAAAGATCGCAATATAAAAATTAGAATCATGATACTTATAAGAAATCAATACTTTTTGGTTTGGCTTGATATAAAACAAACTTGTAAATTCATCAATACCACAATACAAAATTAAAAGGGACGATTGCAAAAATGCCCTCGAAATTGAAGTCAACCCTGATTATACCCTCGGCCTTCTCCTTCCTCTCCATCGCTAATATATCCCCTTATCAATCTGGATATTCACAGGAATGCCATCGTCAGACTTCATATGAAGTCTGATATTTTAATCAAAAGACAAAAGGACCCAAATTTGTTTTGGATATTCACGAAAATGCCATCGCCATGAATGCTCAACAACCACGACACCCACCATCGCCGACGAGTTAATGTGTAATCCAGCTCGTTTTTTCACCATTAAAGCTCAATTAAAGCTCAATAATCTGAGCTCGGACGTTCTCCTCACCGATTTCTCTTTTCCCCTTTGATTTTGGGGGATTTTTCGATATTTTTCGATTCAAAAGTAGCGAAATCGTTTTTCATCTTATAAAAACAGCAAAACACGTCTCGGATTTGGGGCTTTCGGTGATTTTAGACGTTCTGGGAAATCGACGCGGCTAAAAACAAACGGAAATCGGAGATTGGTAAGAACATTTTCATATCGTCGATTTTCAGATCCGATTTTGTAGTCTGCATCTTTTCGTAAGCTTCAATATGGTCAACGAGAGGGTAGTTTTGCAATTGACTTTCAATTGCCAGACCTCCATAGAAGTCTGTTAAATTCCTTTGAAAAAACAAAAAATACATCGTTAAGAAGTCCAAATAAGAAGAGGGTAGTTTTGCAATTGATTCAAATTTGTTTTTTTTGTCAGACTTCTGATGTAGTCTGGCAAGAAATTGACCGATTCTTGACTTTTTGTCAGACGGAATCCGTTGTCTGAAAATAATGGGGGGGGGGTAGAAACTGCAATTGACCCAAATTTTCAGATGTTGACCAGAATAAGCGAAAAAATTGTCTGACATGTAAATCTGTCTGAAAATAAGAAAAATAATCTCAGACGGCTATAGACATCTAAATTTCCAAAACTTTGCCAGACGGCTATAGACATCTGAACAATTGAATTTTGGTCAACCCTCGAAAATGCAATGTTTTTCATCAGACTTCATTCGCTGTCTGAAACAATTGTCAGACAGCATAAGAAGTTTGATGAGATATCAGACTTCCGAAGATGTCTGACATTTCAAAATCAATTGCAAAACTACCCTCTATTTTTTCTTCAGACTTCGGAAGAAGTCTGATTACTTTCAGACTTCTGCGAGAAGTCTGACATTTCAAAATCAATTGCAAAACTACCCTTTTCAGACTTCTTGAGCTGTCTGACAAAAAAATTAAAAACTTCCAAAGCAGACAGCTTGCGCAGTCTGAATTGTTTCAGACTGCATCCGCTGTCTGGCATTTCAAAATCAATTGCAAAAATACCCTCTTTTTCAGACTAACATAGACGTCTGGTTTCATAGAAAGCAGACTTCTATAGACGTCTGAAATATGTCAAACTTTTAAAATGCATTTTTATTGTATAATTGTGATTAATTTCGTTGACATTAATTTTTTTAAATGTGTGTTAGTGTTATATGTTCCTTCTGCGTGAGTTTTACATTCTTATATCTGGTAATTATTTTTAAATAAATTTTTGAATAATATTAGCAATGTAGCTAATAGCATCCCCATTAGACTTCACAAAGAAGTTTGGCTTTTCCCAAAAGATCTCTAATGTTCTTTATACATGTTTGTTTATACAGATAATGGTTTAGTTACCTGTTAATTTTGGTGAATGGGTTGTGAGAGACCATATTTGGCATTTTGTGGTTGATAAGCTCAAAGGAGGTCGGTTTATCACTCTGCGTGATGGCTCTACACATCAAGAACTAGTTGAGATGGTACAAGATGATTATATGCTGGACAAGAAAACCGACCTGGTGGAGTTATCGTATCCATTGCCGGAAGCACTCTTGAAACAAATGGATCCGGATAGCGCTCCGGTTTATGTCACAAATGATAGGCAAGTAAGGAGCATGGTTGAGTTAGCTAATACGCATTTAATCCGTCTATGTGTCTCGAGCCGATCTGGTATGGATGATGAAGATGCTGTGAATCATGATGACAAATATGAAGCTGAAGATGTAGACGAAGATGACAAAGAAGAAGACTGGAATGAGGAATATGTGGACTCAGTCTCGGAGGATTCTGTTTGTGGTGGTGGTGGTAATGATGGTGTTGGTAACTTGGATGTGCCTGAGAATGTTTTCATGAAACACGCTGAGGCTTACCATGACGATGCTGATTATACCCTATATGGGAAAGTGAAACATGAAGATGTAGATGTGGAAGAAGATGAAGATTATAAGAAATATGAGTTGGAGGGTATGAATAATCAGAGTGTTCGCAAAAGGGACTTATCTGAGGGTATCATTCTCAATAAGTGTTTTGATAGCAAGAAAGACCTAATATCAGAGCTACGTTTGACGGCGATAATGAAAAAATTCGCATTTAGGACAGAGAAGTCTGACAAGATACGTTTTGTGGCTAAATGTCGTGTGGAAGGATGCAAGTGGATGCTTCGAGCATGTGTGAAGAGCGAACCAAACAAGTATTGGGTGATGATCTATTCAAAAACACATTCATGTTCGATGGCGGACAGAATGTCTACGCGCAAACGTTTTACTCCAGTTTATATTGGTTGGTTGTTTACTGAAACTTTTGGTATGATTGAGGGGATAACACCAAAGCATGTCAAAGTATCAATGAAGAAGCAGTTTGGGATTTGGATGAGCTACACAACCGCATACAGAGCATTGTTACATGCTCAAAGGATTGTGAGAGGAACAGCGGAAGATGGGTACGAGAGACTGCCTTCTTTTTTGCATGGAATCAGGCAAACAAACCTGGGAACAGTAACTGCTCTTGAGCTTGATGAGAAGAATAGATTTAAGTATCTATTTATAGCATTTGGAGCTTCCATACATGGGTTTACGTATCTTAGAAGAGTCATTGTGGTGGATGGTACTCATCTTAATGGAAAGTATGGCGGTGTTATGCTAGTGGCGGCCGCACAAGACGGAAATTTTCAAATATTTCCGCTGGCTTTTGGAATTGTAGACTCTGAGAACGATGACTCGTGGAAATGGTTTTTCACCAAACTGAAAGAATGCATTTCAGACCAATATCCTGTGTGTGAAGCAGTTTTCCCTTGGGCACAGCGAGGGATATGCTATTACCATCTACAAAATAACATAGTTACCAAGTTCAGGGGAAAACATCTTCTGTACTTGGTGAAAACGCGGCTTACGCTTATACGATTTACGATTTTGACCGAAACATGGCTTCCTTACGAGCGGTAAATCCTGAACTTGCTGATTACTTGGAGGAGGCGGATGTGAGTCTATGGTCACGCGTGCATTTCAACGGAGACAGGTACTTATCGGTCTGACAATAGTTATCAGACTTCTAGTGATGTCTGATACAATTATGAGACCTCTCTTGCTGTCTGATTATTTTTCCAGACGACTGGAGAAGTCTGAAAGCATAATGTTTTTATGATACTTTCTAATTCTTACTTGGGTTAACCTCTTTCAAATTGGTGGATACAGGTACAACATAAAGACGAGCAACATTGCTGAGTCTATAAACTCCACAGTTAAGAAGGCAAAATGATATCCCATATATTTCCTTTTATAGTTTATACAAGAGAAACTAGGGACGTGGTTTTGTAAAAGGCGGCTAGATGCAATGAGTCTCTCAACAACATTTAGCCGAGGAGTTGAATATTTGCTGGCTATTCGTGAATATTATGCAGATATGATGATGGCAGAACGCGTAGATACGTATAAGTTCGTTGTTAAGGGAGGACATAGGGATTGTGTTGTTGATTTGGAACATCAGAAGTGTGAATGTGGTGTTTGGGATTACGAAAAGATACCTTGCTCACATGCCATATGCGCTGCACCGGAACTTTAGCTACACATTTCTACCCTTGTATGTCCATCTTACAGAACGGACTACTTGTACGCTGCATACTCGCGCAACATCTTACCAAAGAATGTTACCGGAAAGGCAAATCATGACACCGTGCGTGTCTTTCCGCCGGAAGAGAGGCGGAAGCCTGGAAGACAAAAGAAGTCGAGGTGGCAATCTATGCTAGAAATCGCCAAGAAGAAGAGCAGTAAACCGCGGAAACTACACAAGCAATATTGTTGTTCGAACTGCAAACAACCAGGCCACAAACAACCTAATTGTCCACAACCTCAGGCTGATTAGAAATGGTTGAAATCTTATATGTTTTAGGGATTTCTGAAGTCTGATATGTGTTCGTGTTCAGTGAAGTCTGATAAGTTTTAGGGTTTACAGAAGTCTGATATTTTTTTAGGGTTCACTGAAGTCTGGCGTAGTGATGTATTCCAGAACTCTAATATTTAAACTTGTCTCAATTGTTTGGGTTCTGTTTCAACAAGCGTAGTAATAAACATAACTAGGATTAGTGCTTAAGTTTGTTACATAACTAAAAACAAGCACAAAAGTAGGCCAAAATATGGATGTGTTTTTTACAACCACAATAGATATGTATTGTTTAGGAATGCAAAAGATAGAGGCGGTCTATTTATCACCGTAGGTGTCAAGCAAACCATACTCGGGACGTTGCTCTTCACCTGTTCGCTTGAGTTTAAACAATATGTCAAAAGCTAGCCTGTCCCTGATTGACTTGATGTTCTTATCACAAAGATACTTTGGAAACTCCATTCCAAGTGAATGGAACTCAATGAACTTCAAGCAGAACACTCCACAGTCACCTGTTTGTTTGTTTTGAGGAAGATCGTCGCTCCTAACAATCGAGTGTGTGTAACGATCGAGTGGGTAAGGCCATCCATCAGCATCAGGTATTTTCAAGATGTGCATCGCATAAGGAAACATCTCGCAGATTGGTGCCACTGCCGCTCCGACCAACTCATCAGTCCTCGAATTAATGATGCTGTCCCATATTGTTACGTGCCTATCCGGGATAGAAATCATGATTGCTACCCAATGATTTCCGCCAATGTGCAGTGCGGGGTAAATGTAATCAATTTCCACCCCCCAGGCCTTCGGTGATTTGCAGAATAGGGGTAGGTCACCTGTGAAGTAATCAAAACAACCAGCAGGAAGCATTCTAGTTGCGGCTG
This sequence comes from Orychophragmus violaceus, assembly GCA_030180135.1. NCBI lineage: Eukaryota > Viridiplantae > Streptophyta > Magnoliopsida > Brassicales > Brassicaceae > Orychophragmus > Orychophragmus violaceus. The sequence goes on from CM058236.1 coordinate 8,444,604, forward strand.
GTTCATTCCCTCCAGCACCACTACTAATAAAAGTTGGATAGTGTTGACGCCACAAGGCTTGAAGGAGTGTGTCAATGAAACACAGCCTCTCGCTCCTGAACCATTCCGGATGGCTGTGTTGGCGAAGCCTCAACAGATCAATACCCGCATCAATTTGCTGCATTAAGACAAGCATGTGTTAATAAAAATAAAAATAAAACACAACCAGACAGCTATGGAAGTCAGGATATACAACCAGACTTCTATGGAAGTCTGAAAATACAACCAGACTTCTTTGGAAGTCTGAGTATAAATCCAGACTTCTTTGGAAGTCTGAATAAACAACCAGACTTCTTTGGAAGTCTGAATATACATCCAGATTGGAATGGAGTTCTTAATTCATAACCATTGGAGTAATACTAACCGTGTCATGCAGCCATTCCTTTGGAGTGCGAAGATCGTAATACCATTGTAGTGATGTGTTCAATTGCCTAGTCGGATAACCCCTACAAAGAACAATACACTTGTTAGACATCGAGTTAGGTGTACATACTTACAATCTAAGCAGAGTATCAACACATACGACTGTCTTTTGTTGTAATCATTAAGTGTCTTCACTTGCATCCTGGTGATAGCAGCACAAGGGTCATATCTCGGTGTAACCTGTGCTTGGACAACAGGTTTAACTGGAGTCTTCACCTTCTCCTTTTGTTTAACCTGGGTTGCCTTTGCTTGCATGTAAACTTCAGCTGCCGCCTGCTTAGTGTCCTGTTTAAACTGCCGCGTAGAATCGAAGTCTATGCCCGTAGCCGACCGTGCAACGATCATGACACTCGGATCTGTGCCATCGGGTATACTCTGCATAGACAATTTGACAACCCATGTTAAACATAATGTTCGATCTAAAATTCACACAAGAACCAGACTTCACTAGACGTCTGGTAACTAGAATACATAACATGCCAGACATCCATAGACGTCTGACATGTGCTAAATGCCATCGAAAAATCATAGCAAGCCAAATGCAATATAAGTCTAATGCCAGGAATCCATGTTCAAAGAAAATACAAGAACCAATGGGAAAAAAAACAAATACTATTATGCTTATGTGTTTACAATGTTCATAAAGCAAGAGAAGGCTACTTCCCCTCAAGTGATTTCTTCATAAGCCTGCTACTTCTCTTAGGCCCAACGTTCTTTTCCTTATTTGTATCCAGAGATTAAGGGTTTTGGAGACTAACCCCATCATCAGTCGCAATCGGTATGATGGCCTTAGAGGGATTGGCGGATTTGTCTGCTGCTACCTTAGGCTTTGCTTTCCTTGCATGTTCAGGTTCAGATACCTTCAGTACAACTTTCTTCAGGTTCCTCTTAGGCCTTTCATTTTTATTTCTTCCTCCCTCTTCATCAACCGCAGCAGCTTTTACCCCTTCTTGAACCTGAAGATCTTCAGCTGGATCTTCTTCATCCTCACCAACTCCAGCCTTCTTCATCTCATCGGCAGCAGCAGCATCAATTTTTGCTTCTGCCTTCTTCTCTCTTCCTTTCCCTCCAGTAGCAGCTTTCTTATTCTCATTTTCCTTCAATTTAGAATAATCTTTCTTCTGGTCTTTCTCCTTCTGCTCAACTCCAACACTCTCTTTCTTCAAACTCTGGACATTCTTGGCAAGATCATCAATTCTGATACCCATCAGACGCAAACCCTCGTTGAAAACATCTACCAATACATCAATCCGAGTTTCAAGTGATTTTTGCAAACCCTCAATCATTTTAACAACATCCCCATTCGTAGGACCAGCCTTCCCTACTCTAGGTTTCTTGCTAACTACCTCAGCCTCTTCTTCCTCATCTTCATCATCAGAAACGACCTGCAACAACTTCCTCTTGAATCTTTATCATTTTTGCAACCTTACGCTTTTTATCACCAGTCTCATCAGCATCTTTCTCAGACTTAATCTCAAGCTTAACAGGACCTCCAGCTTTGGTCTTGAACACACTTTCGCTCTTCCAGTGTTTTGAACCCCACCTCCAATGCACAGTCCCTAGCTGTCCGAACATTGCCTTCACAATGTTCTCAACTTTGTCGTCCTCCTCATCAGGGTTTTCCCATACGGGAAACATGTCATCATATTCCTTGACAACAAAGCTGTTGACGCGGGTCTGCAAATTACAAGTCACATAGAAAAACAAATATAAGCATTTGTAATATCAAAGTGCCAGACATCATACGAGACTGGGTCATATGAAGTCTGACATTATGTGTCAGACTTCTGACACATAATGTCAGAGTTCTTAAGTATAAGAAATACCTGTTTGCGTAAGGCTTCGTCGACTTTCTTTCGACTCCGTGATCCCTGGTACGCCAGCAATGGTAGGTCTGGGGCATCCGGAAAGAGCTCTCCATAAGTTGTCGCCATAGCGGGACATGCCCAGTATATCCAGATGTTCAGGACCTCAGCAAAACCTCCGATCCGATAATTTTTTCCATCCACGAGTTTTCTATTTGCCTCTTTAACAGAATCTATCAGAACCTTGAAGGCGAATCGTCCCCATGGATAGGATTGTATCCACCCTAAGAAGCTTCCACATTTCTCTTATCTCATCGGTATACTGAATTTCAGAGTACTCGAGGTTCTCAATATAGTCGCATTTGAGTCTGGTTATGGCATGAAACTCATTTAGGGAAAACCTAACTGGATTAACGCCGAGAAGAGACCATAACTCATACTTCTTCTTGCAGTCTAACTGCAGACAGAGCATATAGTGCACCATCCTTGAACACCATTTGAAATTCAGTTCATGGAATTTCAAAAAAACCCCAACTTATGAATCGAGGAGTTCCTGCCATTCAGCCGGTGACAGCGCTAGTTTAACATCAGTTATCAGATCTCTCCTTCCACTAAAGTAGTGTATGCTTTTATCCGGAACCGGTTCATAACCGGCAGTGAACATCCTTTGTGGGAATTCAACATCTTCCATAACGGAAACCTGAAACAACGAGGGCCTTACACAGTCAGACATCTTATGCCGTCTGCCAACTATAGTACGTGTACGAGAAGTCTGAGAGATAATTAAGTTGAAATTTTAAATTATAAAATTATTAAAAAAATATTTTGAGGAAAATTTCGGATACATAAATTAAATATGGGACTTTTGGACATATGTAAATTAAAATTACATAAAATTTAGTCAATTTTAACCATTTAAGGTATATTTGGTTCAAAGTATTTACGAAACCCCAAAATTCAGACTTCTATAGAAGTCTGATAAACCCTAAATCTAGTGGGGACTTTTGGACATAAATTAAACATGGGACTTTTGGACATATGTAAATTAAAATTACATAAAATTTAGTCAATTTTAACCATTTAAGGTATATTTGGTTCAATCCCAAGTATTTACGAAACCCCGAAATTCAGACTTCTATAGAAGTCTGATAAACCCTAAATCTAATATTTATCACTTAACATTGGAAAATATTTAAACAAAACACCTAGGACACATCAAATTCGTTAATTATATCACTATTATAACATATATGTGCAAATGTAATTTTTTCAAATGTGACAATTTCCTAAACCATGAATCTAACTAACCCTAAGGTTATATGTAAGTTATATGTAAATGTTCCATTATGTTCCATTACAAAGTATGTTCTAAGGCATACTTAACTAACATAGTTTAATATGACTCAATTTTATAAAATTTTAATTTATATACTACTAAATTGTTTATATATAATTTATGTATATAAAAGTTTTGACAAAATATTTTTTTAATAATTTTAAATTTTAAATTTAGTAGTTAATTCTGTGTCAGACTTCTATTGGAGTCTGACGTCTCAGACATCCATAGAAGTCTGAAATAGTCGAAGGTTATAATGGTAATTGCGTTTGACATTTTTTGATTGGTCGTAAGGACAGCACGGTAATTTCATAAGGCCGCAAAACCAGTTTTATATTTGATTAAAGTTTGGGGGTACACTTTTATTTAAAATCAAATTTGAGGGCATTTTAAGCAATTTTCCCAAATTAAAACAATGTTAATTTTGATAGAATAGAAAAAATTGTATGTAGATGTTATGTGAACGTGGTAAAAGCTGTATTTATAAGAATCAATTGATTTATGGTTTAACTAATTTACAGAAATCTTTTCTCGGTAGATTGGTATATACCATAGAATATTTTTTTTTAAATCGAACTAATAAGATATTTGAAAAGATATTGTGATATGTTTTAAGAATATAATTAATGAAATGAATAAAAATCCAGGCAAAATGTATTCATAAATTATTTTATATAATTCTGACATAGTTAAGATTTTAAAAAATTGAGAAGAACATTATGGAAATACGATTTATTAAAATTAAATGCAATTCAAAATTGCTTTTATTGTTGAGCTTCAAATTAGGAAATGAAAGATTTATGAGATTTTAAAACTAAAATATATCATTTTTTATAAAGAGATGAATTAAATAAATAAAAACAATTCTAAAATCAACAAACAAATGAAGCTGGTAGTTCTCAAACCTGCTAGGGAAAATGGGGTGTATTCTGTTAAAGAATCTGGAAGTCCAAGTCGTATAACCAACAGCCGTGCAGCTACATTCACCCAATTTACTGGTTATGTGCAAGCTACAAACAATCCAAGGGATCTCAATGATGTAACGGTAAATAACAAATAAAAAACCTTAACTAATTTTACTCTACATAAATTTAGCTAACCGTATCTATAGTCATCCCAAAAATAAAGTGTAGTAAAGTATTTTTGAACTTTTCTACCATATTTACCAACTTCATCGTTCCAAATCCATCGTTCAAAATCCATCCATATAGTAACTAACAACCCTTTTTCGGACAATCGGGACTCATGGGATTAACTGGAACAACCTTTACTCGGACTTTCAGATTCAAGGATTCACCTCAGATCATTAAACTTTAGCCTCTTCTTTCATGTGACTAAACGAACAAAACAGAACCAAAAAACCAAAAACATAGAAATCCTTTGAAAACCGATAAGAAGAAGAAAGCAATATAAATGACAGCGGATCATTTGATCAAAGTTTTGATGATCCGGAAGAAAACTTCCACGGCCAATGAGAAAAACAAATGAGACAGAAAGCTTCTTGAAATTTTGGAAGATGCAGACAATTGTGTTTCTAAGCCACCCCAAGCTCAATTTATATAGGATTTCAAACTTCTCTCGAAAGCTTGGTATATGCCATAGAATATATTTTTTTCAAACTCGAAATAATAGGATATTCAGAAAGATATTACGCTTTTTTAGGAAAATGAATTAATTAATTAACTTTAAATCGAGCTGATGGCATTCCTGTAAATAAATCGAACTCCAAACCCATTTGTTTATTTTTGGGCTTGCCACGTCACACTTCCACGTTATCATTATCCGCCTCTAAAGCCCTCTCGTGACGACACGTCAGCAATCGCCCAAAATTACTTATCATTTAAAGATATAGATTTTGATTCAAATACTTGCAATAATCAAATATTTTAGAGACAAGTATTAGATTGGCAAGTAACAAGTCAGGTCAAATAATTTGCGGGTATTGATTTTTTCACAGTCATTTAATATAACGAGTGCTTATTTCAAACGAGTCAAGTACAAGTAGCAAATTAAATTACTTCCGGACCAAACCGAGAAGCAAGTATCTGAAAATTAGCAAGTATTTGCCCCGTGCTCAACCCTAAATTATTACGAGTGTAACTAAAATTGGCTACAATCCGTTTTCTTCTTTAAATTACTTGGAATTAACAGTTTCTTGTATTTTTTTTTCTTGTTCATCTACCTTCAATAATGAAGCTATTTGGCAAGCTACTATTTGCGAAGCTACTACATGGTCGAAATTGAAGAACCGACGACTGTAAGTTTATATTTGATAACATCAATATAAATTAATTTAATGAAATTTTACTTTTGAGTAATTATATCAATACGTTATAATTATTGAAAAAGTTATGAAGCAAAAAAAAAAGAGAGAGTAATAAGTTGAAAAAAATATAAAAAAGAGCACAAAATATAACCAAATTTACGCACAACATGTGAAAATATATATAAAATAGAAAAGAAAACACAGTAACTTCATATCATGAGGGTTCAGGGAAAAACGTGGGCATAGCTCTTTCCAGTGTCTGCATAAGACGCTAATTATCAAATTTTGTTTTCTCATTAAAATGTATCGAGGTAACTTCTTTAGTAAAAAAAAAACATGATTTTGTGATTTCCACCAAAAAATATTAAATAACATTTTTCACCAACATAAAATCACGTTTGTAAGGAAAAAGAAAAAAATTTGATTTTTTATTTATCGAAAACACAATTATATGTTTTTTTACTTGATCATGTTTCTACCAAAATCCTAAATTTATTTTTCCGTCAAAATGTAAAATCACGTTTTCTTTCTTAACACATAAAAATTGCATTTTCTTTTTTTGGGTCAAAAATATGATTATGTTTTTGGCCAAAAACGTAAAATTTTAATTTCTTACGAAAAAAACATAAAATCACCTTTTTGTCGTCTACACAATAGATTTAATCAAGTTTTGCTCGACTAAGAGGTTCCTCGCAGTTCCTCCAATCGATGATGTCTGACTTATATGGGAGAAGGGTGCGCCCTGTGCTCGGGCCTTCTTTGCTAATTAGTCCGCTCAAAAATCTGTCTACCGAGGAATATGGCGTATGTTAAAGACTTTGAAAGATTGTCTAATAAGAAGAACTCCAGTTATGTGTGACGAGAAAGCTGGCCAATCATCAGGGTTTTCCATCATATCAACCAAATCAGTGCAATCTGTCTCAAACAGAATTTGTAGATTATGTCTATCTTGGAGGCAAGTTATAGCCTAGATAAGTCTGTCGAGTTCCGCATGAAGCGGTGATAAGACTATGACAGCAGGCACGTGCCTTAAATAACTCAAATCCCCCACAATCCATATAGTACAACCCAAGGCCACTAACCAGGCCATGATCGAACCACGAGGCATCAATTTGGCATGACGGGACTTCGTTAACCAATGGTGGGTCACTAATCTCTTTCCAAACCACACCTCCATCCATGTCTTCCTCTCCTTCTGAAGTGTTAGCTTGTCTCCAGCATTCCGCTTCAAGGGAAGCAAGTTGTAGTGTCTCAGTCGGGGAAATATCTTTTTCGTTGAAGACTTTGTCATTTCTTGCCTTCCAAATGAGCCATAAGATCCAAAGAAAATATTGCGCTGTGGTTGCGAAAGTCCCATCCTCCATAGTAAAAAATCCACGTTCCTATAAATGGAGGTACTCGGGAAAAAACTTGGAAGGGACGGAAAGTCCGATAAAACCCTAACTTGTATAGCCGGGGGAAATTCGAAAAAACAAATGATTTATAGATTCCTCTGGAAAACCACACCTACGAAAACTCCTATCAGTGGCCAGATGTCTATAAACCAGCCTTTCGCATGTTGCCACACCTTCCGAAATAATTTGCCACATAAAGTGGTTAATCTTCCTAGCTGTGCGGACTTTCCACACTTGTTTCTTTAGACATGTGATGCTTGGTTCTAGAACATCCTCAGAGAACTTCTGAAGTTTATGTTTCCGGATCAAATCGTATCCCATCTTTTCCGTATAATTTCCTTTCTTTGTATGGTTCCACGCGTATCCATCCGGTGAGAAGTTACTGCTAGGTTTCTTAAATTACAAGAAAACAACGTTTTTGCGACTACATTTGTCGACTATATATGTAGTCATAAATTTGCGACTACTTGGAGACTAATTTACGACTGTATTACGACAACTAAAATATGGTCGTATATTAGTCGCCAATTTATGACTAACAAAGATAGTTTTTAGTCGCTTATTTAAGACTAATTACCAATTTATTATATATACATACTTTATTATTCCTAAATCACTTAATATTTTAACACTTTTTAAAGTTTCTATTATATTTAAATCATTTTAATTATATATTAATTAAATCATAATAATTTCATTGGCTATAATCTTTATTACGTAGATCACAAATGAGATTGTAGATTAAAAACTGGTAGCGGTTGACTGATGCTTTCAAAGGTTTGAACTTTTGATGATATCTTGAAGATATGAGTTTTTGATGTTATGTTGATGTTTTTGATGATATTTTGATGCTTAATCAAAAAGAGTGTGGATATAGAAACAAATATTGGATCTTTAAGTTTGTAGACTTCAACCTTATCAATATAAGTTTGCCCTGAATTCATCTGTGGATAGTCAAAACCTTAAACCCAAAATACAAATCATAAAACCTTAAATATATAATTAATATAATATATCCAAAAACAAAGATTCAACATTTATCAAAAAAATCAAACATTAACTTTATTCTTACACTTAAACCCAAACCCTATAGCCTAAACCATAAATCATAAACTCTAACCTTAAACTATTAATCATAAATTATATTATATCTAGAAACCAAGATTCAACATTAATAAAAGATTTTTTTTTTCAAATATAATCCTTTTCAAACCACAATCTCATACTAAACCCTAACCATATACCCCAAACTTCAAACCCTATACCCTAAACCTTAAATCATAAACCCTTAATCTTAAACACAAACTAAAAACTTTAAACCCCTAAAATAAAAACAAAAACTAATTCCAATAACATCCAAAACTAAAATTCAACACTTATAATTTTTTTTTCATATATAATATTTTCAAATTTAACCTCAAATTTTAAACTTAAAACACACAAAACATATTCCCCAAATGCAAACCCTGGAGGAAAACATAATTTTTTTTTCTCTTTCACTCTCGAAGCCTCTTTGAAACCCTAGAGGAAAACATAATTTTTTTCTTTCTGATCTACCGATCAGCACCAGTTATCTCACTGCCGTCACTTCTATCTCCAAGCCAACCGATGTCTCCTTTTCTTCTCCGATGCAAACATCATCTCCTTCTCTTCTCCGATATACTCTTCACCATCGTCTTCTTATTTTTCTCTTCACCTTCGGTTTGTCTCTTCCCTTCTCCGATTCGGTGTAAATCAATGATGGCTATGAACACTGGGATGATGGAGTCAAAATATTTCGTCGGTAGATCGGAGATTTCTGGCATGTATAAACTCAAATCTGCAAATAAATCTCTCAAAAGTGTAAGAGGTAACAAATCCATTGCTCAATTTTATTTGTCTTTTGAAACCTAACTAGGATCTGAGTTCGATGAATTTTTTTCATCGTTAGGATTTTTTTTTCTTGATTTTGAATCTATGTTCCATATTTGTTTCATTTAATGTTCTGGATTTTGAATACATAATCGATAATTTCTTATCTGATTTGGTCTTAGCTGCTACGAATTTGGGATTAGAACAACAACAACCTCATGCTTCAGTTTCTTAGTCATTGGACAATAGGTAACAAAAAATAGAGATTGGTCATTTATCTTATATATATTGATGAGTTCTCTAATGTGTCTGATTTTGGTTGTTGTTATAATGTTTCAAGTGTTGGACGAATGACCAAAAGAAATGTATCTGCTATTGATTTTCGAATAGTCTCTTTGTGATAATATTTTTTGGTTTTGGCATATTCTATTTTTCTAACAGAGCTTGGACTCATGTGCTTCAAATGGGAGTAGAACGAAGAAAAAACAGATAGAAGTCACTTCACCGAAGCCATTTAAGCTGAGGACATGCCCAAGCTAGAGGATGATCCGCCCAACCAGAATCATCGACCATTCAACCGGCCGAGAGATCCGGTCCACCAGGGTCGAATGTGAGAGGACGAGATACAATGACCTGTCCATAATGATGTTAAACTGACCGCTCCTAATTTGTAGGAAAGGTCAATCATAAGGCGTATCTGGAATGGGAACGGAGGATGGAATACATTTTCGAGTACTATGCTTACAAAGACCATAAAAGGTGGCCTTAGCCGCAGCCTAACTCACGGGCCATGCCTTATTTTGTTGGGACATGGATGTTTCCGAGCGGAGATGACATCGATACGAACACAGATCACTACGTGGGCCGCTATAAAATATGGCCTAAGACGAAGGCACATACCTCCACATTTCCATAGGGACTTACAAAAAGTTTCAGAATCTTGTGCAGGAAACAGGTCCGTAGAGGAATATTTCGAGGAATTTTAATAACTACAAAACCGGCTTGAGCTAGATGCATCGGAGGAGACTCTTATGGCCCACTTCATCGACGGCATGCATGATCATATTGGGCGGAAGGTCGACATCTCACCGTACCACGACATATCCAAGATACTTCATAAGTTCCTTCAGGCCGAGCAACACATCAGGCGGAAGGCAGCCACTATGAGGCGAGCTAGGAGATCCTCGGCATGGACGCCTCCAGTGCCTAATGTTGTCGCCGTTGAGATCGATTCATGGTTCAAAAACCCCAATGCCAAGGCTCCTAAATCCAACCGGCCCGAGATAGGTAAGTTCCTTAGTACTTTTAGAACTAGAGATATTACGTGTTTCAAATATCACGGCAAGGGACATATGGCTCGAGAATGCCCCAACCGACGGGTCATGATCATCACTGCGACTAGAGAGTACGAGTCTCAGGACGAGCCGGAAGAAGACGAAGAGATGTCTGAGACGGGTACACCCATTGAGTACCCATACATTGGAGAGATGTTAGTGATCCGAAGATCTCTCAGCGAGATAATAGATCCCAAGACGATCCAACAGGTAAACATCTTCTATACACGATGCACTGTGATCAACAAGGTATGTATTCTCATTATCGATGAAGGCTCATGAGCTAGCGTGGCTAGCAGGTACATGGTTGGTAAGCTAGGTCTCAAGGTTAAATAACATTCACAGCCCTACCGACTTAGGTGGCTCAACGATGACACAAATATACAGATAGCTGATCAAGTCACCGTACCTTTCAATGTGGGCAAGTACAGTGACCATGTGGTGTGTGATCTGGTGCCCATGCAAAGGGGTAATCTACTACTAGGCCTTCCATGGAAATTAGACAAGGAGACTTTACACAACGGACGTACAAATCATTGCTCGTTCAGCCAAGACAAACGTAAGTACCGGCTCGCACCACTTAAACGTTTGGAGATCCACGAAATGCAATTGAAACTTACAAAAAAATCGCAAGGTAAATGCGCCTAACTTGTTCATTACTTCAAGTTCCGTTTCTAAAGCTATTAGTCAGAACACACAAGTGCTACTAATGGTTTTTAAAGATGCTTTACATTCTTATCCGTTTGATCTAGAACCGCCTCGAGAAGTAGTTTCATTGTTAGACATGTTTAAGGACGTATTTCTAGAGGACATACGAGCCGGCCTTCCACCGATCTGAGGCATTGAGCATCAGATCGATCTAGTGCCCAGTTCTGCTCTACCAAACCGACCGGCTTACTGAATGAATACGACCGAGTCTAAGGAATTGGAGAAGCATATTCAAGAATTGATGTCCAAAGGCTACATCAGTGAAAGCCTTAGTCCATGTTCCGTCCCTCACTACAAGAAAACAGAGAAATCATGAATACCAGAATAGTCGGTAAACAGAAGCAAACCACTTTGTTACGACTGATTTGCGACTAAAACGCGTAGTTGCTGAACATCGCTTTACTAAAATAATCAGTTGCAAAACAGTCGCTACCAAAAAGTGACTAATTTGTGACTGTATATGTGGACGCTATTCAGTCGTAACTTTTAGCGACTGTGTTGTGACTAATTTAGCGTCTACTTTAGTGGCTGATTAGCGACTAATTAAAATCTCAATTTACCAATTTTATTTTACCAATTTGGTTTTCCATTTTTTATTAAATTGAATTGTTGATTGAATTGTGTTATTTGATTGTAATTACGAATTTGTAATCTAAAAATGCTTGTTGTAAAGCCCCCTTCCCGTTATCCGTTGACCGACGAGCTGAACGGCCAACAGTCAAACAAGAACATGACCGATCGAACCCGTGCGGCCAAACGAGAAGAGTTTGTCACAATATGAAGCCAGAGACAGTCGGGTTTGAGTCAATGGCTCGAACCAAACCATCATTGACTCCGTTTACCTCGTTTCCACGACACAAGGATTTTCAACCCGTACCGCTTCCACGAGTTGTGTTCGGTTCGGACTAAACCGTATATCAAGGAAATTATTCTGTTTTTATTACTTTAAAATTATAAATCTTATTCATAAGAATTTACGCTTTTATAAAAATCTTTTAACGGGATCCCAACAAAATCCGAAACCGAAAACCAAGTCAAAATGCACTTGAAAACAAACTAATGTCAGATGCGAGCCCAAGTCTACTCCGAGTATCCTACGCGTCCGCCGAGCTATGCCAAACCTGAAAAACACAAAAGAGTCTAATGAGTAATCTAAGATTACCCAGTGAGACGGCTCCCAACTAACAGGCTGCCTACAATCTAATAATCCCGCCCAAACCCAAAATAACAAACATACAAGAAAAATAGCTGATCATGTGCTACCAAGACGTGATGATCTCCACAACACACAAGCATTCAATTAAAAACACACAACAACAAAAGGTAACCATGGGAATCGAGAACATTGCGGCACATGCTCTCGATTAGACTCGATCTATCTATCGCGGCTCTAACACAACTCCACACCATCTGGGCCCACTATGTGAACTCGGTAACTTGCACGGGAACACTTAGCTACCCCGCGGTAACTAAAACCTCCCACGACTCCTAGACGTAAATACAAAGTCCTATGACCTATGACACCGTTCTATGTTCATCAATACACGGTGACTCAGGCTACCCCCAGATAACCTAAGTTTCCATGCAGTCTGACCCTAGGATGAGACCCCGTATTCTAAAGACTACACACCTACATACGTCACTCCATAGGTTAAAACCTGCAAGAATCACTACCAAAAGGTACGTTAACTGACCAGGAACTCAATTCTTGAGGATCCAATTGGGCAGGAAGTACCCGAACGCCGTCACTAGAATTGCGGGATCTAACGCACCATAGAGAGTCCTAATAACAATAATGTAAACAAATAGACTTACTGGGACTCTATCACGCAAGACCAACAATGTCAAATAGGAACACTATCTCAATCCCCAATCTGTCCCGCAAGTCCTGTCACCAACCTCCAAATCACCCGGCCTTATCCGGTTTTATACCGGATTAGGCATCTATCAAAACTTACCCGGTCATGTACTGTGGTAAATATTAACAACACGGTCTATCTGGCCCAACACCATAATATACTAAACAACACACAATCAATGGTTTACTCGGCCCAACACCGGAGTAGATAAACAACACACAACAAGAATCACAATACCACTCAAATAATTATTTAGGTTCATTAGTCTTTTTATATTTTCTTAGCCTTAACTCATTCAATCCGCTAGAGTTTCTAAGTGTGGGGGAAGTATATGTTGGTCTTGATGTCTGCTGCAGCATTTTTTATGTGGTTTACTAAGGAGAATCTGAGTGTGGTACGTCTACGATGAAACGAGTTTCTGAAGTTTTCAAACTTCTTCACCTCATCTTGTTTTATGTTTTGCTTGAGGGAAAGCAAAGGCTAAGTGTGGGGGAGTTGATATATCATGGTTTTTACTTGTTTTAAGCCATGATATAAGTATATATTAGAGTATTTTGTAGTGTCTTTCGAGTCTTCTCAGGTGTTTATTAGGATTACACATGTTTGGAGGATTTTGGAAGATTTTGGAGCTTTTTGGGGCAAGGATTGGAGCTAAAACCGTGATGAGGAAATCATAGTGTCTGAACGACCTGAGCGTCGACCGATGCACCCTTGCATCGATCGACACAATTCTCGGATCCACAATGCGCAGCGTTTAATGAAGATTTTGAAGAATTGTAGAACTGGCCCAAAAGTTCCAGTATTTACAAAAGAGACCCAAGACGTGTTATACACTTTATATTAGGGTTTTGGTGTTTTATTCTAGATACATTTTTCATACTTTTAGCTAGAGAGTATTGGAGCTTTGGGGCAGATCCGTTCCTTGTACAGCTTTTTGGAGAAGATTTCAAAGCCCTTTTCATCCTCTACTCTTTCTTTATTGCAATCTATTCATATTATGTTGTTTGCTTCATTCAATATGTATGAGTAGATTTATTTTTAGGTTTAGGGATTCTCAATAGGGTTTTCATGACTTGTCTGATGGAATTTAATCAGTTAAGGATTCATAAATTGTTAGTTCTTCAACCTGAATTTCACTTAAAGCTAGTTTCTAACTTGATCAATTGGAATCTAGATCTAGGGTTTATAAATTGACACGAAAGTGTAATTTAGAATATAATCTATTTAGGTTGAGAAATTTAGTTATCTGCAAAGAAATATTGTTTAACTGAATTGTGAACTAATCGAACCTGCACTTAATGCTAGTTTAATATTTTAGGAATTGCAAAGAAATTTGGATTTCTAGGGTTTAGACTTAGTAAATTTTGCAACAAAAGTTGGTTAGTTTTACATCTGTGTTTAAGTTCTAGAACGGTTCTTAATTCGATCCTGGCTGATTTATTAATCTGCATGACCTGATTTCCTAAGAACACCCTTGACCTAGCGCTTTTAGTTCTTGAAAAACAAAACCGATTTGCTGATTTATTTATTGCTTTCTATTTACTGCTTATTGATTGCTTCACTTAGCTATTCTTGACACTCTACATTTTATCGTAAGATTCTTGTGTCTTTGTGGTTCGACCCCGATATACTACATTTGCATGTGCACTTGCAGTGTAACTTAGGGAATTAAACTGTGAGCATATCAATTTTTCGGCACCGTTACCGGGGACTCTTTTGAGTCTTAGATAGATTTGAGTTTAGAGTTTAGACTCGGCTTTTTGTTTTTTGTTTTGGTTACTAATTTTTCTGTTTTCGTTCTGTCTTTGCGTGTTTCAGGTTTGCAAGAAGACGACGTGCATCGACCAACACTCTACTGAATCCATCGACGCACCCACGAACTAAATCGATCGTTGCGGACTTGTGCATCGATCAATGCATGAGCCGTGAACAGTTAGTGCATGCCTAATCGGGCAACTAAAAGTAATCCGGAAAAGGAACTCGTGAATCTCAGACTTGAGGAACTTTCAAGGTTAGAAAGAACAAACATGAAAGCTCAGAGACCAGTAAAGATGATGAATCCAAATGCTGTGATTTTGGTTCGAGATGCAGAAGGTGTTCTGAGGGATTTGCAGAACAATCCATACAATGATCATGGACAGCCAGTTGATGCAGATGGTAATGTTATTGTCATCCCTGCAGCTGAACAACGGATTGTTAATCATGATGCAGAAGCTCAAGGTGGAGGGGCAGGTGGACAAGGAAATCCACGACTTGAAGTGCCACCTCCACCACATAATGATCCTAATCCGCCTAATGTGCTAGCTGGGAGGACACTTGCTGACTACAACCAGCCTGATGAGTTATGTGCTAACAGGTCTACGATTGTACCTCCTCCCATTACACGGAATGATTTTGAGCTGAAGACTTCTTACTATACGCTTTTGGGACAGCACCTCTTCCATGGACTCCCACATGAGCACCCTATGGATCATATAGAGAACTTTGTGTCTTTGGTTACTCGAATGAAGCATAATGGAGTGAGCTATGACTTCCTGCACTGTAAGCTCTTCGCGCACTCTCTTGGAGGAGAAGTTACAAATTAACTGAAGCAGATTCTACTTGGGACTCCGAATACTTGGGATGCAGTTAAGAGGAAGTTCCTTAGGCATTTTTATGATGATGCTAGATCTGATCAGCTGAGAGATGATCTTCTACAATTCAAGCAGGGACCTACAAAGCCGTTGAAAGCAGCGTGGGTAAGGTTTAAGATCTACGAGAGAGATTGCTCTCATCATGGTTTCTTTGAATTACAGTTGTTGGGCATTTTCTTCAAAGGAGTTGATTTGTGGTATCTGATGGCTTTGGATGCAGCTAGCAATGGGAACTTCAACACTAAATCTCCAGACCAAGCTAAGGAGCTGATTGGGAACTTGGTATATAGCAATAGCACTAAGAATGCTGATATGGAGAGGAAGAAATCTGGTGGAAAGGTTGATAGCTCGCAGATGGCAGAGATGTGAATTATGTTGGTGGAACTGGTTTTCAGGGGGACATATTTGGGAATCAGCAAGGCAGAGGTGGCTACAATGGAATGGGGCACAAATGTACCTTCACAGGTAATCAAAACTTCTCTTGTTTTACTTTTAAGCCTCAGTACCAGAAGCCTTATCAGAGTAACATCAGCCATGGAAACAACACTAATAGCTACACCAGGAACTATGGATCTTCATCATATCAACCTAATCCTCCTCAAAATGAGAAGTCTGATAAGATGATGAGATTGTTGAGCAGCTTCAGGAAGGATAGATGAAGAGTACAATGGACTTCAATGGAAAGATGGATGCTCTGTACTTGGATCTGAATGGAAAGATTGATGCCTTAAGAACTCATGTGAAGAAATTGGATGTTCAAGTTCCGCTGACCGACGAGCTGACCGGCCAACAATCAAACAAGAACATGACTGATCGAACCCGAGCAGTCATATGAGAAGAGTTTGTCACAATACGAAAGCTAGAGACAATCCGGTTTGAGACAAAGTTTCGAACCAAACCATCTTTGACTCCGTTTACCTCGTTTCCACGATACGAGGCTTTTCAACCCGTACCGCTTCCACGAGTTGTGTTCGGATTGGACGAAACCGTATATCAGGGAATTAATCCGTTTTTATTACTTGAAAAATATAAATCTTATTCATAACAATATACGGTATAATACAAAACATTTAGCGGAACGTTCCAACAAAATCCAAAACCAAAAGTACAGTCAAAATGTGTAACAACCGATACCCAATGCCAACCCGAGACTACTCCGAGTATCCTACGCGTCCGCCGAGCTACGCCAAACCTGAAAAACACAAAAGAGTCTAATGAGAAATCTAAGATTACCCAGTGAGACGGTTCCCAACTAAAGGCTGCTATCATTCTAATAATCCCGCCCAAACCCAAAATAACAATCAAGTATAATAGCCGATCACGTGCTACCAAGACGTGATGAGCTCCACAACACACAAGCATTCAAATAACAACACAATCATCAACGAAGGGAATCGAGAACACTGCAGCACATGTTCTTGATTAGACTCGATCTATCTATCGCGGCACTACACAACTCCACACCATCTGGGCCCATTTTGCGAACTCAGTGACTTCCACAGGAACACATAGCTGCCGCCACGGTAGCTAAAACCTCCCACGAATCCTAGACGATAACACGAAGTCCTACAGTTAGGACACCGTTCTCCGTCCATCGATACGCGGTGACTCAAGTTACCCCCGGCAACACGAGTTTCCATGCAGTCCGGTCCTAGGACGCGACCCCGTATTCTCCGGACCACACACCTGCCAGCGTCACTCAGTAGGTTAACACCTTAACCAGCACCACTGCCCGAAGGCACGTACCCGATCAGGTAACTACCCAACGATCCAATCAGGTCGGAAGTACCGGAACGCCATCTCTAGACTTGCGGGATCTAATGCGCCGTATAGAGTCTTAATAACAGTAATGTAAACAAGCAGATTCACTAAGACTCTATCACGCAATACCAACAAGGTCAAATAGAACTACCATCACAATCCTCGGTCTATCCCGCAAGTCCTATCACCAACCTCCACATCACCCAACCTTACACTTACTCGGTCCCACACCAGAGTAAGTGTCTACCAGTACAGTCTACTCGGTCCAACACCGAAGTAGATACACAAACAAGAAAACATCAGTCTACTCGCCCCAACACCGAAGTAGATACACAAACAAGCAAACAGCAGTCTACTCGGCCCAACACCGAAGTAGATACACAATCACACAAAAAACAGTCTACTCGGTCCAACACTGAAGTAGATAAACAATCACACAAGCAATACTCACAACACCACAAAAATAATGATTTAGGTTTATTAGTCTTTTAACCTTTTCTTAACCTTCACTCATTCAATCCTTAACCTTTACTCATTCAATCCGCTACCTTGGGATTAGTGGATTACTAATCCCGTAGACGGCTCATCAATCACACCACTTATTTACTATCACTTCCTAAGTAGCTTTTAATACGTCCTCGATCTGTCGGTTTAGAGTTAGTAAAATTACTAACCCCCCGACATCTCATTATTCATTAACTTTCATTCATTACCTTTAACCCGACTAATTAACCCACCCCAATATTATATTCTAAGTATGTTATGTTCTTTAACCGTATTTAATCAACTCATACTTTCCCGTATATAGATTCCTTTATATACGTTCTTAAATACTTATATATTCATATACGTCCTAGCATGCCGTTCTGTATGCATCACCCAATCAAGAAATCAACGAACTATCCCAATTAAGCAACAACGAACTATCAACGATTACGGATATAAGCGAACTAGCATGCATCCCTTACCCTAACCATCTCATTGATTAACCGAGTTATTAAATCAACCTAGCCGTTCTAACCAATTCAATCAATCGGGTATGCAACCTAAACTACGGTTTATCAATTATGTATCTATATGATCTTAACTAAATGCAACACACAATTAGCCAACTCATAGTGTTATTATGACGACGGACGGACGGATTGACGGACTAGCGGAACAGCGAGACCCGGCAGGAAACCAACGCTAACCCGAACCTTCCCCGAACCTCCGTTTCTTTGACCCGACCTTGACCCTCACTTGACCGTACCGTTGACCGAATGATTCTGATCGAGCCTCCGGACCATCTTCTCTCTCCTCATTTTCCCTCTCCTCCGGTTCTCTCTCTTTCTCTTTCGGTTATCCTCCCTCTCTCTCTTCTTCTTCTTCATGCCTCTCTCTCTCTCTCTCTCTCTCTCTCTCTCTCTCTCTCTCTCTCTCTCTCTCTCTCTCTCTCTCTCTCTCTCTCTCTCTCTCTCTCTCTCTCTCTCTCTCTCTCTCTCTCTCTCTCTCTCTCTCTCTCTCTCTCTCTCTCTCTCTCTCTCTCTCTCTCTCTCTCTCTCTCTCTCTCTCTTTCTTCTTCCTCCCCTCCTCCGGCTTCTTCTCCTCCTCCAGCTTCCTCTCCTCCTCCGGCTTCTTCTTCTTCTCTTCCTCCTCCTTCTTCTTCTTCTTATCCTTGTTTTCCCACGCCTTTCTTCCTCTCCTTCTCTTCTTTCTCTCTTCTCTATTGTGTTTTTGTTGGTGTGGTGAGAATGAGAGGGTGAGGGTCTCTTTATATAGCAAACTCTAAGTGCTTAGATGTAGCCATGTGTCCATCCACTCTTCTCCCTTATTCTTCTGCGACGCCACCTCCCATGCAGGGACACAAATAACTCATTTTGGTATCTATTTCACCTATGCAAAGCCCATGTAGAAGCCCTTTAATTTAGGCCAAAAACTTCTTGTAGGTTCATTGAACCAAAAACCTTTCAAGGCCTATTCTTTCTTCTTGCATCATTTTCGGGGCACAATCCCATTGTTGGGCTTGAATCAGGTCCATAATGACTTCATCTAGCATCTCTGATCAGCCTAAACCAAGCCCAAGCTTCCTATATTTTAATTTGGATTTTTAGTCATTAATTACCCATTAATAATCTAAAATTTATAACTTGATCTAGGCATCGAATATTGTTGAATACTTTTAACCATACCTTCTACGTCTTCTAATGGAGCTCTGGTCAAAGTTTCATAATTTTTGGTGGACTTTAGAGGGTCCTATCACTTGCCCGAACATTGTATATGTTTTTCGTAAAAACCGGTTTTAAGTTTAATATTTTTAAAACTCTTTAGCTGCTTCTATCAATCCACAAATCCTTAGTTTCAGATTCCAGGTTCTCTTTGATGAAGTTATAAATTTGAATCACCTCAAACGGACACTCGTAGCTCCGGTTATGAATTTTACATGTTTTGTCGGTTTTATCGGTTTTCTTTCTCGATAATCCGAAAAACTCATCTACGGTCCGTTTTCACAACTTTTGCTCTTCTAAATGTCTTTTTTTTAAAAATAATAACATTTGGCCCGTCTTAGCTTCCGGCTCACATTTTGGTAAAATTACCAAAATACCCATTAACTCTGGGAAATTACAGAAATGCCCCTTGTTGACTTCTTGACTGCCCATTGACCAATTCTTGATACAGGGTATTACATTCTTCCCCACTTACCGGAATTCGGTCCCCAAATTCTCCGTTACTAACAAACTTCGAATCGGAACTGAACCTCGTAAGTTGCTACTCCTGAAACTGATATGACCGCTCCAACACCCGGACGCTGAATCGACTGGACTATACTCTCGATGCTTACTGACTTCTGAAACACTGTCTTGCACAAAACCCAAAATACCGACGTCATGGACTTCCCATACTTAGAACTTGTCCCACGATCACTTCTTGGCTCTCCATCTTTTATTTTTACTAACTCCACTCTTA
This sequence comes from Orychophragmus violaceus, assembly GCA_030180135.1. Taxonomy (NCBI): domain Eukaryota; kingdom Viridiplantae; phylum Streptophyta; class Magnoliopsida; order Brassicales; family Brassicaceae; genus Orychophragmus; species Orychophragmus violaceus. The sequence continues at coordinate 8,464,959 of CM058236.1, forward strand.
ATTCCCAATACCAATGATCTTGACTGAACTGCTTCACTCGGGTTTTTGATTCCAATCCAACTCTGCTTCGCTGCTTACATCTGATAGGTCAAGAATTAATCATATTCTACTGCAAGTGCACAGTCAAGTGATTGTAGTATATAGGGTATCGAATCCACAGAGACTCCGGTTTCGATAGCTCAAGAACAATAGAGATTTAAACTAAGAAGAAAGCAAAGTTATGTAAACTAAATAGCAGTGCGAGAAAGTAAACAAGTAGCAAGATTATTGGTGGTGAAAGCAATTAATTAAGGGCGCTAAGTCTAGGGCGTTCTCAGGAAATCAGACAAGCAGATAAATAATTCAGTCAGGATCTAATTAAACACAGTTCTAGAACTCAAATCAAGGATATAGAATTAACCAACTGTCGTTGCGAGAATTCTCTAAGTCTAAGTGCAGCAATCCAAATTTCTTTGCAATTACTAACAGATTAAACCAGCATTAATTTCAAGTTCGATATGTTCACAATTAAACTAAACCAAATTCCTTTGCGAGAAGTATAATTGCTCAACCTAAATAGTTCAGATTCTAAACCACACTTTCGTGTCGTATTTAGCAACCTAAGATCTAGATTCTAATTGATCAGGTTAGAACTAGCATTAAGCACAATTTAGATCGAAGAACATTCTTTTCATGTGAATCCTTAACTGAATTAAACAAGTCTAGCAAGTCATGAAATCCTTAATGAGAAACCCTAAACCTAACTATGAATCTACTCAGACATAGAGAATGAAAACATAATCAATGAATAATTAGATATCATAAAAGAGATTAAATAAGTAAAGGGGTTCGAAATCTTCTCCAAAATAAGGATGAAGTACAGGATCAGATCAGCCCCAAAAGCTCTAAAAACTCTCTGCTCTTAATTATGATAGAATGTGTAAGCGTCTCTAAAATCTGATCTAAAAACCTAATTAAATAGCTAAAACACGTTTTGGGCTTCTGTGTAAATATCTGGAACTTCTGGGCACTTCTGCAATATTGGCATTTCTTCATTAAACCGCCGAGTCTGGCCCATTCGCACCTTGCATCGACCGTTGCAGGTGTGCAACGATCGACGCAGTCTCCAAAACTGGACAGTGAGTTCTTCTTCTCGGACCAAATCTCCAAATCACTCCAATAAGCTTCATAATCACCACATTAGCTCCAAACGTGCGTGTACCTAATAAAACCTGCAAAAGACTCTAAAGAAACACAAATAGACTCTAAAACACACTTATATCATGGTATAAAACCGGTAAAAACCATGATATATCAACTCCCCCACACTTAGCCTTTGCTTGCCCTCAAGCAAAACAGAGAACTAAAACATGGTGAAGAGGTTTGAAAACTTTCAGAAACTCTTTTCATCTTTGAAGCAACAACACTCAGATTCCCCTTAGTAAACCACTGAAAGAATCAATCACAAGATATCAAGACCAACATATACTTCCCCCACACTTAGCAACTGTCCTAAGTAAACTCCACAATCACATTCACGCATTCAAATTCTCCCTACTGACTTCTGCAAGTATTTAAGTGCGGTCTCACCAAAGGAGTATCGATCAAAGGCACATGGACTCTTACCTTATCAGCTCTAGACCACCATACTATCTTTCTCTAGTCCCTTTCTTCTCTTTTCCCTTCCTTAGAATTCTGATTTTTCCCCATTGGGTATCATTTTATTTTTTTTATCAGTGCTCTTCCCGTTAAGGGGTGTACTTTGGACACATTCCATGGATGCACATGATATGATAGTTGTACCTACCATTCCAAGAGACCACTTCGGAGTTACTAACTCATCCTCAGTTTATTATCTCTTTTTTTTTATTTTATGGAAGGGGAGAAGGGAACCAAATAGGACAGGTTTACAGGCTGTGTCAGAACTAACAAGGGAATCCGACACAAGGTATACCAAGCCCTTAGGTGAGAAGATTATGTCAGTATTACGTTTGAAGTCAGTAAAAGGATCCTCTGATACCTGAAGTGATGTGGGTGTCCTCAGTAGGTTGATCTGTGATGGGGTTTTCTAATAGTCATAGATAAATCCTGCAACTTCATCCCAATGGTTACTTAAGTTCCTGCAAGTGCTGTTAATCTTCTCAAAAAATCATTTTTTCTTACTTAAACTGGTTTTGACTCAATAAAACAATATTTTGAAAAACGGACTGACTCTTAAGAAAACAGAAAGAAGGAGTCAGTAGCACCTCCCCCACACTTAAGACACACTGTCCCCAGTAGTGTCAAGCGAAGGATTGGTAAAAAGAAATAAAAATATGTTAATGGACGTGTTGAGTTATGTCTGATTTTTACCTCTGTCGCTCGGGCATCGATCGTTGCACTAGGTGCATCGACCGTTGCTAGGCGATTTTCGTTAGTGGTCGATCGTTGCTCAGGACTGCAACGATCGCTGCAATGCGATTTCGATCGTGTTGTAACGATCGACACAATGTGTGTCGATCGACGCACTGCGAATGCTCCGAGACCTGCAGACAAAAACTCACCAAAACCAGAAACAAAACGTAAAATCCTACAAAAACACCAAAAATCAAAAACGAAAATAGTGGGTTGCCTCCCACTCAGCGCTTGTTTAAGGTCATTAGCTTTACCGGACAAACAAGAATCAAGCACCGTGAGATCCTGACAGAGACTTTGATTGTCTCTGTGCAAGTCTCCTCATCCATGGCGGAGAATAGGCTGCATCAGAATGAACTTGTCCAAGAAAAGAAGGAGTAAACTGCTCTCCAGGATCTAACATCACAGTGTCACTTGGCTGCCTATCATCTCCATCCTTGATGGTGAATGTCTGCCCATCAATCAGCGGTCTGCGCAGCTTATCCATCTCATAATGCAGCAGCTCATCTCCCAGGTGGAGATCAATCAGACTGTGTCTAACGTCTATTACTGCTCCTGCTGTAGGCAAGAATGGTCTCCCAAGTATCAACGCATCATCAGGATCACTGTCATATTTCAGCACTAAAAAGTCTGTTGGAACTAAGTAGTTTCCAACTCTCACCGGGATGTCCTCAAGGAGTCCTTCTGGAACCCTTATAGACTGATCAGCTAGGACAAGAGAGGTCCTAGTAGGCGAAAAATCCAACATCCCCAGCTTCTCAGCCACAGAATATGGCATAAGACTTCCAGCAGCTCCCAGATCACACAGAGAGCGCCTAAAACTATCCTCAAAGATAGAACAGTTAAGCACAAAGCCACCAGGGTCAGGTAGCTTCTTTGGGATCTTTGTTAAGAGCACATCACTTATCTGTTGAGGAACAACTACAACCCACTCCTTCAGCTCTTCATCCATAGGTAGCATCTTCTTCAAGTACCTTTGCACACAGGGATGATAAGGTGGATCATCAGATGATTGAATTTCTTCCAACTCTTCACCAATATCTTCCAGCTGCTTAAGATCTTCAATCTCTTGCTTAATCACTTCAGACACTGAGGGATATAATCTAATGGATTGCGCATAAATCTCCTGCTGAGTAATCTCAGATACTCCAGGAAACAAACGATCAAGCTCTAAATCTGCATCAATGCCTTCAGAAATCTGCGAGTCTGTCTGTTCACGACCTGCAACGACCGATGCTAGTGGTGCGTCGATCGTTGCATCACTGTTTTCACAGTTTCTACCCGAGAGGTTTCCCTCAAAATCCGAAAATTCATCCTCCTCTACCAACTCAGCTGTGTTCAACTCAAAATTTTCACCTTGAGTTGATCCATCATTGATGTACACGGACCAGGCCTTAATGTGGGTGTCTGCTACTCCTTTTCCTTTAACAGAACTAGAAATCTCACTCACCTGAGTATCCAACTGTTTCACATGGGTGTTCAGGGACTCAAACTTCCCATTGAGATCCTCATAGACAGCATCCAACTTCTTATTGCAGTCTACAGCAATCTTGGTCTGACTTTCCAACAGCTGTTCCATCATTGCCTCCATCTTACTCTCATGAGCAGTGGCTACAGGAGGTGCTTGGTAAGAAGATGATCCGTAGGTTCTCTGAGTACCTTGTCCAAAAGGTTTCTGAAAACCATTAGTCTGTCCAAAGCCAGAGGAGTTGCTGTTGAAAGCACTCTTCTGTCCTCCATTGAAGAACCTGTTTCCCTGTTGATTATCAAATCTATTACCTTGGAATTCAGATCCTCCTATGTAGTTCACATCTTCTTCCTGAGTGTCCTCCTCAGTCTGAATTACCTCTACATCTTGGGCAAAGTGGACCACTTTCTTACCAGTTAGGAGATTACAAACTGTGTCCAGCTTAGATCTAATATCAGCAATCTCCAAATTCTCTACACTTCCACAAGATTTCTTCCTCCTCTCATCCATAGTCTTGCAACTGTTGCTGCTTGCTAGGTTCTCAATTAACTGCTTAGCTTGTGCAGGAGTCCTGGTGTTAAAGTTCGCATTGCTGGAGTTATCCAGCGCAGACTGATATGGAAGATCTATGCCTCTGAAGAAGATACCTAGCAATGTGACCTCAGTGAATCCATGGTGTGGGCAGTCACGCTGGTACTTCTTGAATCTCATCCAGGCAGCTTTTAAAGGCTCCACAGGGCCTTGGGAGAATGTCAGAATGCACTGTCTGGACTGATCTGAGCGCGCATCATCGTAGAAATGTCTCAGAAACTCACTCTTCAGGGCATCCCAAGTAGTAAACTGCCCAGGTGGCAGTTGCTTAATCCATACAGCAGCGTCTCCAGCGAGACTGTGCGGAAAGAGCTTAAGAAACAGATAATCCTGGAAAACTCCATCATACTTCATGCCAGTGATTATATCCTCAAACTGATCATTGTGATCCATAGGCTGCTCCGTTGGGTAACCATGGAAGGCATTCTATCTCATCAGCGAGTAGTAGATGGTTTTGATCTCAAAATCATTCCTCTCAAAACCAGGAATTACTAGAGCTGACCGGTTTGCATGAAACTCATCCGGTCTGTTGTAGTCAGCTAAAGTCCTCTCATGGAAAACCATCTGTCTACCTTGGTTCTGTCCTTGGCCTTGCGCCTGCGGCTGTGGTTCAGGTTCTTCAACCTCAGGGATCACACGTCGCTCAGCATCAATCCTCTGCCCAGCAGCATTGTGAGGATTGTTATCTCGGTCCCTCAGGATACCGTTAGCATCTTGTATCAGGATCAAACGTTCACGTACCATCCTTTCTCTTCTGTTAGTTCTCTCTAGTCGTCCAAGTTCTTCAAGTCCGAGATTAACGAGGTTCAAGTTCTGATTACTTCTAGTTTCACGCGTCTGCATAAACTGTCTGTAATCGTCAAGCAACGATCGATGCTATCAATGCAACGATCGATTCAATCTCAGAATCGCCTAGTGACGATCGACGCAAAGGTGCAACGATCGACGCTATGCGAAATCGGTACCTGCGACAGAGAGAAAACAGAGAAAAATTAGTAACTAAAAAAAAAAAAAAAAAATCCTAGTAAAAACCCTAAGTCCAATCCTATCGAAGACTCTAAGAGTCCCCGGCAACGGCGCCAAAAACTTGATAGGTCAAGAATTAATCCTATTCTACTGCAAGTGCACAGTCAAGTGATTGTAGTATATAGGGTATCGAATCCACAGAGACTCCGGTTTCGATAGCTCAAGAACAATAGAGATTTAAACTAAGAAGAAAGCAATGTTATGTAAACTAAATAGCAGTGCGAGAAAGTAAACAAGTAGCAAGATTATCGGTGGTGAAAGCAATTAATTAAGGGCGCTAAGTCTAGGGCGTTCTCAGGAAATCAGACAAGCAGATAAATAATTCAGTCAGGATCTAATTAAACACAGTTCTAGAACTCAAATCACGGATATAGAATTAATCAACTGTCGTTGCGAGAATTCTCTAAGTCTAAGTGTAGCAATCCAAATTTCTTTGCAATTACTAACAGATTAAACCAGCATTAATTTCAAGTTCGATATGTTCACAATTAAACTAAACCAAATTCCTTTGCGAGAAGTATAATTGCTCAACCTAAATAGTTCAGATTCTAAACCACACTTTCATGTCGTATTTAGAAACCTAAGATCTAGATTCTAATTGATCAGGTTAGAACTAGCATTAAGCACAATTTAGATCGAAGAACATTCTTTTCATGTGAATCCTTAACTGAATTAAACAAGTCTAGCAAGTCATGAAATCCTTAATGAGAAACCCTAAACCTAACTATGAATCTACTCAGACATAGATAATGAAAACATAATCAATGAATAATTAGATATCATAAAAGAGATTAAATAAGTAAAGGGGTTCGAAATCTTCTCCAAAATAAAGATGAAGTACATGATCAGATCAGCCCCAAAAGCTCTAAAAACTCTCTGCTCTTAATTACGATAGAATGTGTAAGCGTCTCTAAAATCTGATCTAAAAACCTAATTAAATAGCTAAAACACGTTTTGGGCTTCTGTGTAAATATCTGGAACTTCTGGGCACTTCTGCAATATTGGCATTTCTTCATCAAACCGCCGAGTCTGGCCCATTCGCACCTTGCATCGACCGTTGCAGGTGCGCAACGATCGACGCAGTCTCCAAAACTGGACAGTGAGTTCTTCTTCTCGGACCAAATCTCCAAATCACTCCAATAAGCTCCATAATCACCACATTAGCTCCAAACGTGCGTGTACCTAATAAAACCTGCAAAAGACTCTAAAGAAACACAAATAGACTCTAAAACACACTTATACCATGGTATAAAACCGGTAAAAACCATAATATATCAACATCCTGATCTCAAGGTGAACCCGCTCTTCCAATGCATACTGACTTCTGAACCACTGGTTTGCACAAAACTTCTCTACACAGATCTGCTCTCTGATTGCATATTCATTTCTCTTGACTGCACGACTCCATCCTGAGTCTTGTTTCCATCTGCGCCACATGATACTGCTTGAACTCTGAATCAATAGTAACTACACTCCCGATGCTCAACTGATTCTTGAAACATGGTTTTGCTCCAACTCCCATCACATTGACATCTTAAATTCCCCCCGCGATATGGCTTGAATCTCGACCAATGCCGACTTCTCCATTTGATTTCTTCATATATTATATCTCTGATTCCCAAATCCACCGATTCTGATTGGTTTGCTATACTCTGCTTTATGAACTCATCTGCGCCGACCAATACTCCAGGCTTCCCCACTTTGTCTTGATTTCCCCGATTACGCGACACTGACTCGTCCTCCATCCCTGATACTTGTTCCGCCTTTACTGCTTATCGTTTCCCATAGATACTCTAATAAGATTGATGTTCATCCTTTCAACTAAACCGCCATACTCATACACCTCTCGAACTTTCTTGATCACCGAACTCCACGCTTTTCTGACTCTAAAACTGTTCTTCCCACTGATATCCCCGAACGGACTCCTCCACTGACTTTGATGCTTCTGAATCCCTTTGCTAACTCATCGAACTCATCCGTCTTGATTTCTTCTGCCACTGATACCCAAACTCTTTTCTGAATCCACACTGACTTTCTTGTTGGCTCGGGTCAAACTATTTCCTGAAATAACATCTCGTCTCTCGGGTTCGGGTTCGGTCTCGTGTCCTCGTCGAATCGTCCATCACGTACTACATCAACAACTTTAACAACACTGGAACGGTTAGACCTTCTAACTTACTTCCCGATATCACTTCCTTATAAAAATATAGTTATATAGTCATGTACCCAACGGTCACACATGGCTACTTACCAATATCTTATAATTCCGCTCAATCTCAAGTAATCGGTAACTTATCATTCTAATTACACCAGTCTAATGATTTACTACTTACCGACACACTTATCGCTAACCATCCATTGATATATCATGGTTTTTACCCATTTTAGACCATGATATGGATGTGTTTTAGTGTCTTTTGTCTTTGTTTAGAGTCTTTTACAGGTTAAATCAGGATTGGAGCTAATTGGAGATATTTGGAGCATTTTGGGACTTTTGGGACGTTTTGGCCGAGAGCTTAACTCACTGTTCGTATAATTGATCGTGCGTCGATCGTTGCACTCAAAGCATCGATCGATGCAGTCGCGAGATGGGCCGTACACGTCGGTTTGACAAGTATTGAAGATTTACAAAGAAGCCCAAGATAGTTCCAGTATTTACACAGAAGCCCCATCCGAGATTATGCCTATATAATAGAGTTTTTAGAGTTTTTATTATAAGTTTTGACATACGCTTTATAGTTGGCTTTCATAATTAAGAGCAGAGGATTTTTTAGAGCTTTTGGGGGCTGATCTGAACCTGATTCATCATCTGTATTTGGAGAAGATTTCGAACCCCTTTTACTCTTATTCTTTTATGCAATTTACTTATCATATGATCATGTTTTCATTATCTATGTCTGAGTAGATTCCTAGTTAGGCTTAGGGTTTCTCACATAGGATTTCATGACTTGCTAGACTTGTTTAATTTCAGTTAAGGATTCAAACTATATCTGTTCTTCAATTTAATTGTGCTTAAAGCTAGTTCTAACCTGATCAATTAGAATCTAGATCTTAGGTTGCTAAATACGTCACGGAAGTGGGGTTTAGGGACCAGAACTAATTAAATTGGGCAATTAAACTTTGCGCAAACGGAAGTTTGGTTTAGGATAATTGTGAACATATCAAACTTGGACTTATTGCTAGTTTAATCTGTTAGTTTTCGCAAACGGAAGTTTGGTTTGCTGCACTTAGACTTAGAGAATTATCGCAAAGGAATTTGGTTAATTCTATATCTGTGTTTTGAGTTCTAGAACTGTGCTTAATTAGATCCTTGCTGAATGAACTGTCTGCTAGTCTGATTTCCTGAGAATACCCTAGGTTTGACGCTTTTAATTACTTGCTTTCACAACCAATAATCTCTGCTACTGATTTACTTTCTTGCACTGTTTTCAATACAATCACATTGCTTATTTCTAGTATTCATTCCCTACGGTTTGATTCTCTTGAGACCAAGTGTCCCTGTGGATTCGATAACCCTATATACTACTTTGACATTGCTGTTCACTTGCAGTTTAGTATAGGGATTAAAACTTTGAACCTATCAAGTTTTTGAGTCCTACGGTTTGACAGATATGCTTCCAGCGAAGATTTCGAACCCCTTTTACTCTTATTCTTTTATGCAATTTACTTATCATATGATCATGTTTTCATTATCTATGTCTGAGTAGATTCCTAGTTAGGCTTAGGGTTTCTCACATAGGATTTCATGACTTGCTAGACTTGTTTAATTTCAGTTAAGGATTCAAACTATATCTGTTCTTCAATTTAATTGTGCTTAAAGCTAGTTCTAACCTGATCAATTAGAATCTAGATCTTAGGTTGCTAAATACGTCACGGAAGTGGGGTTTAGGGACCAGAACTAATTAAATTGGGCAATTAAACTTTGCGCAAACGGAAGTTTGGTTTAGGATAATTGTGAACATATCAAACTTGGACTTATTGCTAGTTTAATCTGTTAGTTTTCGCAAACGGAAGTTTGGTTTGCTGCACTTAGACTTAGAGAATTATCGCAAAGGAATTTGGTTAATTCTATATCTGTGTTTTGAGTTCTAGAACTGTGCTTAATTAGATCCTTGCTGAATGAACTGTCTGCTAGTCTGATTTCCTGAGAATACCCTAGGTTTGACGCTTTTAATTACTTGCTTTCACAACCAATAATTTCTGCTACTGATTTACTTTCTTGCACTGTTTTCAATACAATCACATTGCTTATTTCTAGTATTCATTCCCTACAGTTTGATTCTCTTGAGACCAAGTGTCCCTGTGGATTCGATAACCCTATATACTACTTTGACATTGCTGTTCACTTGCAGTTTAGTATAGGGATTAAAACTTTGAACCTATCAAGTTTTTGGCGCCGTTGCCGGGGACTCTTTGAGTCTTCGATAGGACCGAACTTAGGGTTTTACTAGAAATTTTTCGATTTTCGTTTTTGTTTTTCGTTTTTTTTTTATTATTTTGCTAACTTTTTCTCTGTTTCTCTCTGTCGCAGGTACGAATTTCGCCTTGCGTCGATCGTTGCACCCTTGCATCGATCGTTGCTGAGCGATTTGAGATTGAATCGATCGTTGCACTGATAGCATCGATCGTTGCTGGACGATTACAGACAGTTTATGCCAACGCAGAACACTCGAAGTAATCCGAACTCGAGCTTAGTTAATCTCAACCTAGAGGAACTTGGACGTCTAGAGAGGACCATCAGAAGAGAAAAGAGAGAGAGAATGGTTCGAGAACGTTTGATCTTGATACCAGATGCTGAAGGTACCCTGAGGGACCAAGATAACAACCCGTACAATGCTGCTGGGCATCGGGTTGATGCTGAAGGGAATGTCATCCCTGATCCCCCTGAACCTGAGCTACGACCGCCAGGGCAAGCTCAAGGTAGAGAGATGGTAGTTCATGAGAGGACACTAGCTGATTACAATAGACCCGATGAGTTTCATGCAAACCGAGCAGCTCTAGTGCTTCCTGCCTTCGAGAGGAATGATTTTGAGGTAAAAACCATCTACTACCAACTGATGAGGCAGATTGCTTTTCATGGTCTTCAATCAGAGCAGCCTATGGATCACATTGACAAGTTTGAGGACATAGTCACTGGCATGAAGTATGAAGGAGTATGCCCGGATTATCTGTTCCTTAAGCTATTTCCGCACAGTCTTGCTGGAGACGCTAGTGCATGGCTGAGACAACTGGCACCTGGTCAGTATACTACTTGGGCAGCCTTAAAGAGTGAGTTCCTGCGCCACTTCTACGATGCTGCGCGCTCAGATCAGTCCAGACAGGACATACTCACTTTTTCCCAAGGAGCTGTGGAGCCTTTGACAACCGCCTGGATGAGATTTAAGCAATATCAGCGTGATTGTCCACACCATGGATTCACAGAAGTACAGCTGATTGGTATTTTCTTCAGAGGAATAGATCTTCCTTATCAGACTGCTCTGGATAATTCCAGTGATGCCAATTTCAGCACCAGAACTCCTACACAAGCTAAACGGTTGATAGAGAATCTGATTGGCAGCAACAGTTGCAAGACGATGGATGAAAGGAGGAAGAAATCTGGTGGAACCGTAGAGAATTCTGATATAGCTAACATAAGATCCAGATTGGACACAGTTTACAATCTTCTGACAAGTAAAAAAGCTGTCCACTTTGCCCAAGATGTAGAGGTGATTCAGACTGAGGAGGACACTCAGGAAGAAGATGTGAATTTCATAGGAGGTTCCGGTTTCCAAGGTAGTAGATTTAACAATCAACATGGGAACAAATTCTCAAATGGAGGACGGAATGGTGGTTTTCAGAAGACCTATGGACAAGGTACTCAGAGAACCTATGGATCTACATCCTATCAGACTCCTCCTGCACCTACAGCCCATGAGAGCAAAATGGAGGCTATGATGGAGCAAATGATGGAAAGTCAAACCAAGCTTTCTGTAGACAACAACAAGAAGCTGGACGCTGTCTATCAGGACCTCAATGGGAAGTTTGAGACATTGAGCACTCACATGAAGCAGTTGGACACTCAGGTGAATCAGATGTCCAGCTCACTGAAAGGAAAAGGAGTTGCAGACACTCATATTAAGTCCTGTTCTGTACTGATTAATGATGGATCTTATCTAGGGGAGAAATTTGAGCTAAGTACAGCTGAGTTGGTGACTGAGGAAGAATTTTCGGATTTCTGTGAAAAACTCTCGGGTGGAAGTTGTGATGATCGCGATGCAACGATCGATACACATCTGGCATCGATCGATGCGGGTCGTGAACAAGCAGAGAATCCGTGGGATGAAAATGAGATTGATGCAGAACTAGCCCGCCTATTCCCTGATACATCTGAAATCACTCCAGAGGATGTTTATGCACGAACTATTTGGCACTGTCCCAAGGTGTCTGAAGTGATTAGACAAGAGATTGAAGAGCTGAAAAGGCTAGAAAAGAGTGGTGAAGACTTGGAAGAAATTCCATCATCTAATGATCCACCTTATCATCCATGTGTTCAGAAATATTTGAACAAGATGTTGCCATTAGATGAAGAGCTGAAAGAATGGGTGATAGTAGTTCCTCAGCATATTAGTGATGTTCTGTTAACTAAGGTCCCAAAGAAACTGCCTGATCCTGGAGTCTTTGTACTTGATTGTTCTATCTTTGAAGATAGTTTTAGGCGTTCTCTGTGTGATTTAGGAGCTACTGGGAGCATAATGCCTTACTCTGTGGCAGAGAAGCTGGGTATGTTGGATTTTGCTCCTACTAGGACACGTCTTATCCTAGCTGATCAGTCCATGCGAGTTCCTGAAGGGATCCTTATTGATATTCCGGTAAGAGTTGGAAATTACTTAGTTCCAACGGACTTCCTTGTGCTGAAATATGCCTGCGATCCGGATGAAGCTTTATTGCTTGGGAGACCATTCTTGGCTACAGCAGGAGCTGTGATTGATGTTAGACAGAGTCTAATAGACCTCCACCTGGGAGATGAGACACTGCGATATGAGATGGAGAAGCTGCGGAAGCCACTGATAGATGGACAGACTTTCAAGATCTTGGAAGCAGATGATGAGCAGCTGAATGAGACTGTGATAATAGATCCTGGAGCGCATTTTACTCCATCTTTTCTTGGACTGAAGCATTCTGCAACAGCCTATTCTCCGCCATGGATGAGGAGACTTGAACAGAGACAGAAAAAGTCTCTGTCAGGATCTTCCGGAGCCTGAAAGATCTTGCGCGTCCGGTCAAGCTATTGACCTTAAACAAGCGCTGGGTGGGAGGCAACCCACCGATAGGTACTAGTGTTTTTCTTTTTAATTTTTGGTGTTTTTGTTAGGATTTTACGTTTGTTTTTGTTTCTGGTGCAGTCATGTTTGCAGGTCTCGGATTAAATCGCAGTGCAGCGATCGATGCATTTCTGCATCGATCGTCACAACACGAAAGGAATCGCATTGCAGCGATCGTTGCGGCCCTGAGCAACGATCGACCATACACGAAAGTCGCCAAGTAACGGTCGATGCATCTAATGCACCGATCGATGCTGTGCGACAGAGGTAACCCGACAGACATAAACTCACCTTTTCAAAATTTTTTCTTTTATTTTCTTTTTACCGATCCTTCGCTGGACACTACTGGGGACAGTGTGTCTTAAGTGTGGGGGAGGTGCTACTGACGTTTATCTTTCTGTTTTCTTAAGAGTCAGTCCGTTTTTCAAAATTTTTTGTTGAGTCAAAATTGTTTAAGTAAGAAACTATGATTTTCTGAGGAGATTTACAAAACTTGCAGGAACTTAAGTAACCATTGGGATGAAGTTGCAGGATCTATCTCTGACTATTAGAAAACTCCATCACAGATCAACCTACTGGGAACACCCATATCACTTCAGGTACCAGAGGATCCTTTACTGACTTCACCCCTAATACTGACTTAGATTTTCTCACCTAAGGGCTTGGTATACTTTATGTCGGATTCCCTGTTAGTTCTGACACAGCCTGTAAACCTGACCTATTTAGTCCCCTTCTCCCCTTCTATAAAGTAAAAAAAAAAAAAAGATAATAAACTGAGGATGAGTTAGTAACTCCGAAGTGGTCATGGGAATGGTAGCAAACACTATTTTCTCTCATGTGATCCATGGAATGTGTCCAAAGTACACCCCATAACGGGAAGAACACTGATAAAAAAAATAAAATGATACCCAGTGGGGAAAAATCAGTTGTTAAAGAAGGGAAAGAGAAGAAAGGGACTAGAGAAAGATAGTATGGTGGTCTAGAGCTGATTAGGTAAGAATCCATGTGCCTTTAGATCGATACTCCTTAGGTGAGACCGCACTTAAATACTTGCAGAAGTCAGTAGGGTGAATTTGAATGCTTGAATGTGATTGTGGAGTTTACCTAGGACAGTTGCTAAGTGCGGGGGAAGTACATGTTGGTCTTGATATCCTGTGATTGATTCTTTCAGTGGTTTACTAAGGGGAATCTGAGTATTGTAGCTTCTAAGATGAAATGAGTTTCTGAAGATTTTTCAAACCTCTTCACCATGTTTTAGTTCTATGTTTTGCTTGAGGGCAAGCAAAGGCTAAGTGTGGGGGAGTTGATATATCATGGTTTTTACCCATTTTAGACCATGATATGGATGTGTTTTAGTGTCTTTTGTCTTTGTTTAGAGTCTTTTACAGGTTAAATCAGGATTGGAGCTAATTGGAGATATTTGGAGCATTTTGGGACTTTTGGGACGTTTTGGCCGAGAGCTTAACTCACTGTTCGTATAATTGATCGTGCGTCGATCGTTGCACTCAAAGCATCGATCGATGCAGTCGCGAGATGGGCCGTACACGTCGGTTTGACAAGTATTGAAGATTTACAAAGAAGCCCAAGATAGTTCCAGTATTTACACAGAAGCCCCATCCGAGATTATGCCTATATAATAGAGTTTTTAGAGTTTTTATTATAAGTTTTGACATACGCTTTATAGTTGGCTTTCATAATTAAGAGCAGAGGATTTTTTAGAGCTTTTGGGGGCTGATCTGAACCTGATTCATCATCTGTATTTGGAGAAGATTTCGAACCCCTTTTACTCTTATTCTTTTATGCAATTTACTTATCATATGATCATGTTTTCATTATCTATGTCTGAGTAGATTCCTAGTTAGGCTTAGGGTTTCTCACATAGGATTTCATGACTTGCTAGACTTGTTTAATTTCAGTTAAGGATTCAAACTATATCTGTTCTTCAATTTAATTGTGCTTAAAGCTAGTTCTAACCTGATCAATTAGAATCTAGATCTTAGGTTGCTAAATACGTCACGGAAGTGGGGTTTAGGGACCAGAACTAATTAAATTGGGCAATTAAACTTTGCGCAAACGGAAGTTTGGTTTAGGATAATTGTGAACATATCAAACTTGGACTTATTGCTAGTTTAATCTGTTAGTTTTCGCAAACGGAAGTTTGGTTTGCTGCACTTAGACTTAGAGAATTATCGCAAAGGAATTTGGTTAATTCTATATCTGTGTTTTGAGTTCTAGAACTGTGCTTATTTAGATCCTTGCTGAATGAACTGTCTGCTAGTCTGATTTCCTGAGAATACCCTAGGTTTGACGCTTTTAATTACTTGCTTTCACAACCAATAATTTCTGCTACTGATTTACTTTCTTGCACTGTTTTCAATACAATCACATTGCTTATTTCTAGTATTCATTCCCTACAGTTTGATTCTCTTGAGACCAAGTGTCCCTGTGGATTCGATAACCCTATATACTACTTTGACATTGCTGTTCACTTGCAGTTTAGTATAGGGATTAAAACTTTGAACCTATCATCCATCTATATGAGTTTCTAACCAAACCTTAAGAGTCCTCTAAACAAACCAACAATGCGATAGTTCTCAAATGCACCTTCTAACAATCTAGCAATTCCATCCATAACCGGTCCACAATCTAGCAACTTAACGAGATGATTAATTCAGCAATCTCAATTAACCACCTACCAACCTAGCAAGGCAATCAATCATACACAATCAATCAAGCAAATCGGCGATTGCAGTTGTATCTTAGGGTTCTGATGGAAACCGTCTGTTCGGACCATAATCTATTTTCACATCGTAACTATATTGCATTCACAACCATCATGAGTATGCAATATAACCACTATGCTACTCAAAAAGACAACTGAAATATTCCATATCCACTACGTAAACAAAACATCTATTCACCATATAGAGTTTTAGATATGTAGGTCCGTCGGAGTCTACATACTAGCGGTTACCAATTCGTCCCACAACGAGTTAGAGCCCTTACTTACCTGGACCTAATCTATTTCCTAATTTCCAACATGAGTGGTACAACTCATGTGGATCCTAACCGACAGGTGCGCCAGGAGGATGGAATGAGTGCGGTGGTGGTGGCGGAGCAACGCGGTCTCGATCATGACAGGAAAGAGAGCGCAATGTTCATCTCGGCCGCAAATGTGACAAGTCAGAATCTGCGTCAATGCGGCGGTGGCGGGTATGCTCAGCCAAATAACCGGCACCGAATAGAAATGAAAGACACGTGGCACCGCAAGCAAGGAACGAAGAGTCCAATGCGTCAGACTGGTGGTCGAATAGCAGGCGGTGGTAGCTCCCATATCCCGAGAATGTACTTGATCGCCATGTCATCGGGGATGAATATCGATGGTACGCGCTACTGACGGTGGTACTCTGGATGTAATCATATCATAAGGAAGCTATGGAATGGGTGGAGCGATAACGGGCTCGACACCGGTAATCACATACTCCGGAATAGGCTGCGAAATATGGGAACGCTCCGCAAGATAGAAGTATGGACCTGGACTAGCTGCAGTAAATCCAATGGATTCAATGTCTTCCATGCTGATGCCGCTCATCTTGTTGTCGCACCCACACACACACACCAATCCTCCTAGGAAACCTCTGCTGTGTGACTGCAACAAAACACCAAATGATTAGCACAATCCTAATAAATTTTCTATCATACCCTTTTCCCCGGATTGACGGACGCGACTCGGATTCCTAATGGTTGTACTGGCGACACATTCTGACTCGATAAAACATTGAAATCTTTAAAAACCCGGAATTTTCGAACCCATGACAAACCATGCTCTGATACCACCTTTTTGTAACGCCCCCTTCCCATTTTCCGATGAGCGACGAGCTGACCGGCCAACAATCAAACAAGAACATGACCGATCGAACCCGAGCAGTCATACGAGAAGATTTTGTCACAATACGAAAGCCAAAGACAATCGGGTTTGAGACAAAGGCTCGAACCAAACCATCTTTGACTCCGTTTACCTCGTTTCCACGATACGAGGCTGTTCAACCCGTTCCGCTTCCACGAGTTGTGTTCGGTTCGGACGAAACCGTATATCAGGGAATTATTCCATTTTTATTACTTGAAAAATATAAATCTTATTCATAACAATATACGGTCTAATACAAAAAATTTAGCGGAATATTCCAACAAAATCCGAAACCGAAAGTACAGTCAAAATGCGTAACAACCGATACCCAATGCCAACCCGAGACTACTCTGAGTGTCCTACGCGTACGCCAAGTTACGCCAAACCTGAAAACCCCAAAAGAGTCTAATGAGCCATCTAAGATTACCCAGTGAGACGGCTCCCAACTAAAGGCTGCTATCAATCTAATAGTCTCGCCCAAACCCAAAATAACAATCAAGTATAATAGCCGATCACGTGCTACCAAGACGTGATGAGCTCCACAACACACAAGCATTATAACAACACAATCATCAACGAAGGGAATCGAGAACACTGCGGCACATGTTCTTGATTAGACTCGATCTATCTATCGCGGCACTACACAACTCCACACCATCTGGGCCCATTTAGCAAACTCGGTGACTTCCACAGGAACACTTAGCTGCCGCCACGGTAGCTAAAACCTCCCACGACTCCTAGACGGTAACACGAAGTCCAACGGCTAGGAAACCGTTCTCCGTCCATCGATACACGGTGACTCAAGTTGCCCCCGGCAACCCGAGTTTCCATGCAGTCCGGCCCTAGGACGGGACCCCGTATTCTCCGGACCACACACCTACCGGCGTCACTCAGTTGGTTAACACCATAACCAGCACCACTGCCTGAAGGCACGTGTCCGATCAGGTAACTACTCGTGGATCCAATCGGGTCGGAAGTACCGAAACGCCCCCTCTAGACTTGCGGGATCTAACGCGCCCTATAGAGTCTTAATAACAGTAATGTAAACAAGCAAACTCACTGAGACTCTATCACGCAATATGAACAAGGTCAAATAGAACTACCATCACAATCCCCAGTCTATCCCGCAAGTCCTATCACCAACCTCCACATCACCCGACCTTACGCTTACTCGGTCCCACACCAGATTAAGTGTCTACCAGTACAGTCTACACGGTCCAACACCGAAGTAGATACACAAACAAGCAAACAAGAGTCTACTCGGCCCAACACCAAAGTAGATACACAAACAAGCAAACAGCAGTCTACTCGGCCCAACATCAAAGTTGATACACAATCACACAAACAGCAGTCTACTCGGTCCAACACCGAAGTAGATAAACAATCACACAAGCAATACTCACAACACCACACAAACAATGATTTAGGTTTATTAGTCTTTTAACCTTTTCTTAACCTTCACTCATTCAATCCTTAACCTTTACTCATTCAATCCTTAACCTTTACTCATTCAGTCCGCTGCCTTGGGATTAGTGGATTACTAATCCCGTAGACGGCTCATCAATCACACACTTCTTTACTTATCATTTCCTTAGTAGCTTTTAATACGTCTTCGATCTGTCAGTTTAGAGTTAGTAAAATTACTAACTCCCCGACATCTCATTATTCATTAACTTTCATTCATTACCTTTAACCCGACTAATTAACCCACCCCGTTATTATATTCTAAGTGTGTTATGCTCTCTAACCGTATTTTAATCAACTCATACTTTCTCGTATATAGATTCCTTTATATGCGTTCTTAAATACTTATATATACATATACGTTCTAGCATGCCATTCTGTATGCATCACCCAATCAAGCAATCAACGAACTATCCCAATCAAGCAACAACGAACTATCAACGATTACTGAAATAGGCGAACTAGCATGCATCCCTTACCCTAACCATCTCATTGATTAACCGAGTTATTAAATCAAATTAGCCGTTCTAACCAATTCAATCAATCGGGTATGCAACCTAAACTACGGTTTATAAATTACGGATCTATATGATCTTAACTAAATGCAACACACAATTAGCCGACTCACAGTGTTATTATGACGAAGGACGGATGGATTGACGGACTAGCGGAACAAAGAGTCCCGGCACGAACCCAATGTTGGGAATGTCCTGAAATCACACTTGTAATCACTCTAGAGATAGTTGTGTTGTCGAGATTAGACATTCATACAATACTAGATGGTCATAATGTTTTGCTAGAAACCACTTGTGATATGTGAGTTGTGAACTCATTACTAGTATTATATGACCTACAGGGTCACACACCTAAGCAAACTGGATGTACTTCATGTGGGAATGATCATTAATGTAATGATCAAATGTGTATTTGATACACATTAATATAAGTGTTTTGAGGGTGTGTCGATCGACACAAGTGTTGTGTCGATCGATGCAAAGGCGCATATCGAAACAATGTTTCGATTTAATGACTTAATTAATCTCGGTTCGGTCCGGGTGATTAATTAGGTTTTCCCAGGTCTATATATATATGATATAGCACGACCTGGAGCATAACTTTAGCCTAATCGCAGCCGCCTCTCAGAAACAGACGTATCCCAGAGATCCGATCTCCCGGCACTAGCATCCCGGTGGATTCCAGTTTGTGTGCGTGTGGATACCAGTAGAGGCGCAGCACTTGAGGCGCTTTAAAGATCTCGATTATTTGTTCATCTTCCGCTGCTAAACTCCAGGTAACTCGAGATCTGATGTAGATTCAATATACCTAGACCTGGATCATAGGCTTGGAATTATACCTAGGATTGCTAATTGTGATTATAACTGCTAGAAATTCTTACAGTGGTATCAGAGCCTTAGGGTTTATTCTATTGAATCCTGTAGCATGTTGATTAGATTAGTTGAATCTGGATCACTGTATATTTGATATGCATGCTAAAATTGAGTTTTGATCAAATAATCTCGGCTATGGTTTTTGTTCGAAAACGTTTTAGGGTTTTTCGCATGGTGTCGATCGATGCCAATCCGGCGTCGATCGACACAGGGCGAAAACCCGAATAAAACTTAGGTTTCGCCTAGTGACGATCGACACAAGAGTTGTGTCAGTCGACACAAACCTCGCGAAATTGAGGAATCGGTTCAATTGGATTGGACCGGTTATCGAGCTTGGTTGATAATGGTTAAACGCTAAGAACGGTTTATTGCGATTGGTTTGATTTGGTTGGTATCGACCGACGCTAATGTAGCGTCGATCGACACTGACCGGTTGTCAAAATCGAATCAATTTGATTGATCGGTTATCGCAAATTGGTTTCGGTAGAAGTGTATCGATCGACACTAAAGTAGCATCGGTCGACACAGTCTCTGGTGATTTCGGTTATTGAACCTGACATCACATAACCGAACCAAACTTAACCCAAATTCTTAGAACAATTAAAACATAAGAAAATTAGTTGTTTTAATAAATTATAATCCTTCTAAGATACATATATGATGTGTATATTAGATTTCCTCAACTAAATATCAAGTATATTTAGATGTCTTCCCGATCTTGTCAACTGTCAAGACTTTTTTCATTGTGCGATAGACTTGCAGTGCAAGATGTCCATAATTACATGAGTAAGACAGGAGATAATCGTGTTGATGGACTTGCAGTGCAAGACATAAACAATTACATGACTCAAAAGATTGGTTTACTTGAATGGGCCATCAAAATCGTTTTGGGCTCAGAGACATCATGTGGATTGGACATGAGATGTCAGTCCACAACCAAGAGTTATATTGGATATAACTAGCAAAGTTGTTGCTTACCTAGACAACTAAAATTTGGGCGATAGCCGGTGGCTCACTCAAGTTTCAGTGAAGTATGGGTCTTGGATCATTATATTCATTTGAGGAAACATTGTTTGAATATAATGCGAGTTTTCTTAATAGTTAAGAATTCTCATTTCTTGAACATCATAACTAAACCTCTCTTGTTTTCAGCTATGTCTAGCACAAACCATCATAACAATTTCTCCCTGCGATCCGTCCTTGAGAAGGACAAGTTAAATGGATCCAACTTTCTTGAATGGTATCGAAACTTGAGAATTGTTCTCAAACAGGAGAAGAAGGACTATGTCCTTGAGAAAGTTCTCCCCAAAAAGTACCGAGCCAATGCCTGGCAGTCATATAAGGATGCTTGGGATAAGCATTCTAATGATGTGGTCGATGTGTGTTGTCTCATGTTGGCTACCATGAACTCGGACTTGCAGAAGCAATATGAGTACGTGGAGTCGCCGATAGAGATGATCACTGGCCTGAAAAGCATGTTTCAGGAGCAGGCACCAACTCAGAGATACCATTAAGTCTCTAATTGAGTGAAAGCTACCAAAGGACGAACCAGTTAGTCCTCATGTCATTAAGATGATGGGTTATATTGATAACCTGGGGAAACTGGATTGTCCCATTAGCCAAGAGTTGGCTACTGACATCATTCTGCAGTCACTGCCGTCAAGCTATGATCATTTTGTAATGAAATACAATATGAAAAACTTGACAAAGACTTTGACTGAGTTGCATGGGATGCTCAAGACTGCTGAACCTAACATCAAGAAGGACACCCCAAATGTCCTTATGGTACAAAAGGGTAATAAGTTTAAGAAACTTGGTAAGAACAAAGGTGATGGCAAGATGAGCTCGATTGTGAATCCAAGCGTGTCTGGCCATGCTCCTAAGGTTAAACCTGGTCCTTCTGAAGATGTTAAGTGCCATTATTGTAATGGTTATGGGCATTTGAAAAGAAACTGCAATAAATTCCTGGAAGATTATGAGAAGCTGAAGAAGACGTACGAGACTTCTTCTTCAGGTACTATGTCATAGAAGTAAATGTTACTTCTTATGGTTCTACTTATTGGGTATTAGATACCAGCTGTGGTACTCATATTTTGTGAAAATATGCAGGGCCTAAGCAAAAGTAGGATTTTGGAGATAGGACAAGTGGACCTGCGCGTGGGAAATGGAGCAAGAGTTGTTGCATTAGCCGTAGGAACATTTCATTTGTTTTGCCTTCTGGCTTGGTTTTGAACTTAAGAAATGCTACTATGTACCTGCTATAAGCAGAAATACTATTTCTATTCCTTGTTTGGATATAGAAGGATATCAGTCTTCAAATTAAGAATAAGTGTTATTCATTTGATTACAATGATATGTTTTATGGTAGCGGTCCATTAGAGAATGGACTTTATGTTCTAAAACAAAACGTGTCTATCTATAACATTAGTACCAAAAGATTCAAGTCAAATGATACGAATCAAACTCTTTCTCTGGCATTGTCGTTTGGGCAACATAAATGAGAAACAGATTCAGAAGATCCATAGTGATGGGCTTTTGGGCTCATTTGATTATGAATCATATGAGAAATACGAATCTTGTTTATTAAGCAAAATGACTGAGGCCCCTTTCAACAAAAGGTAGTGTCGATCGACACAAAAGGTGCGTCGGTCGACACAGGTCGCGAACAAACAGAATGAAAGGGCCAGAGACTTATTGGGCTTTATACATACGGATGTGTATGGCTCGATGAGCAAAAGTGCTAGAGAAAACTTTCAGTGCTTCATTACCTTTACTGATATTTTCAGTAGGTATGGTTATGACTATTTAATGAGACATAAATCGGCATCTTTGAAAAGTTCAAAGAGTTACAGAATGAAGTACATAATCAACTTGTCAAAAGTATTAAATCTCTACGATGAGATCGTGGAGGTGGATACTTAAGCTAAGAATTCAGTGATCATCCGAGAGATTGTGGAATTGTTTCACAACTCACTCCTCCTGAATCGGACTTTATTAGATATGGTTCGATCAATGATGAGTCACTCAGATCTTCCAATATCCTTTTAGGAATACGCTCTAGAAACGTCTGCGTTTGCATTAAATAGGGTTCCATCAAAATCAGTTAAAAAGACACCACATGAGATGTGGACTGGAAATGTTCCTAATTTGTCTTTCATGAAGATTTGGGGTTGTGAGGCTTGCATAAAACGTTGAATCTCTGATAAGCTCACACCCAAATCCGATAAGTGCTACTTCATTGGCTATCTTAACGAGACCAAGGCATGTTGCCTTTACAACCGGTCCGAGAACAAATTGTTTGTTGCTCGGAACTATGTTTTCTTGAGAAAGATTTTCTTTCAAGAAGAACAGTGGGAGTAAAGTACAACTCGAAGAAATTCGAGAATCAGAGGAGACTGCTCAACCTGATGAGGAAGAGCAGCAGTTGGATCTACAAAGAGTTGTAGAACCTGCACATGTGATGCCTAAAGTTTGCAAAGGATCTGGTGAGTTTCTGAGGAAGTGTCGATCGACACAAAGGTGTATCGATCGACACAGATCGCGAACCAAAATACTGATTTTGGTTTGACTTAATCAACTACGGTTTAAATCTTGGTTAATTAGGTCGTGGTAAAAGTCTATATATATGAGATATGTGCATGACTTTTACACAAACCTGAAGCTCACAGATCCGAAAGGATCCGTCACGAACCCGAGAAATGTGGATTTCTCGTAACCAATTGCAATGATCTATTGATCATTGAAAGTGACGGGCCTGCGAATTTTGAAGAAGCAATGATGAGCCCTGACTCCGAAAATTGTAATATTCTGATATACAAAGCTAGGTTGGTGGCAAAAGGTTTCAAGTAAATTCATGGTATTGACTATGATGAAACCTATTGCCTAGTCACTATGCTTAAGTCCATTCGGATTCTCCTAGCAACCGCCACTCATAATGGTTATGAGATCTGGCAGATGGATGTGAAAACTATTTTCCTTACCGGAATTCTGGAAAAGGATGTGTACATGACACAACCTGCAGTTTTCATTGATCCTAATGAAGCTAGGAAGGTATGCAAGCTTCATCGATCCATTTATGGATTGAAGCAAGCATCTCGGAGTTGAAATCTTCGTTTTGATGAAGAAGTTAAAAGGTTTAATTTCATCAGGAACGAAGAGGAACCGTGTGTTTACAAGATGACTAGTGGGAGCGCAGTTACATTTCTAGCATTATATGTTGATAACATACTGCTTCTCGGAAATGGAGTTCCACTGTTTCAGTCTGTTAAGACTTGACACGAAAGTTGTTTTTTGATGAAAAATATGGGAGAAGTCGTATACATTCTTGGAATAAGAATCTATAGAGATAGATTGGACAAGTTAAATTGATTGTGTCAAGATACTTATGGTGATAAGGTCTTGCACAGGTCCAGTATGCATAATTCCAAGAAGGGCTTCATGCCAATGACACTTGGCATTACTCTTTGCAAGACGCAGTGTCCTTCGACGCGTGCTGAGCAAGAGCGAATGAGGGTCAGACTACTTCTAGAGGCATTAGATGTCTTAAGATGTGATCTTAATTTTAGTGGGAGTCATTGTTGTTGATTTTAGTTATGACATGATGTTCGTGTAAACATAATTTGATTATGTTAATGAAATCTGACATCAGTATTATTTAATTATTTTATTAAATAATAGTTCCAAAGTAATTTATGACATTTTATAGGTCATCAAGTATGTGACTTGATCATGAAACTCTATAAATGATAAATGACATAAATTATGATGGTCCCTAGTCAAGGTTGTTAAAGTGGGACATTAACAACCGCGTGAGACTAGTATGTGAGGTGATTGATGACTAAGTTTCATGGAGTCATTAATAAGAGTATTAAAGTCAATCACATAGATATGTGTTGGAAAATACAGGATCGGACATGACCCGCTAATGAAAACTCCACAGGATAGTTATATAAGTGTCATAAGAGTTTTCATTACGACTATAGAGTATAGTCCTTAGATCTGAGTTCATCATGTTTTCTTACATATGAATTGGTCCGCTTTAACCTTGTCAAACGTCAGCCGTAACTGGTGACTATAAAGGCATTGATTGGGCGTATCATGAAGTGTGTGAAGGAACATGGATGGAACAAGATGGGATTTGTCCCTCCTATATAACAGGAGATAAATATCTCAGGGCCTATCGAAGATTTGATACTGAGAAATGTGTGGCCACACTCAAACGAGGTGATTGTCAGTCGTTTGTCCTGTCAGTATAAATCGGAGTTCGATGAACATGATATTGGCTTAATAAGGATGACACAGATCTTGCCTTATGCCAAATCGAGATATAGAGACGAAGGGATTATAGGAATAGATGATTCCAGTACAAGTGGGAGATTGTTGGGAATGTCTTGAAATCACACTTGTAATCACTCTAGAGATAGTTGTGTTGTCGAGATTAGACATTCATACAATACTAGATGGTCATAATGTTTTGCTAGAAACCACTTGTGATATGTGAGTTGTGAACTCATTACTAGTATTATATGAACCTACAGGGTCACACACCTAAGCAAACTGGATTTACTTCATGTGGGAATGATCATTAATGTAATGATCAAATGTGTATTTGATACACATTAATATAAGTGTTTTGAGGGTGTGTCGATCGATGCAAAGGCGCAGATCGAAACAATGTTTCGATTTAATGACTTAATTAATCTCGGTTCGGTCCGGGTGATTAATTAGGTTTTCCCAGGTCTATATATATATGATATAGCACGACCTGGAGCATAACTTTTAGCCTAATCGCAGCCGCCTCTCAGAAACAGACGTATCCCAGAGAGATCCGATCTCCCGGCACTAGCATCCCAACGGATTCCAGTTTGTGTGCGTGTGGATACCAGTAGAGGCGCAGCACTTGAGGCGCTTTAAAGATCTCGATTATTTGTTCATCTTCCGCTGCTAAACTCCAGGTAACTCGAGATCTGATGTAGATTCAATATACCTAGACCCTGGATCCTAGGCTTGGAATTATACCTAGGGTTGCTAATTGTGATTAGAACTGCTAGAAATTCTTACACCCAACGCTAACCCGAACCTTCCCCAAACCTTCGTTGCTTTGACCCGACCTTGACCCGCACTTGACCGTACCGTTGACCGAATAATTCTGATCGAGCCTCCAGATCATCTTCTCTCTCCTCATTTTCCCTCTCCTCCGGTTCTCTCTCTCTTTCCTCCGGTTCTCTCTCTTTCTATTCCGGTTATCCTCCCTCTCTCTCTTCTTCTTCACGCCTCTCTCTCTCTCTTCTTCTTCTACTTCACGCCTCTCTTCTCTCTCTCTCTCTCTCTATTCCGGTTATCCTCCCTCTCTCTCTTCTTCTTCACGCCTCTCTTCTCTCTCTCTCTCTCTCTCTCTCTCTCTCTCTCTCTCTCTCTCTCTCTCTCTCTCTCTCTCTCTCTCTCTCTCTCTCTCTCTCTCTCTCTCTCTCTCCCCTTCTTCTTCCTCCCCTCCTCCGGCTTCTTCTCCTCCTCTTTCTCCTCCTCCGGCTTCTTCTTTTTCTCTTCCTCCTCCTTCTTCTTCTCCTTCTTCTCCCACGCCTTTCTTCCTCTCCTTCTATTCTTTCTCTCTTCTTTATTGTGTTTTTGGTTGTGTGGTGAGAATGAGAGGGTGAGGGTCTCTTTATATAGCAAACTCTAAGTGCTTAGATGTAGCCATGTGTCCATCCACTCTTCTCCCTTATTCTTCTGCCACGACACCTCCCATGCAGGGCCACAAATAACTCATTTTGGTATCCATTTCACCTATGCAAAGCCCATGTAGAAGCCCTTTAGTTTAGGCCAAAAACTTCTTGTAGGTTCATTGAACCAAAAACCTTTCAAGGCCTCTTCTTTCTTCTTGCATCATTTTCGTGGTACAATCCCATTAATGGGCTTGAAACAGGTCCATAATGACTTCAGCTAGCAGCTCTGATCAGCCTAAACCAAGCCCAAGCTTCCTAGATTTTAATTTGGATTTTTAGTCATTAATTACCCATTAATGATCTAAAATTTATAACTTGATCTAGGCTTCGTATCTTGCTTAATCCTTTTAACCATAGCTTTTACATCTTCTAATGGAGCTCTGGTCAATATTTCATAATTTTTGGTGGACTTTAGAGGGTCCTCTCGCTTGCCCGAACATTGTATCGGTTTCTCGTAAAAACCGGTTTTACGTTTAATATTTTAAAAACTCTTTAGCTGCTTCTATCAATCCACCAAGCCTGATTTTCAGTTTCCAGATGCTCTTTTATGAATTTATAAATTTTAATCACCTCAAACGGACACTCGTAGCTCCGGTTATGAATTTTACAAGTTTTGTCGGTTTTATTTGTTTCCTTTCCCGATAATTCGAAAAACTCTTCTATGGTCCGTTTTCACCACTCTTGGTCTTCTAAATGATTTCTTTTAAAAAAAGAATAAAAATTTACC
The DNA here is from genome assembly GCA_030180135.1 of Orychophragmus violaceus. Lineage (NCBI taxonomy): Eukaryota > Viridiplantae > Streptophyta > Magnoliopsida > Brassicales > Brassicaceae > Orychophragmus > Orychophragmus violaceus. The sequence continues at coordinate 8,491,926 of CM058236.1, forward strand.
CGTATTAGCTTCCGGCTCACATTTTGGTAAAATTACCAAAATGCCCCTTAACTCTGGGAAATTACAGAAATACCCCTCATTGACTTCTTGACTGCCCGTTGACCAATTCTTGATACAGGGTATTACAACCAGTGCAATGCAATTACATTGAGAAGTGGTAAAGAGGTCGTTCCTGTTCAGAAAAAATGTCTAAGTTTGGAAGAAATCGTTGAGATTGAGGAGTTGGAAGATGATATTCGCGAGTTGCAGAGAGCGTTGACCGATGTACCCCAACATCGATTGACGCAGAACGTTAATCGAGAATTTAAAACCAAGCTCGACGCAGAGGTCGTTGCACCTGAGCCGAGCGTCGACCGACGCACTCCTAGTGTCGATCGACGCACTGGCCCTGTACAGTAATCAGACGTAGAGAAGCTGAAGAAAGCTGATGAGAGAGTCTACAAGCCTAAGGTTTCCTTCTCTAAGAATCCAAGGAAGTCTAAGTACGAGTTGTAGTTGGCTAAATGCAGGAGATCATGAATAAGTTGTTGATTGAAGTACCTTTGATTGATGCTCTGAAGACTACTCCTGTGATGAAGAGATGTCTCAAGGACATGCTTTTTTGTAACATGACTAATGAGGAGAGTGTACTGATGATCTCAGAGGTATGTAGTGCTGTGATTCAAGGATGGATTCCTTAGAAACTAAAAGATCCAAGGAGCTTTGTATTGGATTGTTTTATCTACAGAGATACATTTGAGAGGTCATTGTGTGATCTTGGTTCAAGTGTGAACCTTATGCCCTTCTTTATTGCTAAGAAGGTTGGGATGACATATTTATGCCTACTAGAATCTCATTGTTTCTAGCTGACATGACTATCCGGATCCCTAAAGGAGTGTTGGAGGATGTGCCAATCAGGATTGGTAATTGTGTGATTCCTACAGACTTTGTGACTCTGCAGTATGGAGAGGAAGCAAAGGATCCACTTATCTTGGGTAGACCATTCTTAGCTACTGTTGGTGCGATGACTGACTGCAAGAAGGGGACTATCATTCTGAATGTGGGTGATCTGAAGATGAGTTTTGATATAGATAAGCTGGTGAAGAGACCAACCATCGATGGACAGACCTTTTATGTGGACACTCTCAGTGATTTGGCAGAAGAATTCTTTCATAGGACACATGCTGAGGATCCGTTGGAAAGAGCTCTGCTAAGCTCAGTACTGGAATTGGAGCATTTTGAAGACGATCATGCATCTGTTATGCTAGATTGATGGATTCAACAGAGCAAGTCATGCAGTTGGAAGTGCAGAACGAGCCATTGCATAGATCGACACACCATGTGCATCGATCGACGCAGATCGCATCTGACTGGGCAGAAGAAAAGGCTCCGAAAATTGAACTCAAACAACTTCCATCCGGGCTAGGGTACGCATTTCTTGGACCAAATTCGACATATCCAGTGATTATTAATGCTTCCTTAAACAACGTAGAGACTTCCTTACTGCTGAGCAAGTTGCGCAAGTATCGCAAAGCTCTTGGATATTCTCTTGATGAGATTTCAGGTATCTCTCCGGAGCTTTGCATGCATAGGATACATCTTGAGGATGAGACAAAGTCATCTATTGAGCATCAGAGGAGGTTGAATCTGAATCTAAAGGAAGTGGTGAAGAAGGAGATTACGAAATTGATGGATGTTGGAATCATAAATCCTATCTATGACAGTGATTGGGTCAGTCCAGTACATGTTGTGCCTAAGAAAGGAGGTGTCACTGTGGTTAAGAATGAAAAGAACGAGCTGATTCCTACAAGGAGTGTGATTGGACACCGGATGTGCATTGATTACAGGAAGCTGAATGCTGCGACTAGGAAAGATCACTTCCCCTTACCTTTTATTGATCAGATGCTGGAAAGGTTAGATAATCACCCTTACTCGATGGGTACTCTGGCTTCTTCCAGATTCCCATTCACCCAGAGGATCAGGGGAAGACTACTTTTACTTGTTCTAAAGAAAATACCCAGCAATGTTACCTCAGTGAATCCATGATGTGGGCAGTCACGTTGGTACTTCTTAAACCTCATCCAGACAGTCTTAAGAGGCTCTATAGGACCTTGGGAGTAAGTGAGAATGTCATGTCTCGACTGATCAGAGCGAGCATCATCATAGAAGTGTCTCAGAAACTCACTCTTCACAGCATCCCATGTATTAAACTTCCCAGGTGGAAGTTGTTTCAGCCAGGCAGCAGCATCTCCAGCGAGAGAGTAGGGGAAGAGTTTGAGAAACAGATAGTCATAGTTCACTCCATCATACTTCATCCCATTGACTATGTCTTCAAACTCATCTATATGATCCATTGGCTGCTCATTAGGGAAACCATGGAAGGCATTCTGCCTCAGAAGAGAGTAGTAGATGGTCTTGATCCCGAAATCATTCCTATCAAAACCAGGAGGTACAAGAGCTGACCGGTTAGCATGAAACTCATCCGGACGGTTATAGTCAGCTAAGGTCCTGTCATTAGCAACAGAAGGATTAACCATTCGCCTCTCCTCTTGGCCTTGGACTTGTCCTTGGCCTTGCTCTTGTTCAGGCTCAGGGATCACATTCCCTTCAGCATCAATCCGTTGCCCAGCAGCATTGTACGGATTGTTTTGTCGGTCCCTCAGGGTACCTTGAGCATCGGGCATTATATTCAGACGTTCTTGAACCATCTTTGCTATTTGAACTTTCATGTTAGCCTCTCTAGTCTAGCAAGCTCTTCAAGTTGGAGATTAACGAGGTTTATATTCGGATTACTTCTGGTATCACACGTCTGCATAAACCGTCTGTAATCGCAGTGCAACGATCGATGCTAAGAGTGCAACGATCGACTCAACTCTAGTCGCTTAGTAACGATCGACACAAAAGGATGCAACGATTGATATTAGGCAATTGTTAAACCTGCGACAGAGAAGAAACAGAAAAATCAGTAACTAAAAACAAAAAATAAAAATCCTAGTCTAAACCCTAAGTTCGAATCTATCGAAGACTCCAAAGAGTCCCCGGCAACGGCGCCAAAAACATGATAGGTCTAGTTTTAATCCCTATTCTAACTGCAAGTGCACAGTAATGTGAATGTAGTACTTAGGGTATCGAATCCACAAGGACTCTAGGAAACGATAAATTTAGAACAGTCAAGATTAAACTAGGAGAAAGCAAATGTAATGAGAAACTAAAAACAAAGCAGGAAAGTAAATCAGTAGCAAGTTCGGTTTGTAAGCAATTAACTAAAAGCGCTAAGTCTAGGGAGTTCTTAAGAAATCAGACAAGCAGATAAATCATTCAGTCAGGATCAAATTAAGCACGGTTCTAGAACTCAAACACAGATATAGAATTAACCAACTTTCGTTGTGAGAATTCTCTAAGCCTAATTGCAGAAATCCAAATGTCTTTGTAATTCCTAACAGATTAAACCAGCTTTAAGATTAAGTTCGATATGTTCACAATTCAATTAAACCAAATTTCTTTGCGAGTAATTCAATTGCTCAACCTAAATAGTTCAGATTCTAAACCACACTTTCGTGTCAATTTAACAACCTAAGATCTAGATTCTAAGTGATCAGGTTAGAAACTAGTGTTAAGCACAATTTAGATTGAAGAACAATTATGATATGAATCCTTAACTGAATTAATTATATCTAGCAAGTCATAAAATCCTTAATGAGAATCCACCTAACTATGAATCTACTCAGAAATAGAATATGAAAACATAATCAATGAATTAATAGATTGCATAAAAGAGAATAAAGAAGTAAAGGGGTTCGAAATCTTCTCCAAAAAGCAGAAAGCAGTACATGATTAGATCAGCCTCAATCTCTAAAAACTCTATGCTCTAAGTATGAAAGCGTATCTAAAAACTGATGTAAAAACCTAATTATATAAGCTAATCACGTCTTGGGAATTATCAGGAACTTCTGGGCAAGACTGCAATATCTTCATTCTTCATTAACCGCCGAGGAAAAGCCCATCTCGCTCGTGTGTCGATCGATGCACGATGTGTGTCGATCGATGCATTACTCTATTTTGGACAGTGAACTCTATCTCTCGGGTCAAAGCACCAAAATGCTCCAAAAAGCTCCAATAACTCCAATTCCGCTCCAAACGTGCTAGTACCTAATAACACCTGTAAAAGATTCTAAAGAAACACTAAAAGACTCTAAAACACACTTATATCATGGTCTAAAACCGGTAAAAACCATGATATATCATAAGTTCATATTGGTTGTTGTGGATTATGTGTCTAAATGGGTGGAAGCAATAGCTAGTCCAACCAATGACTCTACGGTGGTGCTTAAGTTGTTTAAGACCATCATTTTCCCTAGAATTGGACTGCCTCAGATTGTGATAAGTGATGGAGGATCCCACTTTATCAACAAGGTCTTTGAGAAGCTGCTACAGAAGCATGGTGTTCGTCATCGTGTGGCTACTCCTTATCATCCTCAGACTAGTGGGAAAATAGAGGTCTCTAACAGACAGATTAAGGAGATCCTGGAGAAGACAGTTGGGAAGACAAGGAAGGATTCGTCTGCAAAGTTGGATGATGCGTTATGGACCTATAGGAATGCGTTTAAGATACCACTTGGGACTACACCGTTTCATCTTCTCTATGGGAAAGCCTGCCACCTTCCAGTTAAGCATTAGGCAGCATGGGCTGTGAAGCAGATGAACTATGATCTGAAGCCTGCAGTAGAGAGGAGTTTGGTGCAGCTGAATGAGTTGGATGAGATTAGGCATCATGCCTATCAGAATTTGAAGCTGTACAAAGAGATGGATAAGGCATATCATGACAAGAAGATTGTCTCCAGACAGTTTGAGCCGAATGATCAGGTACTTTTGTATAACTCTCGTTTTGCAATTGTTTCCATGTAAGCTGCGTTCTAGATGGTCAGGTTCTTTCACAATCAAGGAAGTGCGTGTTGGAATCCCTAGGATCCAGGGTCTAAGTGATTGAATCTAAGAACTGACCTCGTGTTTACCTGGAGATTGGCAGCGGAAATTGGAGCAGGTAAACGAGATCTAGAGCGCCTCAATCGCTGCGCCTCTATCGTAGTCCACACGCACACAAGCTGGAATCCGCCGGGATGCTAGTACCAGTGATCGGATCTCCTGGGATTCTCTACGTGTTTCTCGAGGAAGATGATCTGTTTTTCTGTCAAGAAAAACTGTCTGCAACGGCTCTCACTTAGGTCGTGTAACCTGGCCCCTATAAATAGGCCCACGGTTTACAAACCGTAACATCAATTGCGGTATCGACCTTGTGTTGATCATTGCACCCAATGGCAACGATCGACACACCTCTTGTATCGATCGACGCACCAATGGCATCGATCGACACACCTCTTAAAACACGAATTCAATGTGTATCCGATACACATTGATCGGATCATATGCCAATGATCAATCCCATACTAAGTGTATCCAGCTTGCTTAGGTGTGTGACCCTGTAGGTTCACACGATACTAGAAATGAGTCACAACTCATTTGTCATAAGCGGTTTCTAGCAAAACATTATGACTACCCAGTATCACATGAATTGTCCGATCTCGACAATACAACTATCTCTAGAGTAAGTACAATGTGATTTCAGGACAAAATCCCAACAATCTCCCACTTGTACTGGAATCATCTATTCCCATAATCCCTTTGTCGCTATATCTCGATATGGCATAAGGCAAGAAACTGTGTCATCCTTATTATAGCCAACATCATGTTCATCGAACTCCTGATCTATACTGATAAAATAAACGACTGACAATCACCTCGTTTGAGCACGGCCATGCATTTTCTCAGTATCAAATCTTCGATGGGCCCTGAGATATTTATCCCATGTTTATATAGGAGGGACAAATCCCTTCTTGTTCCATCCCTGTTTCCACATATACTTCATGATACACCTAAACAATGTCTTTATAGCCGCCATTTACGGATCGACGTTTGACAAGGTCAAAGTGCACCAATTCATATACTAGAAAGCATGATGAACTCAGGTCTAAGGACTATAATCTATAGTCGTAATGAGAAACTCTCATGACACAGATATAACTATCCTGTAGAGTTCTCATTAGTGGGTCATGTCCGATCATATGTTCACCAACATATATCTATGTGACTGACTGTGATACTCATATCATTGACTCCATGAAACTTAGTCAACAGTCACCTCACAAGCTAGTCTCTCGCGATTGTCAGTGTCCCACTTTGACAATCTCGACTAGGGACAATCATAATTTATGTCATCTTTTACTTATAGGGTTTCATGATCAAGTCCTAAACTTGATGTCCTATAACATGAACATAAAATACTTGGGACCATTATTTAATCATCCAATGATCAAATAATGCTGATGTCAGTTTTTCATAATCATGACTACATCATGTCTATCTGAACATCATAACTAACATAACTCCCACCAGAATCTAGACCACGTCTTCAGATATCTAGTACCTACAGCAACAGCATGAAACTCATGCTTAGGTTGTGAGAGATGCTGCGGTGTTCTTGCTTGGAGCCATTCCAACAAAACCACACTGCTGTTCTTTAATAAGCACTATTCTGCGGTCCACTGCTTGGAGATCTTTCCAACAGATAGCCCCGCTACACAGACAAAGAGACATAAACAGGTGGGAACCGTGAATCATCTTTGTCTGTCTAACTACTCTTGATAGATTGATTCGTCATTTCCTCAGTTGTACAAGAACCTATCCTTAGTGTTTCTCAAACACTTGGGGATATTCCTTACAACTGTCCAGTGACTCTTACCGGAACATATTGGTATCTTCTCGTCATGCTATATGCGTAAACTGCATCTATACGAGCGCTAGATATGGCATTTATTATGGATTCTATTGCTGAAGCATAAGGAATCACACTCATAGATACTAGCTCAGCCAGTGTCCAAGACACTTCATCTTGCTAAGATTATTGCCATAAGACCTTTGGTATGAAGCTGTTCTTGGAGTCATGCATATTTGAACTGTCCAGTACCTTATAATCATAAGGATTCTGACACGATCCAATTAGCTTTTCTGATCCATCTCAATGGATCCATATTCCAAAAACTTTCGCGGCTTCTCCCACGTCTATTATTGAATTTGACTTCCGACCCAAACCTTGACTAGACTTCAGCGTCGGAACGTCGTTTATGAGATTAAGTGTGTTATAAACATACAGTTTTGAGAATTGCAACTACGCTCCCACTAGTTTACTTGTAAACGCACGGTTTCTATTCGTTCCTGATCGAGTCAAGCCTTTGACCGTTTTAACAGAACATAGATTCCAACTCCAAGATGCTTGCTTCAATCTATAAATAGATCGGTGAAGCTAACATGCATACCTAGCAAATTTTTGGAGTTGGGGCTCACCATTGCTTCTTTGAATTTCGCATGCTCGTCACTATTTCAATGATCATCAGATCACGGCAATCGGTCATGAGGAATCACCCTCGGATTAGTGACGGATCCATCAGGATCAGCGAAATTCTGGCTCCACAGGTTCAGATCCTACAACACTCTGTAGAACCAACCGCTGCTCTTCCTCAACAGGTTTAACAGCCTCCTGTGTTTCTCGAATTTCTTCGAGCTGTACTTTTACTCCCACTGTTTTCTTGGAAAAACATGGTTCCGAACAACAAAACTTTGTTCTCGGATTGGTTGCAAAAGTACTAAGCCTCGGTTTCCTTGGGACAAGCGGCGAAGCAGCCCTTATCAGATTTGGATTCAAGTTTGTTTGTTGACAACTGCCTTACACAAACCTTGCAATCCCAATTAATCAGTAAAACATACATGGAAATCACCCAGTCCACATCTAATGTGGTGTCTTTCAACTGATTCTGATAGAAACATAATTTGCGTAAACTTATTCATTTTAGAGCGTATTTTAAAAGGGTAATGGAAGATTCATGTGACTCATCATTAATCGGAGCATATCCAATAAGATCCGATTCATTCTCTCAGAAACACCAATTAGGCTTTCCATGAGAAAAGAGCTGTGGTATGACTTCACACTCACTCAGATGATCACCCAATCCTTGACTTAAGTATTTTTCTCCGCGATCTAATCGAGGATCTCAACACTTCTGTCAAATCGGTTCTATACTTCATTTTGGAATTCCATTGATCATTCCAAAGGATTCTGACTCGTGTCTCATCAAACGAACACAGTCATACTTACTGAAGCCATCAATAAGTCAATGAAGTATTGAAATTTTCCTTTGGTACTAATGCTCATCGGGCCGCATACATCAGTATGTGTAAGGCCCAACGAGCCTCTGGCCCGTTTCTTTAGCTCTGCTAAAGAAGCCTTAGTCATTTGGCCCAGCAAGCAGAATTCATGTCTCAATTGATTTACAATGAAATGAATCTGAAGCCCATAACTATGGAACTTCTGAATCCGCTGCGCTCTATTTGGTCAATTTGACTATGCTAAGGAAAAATAGAGTTCAAGTCATCAGACTTGAATCATTTGATATTTATGTTATGTTTAAGCGTATGTTGGTTTAAGATACAAAACCCTTTCAAAAGGGGTGCTACTATATGATATTTCATTAAGATCAAAATAGCAAAACTTGCCTTTTATCAGAATGGAAAAACATTCAAATTCTTACAAGAAAATGAAAGACATTTCTGCATAAAGCAGGTACATAGTAGCAATTACTTAATTCAAAAACCAAGCTTGAAAGGCTCCTACAAGTGCAGAATCTCTACGGCTTATGCAACAACCATTGCTCCATACTAGGCACGCAGTTCCACTTGTCCTTTCTTCAACGTTCTACAGTTTCTTAGGCCCTGCATATTTCCAAAATATCAGTACCACAACCAGTATCCAATACTTACGTAGAACTTGAAATAATAACACAATACCTGAAGAAGAAGTACCGTACATCTTCTTCATCTCTTGTGAATCTTCCAAGAATTTAATGCAATCTCTCTTCCAATGCCCATACTCATTACAGTAGAAGCACTTTCTAATACCAGATGGGCCGGACTTGGGCTTATAAGATGACACATGCTTATCCTGATTCCAAATTTGGATGGCCCTGCCTCTACCCTTGCCAACACAAGATTTCTCAAATCTTTTACCCTTTATGATGTCTTGCTCTACTGTTTTGAGCATGCCATGCAGCTCAGTCAACGTCTTCGTCAAGCCTTTCTTGATATAGTTCTTAATGAACTTATCATAGCTTGACGGCAGTGACTGCAGAATGATGTCAGTTGCCAACTCTAAGCTGACAGGACAATCCAGTTTCCCCAGGTTATCAACGTAACCCATCATTTTAATGACATGAGGACTCACTGGAACATCCTCTGGTAGTCTGCACCTAATGAGAGACTTCACCAACTGGAATCTCTCAACTTGTGCCAGATCCTGAAACTTCAGTTTCAGGCTGGTGATCATCTCTATTGGCGACTCCATGTTCTCGTATTGAATCTTCAAAGTCCGAGTTCATGGTAGCCAACATCAGACCACGCACATCTACCACATCAATATAATGCTTGTTCCAAGCATTATATACTGCATTCGAGCGATTGGCCCCAAGCCTTTCTGGAAGAGCTTTCTCAAGGACATAGTCCTTACTCTTCTGCTTGAGGATTAATCTCCAATTGCGATACCAATCCAGGAAATTTGACCCATTTAACTTGTCCTTCTCAAGGACGGGTCGTAACGAGAAAGTAGTTTTAGACATAGGCTAAAAATTTTAAGCAAAGAAAATTTTAGTTATGAAGTTCAGGAAATGAGAAATCTTATTTAATAAGAAAACTCACATTATATTCAAACAATGTTTCCTCTATGAATATAATGATCCAAGATCCTCAGATCACCAAAATTAGAGTGGGCGACTCGCCGTCATCCAAACTTTAGTAATCTATGTAAGCAAATCATTGCTAATTGTACTCAGTACAACTCCTGGTCGTAGATGAGACAAACTATGTCTAATCCACTCTGATGTCTCTGGGCCCAGAACTTCTGATAGCCCAGTCAAGTAAAACCAATCTTTTCTGTCTTGTGATCACTAACAGTCGCACTGCAAGTCTATCAATGACCACCTGTTTTCTTCATGTTGCGTTGGATACCAAGGACTCCAAGGTTATCCAACAACGACACGATTCTTGACAGTAGACAAGATTTGGGCAAGACATCAAGGTCACTTGATATTTGGTTGAGGAAACGGAACTCAAAAGTTAGTAATTCAATCTCTTAGGTCATGTATTTGTTGATGTCAAGCACTGCAAGACCATCAACACTACTACATGCCTTACTCACGTAATTGTGGACACCAAGCTCTTGGCAAGACTATCACAACAACCAAATGAGTCTTGACAGTTGACCATATTGAAAACTAAACTTTGATCTGACACACATCCAATGTGTACCAGATAGGTTTAGAACATGTTTTACTTCTAATTTCAATTAAGTTATACTTGTTCTATTATTAAGTGGGTTAGGTTATTTGGTTCGGTTTTTCAATCATTTGGTTCAAAACCAAACGATTACGGTTCGCATCGTCACCATGTGCATCGACTGATACACTCGGTCGACATTTGATATGCAACCTTTACCAACCCTATAACCGGTCTTAGACCAATTGCGATAACCGGTCCAATCTAATTGAACCGACTTATCCAATAAAACTGATCTTAACTAATCAAATCGGTTTATTCCAATTGAGATAACTAATTCAATCCAATTGAATCAATTCATCCAATTTAAACCGATCTGACCTACCTTAACCAAGAATGATAACCAATTCAATCCAATTGAACCGATTAACCAATCGCAAGGACTGTGTCGACCGACACTAAACCTGTGTCGATCGATACAGTAGGGTATCAGGGAATTTTAATCGAATTAAACCGACATAACCATGCGAGATAACCGGTTCAATCCAATTGAACCGATCTATCATTTCGCACAGCCTGTGTCGATCGATGCACCCATTGTGTCGATCGACACAGTGCGATTTCTAAATCGAAACCCATTGTTTTAATTAGGCGAATTCGCGGTGCATCGATCGACACAAGTTTGTGTCGATCGACGCTATGCGAAAACACAATTGCTTTTGCATTTTCGCGCTGCATCGATCGACACACCCAGTGCATCGATCGATGCTGTGCGAAAACACAGTTCTTCGTTTTCGATATTAACAAATCCGAGATTCTTATTAACAAAACGAATCCTAGCTAGCATCAATTCATTCAAAATGCCATTTAATCGAATTCTAGGCTACTGATTCAATCTATTAAACCCTATGGCTCTGATACCACTGTTGGAATCCCTAGGATCCAGGGTCTAGGTGATTGAATCTAAGAACTGACCTCGTGTTTACCTGGAGATTGGCAGCGGAAATTGGAGCAGGTAAACGATATCTAGAGCGCCTCAATCGCTGCGCCTCTATCGTAGTCCACATGCACACAAGCTGGAATCCACCGGGATGCTAGTACCGGTGATCGGATCTCCTGGGATTCTCTACGTGTTTCTCGAGGAAGATGATCTGTTTTTCTGTCAAGAAAAACTGTCTGCAACGGCTCTCACTTAGGTCGTGTAACCTGGCCCCTATAAATAGGCCCACAGTTTACAAACCGTAACATCAGTTGCGGTATCGACCTTGTGTCGATCGTTGCACCCAATGGCAACGATCGACACACCTCTTGTATCGATCGACACACCAATGGCATCGATCGACACACCTCTTAAAACACGAATTCAATGTGTATCCGATACACATTGATCGGATCATATGCCAATGATCAATCCCATACTAAGTGTATCCAGCTTGCTTAGGTGTGTGACCCTGTAGGTTCACACGATACTAGAAATGAGTCACAACTCATTTGTCATAAGCGGTTTCTAGCAAAACATTATGACTACCCAGTATCACATGAATTGTCCGATCTCGACAATACAACTATCTCTAGAGTAAGTACAATGTGATTTCAGGACATAATCCCAACAGTGCGTCTGTATGGTGTTGTTGTTCTGATTAGTTCAGAAGGAAAGGAGTTCAATGTCAATGGACAGAGGTTGAAGCTTTATTGGGCTAAGGCCGAGATTCCAAGAGGTCAGATTATGCCTCTAGATGATACACCCTCTTCCTAATCTCCTTCTGGTCAAGCTAATGACGTTAAAGAAGCGCTGAGTGGGAGGCAACCTACTGGTAAGTCTGTACATATTCTTTTTGGTGTTTTTGATTCGATTTTACTTGTTGTTTTTCGTTTTTGGTGTTTTTGTCGTACAAAGCTAAGTCATGAGTCTGGAAATCGCCTTTCATCGATCGACACTGGCCTGTGTGTTGGTCGATGCAGGTGTGTTACGGTTGAGTTAGCTGAAGAGAGTAACCGCGAGTTTACAATGCGATTATGCCGTTTAGTTTGCGGTTTAAGTAGCGGTTATATTCAAATCGCAAGGAAGAAGGGAACACAAAGTGTATCGATCGTTGCGGTCTTATGCATCGATCGATGCACATGGTTCAATCAGAAATTACAAGGTACATGCTAAACCGGAAAATGTAATTGAACCGGCCCGGTTCAATGGTCGCGATCTGCAACGATCGACGCATCTGCACGCTAGGTAAGTACCTTATATTTTTCTTTCTTCTTCTTCATCCTCATTTCCCTCTTTTCGCAACCCGAGACCTAAATCACCAACTCTCCCAAACTCTTCAATTCTTAACTATTATTGGTGATTCAAAAACCCAATCCACTCGATTTTTACCTCTATCCATTTCTATTACTCATTTGATCTGATTCCAATGTATGTGTCCCGAATCCCCACGTTTTTCATTTTGGCCCTATGGTGAAATTTTGATATTCATCACGTTTTTGACATATTGATGGTATATTGATGCTTGTTTGAGGCTTGTGATGATGATTTCGTGTTACCCTAGTGATTGCATGGACAAATTTCGCAAGTTTTCTGAAAATCTTTGGTTTGATGACGAACACTTGTGATTCTCTGATTTAGGGCGAATTTAGGACGGATCCACATAAGCGCACAAGGACTGTGACAGATGGTTCTGGAAATCTTTGGTTTGATGACTAATTGCAAGTTTGATTTCTTGTGTCTTTGATCGCAGATGGATCCACATAAGCGCACAAGGACTGTGACAGATGGTTCTGATGAACCTGTTGAATGACTCTCATGCGCTTCTTCACCTCCTACACCTGTTATGTGTGTTTGAGAAGCGAGACTGGCCCCTTGGCTTGAGGAGAGAAGGATAAGATTCCTATGCAAAGGCAGTGGGCAAATAATCCGCAGACAGAGACAGAGAGTGTTGATTGCACAGATAGGCCGATATATGAGCAGTGGGATGAGTATGATACGTTGTTCTACAACGCTTGGCTAGGCATCGAGATCGAGCCCACACCTTTTGTCATACAGCTGTTGTCAACCTGCAGAGTGTACTACACCGATTCTTTTCACAAGAGAGCTGCTGAAGGGACCTCTATCTTCATGTGTATGGGAGTCAGATACCTCATCTCGATTCATGACCTTTCCCGCATCTACGATTTCAGCTTGGAGCCTATTCATTGCACTCTCATTGCTGAATAGGAGTATTCGCATACTCAGTTCTTCTGGTCTCATTTTGGAAATAAGCAGTACTACTCGCAGACATCAAAGCAGACATCAATACGACATCCGGTCCTGAGGTATGTCGTGCGAATTTTGGGATACACATTGTTGTTTATGTATAAGGCGAAGAAGATGAGGAAGCAGGATCTGATGCTATTATACACTTGGATTCGCCACCTGTTCGAGGATACAACCTTGATTGTTCTGAAGGAATGTTTAGTCAATCCTGATTCAATTCTCAGATTCAGATTAGCCTAAACATGCTGATCTAGGTTCTCTTGAATAGAAACAATGATAGATCTCACCTTATACCTGTTTGCAGCGGAAAGAGATGGTATGTCAGAGATCAGAGAGCCACCGAGAGATAACTCCTCCAAAGGTTCACACACGCACACCAATCAGGAAGAAGGCTGCTAGGCCACTAGGGGAACTCGGCGCAGAGGGAGAGAGAGTTTTCGGCTGGGTTAGGGTTACTCTTTCGACCTGAACTCGTCTTAAGATTATAAAACTCGTTCAGTTCGTTTTGGGCCATTTGGCCCAAAGGCCAATTAACTCCGAGGCGTTCGCGCACTGTGTCGATCGACACTCCTTGTGTATCGATCGACACACAGTGGCCAAACCCTTTTATTCTCTCTCTAAGTACAGTAAATGCCTAGCACTTTTACCGTACTTCTGCTAAGCCGTTCCTATACCTTTCCTGTTAGCTTAGGCGTGTGACCCATATGGGATCATATAATAGAGGCAATAAGTCCAAGACTTATAGATCATGAGCGGACTCTAGCAAGCCATCATGACCCCCAGTATTATATGACTTATGTCTGATCATTGACATACTCTTACTTTCTAGAGACAGTACCGAGATTACTGGACACAATTCCAACAATCTCCCACTTGTACTGGAATCTCTGTATTCATAATCCTTTTGTCACAATATCTCGATTAGTCATAAGGCAAGATTGGTGTCATCCTTATAAAGCCTAATCTTGTTCATCGGACTCTGATTTGATACTGACAATCCAAACGACTCGGGACAGTCCGTTTGAGCATGGCCATGCATTTTCCAGTATTCAAATCTCCGATTGGCCTAGAGATATTCACTCCATTTATATTGGAGGGACAAATCCCGTCTTGTTCCATCACTGTAAACTACTCATTTCATAATGTACCCAAACAAGGTCCTTATAACTATCGCAGAACGACAGCGTTAGACAATGATCAAAGTGCATCAGTCCATGTGCAGTCACATGCATGCGAACTCAGGTCTAAGGACTATACTCTATAGTCGTAGTAAGAATCTCTTATGACACAGATATAAATATCCTGAAGAGTTCTTATAAGCGGGTCTTGTCCGGTCGTATGTTCCCCAACATACACCTATGTACTGACTTTGATGCCGCGCATCTATGACACACTGAGACTTTGTCATAAGTCACGTACCAATCCAGTCTCACACGGTTGTTGGTGTTCCAATTTCAACAACCTTCGACTAGGGACATAATGATATAAGTCATTTATCAAATATAGGGTCTCATGATCAAGCTAAATGACTTTGATAACTCAAGATCAAGTCATTTACTTCGATGACCTATAAAATGGTTTATATCACTTTGGAACGATTATTTCATCACAGTTTAAAATAATCTTGAAATAATAATTTCATTAAACATCTTAAATGTTATTTCAAGAACATATCCAATAACTAAATAAAGCCCTTTAATAACTCCCACTGAAATTAAGACTATATCTTAATTTCACTTAACCTACAGCAACAGTCCGCGACTCGTGCTTAGGCCTAAGGAGTGGCTTCGTTAATAGATTAGCAACGTTCTCATTCGTTGAAACTTGCTGATCTACTTAACATCTCTGTCATTTATCTCACGGAATAGGTTATACCTATCCTCAAGGTGTTTGGACCTCTGATGTGCAGCTAGTCTCATCTATGCTGGAAATCACATCAAGTTCAGTGACGAACTCTTCTTTCCAAACAACCTCTTTCGCCACTTCCCAAGTTGCGAAATGTTCAGCTTAAGTCATGGAGTCAGCAACAGTGCCTTGCACCGCCAGATAGACACAAGATATAACCGGACTGTGATCGGAAATCATCTTTGTCTATTGGAAACTTGCCTTTCAGACTCTACCGACTCGTAGCACCTCACTTTCTCTGTAACTCAAGAATTTATCCTTAGTATTCCTTAAATACTTTAGGATATTCTTTACGGCAATCCAGTGTTCTTTGCTGGATTTGACTGGTCTTTATTTGTTTTGCTTAACATTAAAGCAACATCAAACAAGTACGTTTCATGGCATACATGATAGATCCAATTGCCGACGCATATGGAATCTTATCCATGCATTTAAGCTCAGCAGTTATCGTAGGACACTGTGTCTTGCTTAACGTAATGCCATGTGGCATTTGCATAAAACCCTTCTTGGAATGCTGAAAACTTGTAGGACTTTGTCGGGATAAGAATCCTGACTTTGTCCTACCAGCTCTTTCGGATCTCTATCTTTAGATCCAAAATCCAAGAACATACGTGGCTTTACTCATGTCAATCATTAGAACCAACTCCCAAGCCAGTCCTTTACTGACTGCAGCATTGGGACGTCATTTTCGAGAATCAGTATGTCATCGACATACAATATGAGAAATGCAATATCGCTCCCACTAATCTATTAGTAAACACACAGTTCCGCTTCGTTCCTGTTCAAGTCAAAACCTTGACTACTTCAACAGAACGAAGATTCCAACTCCGATATGTTTGCTTCCATCCATGAATGGATCGATGAAGCTAACTTACATAAAATGTAATTTTTTTGGAGTCCGGGCTCACTTTCGCTTCTTTGATTTTCGCAGATTCGTCGCTTTCAATGATCATCAGATCATGCGAACTTTCAATGATTATCAGGTTCAACTAATGACGAGAAATCACTCTCGGATTAGTAACTGATTCATTCATATCTGCGAACTTCAGGCTCCACAGGTGTAGATTCTACAGAAATCTGTAAATCCTTCCGCTGCTCTCCCTTAATAGGTAAAGCAGCCTCCTGTATTTCTCGAATTTCTTCGAGTTATACTTTTACTCCCACTGTTCTTCTTGAAAATAACTTCCCTTCTTAGAAAACAGAATGGACGTAAAAGTAACAAGCCTTGGTTTCCTTCGGACAAGGCTCCACAGGTGTAGATTCTACAGAAATCTGTAAATCCATCCGTTGCTCTCCCTCAACAGGTTGAGCAACCTCCTGTATTTCTCGAATTTCTTCGAGTTATACTTTTACTCCCACTGTTCTTCTTGGAAAATAACTTCCCTTCTTAGAAAACAGAGTGGACGTAAAAGTAACAAGCCTTAGTTTCCCTAGGACAACCAGCGAAGTAGCTTAACTACAAATATTCAGTAAAGACGAATTTGGATCGATTCCAATCCACATTTACGTGGTGTCTTTCAACTGATATTGGTGGAACTTTTTCAGCGTAAACTTAGATATTTCTAGAGCGTTATTCTTAAATAATATCATGGAAGATTCGTGTGACTCATCTTTAATCATTTCTTATATGATATGATTCTTTCTCACAGAAAAACCTTCAGGTTTTCAGGAGAAATGAGCTGTGAAACGATTTCACACTCATTCAGATGATCACACAATCAATGACTTAAGTATTCTCACTCGTGATTTAATCCAGAGTCTTAATACTTTTGTCATTTAGATCCTATACTTCATCCTGGAACTCTTTCGACCATGTCAAAGAATTCCGACTTGTGTCTCATCAAATGAACACAGTCACACTCACTGAAGTAATCAGTAGAGACAATGAAGTACAGGAGATTTTCTCTGGCATTACTGCTCATTGGGCCACATACATGAGTATGTTCCAGGTCCAATAAGCCTTTGGGCCTTTCTCTAGCTCGGCTAAGATAGGCCCTTTACCTTTTGGTCTAGTAAACAGAATTCAAGTCTCATAAGATATTTTATCAAAATGAGCCCAACAGTCCATGACTATGGGATTTCTGAATCCGACTTACTCTATGTGACCAAGACTTTTATGCCAAGAAAATCAGGTTTAATTCATCAGATTTAAACCAATTCGGTATTTATGTTACATTTAGGCACTCTTTGGTTTAAGATATAAAACCCATTCCATGAATAGGGTGCTACAATTAATATTTCATTAAGATCAAAAGAACAAAACTTGTCTTTTATCAAAATGAAAACATTCAAATTCTTACAAGAAAATGAAAGACAACTCTGCTTAAAGCAGGTACATTGTAGCAATTACTTAATACAAAACCAAGCCTAAAAGGGATCTATAAGTGAAAACCCTACGGCTGAGGCAGCATCCCAAGCTCCTTCCAGACATGTAGTTTCACTTGCCCTTCCTTCAAAGTTCTACTGTTGCCCAGGCTCTGCATATTATAACAAATATCAGTGCCACAACCAGTATCCAATACCTATAAGGTAGAACTTGAAGTAATAACATGAATACCTGAGGAAGTAGTCGCATACATCAACTTCAACTCCTCATCATCTTCCATGAATTTAATGCAATCTCTCTTCCAATGCCCTGTCTCCTTACAGTAGCAGCACTTACCAACGTAAGAGGTATCTGACTCGGGCTCAGAAGACACACGCTTGCCATGATTCAAAATCTGGACAACTTTGTCTTCACCCTTGTCAGCATTAGGTTTAGTAAACCTACCCTTCTCATTCATGAGATTGTACAGGGTACTCTTCACGTTTGGCTCAACTGTCTTGAGCATATCATGCAGTTCAGTCAGCGTCTTCGTTAAGCCTTTCTTGATATAGTTCCTTCTGAACTTATCATAGCTTGACGGCAGTGACTGCAGAATGATCTCAGTTGCCAATTCTTGGCTAACTGGATAATCCAGTTTCCTCAGGTTATCAATGTAACCCATCATTTTACTGACATGAGGACTCACTGGATGATCATTTGGTAGCTTGCAGCTAGTGAGAGACTTAACCAACTGGTATCTCTCCACCCTTATCTGCTCCTGAAATTTCAATTTCAGGCTGCTGATCATCTCTATTGGCGACTCCATGTTCTCATATTGCTTCCGCAAGTCTGAGTCCATGGTAGCCAATATCAGACCACGCACATCTACCGCATCATTATAATGCTTATTCCAAGCATCATATACTGCATGAGAAGCATTGGACTCGATCCTCACGGGAGAGCTCTCTCAAGAACATAGTCCTTTCTCTCCTGTCTGAGGACTAGCCTCAGGTTCCGCGATCAAGTCAAGAAATTTGATCCGTTCAGCTTGTCCATCTTAAGGACAGACCGGATCGAGAAAGTGTTTTGATTGTTTGTGCTAGTCATAACTGAAAATTAAGATAAAAGGATTTTAGTTAATATGTTCAATATGATTAATCTCGTATTAAATTTAATATGATTAATCACGCATTATATTCAATAACATCAGTTACCCTCAATAGAATATAATGATTCCAAGATCCACATATAACTAAGATTAAAGTGGGCCACTGGCCGTCACCCAATATTAGCTTATATCGGTAAGCCCTATATCGGCTAATTATATCCGTGATATAACTCTTGGTTGTGAATTTGGGCCCGAGGCCCAATCCACTCTGATGTCTCAAGGCCCGGGACTCCCGATGGCCTAGTCAAGAAAACCAGACTATACAGTCATGTAATCATTAATGTCTGGGACTCCCAATGACATTTATGAATCACAAACCGTCTTACCCACGCAAAAGCAGACACCCTCACACTGTAAGGCCATGAATACAATTGAATGGGCTTCAACAGCTGACATAGCCTGGACAAGACATCCAACGCTTGATATTATTTGAGGTTCGTAGGTTTATTTTAAAATCTCATTCCCAAAATAGAAGATTACTATTTCGGGAAACTTTCCATTTTTAGAAAACCTACTATTTTGGAAACTTTCTAAAATTGGAAACTTTCTAAAACCGGAAACTTTCTAACTTTAGAAATTTCTTAAAATCCGAATCATGCAAATCTAGAAACTTCTATAAATTAAGAAACTTTCTAATTTCAAAATATCGGAAACTTTAATTTAAAATCGATTTATATTCTTTATAAAATAAATTTTAAATTAAATCTGAAGAAAGACTCAAATAATTTGCCCAATCGTTTTAACTTCTTGGCCCGAGGCCGAAGAATTGGTCTATGTCCGAGACATAACCCGATCGTCCAATTAGATGACATAACCGGTCTGGTTCATTAAAATTGGTCTAACCAAATTTTAATTACTACGATGACCACAATTGTCAACCGGTTATTTACTAAACCGGATTTTCTCAATTTATTTGGTCCAACCAAATCAAATTAGAAAATCCTGGTTTAGGCACTAAATCCAATAATTCTTTCGACATTGGATTTCTTGTCCCGGTTTAACTAGACTTAATAAAATTATTAAATCTGTTTATTAAACCAGGACGAATTAATTTTAATCAAAATATTAAACCGAGCCTTAAACCAACCATGTCGATCGATGAACCAACCGTATCGATCGATCCATCAACCGCATCGGTCGATGCTCTTAGCATCGATCCTGCATCGATCGTGCATCGATCCTGTATCGATCGATGCTCTCGCGCATGCACGAAAACGAGCCAAAACCCTAACCGTGTCGATCGATGCACCAACCGCATCGGTCGATGCACCAACATCGAACCTGCATCGATCCTGCATCGATCGATGCTTTCACGCGTTAACAGGTTTTGCCGAGAGTCTGTATCGACCGATCCATGCAATCGTATCGATCGATCCATGCGATCGCAGCCGATACTCATTCTCTCGGATCAGATCGCATACCAAATCATATAGCTTGATCATGCGATTTTTTCATATGTTTAGGTTTCAATTCTTGTTACTTAAGTGATTTCTCTTATCAGTAGTTGATTCAAAACACTTTTAAACAAGAAAAACAATCCTAAACTTGAATCTAAACAAGAAAAACCAGAACCAATAGCTCTGATACCACTGAAGGAATGTTTAGTCAATCCTGATTCAATTCTCAGATTCAGATTAGCCTAAACATGCTGATCTAGGTTCTCTTGAATAGAAACAATGATAGATCTCACCTTATACCTGTTTGCAGCGGAAAGAGATGGTATGTCAGAGATCAGAGAGCCACCGAGAGATAACTCCTCCAAAGGTTCACACACGCACACCAATCAGGAAGAAGGCTGCTAGGCCACTAGGGGAACTCGGCGCAGAGGGAGAGAGAGTTTTCGGCTGGGTTAGGGTTACTCTTTCGACCTGAACTCGTCTTAAGATTATAAAACTCGTTCAGTTCGTTTTGGGCCATTTGGCCCAAAGGCCAATTAACTCCGAGGCGTTCGCGCACTGTGTCGATCGACACTCCTTGTGTATCGATCGACACACAGTGGCCAAACCCTTTTATTCTCTCTCTAAGTACAGTAAATGCCTAGCACTTTTACCGTACTTCTGCTAAGCCGTTCCTATACCTTTCCTGTTAGCTTAGGCGTGTGACCCATATGGGATCATATAATAGAGGCAATAAGTCCAAGACTTATAGATCATGAGCGGACTCTAGCAAGCCATCATGACCCCCAGTATTATATGACTTATGTCTGATCATTGACATACTCTTACTTTCTAGAGACAGTACCGAGATTACTGGACACAATTCCAACATGTTCATGCGCCTGACTTAACATGGGAGCTGTTTTTATGGATCACCTCTGTGATTTGAAGAAGAATGCGTTTTCATGAAAGAAGAAGCAGACTGTGGGCAGCCTTCTCACTCCTATCGTCCAGCACTTCAAGATTCCTTTGGATGGGAGAGAGTGCGATACCAAGAGGCTTTGGATGGAAGATGCTTACTTGAGGAGGGCCACTTGGATGAAGGATGCAAACCTCTGGGTTTTCCATGATGCATATTTGCATAAGTGGTGCGTGCATCTACCCTCACTAGAGCTCACGAAGGTGGATTCATTGCTTGCTTTGAGTTTTGAGCCTCACAGGAATGATCTAGGCAGAGTACCTACAGTTGCTAACCCTCTGGGTGCTTTTACTTCTGGAGCTTCTACATCTGCTCCACCTCCTACGCCTGCCCTAGCTGCTAGAGATGATGATTTTGTGCCTATTCCATATCCTCCTCCTCCTATGCATCCTGCTGAGATGTCAGAGGGATGTGTAACCAGTAGTATGTAGACTCTGGTAGACCTATGTATTTATATACTCTTTGTGGCGAATGGATGTTTTAAATACGTAGTGGATGTGGGGTAATTGCGGTTTACCGTTTGAGTAACAGAGTAATTATATTGCATACATGTGATGGTTTGTGAATGCAATATAATTACGATGTGAAAAAAAAATAATGGTCCGAATAGACGGTTTCCATCAAAACCCTGAGAGACAACTGCAATCGCCGATTTTGCTTGATTGATTGATTATGTGTTTTGATTGCCTTGCTAGGGTGTTAGAATGTTGATGCGATTGATGCTTTGATTTCCCTTAGGTTATTAGCCGCAATCATGAATCGTTTCATTTAATTGATCATTAGGTTGCTAGAGTGTTTTTATTGGTATCATTGCATTGCTTGCTGGTTAGATTGATTTGTTAGAAAATCATTGCATTTATTTGCTTGTTAGGTTGCTAGCCATTGATTGTAGAGCTCTACATCTGATTGATCGTTAGGTTGTTAGAATGTTATGTTTGATATTATTGCATCGCTCGATGGTTAGATCAATTGTTGAGATAGCACTGCATTCATTTGATTGCTAGGTTGATAGCATTGCATTTTGTTTGTTCGCTAGGTTGCAAGCATCACATTGTTTGATCATTAGGTTGGTAGATGGTTAATTAAGAATCGTTGCATTAATCATCTCGTCGGGTTGTTAGTTGAATATTGAGCATCATCGCATTGTTTGATTCGCTAGGTTGTTAGATGATAGCTTTCGAGCTAGGGTTAGCGAATGTAGAGAATGATCGGTTTAAGTAGTAGATGTTTTGGTAGATCGCTAGACCAAGATATTGTTATAGATAGAACGATAGGTTATCGGCTAGACTTGTGGATAGTTGGAAAGGTAGAGAACATCCTACATAGAACTAAGCTCGGAATTGGTAAAGCGGATTTTATAGGAAGCTTATTTGGGATAGAAAGAAATTATAAGATATTGCTAGTTTGCCATGTGTGACCGTCGAGTACATGACTAATTAACAATATCTTTATAAGGAAGTGATATCAGGAAGTAAGTTAGAAAGGTCTAACTGTTCCAGCGTTGTTGAGGTTGTTGATGGAGGACGTGATGGACGATTTGATGAGAAAACGAGACTGAACCCAAACCCGAGAGATAAGATGTTATTTCAGGATGCAGTTTGACCCGAGCCTGGAAGCAAGTTAGTGTGGATTCAGAAATGAGTATGGGTATCAGTGGCAGAAGGAATCAAGAAAGATGAGTTCGATGAGTTAGCAAGAAGATCGAAGGCATTAGTGTCAGCGAAGGGATCAGTTTAAAGGTATCAGTGGGAAAAACGGTTATGGGTCAGTGAAGCTTGGATTCAGTGATCGTGGATATATCAAGATTTGTGGTTAGGTGAATTAGTTCGATGGGAGTGTTGGGTAGCGATGTCAACCAAGTGTCAATGGGGACAATGGGCATGGAGAACAATGCAAGTAACATGAATGGAAAACAAGTTAGTGTTGCGTGATTTGGGAAGTCAAGGCAAAGTGGGGAAGCATGGAGTTGGAGCATTGGTTAAGAAGATCATCAGTTGGCGCATATGGATGCAGGAATCAGAATGGAGCAGTTCATACATAATCAATGGATTTGGAATCAGAGTTCAATCAGAATTCAGTAAAGGCAATTAAGATGGACGACCATAAAGTGACCGAGGGTCAAGCATTCAGTGTGGGGAGTTCAAGACATCTGTGTGTTGGTATTATGTGCAAGACCGTACATCAGGAAGTTTTGGGCATCAGAAGAGTGGGTTCAGTTTGGGATCAGAGTGTAAGTAGTGAAGCATAGTTGGATCAGATTCAGAGACAAAGACTTACAGGGTTCAGTTCCGATTCGAGGTTTGTTGGTAACGGATAATTCGGGGACCAAATTCATGTAAGTGTGGAATAATGTAATACCCTGTCTCTCAAATTTGGTCAACGGGCATTCAGAAAGTCAACGGTGGGCATTTTCGTAATTTTCAGAAAATGAGGAGCATTTGGTTATTTTACCAAAATGCAAGACAAAATCTTAGACGATCCAAATAATTCTATTTTTAATTAAAGAAATCATTTAGAAGATGAAAATAGGCGGAAACAAAATTTTAAAGAGTTTTACGGACTATCGGGAAAGAAAACTGATAAACCGTAAAATTCTTTAGAAGCCTATTTTTGGAGTTACGAAAGCTACAAGAGGCCAAAATAGATAAATAAAATTATGGGAAATTATTTTTGGAGATCCGGAAAAATAAAAATGGCATCGAAGTAATTTTAGCGGATTTCAAAAAGTTTCGGGAATTGAGTCCCAGGATCGGCGGGACACGTGGCGATCCGTGAGTGGCTGGCAGTGCCACTTGGCAGCAGCTAGGCCAAACACATTTATCACATGGTGAATTGAACTTTGGAAGCTTGGAAGGCAAGCTTTCAGGCAACCATGTAATAAAACTTTGTGAGCAAGATTCTATATTTCTATAAATTGGAGGCTTGAGTCTTCACTTCAATTCACACCTCAAACCAACAATCTCCTCTCCTCCTCTCTCTCCCTCGCCGGCGGTCAGCCACCAGCACCTCCTCCTCTTGCTTGTATTGCAAGAAAACCTCAAAAATTCTTAAAATCCCTTAAATAAATCATAAAATTCCCAATCTTTCCCAAAAGTCCCTAAACACTAAATAAACCTTTAAATCACTTAAATAAGCTTTGAATACCTTCCTAATCATTCGCCGGAATTTTTGATGTCACCAGAGTTTTGCCGGAGAACTCGCCGGAGAGTCGCTGGAATCTCTGCTGTCGGCAACAGCTCCGCCGTGTCTCTCTTTACTCGGCCGGATCTCGCCTCAGTCATGCCGGATCTCTCATCTCCTCGTCGGTCACTCTCTTGATGGAATATCGCCGAAGATGTCGCCGTCGCCGGAGTCTGATCGACACCATCGGGAAACTCTCGCTGTGAGTTTCTTCCCACCGGATCTCATCCTTGTTGTGATCTCTCGCCGGATCTCCTCACTGACGGTCAGTTCCTTGCCGGTCAAGTCGCCGATGAGCTCCTCCCATGGTCGGTCAACTCACGGCGGACCGGTCAACGCTGGTAACCGCCGTGGTAAACGCCGGAGAAGCCCTCAGTCGCCACAGTCAATGCATCCTTGCTGGTTTTCAGTCGTGGTAAAAGGTTGTCAACGGGTCAACATCCAGTTTAGTCAAGTCATCAGAAGTAAACGCTCGGTTTAGCTTCGGGTCAACGCTAGAGGCAAGGATCGGTTAAGCTTGGGTTAAGGATGGGTTTCAATTTGTTGGTTCGGGAAGGGTTTAGCTCGGCCTAGGTGTTTGGTTCTCAGTCAGATCGTCCATCCGTCACGCATTTTGAGTCGGCTAAACTTTATTTGGTGCATTTAGACTAGGATCATGTAGACCCCATGAATATATAAACCATAGTTTATGTTGCATACCTGATTAATTGAATTGGTTAGAACGGTTAGGAAAATTAAATAACTCGGTTAAATGATTAGACGGATAGGGAATAATCATGGCATGGTAGATAGCATTTATTGGTTGATTGATTGATCATATCATTGATTGCTTGATTGGGTGTTGCATACATATGGACCGACATGCTATGACGTATATATATATATATATATATTAAGAACGTATCTAAATGAATCTATATACGGAAAGTTATGAGTTGATTAAAATACGGTTAAAATACATAACACACTTAGAGTATAATAATAGGGTGGGTTAACTAGTCAATAGTCGGGGTTAGCGGGTTAAATGAATTAATTAAAGAATAATGTGAACTCAGGAGATTAGTAAGTTTACTAATTGACACTACAAGAAAACAGGCTTTTTGCGACTACGAGTTGCGGCTGAATTAACAGTCGCTAAATTTTGCGATTGTCTACCGACACAGGTGCGACTGATATTGCGACTAATTGAGAATGGTCGCTATTTAGTCGCTAAATTGCGACCACAAATTTTAAGTCGTTCATTAGTCGCTAAATTAGCGACCATATAGCGACTGTTATTGGTAGTCGCCAAATAAGTCGCACTTTAGACGCAAATCAGTCGCCCAAACAATCACAAAACAATACTCCAAACAAACCCTAAAACAAACCCTAAAACCCTAAATTATAAATAAAAAATCTAATTGTTAATTTTTCAATTACTTTAACATATCTAAAACTAAGATTCAACACTTGCAGAAACATTTCTTATTTTGTAAATCTAATATTTTAAAAAACCATAACTTAAAAATATATAAATCCTCAAACCTTATACCACAAACTATAAATTATATTCTAAACTTTAAGGCTTAATCTTAACTTATCAAATATAAATATAGCCATTAATCTTAACTAATCAAAATTCACTTTAGTTTAGATTTTGTTCGGTTTTTGGGTGAACAAATGTTTAGGATTTAGAATTAAAAAATATTGTTTAGGACTTAAGTTAAGAAAATATGATGGATCAGACGATGGCAAAGAACCGTACTGATTTATATATTTCAGTGTTCTAATACTTTAAAACTTGTTTAATATTGAGTATATTAAAACACTCTAGCAACCAATGCAATGATCTAACTCAATCTAACCAGCAAGCAATGCAATGATACCAATCAAAACACTCTAGCAACTTAATGATCAATTAAATGAAACGATTCATGATTGCGGCTAATAAGCTAAGGGAAATCAAAGCATCAATCACATCAACATTCTAACACCCTAGCAAGGAAATCAAAACACATAATCAATCAATCAAGAAAAATTGGCGATTGCAGTTGTCTCTCAGGGTTTTGATGGAAACCGTCTATTCGGACCATTATTTGTTTTCACATCGTAATTATATTGCATTCACAAACCATCACATGCATGCAATATAATTACTCTGTTACTCAAACGGTAAACCGAAATTACCCCACATACACTACGTATTTAAAACATCCATACGCCTCAAAGAGTATATAAATACATAGGTCTATCAGAGTCTACATACTACTGGTTACCCATCCGTCCCAAAAAGAAATACTGTTACACAACCGAATCGTCAGAGACGATTACAAGCCGATATACACACATCAAAAGTGAGTTAGAGCCCTTACTTACTTGGGCCTAACCTACTTCCTAATATCTCCAACATGAGCGGTACGCTCCGCACTACGTTCTGTAGAACTTGGAACATCAAGCTGACCTACTCGACGCTCGCTACCCCCAAGGAAACGGTCTGGCAGAGGCAGCCAATAAATCGATCATGAACAATCTCAAGAAAAGGCTTAACGAGTGCAAATCGATCTGGAGCGACGAACTCCCAGCTGTGCTCTGGGCCTATTGGACTACTCCTCGCAAATCGACCTGCGAAACTCCATTTTCACTGGCTTACGGTATCGAGGCCGTAGTACCTGCGGAGATCCTCGTGTCTAGCTTTCGCCAAAAATAATGCACACAACACGAGGACCTGAACAATCAGATGATAACTGCCGAGCTCGATCTCGTCGACGAAAGGAGGAACCTCGCACAAGCCCGGATCCAGAATTACCAACAGGCCGCAGCTCGCTACTACGATTCCAGGATTAAAACCCGAAGGTTTCAAGTAGGAGAGATCGTCTTGCGGAAGGTGTTCGACCATAAAAAGGACGAACACGCTGGAAAGTTAGGGGCGAAGTGGGAAGGACCTTACCAGGTTACCGACGTCGTTAAGGACGGATTCTACCGACTCAAGTCGGTGGAAACCCAGAAACCCGAGCTACGACCTTAGAATATCATCAACCTCAAAAAGTATTTTCACTGAAGATATGCCCCATAATTGAACTACGAAATGGCTTGATCCCCTCAAAAGAGTACGTAGGCAGCTCGACCTCGAGCGCAGCCGCCCCCAAACAAAACTCCTATTGAGTTCTACGATCTCGTGCAAAGTAAAAAAACCCTACCTTAAATTTCGCTCGAGATCAATCTTTTATTCAATTCATTACCTTTGTAAGGTAAAAATTATTTTAATAAAATTCTTTGTCTTCTTTGTCTACAAAACAAGCGATATGAAATGATCTCTTCAAAACAAGCAATCTAAACGATCCTTAAAATAAGGCGATATGAAATGATCCCTTCATAAAAGGCGATCTAAAATGACCCCTTCAAATAAGCGATCTGAAATGATCCTTCAAATAAGCGATTTGAAATGATCCTTCAAAATAAGGCGATCTGAAATAATCCCATCATAATAAGCGATCTGAAAATGATCTTTCATAATAAGCGATCTGAAATGATCCTTCACACCTAGCGATCTCAACGATCCCAAATTCAAAAGATTTCAATACAATCTTCAAAAAAAAATGACCTAGAAACGGTCCTGAAACAATACACGAGCTCAAAGCGAAAAGTTTTCCCAGCATACTTACCTTCATAATTCTTCAAACCTTTGCAGATTAGAAGGATTTGGGGCACCCCCTCCTGTAACCACCAATCGAGCTCTCAAAGACAAAGTACCCGAGGTATTCCTAAAACGACACCAAACCAGTTCAATTATCGCGAGCAGGTTGTCATCTGAGGTCAAAAGTGAGGAATTTTAATATTGTAAGGCATGATTTAACCAAGTTTGGGTATATGGACCGAAGCATTGTCTCGTTCTACATTTGCATACTTAGAAAGTTTTTTCTAAATTCTCTAAGGCAATCCGGCTAAAACTTTGGCCAAACTAAGCCCCAAAAATCGATCTCCATAAGGATAAAGATCGATCATCATGGTTGCCCGATCGTTCGAGCCTTTCTGAAATAATTTCATGACCTAGAAACGACTAAGGCATTAAAAATTCAAAGACAAAAACTATTCGATTAATAAAAAAAAAAAAAGAGGACACGATGTCCTCGAAATCATAAAAAGCCCTTAAAGGGCAACACCAAAAGATTAAAAAGCCCTTTAGGGCAACACCAGTTCAACAAAAGATGAAAAAACACTTTCGGGCAACAACAAAACAATTAGAAATTTTTAATTCGAGGCATCTAGATCCTCCATTGGCTCGTCCGCCCTGGCCGTATCCTCAACAATTCGACCCTCGACCTCGTCGCTCACTCTCGAGCTAATTCCGGTCTCTCTCGGGAGATTCGACCCATATTGGTCAAGCCGGGGAGAGGTCTGACCTGGAGGATTCACTAGCACAACTGAGTCTTCGGACAATGCCGGAAAGTTGAGCTTGATAATGCTGAAGTCAGAGACAGCTGTGGCATTCATCGCCTCGGTTGCAATCCGCTTCTTCTCAGCCGGCTTTAAGACCTCCTGAGTCATGTCCACCTCGCCGACGACAATCTTGGCGATGAGCTCGATGTTGGCCAAGGCCTCCTGAAGACGGATCTTGGCGTTAGTCTCGACCTTTCTCTTGTCGCTTTTCTCCTTGTTCCCGTTAAGGATCTCCAGATATTGGTCGTTGAGCTCCTTCCTTGCCTTGTGGACAGCGAACTTAGTGTCATACTCTTTGTCCGCAAGAGCCTTCTCCAAGTTAGCCCAATCCTGAGCAGCTTGCGCAGCCACAATCCGGCTTGATTCTTCAACCGCCAAGGTCCGGGTACTTGCCACACCGAGTTTTTGCGTGAGGACTTCCTCCTGATTCTCAAGGAGCATCAGTCGAGCTTCCATGCGGGAGTACTCGGCCAGCTTCTTCTTCAGCCCCTCCTCCTTGGTCATGGCATCATGTAACCTCGTGCTCAGGTCGCCAACCATCTTCTTAGTGGCCTTGAGCTCACTGGTCTATCGCGCATCTCGCGCGCGGACCTCGCCACGAACCAGTTCAAAGCCTCCAAAGAATACATACGTAAAGGCAAACGAGTTAAAGTCATTACAAAAACTCGAATAAGAAAAGAAGAGAAGGAAAAATCCTTACCTTCCCAATTAACGCCATCATTTCGGTGTAATCATCTCTGAGAGCCATGTCCCCGATGGTCAGGAGCTGAACACCTACGGGCGAAGTGCCTAAGCAGATAATCCACGCCCTTTGGGTCGTCCGCAATCGGGCACTCCTTCTGGTGCCTAAAGCGCCAGTTGAAGGTCCCAAAATACCCCGACGAGGCTGGCCTCACCTCGATTTCCTGGCTCGACCTCGGCGAGCTCGCCTCAGCGCCAATCCTTTGACGCTTCAGGGTAGGAGGACGAGATCCGCCTCGGCTCCAGCCATCAGACCCCCGGGAATCGTTTGAATGGGAGTCAGGGAGGACAAGCTCCCGAGAGTGAGCCGGGACGATCTCCTACCCAGTCGGAGGAGGAGGCAGATTCTCAGCCTCCAGAGATACCCCCTCGGACCTAGGAGCCGGAGGAAGAGAAGGCTGAGCTGGAGGAGGAGGAGAAGGAGCCCGACCCATGGCGAAGAGGATGGCGTCGTTCAGATCGCCTTTCTTCATCTTGTTCGCCAAGTCGATAGGGTCCTTCCCAGTTCGGTGTGCGCTTCTTCTACGAGACATCTTCTCGTGCGGGGGCGTGCTAGCAGCAGAACTACTATCTGAAACGGGTTGATCTGCAAATAGATCGACCAAGTTAGTACGATATTATAGATAAAAAAAATTTTATCAAGCTACTCACTTTTTCCAGCCCGCTCGACTATGTGCAACAGAGGTTGAATAACTCGAGCTGGAGGAAGTTAACGAGGAGCTTGCGGCAGAGATGTACCCCGAGGGAGTTGAGGCTGATTCTGAGCGGGTCGTCGAGCTTCGGGACCTAGGGCAGCTCGTATGAGCTCAGTCTTAAACTGGTTCCAATCGACGTTACCCCTCCGAAGACGAGCTATTAGGCTTTCTGTGATCGGATTCAGAGAAAGCGGCTCGGGAGCTTCTACAAAATAAAAAAGAAAGGGAATTAGCAACAATTCGACCTTCCTATAATCAAACAAATAAAAACCCTAAGGTCTAACCGACACTGATGGCCCATCGCGTCGGTATAACAGAAAAATCGAAGTCTCCGACCGAATGACTATTAATCTTGAAGAAGAAGTAGCGATCCCACCAGACATCCCTTCTAGGGGTCTCCTCAAGAACCTTCCCAAAACGGGGAGAGAGATAATATATCCCCAGACATCCCTTATGGGGGTCTCCTCAAGAAACCTTATTAGTTCCTAGGCTCCAAAATCGATTCTCTCCTCGGCGGCTCTGACCCCGAGTCCGATGACATAACAGACCAAGTTCGGAATCATCTGGGGGAACGCCAGCTTGAGCTGAGCCAGAACCCAAGATAAGAGGCGAGGTATAGGAAAAAGAGCCTGCATTTGTCGAAATAGGTGTAGGAGGCGCAGCAATAGCCCTCCCTGACCTTTTCGGGCGATTTCTTTGAATGCGTAATCACCATCTCGACGGCCGCCGGAATCCGTCCCTTTCCCTTAACCTCTGTAAGTGCCCCGGATTCAAACAGGATTTCAGGTGAGGACCATGCGGCTCCGTGATAGGTTCGAGTTTTAATCCTATAACTAACTGCAAGTGCACAGTGATGTAGTTGTAGTACTTAGGGTATCGAATCCACAGGGACTCCGGTCAACGATAGATAAGAACAGAAGTGATTAAACTAGGAGAAAGCAAAGGTGATTAAACTAAAAGCAGAGCAGAAAAGTAAATCAGTAGCAGGAGTGGTTTGTGAGCAAGGAGGCGAAGCGTTAAGTCTAGGGAGTTCTCAGGAAATCAGGAACACAAGCAATCAATCAATCTGGATCTAATCAGAAACTGTTCTAGAACTCAAAGCACGGATATAGAATTAACCAAATTTCTTTGCGAGAATTCTCTAAGCCTAAGTGCAGCAATCCAAAATCTCTTTTGCAATTACTAACAGATTAAACCAGCTTTAATTCCAAGTTTGATATGTTCACAATCTAATTAAACCAAACTTTCGTTTGCGAGAAGTTAAATTGCTTATCTAGGTTCTTTCTAGCTAAATTAACCAACTTTCGCTGTATTAATCAACCTATCATCATAAATCTGGGTAGCTAATTCAGATTAAGCATTAAGAACAACTTAGATAAAGAACTAGCAGATATGAATCCCTACTGATTAATTAAACTATAACTCCATGAAATTCCTAATGAGAATCCCTAAACTTAACAGGTAATCTACTCAGATATAATCATCGAAACAGAAAACATCATGAATAGAAAACCAAATAGCATATAATAAAACAAAGAACTGGGGTTCGAAATCCTCTCTCTTTCGAGATCCGGATCAGCCCCACTCTCTCTCTGAATGAAATAAATCGTAGCCTAAACAAGTGGCTAAAAACCCTAATATATAGTCTAAAACACGTTTTGGGCTTCAGTGTAAATATCTGGGCTTTTCTGCAATATTAGCATTCTTCATTAAATCGCCGAGTCTGGCCCATTCGCGCTATGCATCGATCGATGCAGGGGTGCAATGATCGACGCAATCCTCAAATCTGGACAGTGAACTTTGTCTCTCGGACCAAATCTCCAAAATGCTCCAAAATCTTCAATTCAGCTCCAAAAGTACTTAGACCTGTAAACATACTAAAAAGACTCCAAAACATAGTAAAAGACTCGATAAATAAGACATATACCATGGTTAAAATCCCAAAAATCCATGGTATATCAACTCCCCCACACTTAGCTCTTGCTTGTCCTCAAGCAAGTAAAGAACCAAAGCATAAGAAAAGAAGTTTGAAAACACAGAAACTCATTTCGTCCTAGGAACTTTCACAATCACATTCACTTAGTAAGCCACTGAAAACTTTCCTACAGAACTCAAGACCACAATGTACTTCCCCCACACTTAGCAACTGTCCTAAGTAAACTCCACAATCACATTCACGCATTCAAATTCTCCCTACTGACTTCTGCAAGTATTTAAGTGCGGTCTCACCTAAGGAGTATCGATCAAAGGGCACATGGATTCTTACCTTATCAGCTCTAGACCACCATACTATCTTTCTCTAGTCCCTTTCTTCTCTTTTCCTTCCTTAACAACTGATTTTTCATCATTGGGTATCATTTTATTTTTTTTATCAGTGTTCTTCCCGTTATGGGGTGTACTTTGGACACATTCCATGGATCGCACAAGAGATAATAGGAGTCTCTACCACTCCCGTGACCACTTCAGAGTTACTAACTCATCCTCAGTTTATTATTATTTTATTTTATTTTTTTTTTATTTTATGGAAGGGGAGAAGGGAACTAAATAGGACAGGTTTACAGGCTGTGTCAGAACTAACAAGGGAATCCGACACAAAGTATACCAAGCCCTTAGGTGAGAAATCTAAGTCAGTATTAAGGTTGAAGTCAGTAAAAGGATCCTCTGATACCTGAAGTGATGTGGGTGTTCTCAGTAGGTTGATCCGTGTCTGAGTTTTCTAATAGTCATAGAGGCTCTGTAAATCTGTCCAATGGTCACTTAGCTCCTGTTCAAGCGAAATTTTCCCTCGAAAAATCATAGTTTCATACAAATTTTGACTCAATAAAACAAATTTTTGAAAAACTAAGAAAACAAAAGCGTGCGTCAGTAGCTTCCTCCCCCACACTTAAACTACACTGTCCCCAGTGTAATCGAAGCATGAGCTCGGTGAAAGAATAATCAAATTGAAGAGCAAACCGAAAAGTTGCAGATTACTTACCTGTCGTCGCCCTGTGTCGATCGATGCCACAAGGGTGTCGATCGATGCAAGGCGAATATGCTCGCGGTTATTGAGATAACTGGTGTCTGAACCGCAATTGAATCGGTAAACCACAAATCGTGACTGCGTCGACCGATGCACTATATGTGTCGATCGATGCAGTGCGATTCTGCCTGTTTCTCACGCTTCTGAACACACTTAAACAAAAAAATTCAAAACACCAAAATCAAAACAAAAAAAAATGAAAAACAAAAACGAACCTAATAGTGGGTTGCCTCCCACTCAGCGCTTGTTTTTAGTCATTAGCTTGACTATTGGAATGAGATTGGATTCATGGCGGTTTCAACAGAGACTTTGAATGTCTCTGTGAATATCTCTTCATCCAAGGAGGTGTATATGCTTTCAGATCATGAGGCTTCCCTAGGAAAGAGTAATCAGAATCAGGGCGGGAGCGAAGCTTGGGCGGTCTACTGCGTTTTCCTGCATTCGAAACAATGTGATCAGAAGGTTTAAGCTTAGGTGATTTGTACCTTACCTTTGATGCAGATCTGATGTTTTGGGCTTTCTGCTTATGAGCAGTTGCAGGTACTGAAGATGTTAGAGCAGGTTCAAGAGGAACTGCCATCTTCTTCTTTCCACTATCAGATACTGTAGTTCCACCAATCTGAACTTCTTCTTTCAGATGACCATCAGTGGAGATCATCTTCTTTGCATGAACTCGCGAAGTTTCAACTGGTGGTGTTTTATTCACCTTCTTATCCATCACTTTCATGCAGTTAGCCACTTCTAGCTCTTGTTTGGAAGGTTTAGGAACCTTAGGATATGGCACAATGGGCTTGTAGACTCGTTCTGGTACTGTTGCAGGTTTCTGGTCATGTCTGCGTTCTATGTCGATCGTTGCATGATGTGTGTCGATCGATGCAAGGCGATTCTGTTTGTCGTAAGAACTCGAAATTGCCGTCAGAACGGCGTGTCGATCGACACTAAGGGGGTGTCGATCGATGCATGTATCAGACAGACAATATTCATCCAGAAAATCTGAGATTATGCTCTCTTCTTCACCTAGCAACTAAATCTCATCCCCTAAGGTCACAGCTTTGATGGGTTCGTACTGTTTAGCTTTCCTAGCTTCATTTTGTCTTTGTATTGCTCCAGCTGTTTGTTGAACTTAGACATCTAGCTCATTCGCATGTGTGCTCAAAGATTCAAACTTTCCATTCAGATCTTCATAAAATGCATCTATCCTTGAGTTAAAGGACACAAACATCTGTTGTTGTCCCTCAAGACACTCCTCCATCATGATTTCCAATCTGCTCTTATGTGTAGGTGCAGGCGGTGCTTGGTAAGAAGAAACACCATAGTTCCTCGAGAAGGCATTGCCCTGTTGCTGGAAAGGTCATTGAAAAGCTGATTCCTGACTGTAGAATTCATTCCCTCCAACGCAGTTGATAGCTTCTTGCGTATACTTTCCAAGTAGAAGACTATGCAGATAGTCAACTTTACTCTTCAACCCAGCTATCTGTGAATTATCAATCCCTGGACTAAAGAAATCATACATCTTTCTTACGATATGTGTCGATCGATGCAGTGGAAGCGTCGATCGATGCAAGCGCGATGATGTGACGATCGACACAGGACCGTGTCGATCGATGCAGTGCGATTACAGGCGTACCTGAAACGCAAGAACAGAAAAGAAAAAAAAATTAGTAGCAAAAAAATAAAAACGAAAAACCTAGTCTAAACCCTAAGGTCAAATCTATCGAGGACTCTAAGAGTCCCCGGCAACGGCGCCAAAAACTTGATAGGGTCGAGTTTTAATCCTATAACTAACTGCAAGTGCACAGTGATGTAGTTGTAGAACTTAGGGTATCGAATCCACAGGGACTCCGGTCAACGATAGATAAGAACAGAAGTGATTAAACTAGGAGAAAGCAAAGGTGATTAAACTAAAAGCAGAGCAGAAAAGTAAATCAGTAGCAGGTGAGCAAGGAGGCGAAGCGTTAAGTCTAAGGAGTTCTCAGGAAATCAGGAACACAAGCAATCAATCAATCTGGATCTAATCAGAAACTGTTCTAGAACTCAAAGCACGGATATAGAATTAACCAAATTTCTTTGCGAGAATTCTCTAAGCCTAAGTGCAGCAATCCAAAATCTCTTTTGCAATTACTAACAGATTAAACCAGCTTTAATTCCAAGTTTGATATGTTCACAATCTAATTAAACCAAACTTTCGTTTGCGAGAAGTTAAATTGCTTATCTAGGTTCTTTCTAGCTAAATTAACCAACTTTCGCTGTATTAATCAACCTATCATCATAAATTTGGGTAGCTAATTCAGATTAAGCATTAAGAACAACTTAGATAAAGAACTAGCAGATATGAATCCCTACTGATTAATTAAACTATAACTCCATGAAATCCCTAATGAGAATCCCTAAACTTAACAGGTAATCTACTCAGATATAATCATCGAAACAGAAAACATCTTGAATAGAAAACCAAATAGCATATAATAAAACAAAGAACTTCGAAATCCTCTCTCTTTCGAGATCCGGATCAGCCCCTAACTCTCTCTGAATGAAATAAATCGTAGCCTAAACAAGTGGCTAAAAACCCTAATATATAGTCTAAAACACGTTTTGGGCTTCAGTGTAAATATCTGGGCTTTTCTGCAATATCAGCATTCTTCATTAAATCGCAGAGTCTGGCCCATTCGCGCTATGCATCGATCGATGCAGGGGTGCAACGATCGACGCAATCCTCAAATCTGGACAGTGAACTTTGTCTCTCGGACCAAATCTCCAAAATGCTCCAAAATCTTCAATTCAGCTCCAAAAGTACTTAGACCTGTAAACACACTAAAAAGACTCCAAAACATAGTAAAAGACTCGATAAATAAGACATATACCATGGTTAAAATCCCTAAAATCCATGGTATATCACTCCGCCGAAAAACTAGTGCTCGCCACTATCATAAACCTCGGAGCCATGTATTCTGATGTCGGATTCGAAGAGAGAAAGAGAGCAAAATAAGATAGGTTCTAGAGAGAAGAAGCTCTGGAAAACTTAAAAATTCTGAAAAACTAGAGTGAGAGAGGAAAAGCTAAAATGAGCGGGAGAATAAGTTATCTTTGCCGGTATGCAGAGTAATCCGTAGTGGGAGTCGTGCAGGGTAACTTCCATTTAAACCTACTGATGCCTCTTCTCTCTCGAGATCGATGGGATCTTTCGTATCCCTAGATCCTAACCGTCCGATTTTGAATTTGTAATAATGATTAATGATTTAATCGCTTTCGAAGAGATCGAAATCTTAAGGATCTTTCGTATTCTCACAATCTTTACCATTGATTCGAGATCAACGGTCATGAACAAGCGGTTTTCAATCATGTCATGATCGCACAAATCGAGATCGATAAGATCCGTTGTGATCTTAAGATCTTAAATGTTCGGTAGTCGACCAAATCGACGGTAGATGGTAAAAAATTGTATCAATGGTCTCTTCAGAATTATCCATGCGCTATGAATCGTCGAAGCAAACCCACGCCCTCATCTCGGTCGTTCATGCGAGACAAGATATACGGTATGAATTACATAATCATTAGGGTATCGATACCCAAGACAGTGCGCGTCTTCCCAAGAATGTCCACCGCTCATTGACTTCGAACCATCTAATTAATGGGATGGGGGGGCTATTGTTGGTATTGGATTTCCCTCTAGGAAATCTGGCCCATAAAACAATAAGAATAAAGGCCCGAGTTACGACCCAGGCCCGTTTAGATAAAAGTCGAGAGAAGCCCGGACGAGACAAAGTCAAGCTCATCAAGGTCGACTTCGATAATGGCTCGGGCTGGTGACTAAGTCATCGTTTGTTGAAACTGATTCCGCGAATCGAGGAGAAAGTGGAGATCGCTGCCAACGAGATACCGAAAGATCTGAACAAAAAGATCGATAGGTCAAAGATATTTAAAGAAGAGTAGCAGATCATTCAAGGGATTCCAACTTTCATCAAGAACACTTCGACTAAAATAGCTATAAACACATTTGTATACTTCTTTCTGGTTGTATAAGTTCGATCTCGACATTCAATCCTAAATATATCTTTGATTCATAGAAAATCTATATCATTATCTATACAAAGTCCAAATTCACGAAATATAAATCCTTGGTGTGAATCCTTGATCTCACACATTTGGCTTTTCCTTTGCAACTGAACCATGTCCTCTGTGCCAACTTCCAGTGGATCATAGCCCAGTTTTGCTTTTTTAACGCCCTGGCGTTTAATTAAGAGAGAAGCTCAAAATT
Organism: Orychophragmus violaceus; assembly: GCA_030180135.1. Lineage (NCBI taxonomy): Eukaryota > Viridiplantae > Streptophyta > Magnoliopsida > Brassicales > Brassicaceae > Orychophragmus > Orychophragmus violaceus. Next base: position 8,529,568 of record CM058236.1, read on the forward strand.
ATAATATGAATTATGCTGGAAAGGGATATATGACAGCAAACGTAAATAACAGTGAAGGGAAAGAAGTCGAACGAACCTTCATACTATGGATTCCCTGAGGAAAAGAGCTATCCCGTTTCACCAAGCAAAACAATCCAAATGGAAACCAAATGTAGCTCGACATTCACCTTGATTATGATCACAACGGAATCCCAACTCCTGCAACCATGAGAAACGAAAACAAAACAAAGCAGCCAATGGTTTAGTTTTTCTTGAGACCACATTATGCTCTTAAAGAAGAATAAGAGCAAGATCAAAAAGAGTTAGATGTAGTGAAATAGAAAGAGAGAAATAAGTAGCAAGAAACTAGAGCAATGGAAGTCTTTGAAATAGATTTGAGAGTAGTGTTGGGAATGTCCTGAAATCTATTGTACTTACTCCAAGTGAAAGTCGTATTGTCGAGATGAGACAATCATATGACACTAGGTAGTCATAATGCTTTGCTAGAAGCCACTTATGATCAATGAGTTTAGAACTCATTGCTAGTGTTATATGATCCTACAGGGTCACACACCTAAGAAAACTGGACGTTAAAGACGAGGTTGATCATTAATGTAATGATCTGATGAATGCATATTTGATATGCATTCGATATCAATATTCTGGGGCAGTGTCGATCGATGCAGATAGTGCATCGATCGATGCAACTCGCGGATTAATCAGATTAATTCGGTTTAATCGTTGGTTAATTCCGTTATGGTTTAAGTCGAAATATATAAGATATATGGTCGACCTAAAACTGTTTTCTAACCTAATTCACAGCCACCAGAACTTGAAAAGAAACCTCTGAAGAGATTGGATCTCTATAGGCACTAGCATCCCTTCTGTTCAGTTTGTGTGCGTGTGGATACCAGTAGAGGCGCAGCATTTGAGGCGCTCTAGATCTCGATTATCTGCAAATCTTCCGCTGCTAATCACCAGGTAATTCTGAGATCCCAATGATTCAATTACATGAACCCTAGATCCTAGGCTTGGAATTCAGACCAGGATTGCCTAATTGGATTAGGATCTGCTAGAAATTCCTACAGTGGTATCAGAGCTTTAGGGTTCCATTGAATCTGTAGCATGTTGATTAAATTGGTTGAATCTGGATCTTTGTATGATTGATACAAGCATGCTAAAACTCGTTTTTGATCAAAGTAACCTAGTTTAGGGTTTTGGTTCGAAAAACGTTTTAGGGCTTTTCGCATGGTGTCGATCGTTGCCAATCCGGCATCGATCGACACAGGGCGAAAACCCGAATAAAATTTAGGGTTTTCGCATGGTGTCGATCGATGCCAATCCAGCATCGATCGACACAAGGCGAAAACCCGAATAAAATTAGGTTTCGCCTAGTGTCGATCGACACAATAGTTGTGTCGGTCGACACACACCTCGCTGGATTGATGAATCGGTTCAATTGGATTGAACCGGTTATCGAGCTTGGTTAATGATGGTTAAACGCTAAGAATGGTTTATTGCGATTGGGTTGGTATCGACCGATGCTAATGTAGCATCGATCGACACTGACCGGTACTCAAAACCGGATCAATTGGATTGATCGGTTATCGCAGATTGGTTTTGGTTAATCAGCATCGATCGACACTAAAGTAGTGTCGGTCGACACAAGATTCGATGGTTTAGGTTATGGAACCTGAAACCACAAAACCAAACCAAGACAAATCATTTAATTAGAAGAATTAAAAGATAATAAAACTGAACGTTTTAAGGTTCCGTTCCTCAACCAAATATCAAGTGATACTTGATGTCTTCCCGATCTTTTCAACTGTCAAGACTTGTTTCATTGTACGATAGGCTTGCAGTGCAAGGTATCAACAATTACATGAGTAAGGCAGGAAGTAATCGTGTTGATGGGCTTGCAGTGCAAGGCGTCAACAATTACATGACTTAAGAGATTGGTTTACTTGACTGGGCTATCAAAATCGTTTTGGGCCTAGAGACATCGGGTGGATTTGACATGAGATGTCAATCCACAACCAAGAGTTATATTGGATATAACTAGCAAGGTTGTTGCTTACCTAGATAGCTAAAATTTGGGTGATAGCCAGTGGCTCACTCAAGTTTAGTGAAGTATGGGTCTTGGATCATTATATTCATCTGAGGAAACATTGTTTGAATATAATGCGAGTTTTCTTAATAGTTAAGACTTCTCATTTCTTGAACATCATAACTAAAACCTCCCTCATTTTTCAGCTATGTCTAGCACAAACCATCGTAACAATTTCTCCAAGCGATCCGTCCTTGAGAAGGACAAGTTAAATGGATCCAACTTTCTTGAATGGTATCGGAACTTGAGAATTGTTCTAAAACAGGAGAAAAAGGACTATGTCCTTGAGAAAGTTCTCCCCAAGAAGTACCGAGCCAATGCCTGGCAGTCAGATAAGGATGCTTGGGATAAGCATTCTAATGATGCGGAGGATGTGAGTTGTCTCATGTTGGCTACCATGAACTCGGAATTGCAGAAGCAATATGAGTACGTGGAGTCGCCAAAAGAGATGATCACTGGCCTGAAAAGTATGTTTCAGGAGCAGGCACGAACTCAGAGATACCAGACGGTAAGGTCTCTGATTGAGTGCAAGCTACCAAAGGGCGAACCAGTTAGTCCTCATGTCATTAAGATGATGGGTTATATTGATAACCTAGGGAAACTGGACTGTCCCATTAGCCAAGAGTTGGCTACTGACATCATTCTTCAGTCACTGCCGTCAAGCTATGACCAATTTGTTATGAACTATAACATGAACAACTTGACGAAGACGTTGACTGAATTGCATGGGATGCTTAAGACTGCGGAACCTAACATCAAGAAGGACACCCCAAATGTCCTTATGGTACAAAAGGGTAAAAGGTTTAAGAAACTTGGTAAGAACAAAGGTGATGGCAAGACAAGCTCGATTGTGAATCCAAGCGAGTCTGGCCATGTTCCTAAGGTTAAAACAAGTCCTTCTGAAGATGTTAAGTGCCGTTATTGTAATGGTTATGGGCATTTGAAAAGAAACTGCAATAAATTCTTGGAAGATTATGAGAAGCTGAAGAAGACGTACGAGACTTCTTCTTCAGGTATTATGTTATAGAAGTAAATGTTACTTCTTATAGTCCTACTTATTGGGTATTGGATACCAGCTGTGGTACTCATATTTTGTGAAAATGTGCAGGGCCTGAGCAAAAGTAGGACTATGGAGAAAGGACAAGTGGACCTATGAGTGTGAATGGAGCAAGAGTTGCTGCATTAACCGTAGGAGTATTTCATTTGTTTTTCTTTTTATGGCATGTTTTGAACTTAAAACTGCTACAATGTACCTGCTATAAGCAGAAAGATTATTTCTATTCCTTGTTTGGATATGGAAGGATATCAGTTTTCAAGTTAAGAATAAGTGTTATTCATTTGATTACAGTGATATATTTTATAGTAGCAATCCATTACAGAATGGACTTTATGATCTAAACCAGAATGTGCCTAACTATAACATTAATACCAAGAGATTCAAGTCAAATGATACGAATCAAACTTTTCTCTGGCATTGTCGTTTTGGGCTTTTGGACTCATCTGATTGAGAATCATAATGAGTAAAGTGGATCTTGTTTATTAAGTAAAACGACAAAGGCTCCTTTCAACAGAGGTAGTGTCGATCGACACAAACGGTGCGTCGGTCGATACAGGTTGCGAACGATCAAAATGAAAGGGTCAGAAGCTTATTGGGCTTTATACATACGGATGTGTATGGACCGATAAGCACGAGTGCTAGAGGAAAATTTCAGTACTTCATTACCTTTACTGATATTTTCAGAAGGTACGGTTATGCCTTATTTATAAGGCATAAGTCAGAATCTTTGAAAAGGTTCAAAGAGTTCCAAAATGAAGTACAGAATCAATTTGGCAAAGGTATTAAACCTCTACGATGAGATCATGGAGGTGAATACTTAAGTCAAGAATTTAGTGATCATCTGAGAGATTGTGAAAGTGTTTCACAATTCACTCCTCCTGAATCGGACTTTATTAGATATGGTTCGATCAATGATGAGTCACTTAGATCTTCCATTATCCTTCTAAGAATACGCTCTAGAAAAGTCTGAGTTTACATTAAATAGAGTTCCATCAAGATCAGTTACAGAGATACCACATGAGATGTGGAATGGAAATGTTTCTGATTTATCCAGCATGGAGATTTGGAGTTGCGAGACTTATATAAAACGTTTAATCTCTGATAAGCTCACACCCAAATCTGATAAGTGCTACTTCATTGGTTGTCCTAGCAAAACCAAGGCATGTTACTTTTACAACCAGTTCGAGAACAAATTGTTTGTTGCTCGGAACTATGTTTTTTTGAGAAAGACTTTCTTTCCAAGAAGAACAGTGGGAGTAAAAGTACAACTCGAAGAAATTCGAAAATCACAGGAGACTGCTCAACCTGATGAGGAAGAGCAGCAGTTGGATCTACAAAGAGTTGTAGAACCTGCACCTGTGGTGCCTAGAGTTTATAAAGGATCTGGTGAATGTATATTCGATATACATTTAAATGGCGAGTTTCTGAAGAAGTGTCGATCGACACAAAAGTTGCATCGATCGACACAGATCGCGAACCAAATATTGATTTTGGTTTATGACTTAATTAGCTACGGTTTAAATCTTGGTTAATTAGGTCTTGGTAAAAGTATACATATGAGATATGTGTGCGCGACTTCTACAGAAAACTGAAGCTCGCAGATCCGAAAGGATCCGTCACGAACCCGAGAAATATGGATTTCTCGTAGCCAATTGCCGTGATCTACTGATCATTGAAAGTGACGGGCCTGCGAATTTTGAAGAAGCAATGATGGGCCTTGACTCCGAAAATGGCTGAAAGCCGCTGAATCCGAAATGGGATCCATGTCACAGAACCAAGTATGACTTGGGTTGATTTACCCGATGGTGTAGAAGCCATTGTGAGTAAATGGATTTTCAAGAAGAAAATATTACATGGATGGTTATATTCAGATGTACAAAGCTAGGTTGGTGGCAAAAAGGTTTCAAGTAAATTCATGGTATTTACTGTGAAGAAACCTAATCCCAGACACCGTGCTAATGTCCATTCGGATTCTCCTAGCAACCGCCACTCATAATGGTTATGAGATCTGGCAGATGGATGTGAAAACAGTTTTCCTAAAATGGAATTCTGGAAAAAGGATGTGTACATGACACAACCTGAAGTTTTTTTCATTGATCCTAATGAAGCTAGGAAGACATGCAAGCTTCATCAAACCATTTATGGATTGAAGCAAGCATCTCGGAGTTGAAATCTTCGTTTTGATAAAGCAGTCAAAAGGTTTGACTTCGTCATGAATGAAGAGGAACCGTGTGTTTACAAGAGGACTAGTGGGAGCGCAGTTGCATTTCTAGTATTGTATGTTGATAACATACTACTTCTCGGAAATGAAGTTCCATTGTTTCAGTCTGTTAAGACTTGATTCGAAAGTTGTTTTTCGATAAAATTATGGGAGAAACCGTATACATTCTTGGAATAAGAATCTATAGAGATAGATTGGATAAGCTAATTGGATTGTGTCAAGATACTTATAGTGATAAGGCCTTGCACATGTCCAATATGCAGGATTCCAAGAAGGGCTTCGTGCAAATGACTCTTGGTATTACTCTTAGCAAGACGCAGTGTCTTTCGACACACGCTAAGCAAGGGCGAATGAGGGTCAGACTACTGCTAAAGGCATTAGATGTCTTAAGATGTGATCTTAATTTTAGTGGGAGTCATTGTTATTAATTTTAGTTATGATATGATGTTCGTATAAACATAATTTGATTATGTTATTGAAATCTGACATCTGTATTATTTAATAATGGTTATTAAATAATAGTCCCAAAGTAATTTATGACATTTTATAGGTCATCAAGTATGTGACTTGATCATGAAACCCTATAGATAATAAATGACATAAATTATGATTGGTCCCTGGTCAAGGTTGTTAAAATGGGACATTAACAGCCGCGTGAGACTAGTATGTGAGGTGACTGATGACTAAGTTTCATGGAGTCATTAATAAGAGTATTAAAGTCAATCACATAGATATGTGTTGGAGAACACAGGATCGGACATGACCCACTGATGAGAACTCTACGGGATAGTTATATAAGTGTCATGAGAGTTTTCATTAATACTATAGAGTATAGTCCTTAGACCTGAGTTCATCATGTTTTCTTACATGTGAATTGGTCCGCTTTAACCTTGTCAAACGTCAGCCGTAACTGGTGACTATAAAGGCATTGATTGGGCGTATCATGAAGCGTGTGAAGAGACAGGGATGGAACAAGATGGGATTTGTCCCTCCTATATAACAGGAGATAAATATCTCAGGGCCCATCGAAGATTTGATACTGAGAAATGTGTGGCCACACTCAAACGAGGTGATTGTCAGTCGTTTGTCTTGTCAGTATAAATCGGAGTTCGATGAACATGATCTTGGCTCAATAAGGATGACACGGTTCTTGCCTTATGCTAGATCGAGATATAGTGACGAAGGGATTGAAGGAATAGATGATTCCAGTACAAGTGGGAGATTGTTGGGAATGTCCTGAAATCTATTGTACTTACTCCAAGTGAAAGTCGTATTGTCGAGATGAGACAATCATATGACACTAGGTAGTCATAATGCTTTGCTAGAAGCCACTTATGATCAATGAGTTTAGAACTAATTGCTAGTGTTATATGATCCTACAGAGTCACACACCTAAGCAAACTGGACGTTAAAGACGAGGTTGATCATTAATGTAATGATCTGATGAATGCATATTTGATATGCATTCGATATCAATATTCTGGGGCAGTGTCGATCGATGCAGATAGTGCATCGATCGATGCAACTTGCGGATTAATCAGATTAATTCGGTTTAATCGTTGGTTAATTCCGTTATGGTTTAAGTCGACATATATAAGATATATGGTCGACCTAAAACTGTTTTCTAACCTAATTCACAGCCACCAGAACTTGAAAAGAAACCTCTGAAGAGATTGGATCTCTATAGGCACTAGCATCCCTTCTGTTCAGTTTGTGTGCATGTGGATACCAGTAGAGGCGCAGCATTTGAGGGGCTCTAGATCTCGATTATCTGCAAATCTTCCGCTGCTAATCACCAGGTAATTCTGAGATCCCAATGATTCAATTACATGAACCCTAGATCCTAGGCTTGGAATTCAGACCAGGATTGCCTAATTGGATTAGGATCTGCTAGAAATTCCTACAACTAGAACCAAGGTTCACGAGAAGAGCGGCACCTGCCAACTCTCATAAGACTTCATTGTTCAAATGCCTAAAACACTTGCCAATCAAGATAAAAATTTATAGTTCCAGTGGATCTTAAGAAGTGTTAGTGTTCTATCTTTAAGCAAAAGCACATTCACAAGGTCACAATTGAATGCCAGTGAATAATGTCACACTTTTTAAAACAGAATTTTCAGGTATATCATAATTTTTTTTCAGTCACGCAGACAAATGAAATTTTAACAATACCACAACGAAGGAAACTTGCTGCTTACCTCATTCATTTCAATCTCATGATGGGATGCTCTCCGTTCTAAATGGCAAGTCGAAAAAATCATCACCAACAACAAAAAAGGCAGATGACTTACGCTCATGTATGCTATATCTTCTTCATATCTAGAGACTTGCACTCCGGATATTAAAGGATACTTGAATCTTTTTCCTCCTGCTCTTGGAGCTGCTCTGTTCCAAGACGGATTGAACACCAGCAGGGATGGAGTTTCCAAACTCCCTGTAACATCCCGATTTGTGATATATGCGGAGAGGCTTAAATGAATTAATTTGGCTACCTATATCACCAAGTGCACTTACCTTTTCCGGTCACTTGTCTGAAAGAACTCCAGAGTTAAGCGTGCTTGGGCTGGAGTAGTCCCAGGATGGGTGACCTTCCGAGAAGTGACTCGTGGTAGCATGTGTGTGAGGACAAAACACATGGAAAAAGGTAAGGGGGTGATGTTGGAATTATGTCCAGTAATCTCTGTACTGTCTCTAGAAAGTAAGAGTATGTCAATGATCAGACATAAGTCATATAATACTGGGGGTCATGATGGCTTGCTAGAGTCCGCTCATGATCTATAAATCTTGGATTTATTGCCTTTATTATATGATCCCATATGGGTCACACGCCTAAGCTAACAGGAAAATGTGTAGGAACGGTTTAGCAGAAGTACGGTAAAAGTGCTAGGCATTTACTGTACTTAGAGAGACTAAAGGGCCTGATTAAATCTAAGGGATTTAATCAGACTGAGAATTGGGCCCAAAAGCCCATAAGAACTGGACAAGGGTTTTAATAAATAAAACTTGCCCTAGCTCTTATTTTTCTCAGCCAACTTCTGCGCCTCCCTCTCTCTCTTTCTGCGCCTCTCTCCTCTTGGTCTAGCAGCCAATTTCCTGCAGTGTGCGTGTGTGAGCCTTTGGAGGAGCTATCTCTTGGTGGTTCTGCTGATCTCTGACCCGTACCTCCTCTTTCCGCTGCAAAACAAGGTAACAGGTGAGATCCTTTATGATTCTAGCAAGAGAACCTAGATCTGGCATGTTTAGTAGGATCAATTAATCTGATGAATTGAACCAGGAAATACTAAACGAATCCTTCAGTGGTATCAGAGCCATTGGTTCTGTTAGGATTTCTTGTTTAGAATCAAGTTTAGGTTGTTTAGAAGTGTTTGAATCAATCTATTGATAAGAAAAACACTTAAGAAACAAAGAATTAAAACCTAAACTAATTGAAATCGCATGATCCGATCTATATGAATCGGTATGCGTCGGAATGATGATCGCCAAAGGATCACCATGTCCGGATCGAGTGACGCGCGGTGAACCGATCGCATGGATCGATCGATCGCCTGGATCGACCCGCTCGCGTACCGTCCCGATCACGACCCGAGCTTGTCCCGATCGATCGCGCGGCTTGCCCGATCACGTCCCGATCGCGGAAGCATGATGCGCGATGATCGCGGCCGTCCCGTCCCGTCCCGTTCCCGTCCCACCATCGTCTGTGCATCGCGTGGTCGAGTGACAAGCCGATCCCGGATCGTGTCTCGTCTCGATCGCGAAGCTAGGTCACGACCGTGATCGGTTCGTGACCAATCGGTTCGGTTCGGTTAAAAGGTTCGGTTTAAAATAAATTAAAATCTTAATCGTCACGGTTTAATAATTACAGATTTAATAAAATTTATTAGATCTGGTTAAACCGTGATAAGAAATCCAAAGTCGAAAATTTGGATTTAGTGCCTAAACCAGTGGTTTTCTAATTTGATTTGGTTGGACCAAATAAATTGAGAAAATCAGGTTTAGTAAATAACCGGTTGACAATTGTGGTCATCGTAGTAATTAATTTTGGTTAGACCAATTTTAATGAACCAGACCGGTTATGTCATTTAATTGGGCAATTGGGTTATGTCTTGGACATGAACCAATTCTTGGGCCTCGGGCCAAGAAGTTAAAACAATTGGGCCGATTATTTGAGTCTTTTCTTCAGATTTAATTTAAAATTTATTTATATAAAATTAAAATCGATTTTAAATTAATCTGTTTTTCAAAAAAAATCTGAAATTAGAAAGTTTCTTAGAATAGAAGTTTCTAGATTTGCATGTTTTGGATTTTAGGAAATTTCTATAGTTAGAAAGTTTCCAATTTTAGGAAGTTTCCAATTTTAGAAAGTTTCCAAAATTAGTAGGTTTCCAAAAATGGAAAGTTTCCAAAAATAGTAATCTTCTATTTTGGGAATGAAATTTTAAAATAAACCTACAAACCTCAAATAATATCAAGCGTTGGATGTCTTGTCCAGATTATGTCAGCTGTTGAAGCCCATTCAATCGTACACACGGCCTTACAGTGTGAGGGTGTCTATCTTTTGCGTGGGTAAAACAGTTTGTGATTCATTGATGTCATTGGGAGTCCCAGACATTAGTGATTACATGACTGTATAGTCTGGTTTTCTTGACTAGGCCATCGGGAGTCCCGGGCCTTGAGACATCAGAGTGGATTGGGCCTCGGGCCCAGATTCACAACCAAGAGTTATATCACGGATATAATTAGCCGAGATAGGGCTTACCGATATAAGCTAAGGTTGGGTGACGGCCAGTGGCCCACTTTGATCTTAGTTATATGTGGATCTTGGAATCATTATATTCTATTGAGGGTAACTGATGTTTTTGAATATAATGAGAGATTAATCATATTAACTATAATGCGAGATTAATCATATTGAACAAATTAACTAAAATCCTTTTATCTTATATTTCAGCTATGACTACTACAAGCACACAAAACACATTCTCAATCCGGTCTGTTCTCGACAAGGAGAAGCTGACTGGAACGAACTTCCTGACGTGGTCAAGGAACTTGAGGCTGGTCCTCAAGCAGGAGAAGAAGGAATATGTCCTTCGTGATCCCCTCCCCGAGAGGCCTCCTAACAATGCCGCCAGGAATCTGCATAATGCTTGGGAAAAGCATTCGTCAGATGAAAATGATGTCTATTGCCTGATGTTGGCGACCATGACTGCTGAGCTGCAAATGCAGTTCGAGAGTGTGTTGTCGCCCATCGAGATAATGGCAAGCCTGAAATCGCTTTTTCAGGAGCAGGCAAGGACTGAGAGGTTCCAGACAGTTAAGAACCTCTTAGACTGTAAGTTGGCTGCAAATGCGGCAGTGAGTCCTCATGTCTTGAAGATGATGGGTTATCTCGATCATCTTCAGAAACTCGACTGCCCTATCAGCCAGGAACTTGCCTGCGACATCGTTCTGCAGTCTTTACCTGCAAGCTATGATCAGTTCATCATGAACTTTAATATGCATGGCTTGAGTAAGACATTGCCTGAGCTTCACGGAATGCTCAAGACTGCAGAGCCCAACTTGAGGAAAGCCAAGGACCCCAATGTGCTTATGGTGCAGAAGGGCAAGGGCTTTAAGAAATCCTCTGCCAAGGACAAGGGAAAGGCTAAGGCTGTTCAAGTCTCGGACTAGGACACGCCAAAGCCCAAGCCCAAGTCCAAGGCTGGGCCTACTGACATCTGCAGGTTCTGCAAAGAACCAGGGCATTGGAGGAGAGAATGTAAGAAATTCCTGGAAGGTCTAAAGGAATTGAAGAAGAAGACTCTCGAGACTTCTTCATCAGGTATTTTTGTTATAGAAGTTAATACAACTACTTCTGATAATACCTCATGGGTTATGGATACTGGTTGTGGGGCTCATATTTGTACTAATATGCAGGCACTCAGCAACAGTAGGAGGCTGAAGCAAGGACAAGTGGAGCTACGAGTTGGGAATGGAGCGAAAGTTCCTGCACTAGCTGTAGGCACATACTTGTTGTCTTTACCTTCGGGATTGGTTTTAGAACTCAATAATTGTTATTTTGTACCTGCGATAAGCAGAAATATTATTTCAATTTCTTTGTTGGATTTGGAAGGTTATGATTTTTCAGTTAAGAATAAATTATGTTCCTTCAATCGCAACAATTTGTTCTATGGTTGTGCCCCTCTTACGAATGGGCTTTACATACTTGATCAATCCGCGCCAATTTATAACTTTGATACTAAACGGTTCAAACCTAATGAGGAGAACCGAACGTTTCTATGGCATTGTCGTTTAGGGCACATCAGCGAGAAACGCATTAAGAGGCTCCATTCGAATGGACTTCTTGGCTCATTTGACTTTGAGTCATGTGAGAAATGCGAATCCTGCATGATGGGCAAAATGACACGGGCCCCCTTTAATAAACCTAACGAGAGGGCTAGTGACTTATTGGGCCTGATACACACAGATGTGTGTGGCCCAATGTCCACAAATGCAAGAGGAAACTATCAGTACTTCATTACCTTTACTGATGATTTCAGTAGGTATGGATATGTTTATTTAATGAAACATAAGTCTGAATCGTTTGAGAGATTCAGAGAATTCCAAAATGAAGTACAGAACCAACTTGGCAAAAGCATTAAAGCTCTTCGGTCCGACCGAGGAGGAGAATACTTGAGCCAAGAGTTCAGTGATCATCTAAGAGAGTGTGGGATAGTTTCCCAACTCACTCCTCCTGGAACACCTCAATGGAATGGTGTGTCTGAGAGGAGGAATCGGACCTTATTGGATATGGTTCGGTCTATGATGAGTCACACAGACCTTCCAATATCCCTTTGGGGATATGCTCTGCTAACAGCAGTGTTCACTCTAAATAGAGCGCCATCAAAAGCAGTAGCAAAGACACCATATGAATTATGGACTGGAGAAGCTCCAGTGCTGTCTTATCTTAGAATTTGGGGTTGTGAAGCCTATGTCAAGAGATTGATCTCTGACAAGCTTACACCAAAGTCTGACAAATGCTACTTCATTGGTTATCCAAAGGAAACCAAGGCTTATTACTTCTACCTACGATCCGAGAACAAGATCTTTGTTACCCGGGATTGTAATTTTCTTGAGAGGGAGTTTCTCTCTAAGAAAAACAGTGGGAGTAAGGTACTGCTTGAAGAAATTCAAGATGAACAGGATACTGCTCAACCTAATGAGGAAGAGCAGCAGGAGGACCTACAAGAAATTGTAGAGCCTGAACCTGTAGTACCTAAAGTTCGAAGATCCGGGAGGATCCGTCACGAACCCGAGAGATATAAAGGATTCCTCGTGACTAACTGTCATGATCTTCTGATCATTGATGGTGATGAACCATCGAACTTCAATCAAGCCATGATGGGCCCAGATTCCTCTAAGTGGCGTAAGGCCACTGATTCCGAAATGGACTCCATGTCGGTCAACCAAGTGTTTTCGTTGGTTGACTTACCCGCTGGTGTAAAAGCCATCGAGTGCAAATGGATCTTCAAGAAGAAGATTGACGTGGATGGAAATGTCCAGATTTATAAAGCCAGGTTGGTGGCAAAAGGTTTCAGACAAGTTCACGGTGTGGATTATGATGAAACCTATTCCCCAGTGGCTATGATGAAATCTATTCGGATTCTACTAGCAACTGCAGCTTTTCATGATTATGAAATTTGGCAGATGGACGTAAAAACCGCCTTCCTGAATGGAATTCTGGAAGAGGATGTGTATATGACACAACCTGACGGTTACATAGATCCAAAGAATGCTGGGAAAGTATGCAAGCTTCATAAATCCATTTATGGATTGAAGCAAGCATCGAGGAGCTGGAATCTTCGTTTTGATGAAGCGATCAAGCAATTTGACTTCACCAGAAACGAAGAAGAACAATGCGTGTATAAGAAAACTAGTGGGAGCAAGATAGTATTTCTTATTCTGTATGTCGATGACATACTACTTCTCGGAAATGACGTACCAATGCTGAAGTCGGTAAAGGACTGGCTTGGAAGTTGTTTTTCCATGAAAGACATGGGTGAAGCCGCATACGTTCTTGGAATCCGGATCTACCGGGATAGATCTAAAAGGCTGATAGGCTTGTGTCAAGATTCATACATTGACAAAGTCCTGCATAGATTCAGCATGGCAGATTCCAAGAAGGGCTTCACGCCAATGGTACATGGCACAACGCTAAGCAAGAAGCAGAGCCCTACGACGGCTGCTGAGCTTGAGCGCATGAAGAATATTCCTTATGCATCTGCAATAGGATCTGTCATGTATGCCATGATCTGTACTCGTCCTGATGTTGCTTATGCATTGAGCATGACGAGTAGATACCAGTCAAATCCAGGTGAAAACCATTGGATTGCCGTCAAGAATATCTTGAAGTATCTAAGACATACTAAGGATAAGTTCTTGGTGTACGGTGGAAGTAATATGCTTGAAGTCAGTGGATTCACGGACGCAAGTTTCCAGACAGACCAAGATGATTTCCGGTCACAGTCCGGTTATATCTTTTGTCTGAATGGCGGTGCAATCAGTTGGAGAAGCTCCAAGCAAGACACCGTTGCTGATTCCACTACAGAAGCCGAATATATCGCCGCTTCAGAAGCAGCGAAGGAAGCTGTTTGGATACGAAAGTTCATTATTGAACTAGGTGTGATACCAAATGCGGCTGAGCCTCTGGCACTGTTTTGTGATAACAATGGTGCTATTGCTCAGGCAAAGGAACCAAGATCACACCAGAAATCCAAGCATGTACTAAGAAGATTTCACTTGATACGTGATATCATTAATAGAAAGGAAGTCAAGATCAGCCGAGTTCAGACAGATGATAACGTCGCTGATCCATTGACAAAGCCACTCCCAAGACCTAAGCTCGAGTTCCTGACTGAAGCTGTAGGCATTAGAGACATTGAAATGTAATCTAAATTTGAGTGGGAGTTTGAGGGCTTTATTTAGTTATTGATATGTTCTTGTAAAACATTTTAAGATGTTTAAATAAATTATTATTTCAAGATTATTTTAACTGTGATGAAATAATCGTTCCAAAATGATATAAACCATTTTATAGGTCATCGAAGTAAGTGACTTGATCTTGAGTCATCAAAGTCATTTAGCTTGATCATGAGACCCTATATTTGATAGATGGCTTATATCATCGTGTCCCTAGTCGAAGGTTGTTGAAATTGGAACACCAACAACCGCGTGAGACTAGATTGGTATGTGACTTATGACAAAGTCTCAGGATGTCATAGATGCACGGCATCAAAGTCAGTACATAGGTGTATGTTGGGGTACATACGACCGGACAAGACCCGCTTATAAGAACTCTTCAGGATATTTATATCTGTGTCATAAGAGATTCTTACTACGACTATAGAGTATAGTCCTTAGACCTGAGTTCGCATGCATGTGACTGCACATCAACTAATGCGCTTTGATCATTGTCTAACGCTGTCGTTAAGCGATAGTTATAAGGACCTTGTTTGGGTGTATTATGAAATGAGTAGTTTACAGTGATGGAACAAGACGGGATTTGTCCCTCCAATATAAATGGAGTGAATATCTCTAGGCCAATCGGAGATTTGAATACTGGAAAATGCATGGCCATGCTCAAACGGACTGTCCCGAGTCGTTTGGATTGTCAGTATCAAATCAGAGTCCGATGAACATGATTAGACTTTATAAGGATGACACTCATCTTGCCTTATGACTAATCGAGATATTGAGACAAAAGGATTATGAATACAGAGATTCCAGTTCAAGTGGGAGATTGTTGGAATTATGTCCAGTAATCTCTGTACTGTCTCTAGAAAGTAAGAGTATGTCAATGATCAGACATAAGTCATATAATACTGGGGGTCATGATGGCTTGCTAGAGTCCGCTCATGATCTATAAATCTTGGATTTATTGCCTTTATTATATGATCCCATATAGGTCACACGCCTAAGCTAACAGGAAAATGTGTAGGAACGGTTTAGCAGAAGTACGGTAAAAGTGCTAGGCATTTACTGTACTTAGAGAGACTAAAGGGCCTGATTAAATCTAAGGGATTTAATCAGACTGAGAATTGGGCCCAAAAGCCCATAAGAACTGGACAAGGGTTTTAATAAATAAAAATTGCCCTAGCTCTTATTTTTCTCAGCCAACTTCTGCGCCTCCCTCTCTCTCTTTCTGCGCCTCTCTCCTCTTGGTCTAGCAGCCAATTTCCTGCAGTGTGCGTGTGTGAGCCTTTGGAGGAGCTATCTCTTGGTGGTTCTGCTGATCTCCGACCCGTACCTCCTCTTTCCGCTGCAAAACAAGGTAACAGGTGAGATCCTTTATGATTCTAGCAAGAGAACCTAGATCTGGCATGTTTAGTAGGATCAATTAATCTGATGAATTGAACCAGGAAATACTAAACGAATCCTTCAGGTGATTATAGGGTCAGTAAATTACTCGGTTGGGCCTACGAAAAATAACTCACCGACCGTCGGACAGGGGTAGGGCCCACGAGCCCGAAAGAGGGATGGGTGACTCACCGGTAGGGGCGGACGGGGCGTTAAAAGGTGGTATCAGAGCCAAATCCGAGGACGCGTGTGGAGTCAGTGAGGGCTCACACCGTCAAGGATAACGATCCTGGTGTGCAACGAGGGCGTTGCGCTCTGTCAAAGTGGGTGAATTGTAACATCCCGGTTTGTGGTATATGCGGAGAGGCTTAAATGAATTAATTTGGATACCTATATCACCAAGTGCACTTGCCTTTTCCGGTCACTTGCCTGAAAGAACTCCAGAGTTAAGCGTGCTTGGGCTGGAGTAGTCCTAGGATGGGTGACCTTCCGGGAAGTGACTCGTGGTAGCATGTGTGTGAGGACAAAACACATGGGAAAAGGTCGGGGTGATTATAGGGTCAGTAAATTACTCGGTGGAGCCTACGAAAAATAACGCACCGACCGCCGGACAGGGGTGGGGCCCACGAGCCCGAAAGAGGGATGGGTGACTCACCGGTAAGGGCGGACGGGGCGTTACACTCCCTTTCTTAGTAGAGTTCAATTCAGTTGCCCCATTCGAAATCTCTTGAATCTATATACCCTAAAACAAGTAAAACTCTATTGTGATAATTGATCACTTAAAACATATACATTCTTAGTCAAAACTCAAAAGTATGATTTAAATCGAGAGGCCTATTGAATTTACTCACAAAAGTCTAAACCGAGAGGCCTATTTAAACCGAGAGGCCTACTGCCCATCAGAGCTGGAATTTTTCTTTTAACCATCTTCACCCTCAATCTTCAACGTCCCTAACTCCTCTATAACTCATCTCCCAAATTCGTCACCGGAGCTCAATTTCCAACTCGTTCCTCCATTGAGTGATCCAAATTCAAAACCCTCATTAATGCTCCGGCCAAATCTGGTCTCACCCGAAAGTTGATCACCGGTAGCTCTGCAGTAATGAAACGGTTTGAAACTCTGACCTGGTAAGGAATCTTAAGTGGTCGAGGTTAACTTGATTATACCCATCAGTTTCAGAGGATTAGACGTCCGCCGCAAATTCCGTTCCCACTTTCTCAAGGAGCTCAACCGCAAATTAATCACCTTCAAGGACTATGAGTTTGATAAAGGACAATCTACTGCCCATGAGCTGGTCAACGCCATAAGAGGATTGAGGATCTCGGTTATCGCATTTTTTGATAATTGTGTTAGTTCGAGATGGTGCTTAGATGAATAATGATTTAGTGGGATCATGAAGCGCAGGGAAGATATGAGCCAAATTGTGATACCCATTTTCTACGACGTGGATCCTTCTCATGTGAAGAAACAAAGCGACGACTTCGGAAACATCTTCGAAAATCTAGCTGAGATGTGGAATTTATTAAGTTACTATACGGATTATCGCGATTTGAATGGGACGTGATGGTTGTAGATGAGGGCGGTTGAAGATACCCACGAGGAGAAAGGAAGAAGAGGCGTCATGAAAAAAGAGGGTAATTCGTAATGGGTTGCGGCGTGATTTTGGGTTATAGTGTTTATTGGTTCATAACGGTGGAAATTGGTTTTGATGGTGAATTATGGGGGGGGGAGGGTCCAGAAGTCCATGTGACGGCGATACGCCATTGAAGAAATAGGCGAAGGAAGATGGAAGACGCAAAGGGGAATTTTTTAAGGTTTGACACATTGAATGGCTACTGAAAGCATAACGACTGTTTGGGCCGAGATATGTCATCACTATTGTGAGACAAAATTAAATGAATAATAGCCAGCCAATCACTTTTTGCTGACTTGGTAGCCTATGGAAAGAGCAGGTTTTCTATTATAATATAGATAGATTCACTATAATCCAAGTTGTAACACGTGTTGCTACGTGACACTTTCTCATCTTAATTATGTCAGTATATTGAGCTGATTAAGCAGTTTTTTATTTCGATAAAAGTTGTAAATGTTGATGTGCTGAGTCTGTAGTTTCATCTATTTTGGGCCGGTTGGCCTTTCAATGAAATTCCGTAGTCGACAAAAAAGGTGAAAGAATCTCTCGTCACTTCATGAGAAGTTTTAAACCTTTTTTTTTGTCTGCAGATACGTTTTTAAACTAATAAATTCAAACACTATTTTCCAAACACATTTGATTCATATGATTTTAATTGATTTATTACTTTAGTATTGTGTTAATAATAATAAAAAATTATGTGTTATAAGACTAATAATTTTAAAATTCTTGTTAAAATCACTTGTTATTTATTTAATGATTTCTACATATTAGTTAAAGTCAGATGTTATTTAATCACATATATTTACTTATATATTTACTTAATACAAAGACATAGATCTTAAAAACCTATAGATATTTAAATACTAATTGAAGTTCACTTGTTGGATTTGAAAAATATTAAACTTTAATTTACAAATCTTATATGGATTTCCAAATCTTTTATATATATATATATATATATATATATATATAATTAACACCCCCATATTAATTATATAAAATAATATTGGAAAATATTTCGTATAGTAAAATGCATTTTTTCTTTTTATTATTTTACAATTTTTTGAATTAAAAATTTATGTACATATATTAGATTTAGCTAGAGTTAATTTAGTCATAATTCAGAATAAGTGAAAGTATATAGGAACAAATATAGACTTAGTGAGGGTGTTATTTGTTATCTTAACTGACTTGTATTGTCAATGAAGTCTTTCTTAAACGAGGAAGTTTAAGTTAAGACCTAATCGAAATCAGTGAGTTACGGACCTGACAGAAGAAAACATCATTGTCACTCAATTCGATCATGAACAACAAAGTCATCTTTAAAGAAACAAACTCGGATTTCAATTATGTCTATCTTCTTAATTGGAAAGAACTCGTAGATTCCTTCGAGCAAAATGATCGCGTTTTAATGGTTGTAAAATCTTTTGGTGAAATACATAGTGCATCTTTTCAAAGTTTCAAAGTTTTATCGGCAAGGTCAGTCTCGTTCATGCGAGAATGAATAAACGCTTTGAGAATAGTTCTCGGTTTTTCTTTTGTGTGTTTAGTGATATGATTTCAAAGTTTGCCTCACCAATACTCACGTTTTTGGTTAGAGTGATGCACCATATAATCGTATTAGTTGTCGTTAAAGATTGGTCGGTTATGCGAGGCAGCAATTCAAGTTGAAGCTAGAATCCACAAATCGCCAAAATAATGAACGAATTCAAAATCTCAATTGAAAAGTCCACCGAATAGCCAGCTTAACACTGGAGCTCGACAGCGTGATAGAATGAATCCAGAAGAACCTGTTCATAGCCAAAATAATGAACACAATTGTCCAATACCTTGATATTATCAAATCCATGACCTATGACAGAAATTCAGACATGTATCACTACATGACCGCATTCACAATCACGATGGGCCAAATTCATTTCTCGGCAGAAGAAAAATATATCGGCTACCATAATATATATATATATAGTTAATGTTACAAATTACTAATAATATTTATTCTCATGTAAATTTGCTTACAACAAAAAAATAACCAAGTACTTTATAGATTTTTACTTTGAAATATTATAATTTACAAAAATAAATTTTTTTATTGGGGTACAACATAACATGAATTATAAAGTGTGTTTCTAATATATGTGAAAATAAATTAAATAAAAATATATAAATAATAATCCAACTAAAAAAATAAAATAGCATTGTCTATTCAGACTTGGAAAATAAACAGTAAAATAATTACACTAAAATACAAAAATAATAATATAGGTAAAATACCTAGTTTGTACAAAAGTAAGTAATTTGATGATAATCAAATGCAATGCACTTGACCCATAGACCAAAACATGCACGATCGAAGACTTTTCAACGAACAGTACTACCAAAACTTTGAGACTCATAAGTGCCACATTAAAAGACCTATCTTTATCTTGTTATCAGATTTGTTTCGTACATTTTCGTCCGTTTTTTTTTTTTTTTTTGTAGATTTTTGTTGATTTTTTGTTGATTTTTCTTGTTTTTTTTCTTTTCTTTCTTTGCTCTCTTCCTTTCTATATTATGTAGGATTATTAGCATAAAACTATTTTCTCTATTTTGTTTAGATTATGTAGTTTGTTGCATTCATAATGTATTGTTCTTCTTATTTTTTTAGATTGATACCTTAAATACTGCATCAACATGTATAAAGGTTTGATGAATTGATAGTATTAGAAACCAAAAAACCTTGCTATCACCTTAACAAGAAACTTCAACGCCGGAACAGACACCAAATCAGAAGACTTCTCTATTTAGGCGACTAACCTCCAAACGGCTTCCAAGAATAGCAGGGTTGGAAGCCAACCTAGCTAACACAACACCACTGGTCGGCAGCGCACCAACAACTAAAGTGGAAACTCAGAATCCACATATTACCACAAAAGTCCATCGAATAGTTAGTTCAACACCGAAGCTTGGCCGCATGTTAGAACAAACCCAAAAGACCCCGTCCACAACCAGAATAATGAACACCATGGTCCAAAACCTTGATAAGATTAAATTTCTGACTTACTTATGACGAAAAATCAGACATGTGTCACTTTTTTTTTTTTTTTTTGGTAACCCAGGTTTATTCCTGGACGCTGCAGCCCGCATGTGAATTCCGCAGTGGCCGGGGCTCGAACTCGTGATGGCGGATACTTCAGCTGAGGGTCCTTTACCACCAGAGCTAGAGGCTCCGGTTGACATGTGTCACTTCATACTACATTTACAATTATGATGGACCAAGCTCATTTTGCTGCAGCAGAAGAAAAAGATGTGGATACAATATATATTGTAGTTAATATTACAAGCTACCAATAATATTTATGTCCATATAAATTTGCTTATAATAAAAAAAATAACAAAATATATTATAGCTGTTTTTCTTTAATACATTATAGTTTAGAAAACGAAATTGTTTGTTTTATTAGGTACTTAATGTTTTTACCACAAAAAAACATCACATGAATTATAAGGTGTGTTTTTAATATATGCAAAAAAAATCAAATAAAAACGTGTAAGAATAATAGTTCAACTAAAAAAAACCATCATCTACTCAGACTAGAAAAATTAACAGTAAAATAAATACATTAAAATACAAAATAATAATACACGTAAATACCTATTATGTACAAAAGTAAGTAATTTGATTATAATCAAATGCAATGCAGTGGACTCATAAACCAAACCAAAACATGCATGGCGGGGTTCTAAGCCCAGTCTCTTTAAAAAAAATTAATAATTTATTGTGGGATCTACGTGAACAATACGTGAACAATATATATATCGAGTCTTATATAAGGATCGACTCTTCACTGTTTACGCCACATGGCGTATAGTCATTGGTTCTTTTTTTTTTTGGATTTCTGAAAAAAAAAAATTATTAAATTTTTTTTTTTTAAGAACCCCTAGTGGGTTACACAAATGTACCTGCTCTAAGCGCCACGACTTTTTAAGTTTCTCATTTAACTTTCGAGAGATGTCTTCTTCCTCTTTGTCTTTTAGCCTTTCTATATTTTTTCTTTTAAACGAAAATTGTTTGCAATGGAGTAGGAGTCGAACTTTTTTTTTTTTTTTAGTAGGAGTCGAACTTGAAATCATATGGTTATATATTTACTCATTTAACCACTAAACTATATAAAGTTTTCTAAAATAAAAAACTATATCAACAAATCTCCTTCCTCTTTGTCTTTTAGCTTTTCTATATTCTCCACCTTATCTTAAAATTTATTTTATTGCAATCTCGCTAGTAATAGATGGAAATATGCTATTACTGTCTGATTTTAGAGTTTTAGCAATAGCCCAAACCGAACCGAGCTGTGACCAAGTTTCAAGTTAACCGATAAAATGACTAATTCGTGTCTTAACAATGATTAAAGATGTCAATTGATATCTACACAATTTTGATGTGCTAATTCAGATTCACACTTATTAATATTTGAATTTTTATATTGTTGAAGCTGAACTTCACAATGATCAATTCAATAAATTGATCGTTTTAGAAGAATTTTCGAATAAAGATCTAAAGGCAATAACAGAAAAACCGAAAAATAGTTGTTTTATTAATCTTAGAGTTTGAAATTGGGGTCGATTTCTCTACCCTGGAAAGTAAGATTTTTAGTATAATCATTCATGATAGTCTTTTCCCGCACAAGGGAACTATATTTATATCCTAGATTCTCTCTGATACGATAATATTAAATCCGAACAATCTTTGATTTTTTTTCCTTTTCGGAATTCGTCTTTATCGTCTTCCATTACTTAAATATGTTAATTTGACATTAATCATATTTTCCTGTTTGATGCAGGTCGGTGGGAGCAATCGCAAGGCTTCGCCAGAGATGGACCACCTTCTTCTTATTGTGGCATGATCTTCGATGGGCCATTCAAGCTGTTGGCCCGAGCTAAAGAGGGGTGTTAAACCCACTCCAACAGTAAGCCCCTGTTCGGCGCACTTAGTGAAGCCTAGGTCGGAGAATTTAATGCTTGTCCGGCGGAATGGCTAGATTTGCGTATCTCCTACTCGCCAGTTTAAACCCATTAATGCATTTGACCAGTTTACTGCGGGTTTCCCGGAGTCGTTCAAAGCGCCTTTTCTCTGCCAATAAATGCGCTATGCGTGTCGCATTACTATGCTTTGGTAACAGTCGAGTTGCTTCGATAATCGTCGCTTCCTTTACTATAAATACGACCCCTCCTTTCGTTGTTTCTCCTCACCTTCATTTCTTTCTCCTCCTTCTTCCCTGTGAAAACCACAATTCGATCTCTATTTATATCTTCTTTTCTTTCTTCAAAATGCCGATATGTCCTTTGACCTTCTCGTATTCGGGTTTATGCTGACCTCCTGAGTTATCTTATTTCCTGAGTTAGCTCATCGATGAGCTTTTGCTCTTTTTATAAGGAATAGCTCGTCAGTACATGGATTTATGTCGATGGTTGCCCCCGTATTTCGCCCTTACCAACTTAAGGGCGTCGCTCAGATCCTTCATTTGGATCGATCTGATGCGTCTTTAATTTTATTAATGTGTTTTGGTCTGCTCCTTCCGGGATCAGTTGCCTCCCGCGTTAATACCTTCTCCTTCTCCATTTTTGATATCCTTTTCTCGGAATTTTAGCCTTGTTGTTGTTTTATGTTTTTAGAGCAATTGATGGTATATTGGAGGGGACACGTCTTAGAAGACGCAAAACATGTTGCTCTTTTGAAAAAATTGTTCAGCGGAGCTCGGTTGGTGGCGAGATGACCGTTTCGAACGTTGAGGCCGGAGCTTCAGAATTCTTTTTGTACCAAGAAGATTCCCCGTCCGGTCTTGATTTCATCGCAGTTCGCATTTGTGCAGCTGACTATCAGTGACAAGCCTTGTAGGGAACATACAACAAAATCGTCTTTCAAGAAAGGCATCTCGGCAGCGAGATGACTATTTTAGACTTTGAGATCGGTTCCTTTGAGTTCTTTTTTCCCAAGAAGACTCTCAGTCCGGTCTTGATTTCATAACATTTCACATCTATGTTGGCGGCCTTGTTGGGAGAAGACGACACAGCCGTCTTTCTCGGAGGGAGTTTGGTTTCTGGGGACGAAACCGATCTTACAATTCAAGCTTTGACTTCAAACGAATTCGTCTTTCAAGAAATTAGTTTAGCCTTCTTTTTTTGCAACTCGGTTTGTAACATTGTCTTTTGAATAAAACGAATAATTTTTTCTTTCATATCATTCTTCTTGTTGTCGTAGCTCGGCTTTTAACATTGCCTTTTGAATAAAACGAATAATTTTTTCTTTCATATCATTCTTCTTGTTGTAGCAGCTTGGCTTTTAACATTGTCCTTTGAAGAGAAATAAAACGAGAAATTTTCCTATCAAATTATTCTTCATCTTTTTCAACTGCTGATGTGATCAACTTTCCTTTCGAAAGAGATTGCGCAGATGTAATGGATCTCTAAAGAAATTTTAATATGTCAATGTGTTTCGGTGTAAATATTCTACCGAGCTCGCTTATATGCTGACGCAACTATTTTCATGTCCACATATAGTAAAATTTGGACTAATTCGTGCCGACGTAATAGAAACTTTTGACACCTTTGTGTTGAAGTGATTTGCTCATCTTTTTGGGAAGATAAGAACCCATTTTGGAAAACGGTCGAACGTTTCAAGGTTTCCTTCGTTTTTTTCTTTTTCGGATTATAGGTCGCATGTATTCTCTATGAATTAGAATACTTTTTTGTTTGACTGTAGACAACACTTACGGTATTGGTTCCATTTTGTTGTAAAAGAGGGGAGGGGGAGGTGCCGAGGTGTGCCTCAGGACCCTTTTTGTGATATGAGTGGAAAACAAATGCTGACTTCATATCACGATTATCACTTAGTCTGGGATCGGTTATGTGAAGCAGGTCGGCTTATTTAACTCGACTAGACTTAAGCCAGCAGGGGCTGTAACATCCCCGAACTGGCCTACGGGCCATTGGGCGTCCATGGAACCGGAAACACAAAACTTAAGACCGTAAGTGGTCAAGGAGAGTGTTCTATGGACGGGAGAAGGTTAAGCTCAGCTGGAATGGAGCTTAACCAAGTGGGAATCAGCTGGAAAGTGTGTGGCCAGCTCAGCTCAGCTAAGCTGGAGTGTATGAGTGTGCATTCAGCTGATCAGCTAGTGACACTAGCTGATCTAGCGCCATAAGCGAATGGTCACCAAGGGGAGATGTGTCCATTCGCAAGCCCCAAAGGCAACCATTGCCATGGGAGGTTTGTGGGCGCTTGAAGGCTTATAAATAGGCCATGAGGAGGCCAATTTTCGCACACAAGTTCACAAGGGGAAAACCCAGATTTTTCTAAAGGCAAAGGCCAAGAAAAACCGAGTGAGATCCTAGAGAGAGAAAGGCGTTGGTGGCTGGTTCTTAAGAGAAGAGACCGGCGATTGTTCAAGGGTATTGGTGGGTGAATTGGAGCGGCTTAAGGAGGAATTATGGCGGGAGATACAAGCCGTGATCCGGGCAAGTCCACCACGACCACAAAGGTTAGTCCGAGTCCCTATCTTTTCTCGGCCTTGGGTCAAACCGTGGCCTTCGGCCGGTTAAGTTGTGGCCGGATTACTCCCTTCTCCTTCTCCTTATTTTGGAACTAGAACCGAGTTAGACAACACGGTTTTAGAGTCGGCTTGGTTGATCATTCAAGCGATCGGCCAAAGGCCATGATCGCGGTTCAAACGGTCGGATCGTGTATCGCGGACGCTAAGGGTCGTAGGGTTCATATGCGGATGATCGGACGGTTGTTGGAAAGGCAACCGGGTCATGGGATGGTCGGACGGCTTATCGGGAATAGATAGCCGGACCATAACCGCAGGATGGATTGACCGGCGTGAACGGTCTGGAAATGATCGGCGAACACGGACGTACCGTAAACCGCTATCGGATGGTCAGGTGAGTCGCGGACCATGCACCGCGGTATCGGATCGATGGTAACCGTCCGCGGAACCATCGCGTCCGTTCGCGGTGAACAGTCGCGACCGTATGTACCGAACTGACGCCTTACCGCGGGACGATAGCCGGACGTGCGCATTATCCGTATGGATGATCGCTCGCCATGGACTGGTCGGCTCACGGTGATGCGCGCATGATCGGGACAGACGGGCGGATTGACGCGCAATTGCTATACGCGATGTCGTCGACACGGACATCCACACGGTCCTTACGGACGGACGTGCGTACGTACCGGACGAACATCCGTACGTGATAGCGGATATGGACGGACGCGGCTGACGCGCATCGCGCTTGTACTGATCCGTTCATGCGGATAGACGTACTGCCGGGACGCGGATCGCGGCACATGGACTGACGCGCACGGCCAAGGATCGCGGTTTTAACCGCGGATTCAGAACGGTCGTGACGCGGTCCGATTATGGAAACTTAGCCGATTTAGAATGGAATTAGAATGGCTTAGGGTTCTTTGTTGCATGGGTTCATATAGATTGATTAAATGTTAAGTTGTTGGTTTAATAATCTTATGAAGCATACTTAATGTGATATTTGCGTTTCAGGACATGCGGACGATCATAAGGATGATCGATCCTAGGAGCGGACCAAGACGGTGGACGAGTGGTGTGTTGTTAGATAGACATTGTTAGGACCGAATACTATATTAGCATAATGCGATTGACTCACATTTGTATTGGTACCTTGTTTTGATTAATAAAATGTCTATTTGCCTTTATTGCTCGAAAATGCCTTAGTTGAGATTGAATGGAAGATAATGAATGGAATTGACTTAAGCTTGAATTTGACTAAGTATGGAACAAATGGGCTTGAGGTTGACAACGAACCTCAAGTCGGATTACTTAGGAAATGGAACGGCCGTTCCGGCCGTAGTGTCGGGATGGGGTGTTTCAAGTTGGTATCAGAGCGGAGTTATTTCCTAGGCTTTGGGTTAAGGGCTACACCACTCGTCCGGGTTGAGGTCTGCGGTAGTAATGCATTAAAAAGGCTAGGACTTGAGGATTGCTTGCTTGATATTTATTGTATCTTGATGAATCTTCAGGTTGGTAAGAAGTCCAAGAGGACTAAGGATAAGGATAAGGAGGTGTCTGCGACCGGCCAAGGCCAAAAGGTCCAGACCACTCCTGTTGCGCCTGGGTTAACCGGTCCTGAGGTTAACCAGACAGGCATTGAGCCTCCGGCTCCTCACATTCCTGACGGGACTAGGGTTTCCGAACCGGGCGTTCAGGTTAGGGATGAGGAGGAGCGGATGGGCGAGTCATCTTCTCATGCGGTCCACAATGAGACCGGTCTTGAGAATGATGATGCCACAGGTGGTGGTGACGGTGAGCCGTTTACAGCCGTCCCGAACATCGGTCAGATGTGGACGTTGCTTAAGACGGTCATGGACCAGCTTACGACTTTGAACCAGAGCATCTATGGCCAGAAGTCAGCTGAGGGTGAGCCGTGGGTCCAAGTCCCCGAGACTTCGGCCCCGAGTGATAATGACTCAGACGTAGTAGTGATAGAGTCACCGGTTCATAAGAAGGACCGTAAGGTAGACTATCTCAACGTCTTGGGCCATATCACCAAGTTGGGAACAAAGCCCTTTAAGGGTAGTGCTGACCCACTTGAGGCTGATGAATGGAAGTCACGGCTTGTCCGGAACTTCCGTTCTACCCGTTGTCCAAAGGATTACCGTAAGGACATTGCGATCCACTTCCTTGAAGGGGATGCGCATAATTGGTGGCTGTCAGTGGACAGACGCACCAAGGGCCTTCTCGAGTCGTTCGAGGACTTTGAGACTGAATTCAACCGGAAGTACTTCCCGGCCGAGGCTTGGGATCGTATGGAAGGAAAGTATTTGAGTTTGGTCCAAGGTTACAAGACGGTTCGGGAGTATGAGGCCGAGTTCGACCGTCTCAGATGCTTTGTGGGACGGGACGTGGAGGATGAGCCAGCTCAGGTCCGTCGTTTCCTTCGCGGTTTGCGTCCGGAACTTAAGACCCACTGCTCGGTTTGTTCTTACGATTCTGTCTCAGAGTTGGTCGAACGGGCCGCAACGGTCGAGGCCAATTTGGTCGAGGTGAAGCAGGCGGTGGCCAAGTCGCAAGACAAGGGGGCCAGCCGACCTGTGAAGGACCTGAAGAGGAAATGGGGCCAAGGGGCTGATAACCAATCCTCTGACCGCGCAGAATGCGCCTCCTGTGGGAAGCAACACTCCGGAAGCTGTTGGAAGAAAAGGAGGACCTGCGTGAAGTGTGGTAGCAAGGACCATGAGGTCGCGAGCTGTCCACAGGTTGAGGGTAGCAAGGAAGTGACGGAGAAACCACGCACATGTTTCCGTTGTGGACAACCGGGACACTATGCCCGGGAGTGTCCGAGTGGCCGAGACGGACGGTCGGGAGCTCCGAAAGTGGAGCGGGGTCGTGAGGGCCGTACGGGACCTACTAAGGGTACGGCTGCTAATCCCCGTATCTACGAGCTCGTGAAGGACTCGGGAGAGGCCGGCTCCTTCGATGCGATTACTGGTATGTCACTCGAACCCTAATTTCTTCAAATTACTGCATGGCATATTGGGGAAATAAAGCGGGGCTTATATGCATTGTGGGAATGTGTAGGGACCGTTGTGGTAGGAGGTGTAGAAACACTGACTATGTTTGATTCTGGGGCTACACATAGTTTTGTTAGTCCTAGGATGATAGGGAAAGGCTTGTTCCAGAAGGAACAGGTCGTGGGCTAAGGCATTGTAAATGCGGCCGGAGGGCAAGTAATGCCCGTTCTAGGTTTAGTTAGAGGTATACCAGTCTCCATAGGAGGCGTAAGTATGCCAGCTGACCTAGTGGTGGTCCAGCTCAAGCATCACGAGGTGATCTTGGGTATGGATTGGTTGGGACAGAACCGAGCCACTATTGACTGTCACCGGGGAAGGGTGAAGTTTGATAGACCAGAAGGCAAGGTCACGTTCCAAGGTGTGAGGCCGACTTCAGGAAGTCTGGTCGTCTCTGCGATCCAAGCAGAGAAGATGTTGGAAAGGGGATGCGAAGCATACCTAGCCACCATCACCACTAAGGAAGTGGGGACGGAAGTAAAGATTGGTGAGATCCCAGTGGTTCGGGACTTTGATGATGTGTTCAAGGCCTTAGAAGGCTTACCGCCTGACAGGTCTGATCCATTCGTCATTGAACTTGAACCAGGGACGAAACCTCTGTCTAAGGCTCCGTACAAAATGGCTCCGGCTGAGATGGCCGAGCTGAAGAAGCAGCTGGAGGAACTGCCAGACAAGGGTTTTATTAGACCAAGCAGTTCTCCATGGGGCGCTCCCGTTCTTTTTGTCAAAAAGAAGGATGGAAGCCTCCGGCTGTGCATCGACTACCGAGGTATAAACCGGGTCACTGTGAAGAACAAGTACCCGTTACCTCGGATAGACGAGCTGTTGGATCAACTAAAAGGTTCAACCGTGTTTTCCAAGATCGATCTGGCGTCGGGTTACCATCAAATTCCGATCGCGCCTGAGGACGTGAGGAAAACCGCGTTTAGAACCCGGTATGGTCACTACGAGTTTGTAGTCATGCCATTTGGTCTAACAAATGCACCAGCTGCCTTCATGAAGATGATGAACAGTGTTTTCAGGGAATGGTTGGACAGGTTTGTGATCATTTTCATTGATGACATCCTTGTCTACTCCAAGAACCGTGAAGAACACCGTGAACATCTAAGGATTGTACTAGAGAC
The DNA here is from genome assembly GCA_030180135.1 of Orychophragmus violaceus. Classification (NCBI taxonomy): domain Eukaryota; kingdom Viridiplantae; phylum Streptophyta; class Magnoliopsida; order Brassicales; family Brassicaceae; genus Orychophragmus; species Orychophragmus violaceus. Next base: position 8,558,607 of record CM058236.1, read on the forward strand.
CTTGAGGACACACCAGCTCTACGCCAAGTTGAGCAAGTGTAGTTTCTAGCAGAGTAGCGTGGGCTTCCTTGGACACATCGTGTCTGACAAGGGAGTTGCGGTCGACCCGGAGAAGATCCGGTCGATTGAGGAGTGGCCGCGGCCAAGGAACGCAACCGAGGTTCGGAGTTTCCTTGGGTTGGCCAGTTATTACAGGCGGTTCGTCCAGGGTTTTGCAAGTATGGCCAAGGCCATGACTAAGCTAACCGGAAAGAACGTAAAGTTCGAATGGACGGAGGCCGCGGAGAAGAGTTTCCAGGACTTGAAGGTTATGCTAACCAAGGCGCCAATCCTGACCCTGCCCATGGACAACGTGCCTTACGTGGTCTATACAGATGCATCCCGGATCGGTCTGGGTTGTGTTCTGATGCAGGAAGGAAAGGTGATTGCTTATGCTTCAAGGAAGTTGAGGAAGCACGAGGGTAACTACCCCACTCACGATCTCGAAATGGCCGCTGTGGTATTTGCACTAAAGATCTGGCGATCTTATCTCTACGGAGCCAAAGTGCAACTATTCACCGACCATAAGAGTCTGAAGTATGTGTTCACTCAGCCTGACTTGAACCTGAGGCAAAGAAGATGGATGGAGTTGGTGGCAGATTACGATCTAGACATCACCTACCATCCGGGAAAAGCTAACTTGGTAGCAGACGCCTTGAGTCGGAAGAGGACCGAGGTGTCCGTGGAGAAAGATGCAGAGACCTTGGTCGGCTTGGTCAGGTCCTTGCATCTGAACGCATTGTCAGTGGACAATGAGCCACTCGGCCTTGGAGCAGCAGACCAGGCGGATCTGTTGACTCGTGTACGGTTGGCTCAGGAACATGATGAAGAGCTGATCAAGTCGGTGAACAACAACAACACCGAGTACCAGTTTACCAACAATGGAACGATTGTGGTGAATGGACGGGTGTGTGTTCCCGACGTGAAGGTCCTTAAGGAAGAGATCTTAAGGATGGCTCATCAGTCTAAGTTCTCTATTCATCCTAGACAGACCAAGATGTACCAAGACCTCAAACGGTACTATCATTGGGTCGGGATGAAGAAAGACATAGCAGAATGGGTGTCCAAGTGCCAAACGTGTCAGTTGGTTAAGATTGAACACCAAGTCCCAAGTGGCCTATTGCAAAGTCTACCCATTCCGGAATGGAAGTGGGATCACATCACCATGGACTTTGTAACAGGACTACCTGCGACTCGGTTGAGGAAGGACACGATTTGGGTTGTAGTGGACAGGCTGACCAAGTTTGCACACTTCTTGGCCATCAGGAAGACTGATGGAGTGGGCAAGCTGGCTGAGAGATACATTGATGAGGTCGTGAGACTTCACGGTATTCCAGCAAGTATAGTCTCGGACCGGGATGGTCGCTTCACTTCTTATTTCTGGCAAGCTTTTCAAAAATCCCTAGGAACAAGAGTGAACATGAGTACGGCTTACCATCCACAGACGGATGGGCAGTCGGAGAGGACCATACAGACGCTGGAAGACATGCTAAGGGCATGTGTTCTGGATTGGGGCGATTCTTGGGAGAAGTACTTGCCCTTGACCGAGTTTGCTTATAACAACAGTTACCAAGCAAGCATCGGGATGTCGCTTTATGAAGCGTTGTATGGCCGGCCGTGTAGGACCCCATTGTGTTGGACACAAGTGGGAGAGTCCAGTGTGGTTGGACAGGACATAATTGCCGAGACCACCGAGCAAATCCGATTCCTAAAGGCTAAAATGAAGGAGGCGCAAGATCGCCAAAGGAGTTATGCCAACAAGAGAAGGAAAGACCTTGAGTTCCAAGTTGGGGACCGGGTTTACCTTAAGATGATTACCTTCCGAGGAAGGGCTAGGGTTTCCAAGAGAGGGAAACTTGACCCGAGGTACTTGGGGCCATTCACGATTCTGGAAAGGGTCGGGAAAGTGGCTTACAAGTTGGACTTGCCCAACGAGATAGAAGCATTTCACAATGTGTTCCATGTCTCGCAGTTGCGCAAGTGCCTCTCGGATCAAGATGTTATTTTGCCCGAGATCCCCGCAGATCTTAAGGCAAACCTCACGCTGGAAACTATACCCTTAAGGATCTTGGACCGGCTAGAAAAGGCCACCAGGAAGAAGGTAATTCAGATGGTCAAGGTGGAATGGATTTGCAACGGGGTTAAGGAAATTACTTGGGAAACCGAGGCCAGGATGAAGGTTGATTACCCAGAGTGGTTTGAGGAGTTTACAAGGGACGAACTTCTTGGAGCGGATTCGGGGACGAATCTATTTCAAGGGGGGGGAGAACTTGTAACATCCCCGAACCGGCCTACGGGCCATTGGGCGTCCATGGAATCGGAAACACAAAACTTAAGACCGTAAGTGGTCAAGGAGAGTGTTCTATGGACGGGAGAAGGTTAAGCTCAGCTGGAATGGAGCTTAACCAAGTGGGAATCAGCTGGAAAGTGTGTGGCCAGCTCAGCTCAGCTAAGCTGGAGTGTATGAGTGTGCATTCAGCTGATCAGCTAGTGACACTAGCTGATCTAGCGCCATAAGCGAATGGTCACCAAGGGGAGATGTGTCCATTCGCAAGCCCCAAAGGCAACCATTGCCATGGGCGGTTTGTGGGCGCTTGAAGGCTTATAAATAGGCCATGAGGAGGCCAATTTTCGCACACAAGTTCACAAAGGGAAAACCCAGATTTTTCTAAAGGCAAAGGCCAAGAAAAACCGAGTGAGATCCTAGAGAGAGAAAGGCGTTGGTGGCCGGTTCTTAAGAGAAGAGACCGGCGATTGTTCAAGGGTATTGGTGGGTGAATTGGAGCGGCTTAAGGAGGAATTATGGCGGGAGATACAAGCCGTGATCCGGGCAAGTCCACCACGACCACAAAGGTTAGTCCGAGTCCCTATCTTTTCTCGCCCTTGGGTCAAACCGTGGCCTTCGGCCGGTTAAGTTGTGGCCGGATTACTCCCTTCTCCTTCTCCTTCTTTTGGAACTAGAACCGAGTTAGACAACACGGTTTTAGAGTCGGCTTGGTTGATCATTCAAGCGATCGGCCAAAGGCCATGATCGCGGTTCAAACGGTCGGATCGTGTATCGCGGACGCTAAGGGTCGTAGGGTTCATATGCGGATGATCGGACGGTTGTTGGAAAGGCAACCGGGTCATGGGATGGTCGGACGGCTTATCGGGAATAGATAGCCGGACCATAACCGCAGGATGGATTGACCGGCGTGAACGGTCTGGAAATGATCGGCGAACACGGACGTACCGTAAACCGCTATCGGATGGTCGGGTGAGTCGCGGACCATGCACCGCGGTATCGGATCGATGGTAACCGTCCGCGGAACCATCGCGTCCGTTCGCGGTGAACAGTCGCGACTGTATGTACCGAACAGACGCCTTACCGCGGGACGATAGCCGGACGTGCGCATTGTCCGTATGGATGATCGCTCGCCATGGACTGGTCGGCTCACGGTGATGCGCGCATGATCGGGACAGACGGGCGGATTGACGCGCAATTGCTATACGCGATGTCGTCGACACGGACATCCGCACGGTCCTTACGGACGGACGTGCGTACGTACCGGACGAACATCCGTACGCGATAGCGGATATGGTCGGACGCGGCTGACGCGCATTGCGCTTGTACTGATCCGTTCATGCGGATAGACGTACTGTCGGGACGCGGATCGCGGCACATGGACTGACGCGCACGGCCAAGGATCGCGGTTTTAACCGCGGATTCAGAACGGTCGTGACGCGGTCCGATTATGGAAACTTAGCCGATTTAGAATGGAATTAGAATGGCTTAGGGTTCTTTTTTGCATGGGTTCATATAGATTGATTAAATGTTAAGTTGTTGGTTTAATAATCTTATGAAGCATACTTAATGTGATATTTGCGTTTCAGGACATGCGGACGATCATAAGGATGATCGATCCTAGGAGCGGACCAAGACGGTGGACGAGTGGTGTGTTGTTAGATAGACATTGTTAGGACCGAATACTATATTAGCATAATGCGATTGACTCACATTTGTATTGGTACCTTGTTTTGATTAATAAAATGTCTATTTGCCTTTATTGCTCGAAAATGCCTTAGTTGAGATTGAATGGAAGATAATGAATGGAATTGACTTAAGCTTGAATTTGACTAAGTATGGAACAAATGGGCTTGAGGTTGACAACGAACCTCAAGTCGGATTACTTAGGAAATGGAACGGCCGTTCCGGCCGTAGTGTCGGGATGGGGTGTTTCAGGGGAGATCCCGACTTAATTCTTCAGCAATGCAGCTAGAGTTGACACTTTTCGCATATATGATGAAAGTGTGGATTATTTCACTACTGCACTCAAGGAGCGCCTTTAGATCAGTCATCTGGCCAGGATGCCGATGCAAAAAATTTATCATCTAAAGATATGATTTTATTAGAGGTATAGCTGAATCCGTAAGGACAACCTATGTACCCCGTAGACGGGTCTCAAGCCATTCAAAGTTCTTTTTACATAAGTGGTAGCTCTGGAAGCATACTTTTATTTTTTTAGTAGAAGAAGCGTTTAAAATGCATCGAGTTCCATGAGAAGTTAACGGGTTTTCCGTCTAACTCAGAGAGCTCATAGACCCCGTTCTTGACGACCTTTGAGATTTGATAAAGTCCTTCCCATTGTATGCCGAGTTTGTCGGTATTGTTTTCTTTTGTACCTTGGTGTACCTCGCCTAGGACAAGATCTCCTTCCATTAGGTTCGACCTTTAGTCTTTTTGTTGTAATATCGAGCTACGAGATGTTGATAGTTCTAGATTCGTAGGAGTGCTTTGTCTCTTTGCTCTTCGAGCGAGTCAATACTATCAAAAATCATTTTGTCGTTGAGCTTGGGATTCTGGATGAGCATAGATCGTTGAATGGTTGGTAAGTCTATTTTAGCTGGTGACATCGCTTCTACTCCATGAGCAAGGAAGAATGGGGTCTGGTTCGAAGGACGCCTTGGGGTGGTTCGGTGTGACCACAAAACTCCGTCTAACTCATCGGCCCATTTTTCTTTGTGCTTGTCGAGCCACTTTTTGATTCCGACAATGATCATTTTGTTCGTTTCTTCAGCTTGACTGTTTCCTTGCGGATAATACGGCGTTGATACACTCAATATGATGTTTCATTTTTACAGAACTGACTCAGTAAGATCGACGTGAATTTTTTTCCATTGTTGGTGATGATGGCAGGTCGTGTCTGCAGATGATGTATTTCCACAAAAAGTCGGTGACATGCCGAGCTGTTACTGTAGGATAGGCCTTGGCTTTTACCCACTTAGTGAAGTAATCCGTTAAGATCAAGATGTGTTCTTTTTTGTCGAGAATTATGCATTGGTCAAACAATGTCAATGGCCCATCTCATGAATGGATATGGTGATGTCGCGGACTACAACTATTCCGTAGGCGCATGTATGGCCGGACCATGTTTCTGGAATGGATCGTATTTCGCGGCGTATTTCTCTCAATTGTTTATCATTGTCGACCAAAAGAACCCGAGTTTCTTGATTTTCAGAGTTAGGGACCGTCCTCCAGCGTGATTTCCCCCTGCGCCTTCGTGGGTCTTCTTAATTACTTCACCAATTTCTGTATCTTCCACGCATCGTAGCAGCGTATCGGCGGCGTTATAACGGAAGAGCCTATCACCCATCATAATGTAGCGAGCTGATTTCTCTTTGAGTATGCGAGCTGTCCATCTATCGGCGTGTATTTCTCCATCCGATATATACATTTTTATTTCCATTTCCCAGTCATCTCTTTGTTCTTCATCGGCATGAACCTGGTCTTTTGTGATATCTTCATCGTGTATGTTTCCATCGATAATGTTTTAGGATTTATGCTTAGTTTCTCAATGAGTTCCACTGGAATCGTTCGTTTTAGATGCGCGTCCGAGCTTAACGCTAATGCAGTGAGTGCATCGGCTGATGTATTTTACTTTTCTTGGAATCCTTTTTGGTTGAATGAACTGAGGTTGCTTGTCACCTGTTTGGCTATACCTACGTAAGCATCCATTCAGTCATTTATAGCCTCGTACTCCTCGTTGAATTGGTTTGCAACTAATTGCGAGTCGCAATAGGCCTGAATTCCTTTTGCTCCGGTAGTCTTGGCCAACCGTAATCCGGAAATTAGGGCTTCATACTCGGCTTCGTTGTTTGAGGATGGAAAGCCTAGCCTGAATGATTGCTCAAGTACTTCTCCTACTGGCGATTCAAGCCGAATTCTGATTCCGAAGCAGGCTTTTGATGACAATCCGTCTACATGTAGGATCCAACTTTTTGCTTCTGAAGGATCTTCTTGTATTCACTCAGGCGGGAGTTCGACAATAAAGTTTGCCAAAATTTTGGGCTTTCACACTACTTCGGCCCTTAAACTCGATGTCGTATTCACTTAGTTCGATTGCCCATTTAGCTAATATGTCGGATTGTGTACCCATTTAGCTAGTCTGTCGGATTGTGTAGGGCTGTGTAATATTGATCGTAGGGGCATGGTTGTTAGGACGGTGATCGGGTGTGACTGGAAGTAAGCCATAAGGTTTCTTGCCGATGTCAAAACCTCTAAAGACAATTTTTTGATAGTTGGGTATCAAGTCTCCGCCCCGTCCAAGATTTTGCTGATGTGAAAGATTGGCCTTCGATTGCCCAGGTCCTCTTTAACTAAGACCCCGCTTAAAGTCGTGCTTGACATTGTTATGTAAAGATAGAGCATCTCACATGCTTTCGGGTTTTCCAGTACCTCTGGGGTTGTGAAATATTCTTTTAGTTGTTGGAAAGCCTCCTCGCACTTTTCGTCCCATTAGAACTTTTTGTTTCCTCTCAGAAGCTGACAGAATATGAGAAATTTGTTATTTGACTTGAAGATGAAATGATTGAGTGTGGCGATCCTCCCAGTTAATCACAGTACTTCGCGAGTTTTTGTTGGTGAGGGCAAGTTCATTATCGAGGTTATATGCTTGCATTAGTTTCTATCCGTTTTTCGGTCACAATGTATCCTAGGAATTATGCCGATGTGATGCCGAAGGTGCATTCGCTTGATTTAGATTCATTTCGTAGTCGTTCAGAATGTCGAAGCATGGTTTTAGATGCTTGACATGAACTGTTGCGACTAGTGACTTTACGAGCATATCGTCGATTTAGACTTCCATAGTACGGCCAAGTTGCTTGACGAACATCCTTTTTATGTGGTGCTGGTATGTTGCTCCTGCGTTTTTAGTCCGAACGACATGACCTTGTAGTAGAAGGTTCCTCGGTTTGTAATGAATGATGTCTTCTCTTTATCGCCTGGATGCATCAGGATCTGATTGTATCTGGAGAAGGCGTCCATGAAGGACAAGAGTTTGTTGCCGGCAGTTGCTTCGACTTGCCGGTCTATGTGTGGTAATGGGAAACAATCTTTGGGGCACGCTTTGTTCAGGTCGGTGAAATCCACGAATACTCTCCTAGCAGTTTATCTACCTCATCGTTTACCACTTGCGCTCTTTCTGCTCCTAACTTCCTTTTTTTTTTTGATAGGCTTGAATGTCCTGTCAACGTTGAGTTCATGACATGCGACGTTCGGGTTGATCCCGATCATGTCTTTGACCGACCATGTGAATGTTGAGACATTTTTTGAGAAAGTTGATGGGTTTGGCTCTGATGGAAAGATCGAAGTCAGCTCTGATCCCCATAGTTCGCTTGAGGTGACGGACGTCGATTTGACGTGTTCGATCAATCAGTCGAACTATCTTGGGGGCGATCCCTTCTTTTGCTCCGCCTTTTTTGCTTTCACTGATTAGTCCTCTTTTGACGCTCTTTCGCAGTTCGGATGTTGGTCCGTCGCTTACGCCTTTGCGGCTGTCACAACTTTTTCTCTGCTCGTGGCTACGGCTGGAGTGCCCGGACTGCCCGTTAGTGTCATGTTGACTTGTGATCCCGAGTTTGTCGATTTGTTGCGGGCTCCATCGCCTTGTGGGGGCGAGTTGGATCAGATCCGCTTTCCTCCACCTCATGTGCTGCTGGTGTGATGATGTTGCCGGCGTTGCTTGTTCCTTATGTCTTCTGCGATGAGAGTGGTGTTTTTGTCATTGACGATCTGCCCTTTGGTGGTGCGAATTTACCAAAAGTCCCCACAAACGGCGCCAATTGTTGAAGCTGAACTTCACAATGATCAATTTATTAAATTTATCGATTTACAGGGACTTGGATAATTCGATTAAGGATCTAAAGGAAATAACAGAAAGACCGGAAAATGTAATCGTTTTATTAATCTCATAGTTGAATCGGGGTCGATTTCTCTACTCTGGAAAGTAGGGTTTTGAGTAAAATCATTCAGGATAGTCTTTTCCCGCGCAGGGGAAGTATATTTATATCATGAGAATTAGAGTTATTTCCTAGATTCTCTCTGATACGATAATATTAAATCCGAAAAATCTTGGATTTTTCTTCCTTTTCGGAGATTTTTCTTAGATTGCAGGTCGGCGGGAGCAATCGCCAGGCTTCACCAAGATGGGCCGTCTTCTTCTTATTTGGGATTAATCTTCGATGGGACGTTATAGCTGTTGGACCAGGCTAAAGAGGAGTGTTATACCCACCTCCAACACATACCTAAATTTTTTTGTTATGGTTAGAACATGTATTGACCTCAAATCCGTTAAAAATTTAATGGTTGATGAGTCAGCTGCCATGTAATATAAGACGTTGTTTTGGGATTCATAACTAAACAATTTTAGTGTACTAATTCATACCCACACTCACAAATATTTGAATATTAAGATCCATACAATTTTGTATGGTCGAAACATGCATTGACCAAATATCAAATAGTCAGTTATGTCAAAACATTAGCGATTGATAAGTCAGCTGCAACAAATATTTTATTCATTGTTACTTCATTGTAAATTAACAAAAAAGGAATATACATTTCCTAAAAGGAAGAAAAGTACTTATTTCAATATAATTATATATTGGGCTGATTGCAAAAAATGTCCCCAAAATTAAAGTCAACTCTAAAACTACCCTCACCCTTCTCCTTCCCCTCCTTCGTTAATATATTCTCTTAATAATCTGAGTATTCACGATAATATCCTTAATAATCTGTGTATTCACGATAATACCCTTAATAATCTGGGTATTCACGATAATGTCAAAAGACAAAAAAAAACCTTTCATATCTAACTTAATTACGAACCTGCCATCTTCTCCAATTCACCCAACCACCATTAATAACCAAATTTGAGCTCCTAATGCCTCACACAACCAATTTTGAGCCATTAAAGCTCTATATTAGAGTTCACACTATTCTCCGATTTCCTCTCCAAGTTCATCCAAAAAAATCTCTAATTCACGTTTTAAATTTTAAAATTTTTTGATCTCTTGAGATTTTGGTTATTCTTGCATAAAAATGGTTGGGTTTGTTGGGTATTTGTGTAACTAGATGTTCTGGGCGCTTATCGAAGGTAAAAACGAGCTCAAAACCAGATTTATGTGATTTTTCTCAAGATCCCCCGATCTTCAGATCTGTTTCATGATATCAGACTTTTCATGAAGTCTGATAGAGTTTGATGGTCAACGAGGGGGTAGTTTTGCAATTAACTTTTAAGTTAACAGACCTCCAATGAAGTCTGGGAAATTTCTTTGAAAACAATTTTTTTTTTATCAAACTTCACCAAGAATTTTAAATAAGCAGAGAGTAGTTTTGCAATTGATCGAAATTTGATTTTTTATTCAGACTTCTTATGTAGTCTAAAAAAAAATTGAGATGCTTATGATCAAACTTCTCAGACGGAAAATGAAGTCTGAAAAGGGGTAGAAAGAGTAATTAACCAAAATTTTCAAATGTTGAGCAGAATAAGAAACAAAAATTCAGACAGCTCTAGAAGTCTGAAATGAAAATTTTTGTCATACGGCTATAGAAATCTGAAATACCAAATTTTGTTCAACGCCAAAAATACCCCAAAAATGAGATGCTTCTGATCAGACTTTCATAGCTGTCTAAATATCATCTCAGACTCCAATAGAAGTCTGTTCTAAAAGGTCAACCCCAAAAATATTTTTTTAACCCCAAAAATACCCCCTACTTTTTTTGCCAGACTGCAATAGAAGTCTGAAAATCTTCAGACTTCTTCGAGAAGTCTGATAAAAAAATTCAAATTTATAAGTCAATTGCAAAACTACCCTTTTGTTCTTAGACTTCATAAGCTGTCTAACAAAAAAGTCAAAAATTTACAAAGCATACTGCATACACTGTCTCAAAGGCTGTCAGACAGCATCCGTAGTCTGCTTTGTAACATTTTAATTGCAAAATACCATCTTTTCAGACTGCAATAGACGTTTTGAAAAAGTTCTGTCAGACTTCTTGGGAAGTCTGAAATAAAAAAAAAATTTTAAACGAATTTTTGTATATCTTTGATGAATTTCGTTGATTTTAATATTTTTTTTATAAATATGTGTTAGTTGTTTATGTTTATCTGGCTTAAGTTTTACGTTCTTATGTTTAGTAATTATTTTTTAATCAATTTTTGAAGAATATCGGCAATGTAGCTAATAAAATTAGACTTTGTGTGTAGTCTAAAGAGTGTTATTTAAAACAAAAGTCCATTTGTACATTTCATATAATGTATTTAAAATATTTTTTAGCTTTCACATGTGTTATACTTAATTATGTTGCGTCTATCATTTTTACAAGATGATATGTTATATTTATCTGATAATCAAGTTTCTTAATTTATTGGCAGTGTAACTAAGTTTATAAGCTTTTAACTTATAAGAATCAAATTTCGTTGGAAGTCTGGGTAGTTAAAAAGATTTTATGAATTACAACATTATTATGTCTCATTGTAATTTGTCTATTTCCTACAAAAATTGTTTGATATTAGGTTGTGACTTAATTATTTTTGTATTCTTGGTTTACCAAGTTTATGGCTTGTGTTTTGTATTACTTTTCGCGTTTACATGTTGATTTTTCCAATAAGATCGCTAATGTGATGATGAGAGAACAGACTTGACATTTTGACTTGTTAAGTTTATAAGCTGTTAGCTCATAAGAATCAGGCAACATTAGAGGTCTGACGACCTTATCATCAGACTTCTTTGGCATTCTGGATATTACAAATGACATATTTTTCCCAAGTCTAAGAAAATTCTAGAGGGTAAAGTTGACGCATTTTTTTTCCAAGGTTAAGGTGATCCATTTTCCCTAAGTGTAAGAAATATCACCACCACTTAAGGTTATTTTAGTTTGTCATATGTTGGTGTATGTAATCTAAGGGGTAATGTTTTCTAACCAATTTTCTTAACTCATGGCTTTTCTTCCAAGGTTAAGGTGACCCTTTTTCTGATGTTGTATACTTTCAATGAACAAAATTCCTTGTTGATTTGAGTACACAAAAGTAAATCTATACAACTTTGTATTTTCTACAAGCATAGTAGACAAGAAGAGCTTCCTCTAATTTGATCATCCAATAATCTAATACAATACAATGTGTTCAATAAGAAGACTAATAACCTATAAAAAGTCTACAAAAATGAGAAAACACCTAATCTAGTATCAGACTTCATAGTTTAAAAGCAATCTAAAAATCAGACTTCATGTTGAATTTTCACTCTCAGACTTCAGTTGTAGTTTGATATTAGAATTTTGATTGCTTCATGTTCCTTGTATCGCCATACACATCACGTTCCTCAGTTTTGTCTGCCATGTCTACAATGTAAGTCCCACCATAGACAATCCTTGATATATGGTGAAACTCCTTGGAAATTACCTTTCTCTTCTTCTCCACCATTTTAAGATTATCTTCAAGCTGTCTCTTCTTATTTTTTCTTGCTTTGTCCAAAGCACCTTCAGCCTCTACACCAAATTAACCTATGTATTAGTTTGCCTAAAGATTTATCAATCGAAAAGTTCTATTAACTAAGAGGAACTTGTAGATAAACCAAATCAATCTATGTAAGGGTTATGTTCACAAAAAAGAGAGAATTTTTTTTGGTTGTTGCGTGTGTGAAAATGACTTTTTTTACAAGATTATGTTTAGATAGGTGGAGAGAAATTGGAGGGAAATTTTTATGGGTTTTTAACAATTGAAATTTTTTAGGGTTGTAAATCTATGGTATCAGACTTCATATGCAGTCTGGGATGAAACTTCTGAATAGAGCGAGAAAATTTTCAGCTTTTTAAAATGTTTTCGTTTGAAAATTTTCAAAAAATTTCAAACTTTAAACTTCATATGCAGTCTGAAATAAGACTTCATGAGAGTCTAATACTTGAACCATATTTACATGGAAGTCTGAGAAACCCTAAATTTCAAGTTTCACTCTCAAACTTCGTGTTCCTCGTACTTCACTGAAGTTTTAGGAGTCCTTAACAGCATAAGAAGTCTGAATTCTAGCCTCTTTGGAGAGTCATCTGGCTCAACCTTAAACCGAGCACCTGAAAAAGAAAAAACACAAAGCTCATGCATTAGTTAGCGAACAAGTCTCCAAGAAATGGTTGATAAAGGATTGTTTGATACCTTTCTCATGAACTCCATAAGCTCATTGCTAGCTTCCCCACAAGCAGCTGGTCCGGCAATAGGAACACGAACATCGTCACTGTTTACTCCGGCAAAGAGAAAAAGAATATGCAAATCAAATTGTATTATCAAAAGTTTATGTCAAAAGACCCAATTAGTTCAGTTAAAAAACCATTGAAAACACTAATCAGAACAGATCCACTCACCTATTTTGGCAGCTCAAAGAGAATCAGCTATGAATCACATACATAAGAATTCAAATGAGAGAATAAGCTTGAGAACCTTCTTGGGTGAGAAATTCGAAAGAGGTTTTACATAAGAGAGAGAAAGAAAGTTTGTAAAAGAAGGAAGATTGTGAAGATTTTTTTTGGTTGTATGTGTGTACAAGATTAGATTTAGATAGGTGGAGAGAAATTGGAGGCAAATTTTGCCAGGTCCGTATTTTTAACAATTAAAAATTGTAAAATATCGGTACCAGACATCATATGCAATATGATAAGGAACTTCTAAATCGAGTGGGAATTCTTAAATTTTCAAGCGGTAATTTTCCGCCTTTTTAAAGCTTTTGTGTGAAATTTTTTAAAAACTTTCAAATTTCAACTTCATTTGCAGTCTGAAACAAAACCAATGGAAGTCTAAATACTTGAATCAGGTTTGTCAGGAAGTCTGAAAAACCCTAAATCCAATAATTACTACTTTTTTTGTCTTCTAATAATTACTACTTAAATACCATCATATTATATAGAAAACTTATAACAAACATCAAACTCGTTTAACATAGTCACAAACTAACTAGTTTATGTAAATGTAACATTATGAATGAAATTTCACAAACTCTCAATCTAGCCCTACATATAAAAACATGATATTCAACTTCATATGTTAAACATAGATCAAACTACATAGTGTTTAGAACCAAATTTACCTTCAATGGTTAAATTTGACTAAAGTTTTTGTAATTTTAATTTATATACATCAAAAATGCTTATGTGTAATTTATGTAATGAAAATTTGTATTAAATTATCTTTTATATTTTTTAATTTAAATTTTCAACATAAATACGTCTCAGAATTCTTTGAGAAGTCTGATCAACCCCAAAATTCAGACTTCGCCTAGAATTCTGAGAAACCCTAAATCTAATATTTTCACTTATAAGTAAAACTAATTAAACAAAACACCTATGAAACATAAAATTCGTTAATATATACATATTATAGCACACATGTGCAAATATAAAATTTTCAAATGTGAATTTGGTAAACCATGAATCTAACCCTAAAGTTATATGTAAGTTATATGTAAATGTTCTATTACAAAGCATGTTTTGGGGTTTAGAACCTACTCTACCACCTTACATATTTTTAGTTTGATTCAATTTTACGAAATTTAATTTATATACTTCACAACCTTCTATATTTAATTTACATATATTTTTAAAAATATATATTTTACTATTTTTAAATTTAAATTTACTAAATTAATTTGAAGTCTTTTGGATAAAGACATACTTTAACTAATATTGTTTAATTTGACTCAATTTTACCAAATTTTAATTTATATACTACTAAATTGTCTATATTTAATATCTGTATATAAAAGTTTTGACAAAATATTTGTTTTTGTAGTTTTAAAATATAAATTTACTAATTTATTCTGTGTTAGACTTCTCCTATAGAAGTTTGATAAAAGAAAATCATTTAGACTTCTATTAGACTCTAACGCATCATGCCTCTATAGAAGTATGACACAATGCGATTGTTATAATGAAAATTGCGGTTTCTGTTTTTTTGTCATAAGGGGGGTAACAGTAATTTTCTTAGCACGAAGGGACAATTTTGGATTTCTTTCAATTTCGGGGGTATTTTAAAAAAAATCAATTTAGGAGACACAAACAACAATTCCCCCTTATAAATTATCAACGAAATAACAATAAACGAGGAATCATTGTAAATTCTTTATAATGTTCAAATGACATATATTATTCATATTATGTTACATTAAAATATGTTACTTTATATTACAACAATTTTACAACGATGCACCGTAATTTTGTCATAAATTTATAATTTTAATTATTTTAAAATTTACAACTGAAATAACAACGATTGTAAATTCGTCAAATTCGTTTCTAAAGTAAAAATAAAAAGTTCCACATCATATGTTTAATGAAATTATGAAAGTATATAAACTAAACAATTCATAATATGTAATATCTCGGTCGGTTTGTGGTATATGCAAATATGTTTAAAGAATTGATTTGGCTACCTATGTTACCCAAATGCACTTACCTTTTAAGTCACTTGTCGAGAGAGAACTCTAGATTTAAGTGTGCTTGAGTTGGAGTAGTTGAAGGATGGGTGACCTACTGGGAAGTGATTTGCGGTACCGTGCGAGTGAGGAAAAAGCACGGAGAACGGTCGTATGGTGAATGCATGGACAGTAAACAAGTCTTACGAATCTTCCAAAAATAACAAACCGACCATCAGACGAGGGTGAATCCACATGCCGAGTGAGCAGGCGCAGGGCCCCCAGACGGTGGCGGTCGGGGCGTTACAAGTAGTATCAGAGATGAATATGAGGACGCATGTGGAGTCAGTGATGGCTCACACCGTTAAGGATAACAATCCTGGGGAGCAACGAGGGCGTTGCACTCTGTGAGAGGGGTGATTGTAACATCCTGATATGCCTGGGCAAAATACCCGGACCCAAAATACTGAAACGAATTCGAACCGAAAAGTAGAACCGGACCCGAACCAATAAAATACTCAAACGGGTCCTAAACTCCTATATCCGAAAAACCGGAACCAAACCTGAACCGAACCGAGAACCGAATGGATATCAAAAATATGCGAATTACAATTATATACCCAAAATATTAATTATATTTAGACTTAATATAACAAAATTAGCCAAAATTAAAATTATAAATTAAAATATATTGGTTAGTTTTGGACTAAATTAACTAAATTATCAAAAATAAACAAAATATATGAAGATTTTTGTTATATTTGTCAAAATTTGACAAAATTTTATTTAAATATAACTAACTTTTTTTAATGATTTTTTGGGTATTCGAACCCGAACCGAACCAGAATGAAACCGAACGGAACCTAAACCAAATTTCAAAATACCCGAATGGGTCTTATATGCTTAGATCCGAAAACCGAAAACCCGAAAGACCCGAACCGTACCCGAATGGACACCCGAACGCCCATGCCTAATCCTGGTTTGTGGATATGCGGAGAGGCTTAAAAGAATTGATTTGACTACCTATATCATCAAAAAGCACTTATCTTTTCGGTCACTTGTCCAGAGAGAACTCTAGAGCTAAGTGTGTTTGAGTTGTAGTAGTTGAAAGATGTGTGACCTACCGGGAAGTGGTTCGCGGTACCGTGCGAGTAAGAACATAGCTTGGGGGGAACGGTCGTGTGGTGATTGCAGGGACAGTAAAAAAGTCTTTCGAGTCTCCCAAAAATAACAAACCGGCCGTTAGACGAGGGTGGCCCATGGGCCGAGTGAGTAGGCGTGGGGCCCACAGATGAGGGCTATTAGGGCGTTACATAATAATTAAAAAATAGACTAGAGTCAACATTACCACTGAGTCAGCATTGTTCATGTCGGAGCCACCTCCTCCATCAGAGCCACCACCACTATCGGAGCCACCCTTTCCGCCGAGCCACCACCTCTGCTAGAGCCCCGCTAGATACATCAGATCAACAACACCTTTTGCAAACACTACCAACTTCAACTACTTTCTCATTATATATATTTTAAAATCATCGTTAATTCGTTGTTATATTAAAAATTCATTATAATTTCGTTGTTAGTTAACAACAACTTGAAAAATGTACTCGATGAATAGTGTTTTACGGCTAGTAGTTCACGAGGATTATGAGATCATCATAAATTCATCGTTAAATGATTTTAACAATGAATTTACAATGATTTTGTGTGTTCTTATAAACATGTTTTTTGTATTGCATGTTTCGACCATAAAATATGTATGTGTATAAATTCAAACATTTGGGAGTGTGAGACTGAATTATCAGACTAAAATTTTGCAGTTATGAATCCCACAACGACGTCATATATTACTGTTATCTGACTCATCAATCGTTAAATTTTTTAATAGAGTTGACTAACGGATTTCTGATCAAAACATGTTTTGACCATAGAAAATTGTTTAGATATTAAAATTCAAATATTTATGAGTGTGAATCTAAATTAGTACACCAAAATTGTGTATATATGAATCGATAGCAATAATCATTTTTGAGGCTTGGCCGTTTTCCCTAAGTTAACCGGTCTCGACGAGTGATCAAGGTCGGATCTCTTTTTCATTTCATTATTATTATTATTATTATTATTTGCACTCTTAGTTAGATATTTTATTGTAAGACGACTCAGAATATTTTTTTCTGATCAAACGACTCATAATTTAATAGTTAATGCTAAAAACTACCAATAATATTTATTCCTATGTAAATATGCTTACAAGAAAAAAAATATATATATATATATATATATTATAGTTTTTTACTTTTATATATTATAGTTTATTAACCAAATTGTTTTGTTGGATTTACATAACATGAATGATAAGATGTGTTTCTAATACGTGAAAATAAATAAAATAGAAATATGTAAGAATAATAATCCAACCAGAAAATTAAAACATTGCTTACTAAGACTTGGAAAATTAAAATAAAATAAATACACTAAAATACAAAAATAACAATACAGGTAATATATATAAAATAGGAAAATGCATATTATAAAAATATGAATATACATCCCGCACTAACTATTATGTTCAAAAGTAAGTAATTTAAGAAGTCAAAAAAAAAAGAAAAAAAAAGTAAGTAATTTAATTATAATCAAATGCAATACAGTGGACCCATAGACCAAAACAAAACATGCATGGCGATCGAAGACTTTTCAACGAATAGTACTGCCAAACCTTCGAGACTCATAAGTGCCACAACCTTTAGTCTCTCGCTAAACTGTCCACAACCTTCGAGACTTTTCAACGAATAGTACTGCCAAACCTTCGAGACTCATAAGTGCCACAACCTTTAGACTTATATCTTCTTCTTCTAAGTCTATAAATAGAGACGACTCAGAATTCAAATTCCAAAACGAAAAGAAAGAAGGTGATTTCTAGAAAAGCCCGAAGCTATGGCGGACCAACTCACAGACGAGCAGATCTCCGAGTTTAAGGAAACCTTTAGCGTATTTGACATAGACGGCGATGGTTAAATCTCTCCTCACACCTTTTTCAATTGCTATGATCTCGTTTTTTTTCATCTTCCCTTTTTGCTCATCATTGATGATGAATCATTGATGCCAGCTCTATTCATAAATTGTTTGGAATTGTTCTTGATTCTACATTTCCTGAAGCTTCAAGTGTTTGCAAACCATTTTCGAGTTGTCATGTGTTTTTCTTGCATTTATCGTGTTTTTGCCCTGTGAAATATTTTAGTCTACCTAAATGACATAACTGTTACATCCTTGTGTATCTGTCATGGTTTCTAAAATATATTGCTCTCTTGATTGTGGTTACTCAGGTTGCATCACTGCCAGAGAGCTGGGAACAGTTATGCGTTCTCTAGGACACAACCTAACTGAGGCCGAGCTCCAAGACATTATCAACGAGGCTGATGCAGATGGAAACGACACCATCGACTTTCCCGAGTTTGTGAACCTGATGGCTAAGAAGATGAGGGACGCTGAGTTAGAGAACGAGCTAAAGGAAGCATTCAGGGGTTTCGACAAAGACCAGAGTGGTTTCATCTCGGCTGCTGAGCTGCGCCATGTGATGGCCAATCTTGGGGAGAAGCTAACTCACAAGGAAGTTAAAGAGATCATCCGTGGAGCTGATCTTGATGGAGATGGTCAGATAAACTACGAAGAGTTTGTCAAGCTTATGATGGCTAACAAGATGAAGGATACTGAGCCAGAGGAGGAGCTAGAGCAGGAAGAGGAGCTAAAGTCAGGGGAGTTCGTAGAAGTGTTACTCAATCTTGGGGAATTATTTATGGATTTATTTTTATAATTGAGTTGTTTGCAAAAATTTATATATTAAAAAGGGAAATTTACAAAACTAACCTCTTTGGCACCCAAATATTAAGAAACTAAAGAGGTGGTTTTGGACCACTTCTCAAATTACACTTCACATCACCATATTCATTTACTAATAGCATATCAGACTTTATAAAACATTTACACATTCTCCCTCTTCTCTCCATATTAGGTCCTACCAAATGGTCAACACCAATTCTCTTTTTCACTTTCTCTCTCACATGAAATAGTCATCTAGACAACTATCTTCTACTATATTTGCAAATCAATAGCTATAAGTTATAGAACAAATAACTCAAGATGTGACTACATGTAAAGATATATACATAAAGATAGATAAATACTCTCATCTAATCAGTTATTTTCTGTAAACTAATACTTAAATGCTTAATTTTCCCAAGAACGAGTTTTTAATAAAATAGTCATGTATGTTTCAAGTAATATCTTGTGTTAATAGTCACTTACACAAATACCTAACATAAACTATGGTGTTTATGTAGATGATGAATCATCATCTTCACTAGATAACTATCATATGCAGTATTTGCAATTTTTAGTGGCATCACTTCACTCATGATCATTGAATAGGTGACTACATCTAAAGATATACATTAATATAGATGAATACTATCACTTAATCAATTATCTTCCGTAAACAAATACTTGAATGCTTAAGTTTTCTAGGAAATAATTTCTAATAAAATAGTCATATACATTTCAATGACTATCTTTTGTCAATATTCACTAACGCAATTGCTTAAATAAACTATGGTGTTTATGTAGATGATGAATGAATCATTTTCATTTATACAACTATCTTATGCGGTATTTAAAACTATTAGTGGCATCATTTCACTCATGATCATTGAGCTTCACGCAACAACGAAAGTTGTTTCTAACTACAAGGTTGTATCATATGCACAAACACTAATATATATATATATATAGTTGACTATACTCATATATAAATTATTCGTATATGTCCTTAAGTTGACAACTATTTTACACTATTCGAATATAGGAAAACTTAAGTTTTGAATGTTATATATATATCCAAAAAACTGAAAGATATGCTTCTTGAATTAATATGCTTATTTTGAAGAGACATAAAAATGAAAAAACTCAATAAATTTATTGAATAAAACTGAAAAAAAAAAAAGAAGAAGATAATTGGTTGCTTTTGTCTGCAGATGACAGAGTTTGCTTTGGCCAGATATTTGAAAAAAAAAAACTTATTGACTATGTTATATACCTAATTAACTAGTTTTCATACTATGGATTTGAATTATTTGAGCAAAAGATAATATTTTTGAAAATAACACTTTTAAAAATACAAAACATAATTCGAAGGAAAACCTAAGTATTTGTAAATATTAATTAAAATACATTTGTATATTTTAAAATCATTAAATTTTATAAGGATTTTTAGTTTCTATATAGGTTTTCAAATAAAAGAAATACATAAACGAATAAGATTGCTTTAATAATTATTTACAATAATATTTGAAAATATAAATTATATTAATTTTTTTTCTTTTTAATATTTTTGATATTTAATCTAATTTTTGGGCACATAAAATTAGTTTACATATATTATATTTAGCTATAGTTAATTTAGTCATAATTTAGATTAAATAAAAAGTATATAGGAACAAACATATATAATGATTTGTATTAAAATGACAAATCTTATGTTATTCAAACATGAATTTTAAAACTTTTAAAACCTAGTGTTATTGAACTTGTGATTTTAAAATACTTTAAAATCCATTGTTATTTAAAATATTTTAAGTAATGGATTTCAAAAAAAAATTGTTGTAATTTAATGTGTTTTGGTGGTGTTTCTTAGTTAAACATATACAAATCTAAATGATATGGTTTTAGATGAGATTCTAAACTTTTAATTAAAATCAAAGTAAGTTCCATAATTCACACAAAATCATCTAAAAATTCACTAAAATTCAAATCATTCAAGATCTCCAAAATACTAGATTGAATACACCCACCAATGTATTCTTTATTTCGAGTTTTCTCCTAACAAAATAAAAATGTTATTTCTTTTTTTTTATGCAAGTCACTTGAACATAGTCCGCATCTGGTTCAAACCAAGTAATTCCATTTTTTGCGGCCGATCATTTATGGGTTGATTGATTTTCCGTTAATATATGTAAATAATGTGTTTGTAGGTAATAGTTTTTATTGACGTTTCACAATAATCATAGAAAAACACTTTCTACTTCTTTGTTCCACTCTAAACCTCTACAAATTAAAGGGTGCTTCCCTCGAACATTTGCGGCTGAGAGTGGTTGTGTGTAGAGAATTCAATTGTTTTTAATAACTGTTTCTAAAAGAGAAATTTTATTTAAAATCAAAATATATAATAGGTTAAAAGATTTGAATATTATAATTGAAAAATATATGAATAAAGTTGAAATTTTTAATTAATATTCATTAACCACATATCATAATTTTAAATTATAAGATTTTTAAATCAAAACTATCTTGATAAAAAAATTAATCACTAATATATAAATAAAACCAACTATTTAAAAAAAAATCTAACACTATTGTCCACAAAGAAAAAAAAAATCATCCATTGAAATCATAACTTTCATCATAACTAAAAAATTGAAAATATAATATTATATACATAGTCTTTTTATTTATATTTAACTAATTATATTTTATTTTTATTTTATTATAATTCTAATTTTTAATGTTTTTATAACCATATAATGTGTTTATATTGTTACTTTATTGTTTAACTGCTACTGCATTCGCTAGTTAACTAGTCATAAATATTCTGCAAATGCACCAGTTTTCAACCGATGCACCAGTCATATGAATCACTTATTACCCTTTGAAAACACAACCACATGCTTCTTCAAATTCTCACACTTAGCATGTGCACCCACTGCGTTTAGACTAGTCAGACCCTACTATATATTTTTAATTTCCAATTTTCTGAAGTTTTCTTGGTCTGGTGATAGAATTTCAAGTAACTAATGTCATTTCACATATTTATGTTTTCCGAATATATGTCTGTGAATGGAAAGCGTAAAAAAAGTGGTCGATACACAAGTGAGGGAGAACTACTTTTCTTTAGCCATTCATAACATTTGCAAATATAAATGGTTATTTCATTTTGAAAAAGCTGAACCACTAGTGGTTCAAATTAACAAAGAAAATATAAGATCCGTTTGTAACAGTCACTACACCCCCATTTACATGTGGTTTTGCCCATGATTTTAGAAAAGAAAAATATTGATTAAAAATTTTACATACCTCAATGACTTTTTAAGTAAAGAGTTTCTAATAATTAGAGTTTAAATATAGTTTCTATATAGTTTTTACTAGTGTATTGTCTTCAATTTATTTTATGTACACCTTTTGAATATAACAATGTATATTTTTTTATAAGTTAAATTTCTAAAATAAATATAGTTAATTATACAAAATAAATTTAAAAAATCAAATTATTATAAACACATGTGATATTTTTTGTCAACATATATACAATATTATAAACCACCTTTATCTTATTTTATATATACTATATATTTGTAATCATAATTATTAATATTTATATTAATGTTTATTCAAATACGTTATTTTACCGTTTTTTAATTTAACTTTATATTTTAAACCGTTTGATCCGCATTATTCATATTTGTACTGTTTGATCGCCTGATTCACACATTTAATATGTCGGATTCGTTTGAACTGTTTGATCCGCAACGTCCGATGCGCTTTCTCCATTCAAAATATATATTTTGAATTGAACCGCCAGTTCCGCACTTGTACCACCAGATCCGCTTGATCGGCACTTGATTCGCCTTATCCGCTTGAACAGCTTGATCCGCAACGCTTGATCCGCTTTCTCCATTCGAAGCCATATATATATATACAATAAGACGGGAAAGTTTTTTCTTTATTTTATCCTATAAAATGTTAGGATACCTTATGACTATGATTAGGAGTGTCAAAATAGGTAAACCAACCCAAACCAATCCATACTCAAATGAATTTAGTCTTTAATGGATCATGGATTAATCCAATTCATTAAGCAAATTGATTTGATCAAATTAATGGGTTAATGGTTCTAATGAGTTGACCCAATAAAAAATTATTATAATACACTTAGATAATAAAAAATATAATTCTTTTCAAGGGAACATATGTAACGATGGTGTTTTGTTTAAGAACATTAGACAATATGAATACGATTTATTAACCCAAAAAACGGGATACGATTCCATTCATTTCCATATCATATCAAGAAAGAAGCACATCAACAGTGATTATCATGGATCAAAACATTTATTTGGCGATAGTTTCAGCGGAAAAAATAGACTAAAAAGATTGGCTTCCGAACAAAGTCATGACTTCTGCTCCAGTTTCTCAGTTCCTGAAAGTGTTGAGCATACCTACATTCATTTGTAAAATTTAAAGGATTAAACACAGAAGATTATGAGAAAGTACAGAGAGATAAACTTTATGTGAGCTTTTCAGACGAGGAACAACAAGATGCAACAATGTAATAGATGGACAAAGCAACAAGGTTGACCAAATTGTTTTCATATTGAAAAGAATCAGATTTGCAAAAAAGAGAATCAACTTATTAATTAAGAACTAGATTATAGAATGTCTAATGAGCTAAACAAAGCTGAACATGCTACAATTATACACATATACGTTCATATCCACAGTTATTTGATTAAAGACACTAGGACCTAAGACAATGTACAGTCTTTTACTCATATACGTTCAGAGACGAGAGACGAGAGACTTAACATATACACACTCTACTACTTAGCATATACACACTCCTCTTCAAAGCTACTTGTCACTTAACAAAGCTGGCACAATCAAAAACCTAAGCCAATTCAAAATCTCACACAACGATACCAGTTCTGATTTATTTATGCTCTTATTATAGACCAATCAAATACCAGTTCTCACAAACTACCTGTCTAATATGATCATAAGGTATTGCTATAACAAAAAGCAGAACATAACAAAAACCCTTTGACAGTACATAAATTACCTCTTCCATCGAGCCTTACTCATTTGGTGAATTTGTGATGATGGCTTTTTGGCTGCTTCCAGATTGTTCTTCCACCTCATTTGGACCCGATCGAATAATAACCATCTCACCTTTGCCGTTATTATCTTCAATTCACAATACAATCATCACCTGAAATGGTTCCTGAAATGATTTCTAGAGAACAAGAGATGATTCAAAGACTTTGATCGAGAAAACAGCTCCTGAAATGGCTCCAACAGCTGCTCCTTGGATAAACCCACTCTCTGTTTATTGGCCTATCAAAGCTCCCGTGACTGCTCCAAGCAATGTGACCACTGAAGAAGATAAAGGAAACAACTCTATTAGCTTTACATAAAACCCAGCTGCAGATTTTTCTGCAATCACTATAGTCAACAGATTAAACAAAGACTTCAAGTGATCAAATCAATCCAAAATAAAGATATACTGCGAATGAATGAGCTACAGAACCGGTTAGATGCATAGTTTCTATTGGCTTAGATGTTCTCAGTCAAGTTCAAAGAATGGATAGTTGTTCTTGATAATGGTTCTAGTTGATTTAGAATACATAGCATCGAAAATCAAACTCCCGATGTTATGAAACATACTTAGATATAAAATCTAATTCCAGTTATACATCAACTACAGTTACTATCAATCAAGAACCTAGAACAGCTCAACATGAACAAATTGGCATAACAATAGTCACGATAAAAACTCAGATCATCCTATCGATTTCTTTTGATTTCTCCCCTAACTTGTGAAACTTCGGTATCTACAATATACATGCGCAAACACAAATTAATGATACATAATGGAAAATACATGCGACGTATTTGAAGATAAGAGGTCACTATGGAAATTTTCCAAAAACTACCGGAAATGATTCACAGTTCCATTTCTCTGCAGAACCCACAAATCAAACTCCCAAAATCAAAACCTACCCAGCTACAAAATCAATAATATTAAAAACCCTGATTAGAGAAATTGAAGAACATACCATCAAAATATCGAGAGATGCAGAACTTGGATTGGATTGAGAATGTACCAGAAATAGGGTAGAGTCATAGAGAGTGTTTTTTTTATTGTTTGGTTTGGTTTGGTTTGGTTATCTATTAAACCATTTTAGCCCAAATTTTTTTAATCCAACCCATTTAAACCATTTATCCATTTCACCCATTAATCCATTTATATCCAAATTTTGTATCTACTAGGGTTAATGGTTTGGATTGGATTGGATTGACTCATTACATTTTACCCATTTTGACACCCGTAACTATGATGTTATCATCTAAATAATGAGCCTCAAATTTTCGTGCTTATGCTTTAAAAAAATTGAAACTCAGTTTAGGCAGAATAAAAAAAAATACATAGTAATTCTTCGGCACTACATAATATTGAGGTTATCTTAATTCTACCAATAGATCCTCCAATTAACTGATCTATGATCAACAATGTGTAATTGTTTGTTCTCTTAGAAAAATTAAACATATTAATTTTGGTCAAATATTACATAGAAATTTTGAAGTTGAAGCTCATGCTTGATTTTTTTTTGTTTTTTCCCCTGATAGTTATTATATAGGTTGGACCAAACCGACCAATTTGTCTTTTTAACACTATTTCATATTGTGATAATTATTACTCAACGGATAATTTTACCGCCTTATGAAGATCCACGTCTAACGTTTTTACCTACCCACAAAGATCACATAATCCAGTTATACCTAACGTTTCCACTAAGAATCAAGATACATACCATTGCATTTGGGTCGTCACCGTGAATCAGTGCTTGTGAAGTTGTTGCATGTTTATGTCGTACAATCCGAGACTAACAATCCAACAGTTGTTCTTAGTTGGCTCGTTCTTCCTCGTGCAATAGAAGTTGATGAGTGTCGAAACTTAGGGTTTTTATTTTTTAAGAGTAAATTAAATACATTAATAAATAAGTATTCAATAGTATTTCTCTTTTTCTGTTTGATTTTATACGAATAAATATTTGAAATTACTTGACGTTTTACGTTCAAATGAGGACGATATGCTTTGTTGATCATATGATATGCTTCTTGATATGTTTTAAACGATCAAATTATGCATACAACATACAACACACAAAGAAATACACAAAGAGAAATCATTACAAAGGTACTTAAAAACACAGAGAACGACAATTGTTCCATTTACACATACATCCAATCATGTGAGAGTTATGCATTGGAGATAGAAATATTGCTCAAAATATTTTTCATCCATTCAACCTTATTGAGGGATAAGGTAACATACAAGCGTTGAGAGACGTCGGTGAAATTCATGTTAATAAACAAGTAATACCAAAATACTAGGAACAAAAATGTGAAATCCACCTTGGCATATCGACACACGTCAGTCTCTGACTGGTTACGTGCCAAATGACAGCTCACATGTCTCTAAAGACGGGCCAAACGATGGGTAAACAATCATTTCCCCTATGAATTTTGGACCAAAATAGCTTTTTATACACGACATATTAAGCAATGCCAAAAATACAAACAACTAAGTCAAAATTGAAATGCATACATGATTTTTTAAAAAGAGGGGTTTCCTCAAAACCGTTTACGAAGTTATTAATCTGTTAACATAGTTTAATTTCTGTTGAACGGTTTTGATTTAGTTAATTTAATATTATTTTTATTTAACTACCAAATGAAAGCGAAGTCGTTTTTATATTTATGAAGATTTAGGGGGGAAAATCTGATTTAAGATTTCAGAACATGACATTTGAGCGGGAGAGGGATTTACAGATGAGTTAAAGTGGAATTGGAGCAAGGGTTCTTCATGGATGGCTAAAGGAATTGATTAAGTAGTGAGGAGTTTTGGAATGTATGCACGGTGATTTGTAATTTGGATTTAGCATTCAAAGCTTTGACAATTAGTTAAGTCGATTTAGAAATTTGTGTCAAATAAATAGCTTTAGTTTTGAATTGTTGTACTTTGGTATAGAATTGGTCTGAATTAGGTTGTGTTCCCTTTTTTGTTCGAGTTTGCTGGGTATAGATGCACACCAAGTATTGTACTAAATGTTCTATTTGTTATGTTGTTTTTAAAGTGTTTGTACTTGCTATATTTTTCATTGATGATGCTGACAAACCGATATCTTTTGGTTATTTTCACGGTGGGAAGTTTAACAAGGTTATTGGGAAGCTTCTTTAATGTGGCTGATTTTGTTGATGAAAATATATATGAGTATGCTACATTTGTGGGCTCATCTGATGATAAAGATTGTAATGAGGTCGAGGGTTATTTCACCTATAAGAAAGTTACTAGTGAGTTGAAGTTAAGATAAGATTTTGATAGTTTAAAGGCATTCAAGGACCGAATTTAGGAGTTGCGATTCAAAGACGACTAAAAAAAAAGAAGGTGGGAGAAGCCGGATCTGATGTTCGTGATGGGTCAAGCCACATTATGAAAAACCAAGTTTTTTACTAATTTTAGGATTTGGTAGGCTTAAGAGTTGTGGATTTGATGATGATGTTTTTTGTGATGATGTATTTTGGTAGCATTTTCAGGCTTATGAACAATATTTTCTTGTATTTTGGATCGTTTGATAGATATCAGATTCTTTATATCTTTGCTTTTTCTTTACTTCTTTAATATCAAATTCCAACATAACAATGTTATGCCTACAACAAAGACTTAAAACATAAATACAACAACATGAACAAAACAAGACACACATAACACATAAAACTTAAACACAATCACAATCACCACAAAACACACAACCATGTTCTTGAAATCTTTAAGCTCTATCTTGCAATCTTTAATTCTTTTTCAAAACAAGATCCTTCTTAGAACCGCCTATCCCTGCTTCACAAATCCAGGTCTCCATTGTAAGAGTTCTTATCTGATATATCATGGTTTTTACCGGTTTTATGCCATGATATAAGTATGTTTTAGAGTCTTTTGGTGTTCTTTTAGTGTCTTCTACATGTGTTATTAGGTACACACACGTTTGGAGTGGATTTGGAGATTTTGGAGCTAAATGGAGCATTTTGGAGTTTTGACCCGAGAGTTTGTGCTCACTGTCCGAAACAGAGGAGTGTGTCGATCGATGCACACCAGCATCGATCGATGCACAGCGTATTGGGCCAGACTCGCGGCGGTTTAATGAAGAATGATGATATTGACAAAGTTGCCCAGAAGTTCCAAATATTTACACATAAGCCCCAAGACGTGATTTAGCTATTTAATTAGGTTTTAACTTCAGTTTTTAGAGACGCTATCATACTTTAGAGCATAGAGTTTTTAGAGCTATTTGGGGCTGATCTGATCCTGTACTACACCTTATTTTTGGAGAAGATTTCGAACCCCTTTACTTGTTTAATCTCTTTTATGATATCTAATTATTCATTGATCATGTTTTCATTATCTATGTCTGAGTAGATTCATAGTTAGGTTTAGGGATTCTCAATAGGAATTTTATGACTTGCTAGATATAATTAATTCAGTTAAGGATTCATATAAATAGATGTTCTTCAAACTAAATTATGTTTAATGCTAGTTCTAACTTGATCACTTAGAATCTAGATCTTAGGTTGCTAGATTGACACGAAAGTGTGGTTTGGAATCTGAACTATTTAGGTTGAGCAATATAATTACTCGCAAAGAAATTTGGTTTAATTAGATTGTGAACATATCGAACTTGATCATTAAAGCTGGTTTAATCTGTTAGGAATTACAAAGACATTTGAATTTCTGCAATTATGCTTAGAGAATTCTCACAACGAAAGTTGGTTAATTCTATATCTGTGTTTTGAGTTCTAGAACTTTGTTTAATTAGATCCTGACTGAATGATTTGTCTGCTTGTCTGATTTCCTGAGAACTCCCTAGACTTAGCGCCCTTAGTTAATTGCTTACAACCACAACTTTCTACTTGTTTACTTTCTTGCATTGCTTTTAGTTTTCTTAATACAATTTGCTTTCTCCTAGTCGAAGCTTTACCGTTCTAATTCTATCGTTGCCCTGAGTCCTCGTGGATTCGATCCCTAAGTACTACATTGATATATTGTGCACTTGCAGTTAGTATAGGGTTAAAACTTAGAGCCTATCAAGTTTTTGGCGCCGTTGCCGGGGACTCTTTGGAGTCTTCGATAGATTCGAACTTAGGATTTTTACTAGGATTTTTATTTTTTGTTTTAGTTACTGATTTTTCTGTTTCTTTCTCTGTCGCAGGTTTTAATTTCACATAGCATCGATCGTTGCACATCTTGTGTCGATCGTTACTAGGCGATTGGAGTTGAATCGATCGTTGCACTGTTAGCATCGATCGTTGCTTGACGAGACTTGCACAGAGGCAATCACAGTCTCTGTCAGGATCTCCAGCAAACTGATCTTGTTCGTCCGGTCAAGCTAATGACCTTAAACAAGCGCTGAGTGGGAGGCAACCCACTGATAGGTTTTAGTGTTTTTCTTTCTTATTTTTGGTGTTTTTGTTAGGACTTCACGTTTTTATTTGTTTTTGCTGAGTTTTTAATACAGAACACTGTCTGTAGATGTGTGATGATCGTTGCTATATGTGCAACGGTCGTGGCAGGGAGATATGACGAAGAGATGGGATCGCCTTGTGACGATCGTTGCTGCCATGTGCAACGGTCGTTGCAAATGGTTTAATTGCAAAATTAAGGTACGCGTGCTAAACCGGAACCAATTTGGTTCAACAGCGTCGATCGTTGCACCTATGCATCGATCGTTGCTCACATGACCCAGGTAAGTGCCTTAAACCCTTCTTCTCTTTTCTTCTTCCCCATTTCGCCGTCCGTACAACCGCGAGTGCACAACCCTAAATCTCTCATTTCTTCATCATTTTCTCTGATTCAAAGCTTGATTCTACTATTTTTAACATCCCCTATCTATTTCTCTAACCCAATTGCAGTGATTCCAAGGTAAGAACTCTCATTTTCATCATTTTCGGAATCGGTTCTAGGGTTTAGAAATTAGGGATTTTAGGCTTGAAATTGATGATTCCGCACTGATTAGACATGATTAGGGATGATTGGTGATGATATTAGGCTGTTTGTGTGGTTTTTGAACGGATTTAGAAACGATTTTTAGGATTTGCTATCGGCTGTGAAATCGCCCTGCAACGATCGTTGTGCAACGATCGACACACTCGTGCAACGATCGTTGCATTGCGATTTCACAGGGAGTTTTCTGCCGAGACTTATATGGTTATTTGATTTTCTTCCAGATGCCTCCTCGACAAGCTCGTAAACGTAGAGCCACCACAGCAGCTACAGCGCATCATGCTCCACCGGTTGAGTAGTTCCATCGAGAATCACCACATCCTGAGGCCTATCAGAGAGATCAGGAAGCGATACAGCCACCCTGGCCTAGAGCAGATTAGCAGCTGATTCCGACAGACAAGGTCTGGGGCATGGAGATAGATGAGTTTCTTAAGACTGATACGTTCACGGAGAGGCCATTACTTGACCAGTGGGATGAGTTTGACACATTGCTCTACAATGGTTGGTGTGGTATGACGCTTAAGGCGACCAAGTTTGTGGATTATTCGACTTGCAGGAGTCTGGGAATCGATGAGCAGGTTCTGACGTTGTGTAAGGGCATTGGTCTGGGGACAATGCCTATGCAGCTGTACGAGTTGTATCCTAAGCTGGTCAGACAGCTGCTGGCCACTTGCAGAGTGATTTACCCTAACCCAGATAGCAGGAAGGCTTCAGGAGGTTTCTTTACCTTCATGTGCTTAGGAGCCAGGTATCGGATTCCCCTTCTCGATATCTGTAGGATTTATGGATTCAGCACTGAGCCGACGCGTATTGGTATGACTCTTGAGTGGGATGTGGAGGAAGCTCAGTATTTCTGGGACTGTATCGGCAATGGTCGGTATAACTCGAGGACCACGGGGGTGATTCAGGTTAGGCATCCTGTTCTTAGATACGTCTTGCGCATCTTGGGATGTACTTTGTTGTGCAAATATGAAGCCAACAAGATGCGTAAGAAAGAGATGGAGATGCTGTTCATTGGACTGAGGGACCAGTTTGAGAATACTATTCTGAGAGATCCCACTAGAGGACTCAACTTGGGGGCTGTTTTTGCTCATCATTTATGCGAGCTGCAGAAGAAGCCATTTGATGGTAAGGGCACTGAGACAGTAGGGAGTCTGCTTACTCCCATTTTCAGGCATTGCAGGATTCCCTTAGAGGGTATAGAGCGTAATGACAGCATGGAGTTCCTTGATTTTAGCCATCTACAGAGTGCTACATGGCTTAAGGAGGGACGTGTATGGGTCTATTATGACCCTGCCACTGAGAAGCGTGGTGTGGATCTTCCTGCTGCTGGTTTGACACAGATCGATATGCTGGATGCCTTGAGATTCCAGCCTCCTACGAGAGATCAGCGCAGAGTTCCTTCTATGGCTCATCCGCTGGGAGAGCCTTCTACACGAGCTTCTACTTCCTCTGCGCCTGCACCTGCTGCCCCTGTCGATGATGTTGGCCCTTATCCCGAGCCTTCGATGCTTTTTGGTAATATGTCTAAGGCAGAGTGGAGAGAGCGTGAGGATGGTATTCTACGGAGCATCTGGAACTTCATGCGTACCTGCACTTGCAGGAGACAGCCGCAGATACACCATCCAACACCTTCTCGACGTAGACAGCGATCTCCGACTCCCGGTTGTTCGAGTGGTACTGATCGCATTGATGAGATGGAGGACGAGTGAGAGTAGCGAGCATTTTCAGACTACGGTTCTTTGTATTTCTTTTTCACTTTTCTTTTGCATTTTTCTTTTGATTTCTTAGGATACTTATGTTTGGATGCTGTGATTGGTTTGAGACTATTAGTTGCTTTGATTTTCTCTATTTTCAGTGATCTTCAGCTTGAAGGTTTGAAATTTGATGATTTCTCACGGACTAACCTGCTAACTTGCTGACTGTTCTCGGATATCGCAGTGCATCGATCGACACAACTTTGTGTCGATCGTCACAACACGAGTAATCGCACTGCAACGATCATTGCGGTCCTGAGCAACGATCGACACATGACGAAAAATCGCCTTGCAACGGTCGATGCATGAGCGACAGAGGTAAAAATCAGACAGAACTCAACACATCCATAACATTTTTGCTTTCTTTTTACCAACCCTTAGCTTAACACTACTGGGGACAGTGTGTTTCAAGTGTGGGGGAGGTAGCTACTGACTTTTGTCTTTTTGTTTTCTTAAGAGTCAGTCCAGTTTTTCAAAAAAAATTGTTTTATTTAGTCAAAACCAGTTTAAGTAGGAAACATTGAATTTTAGAGAAGTTAACAATATCTTGCAGGAACTTAAGTAACCATTGGGATGAAGCTGAAAGATCAATCTATGACTATTAGAAAACCCAACACGGATCAACCTACTGAGGACACCCATATCAATTCAGGTATTCAGAGGATCCTTTTACTGGCTTCACCCTTAACTTGACTTTAATTTTCTCACCTAAGGGCTTGGTATACCTTGGGTCGGACTCCCTTGCTAGTTCTGACACAGCTTGTAAACCTGTCCGAGTATGGTTCCCTTCTCCCCTTCCATAAAAAAAAAATAGTAATAAACTGAGGATGAGTTAGTAACTCCGAAGTGGTCACGGGAGTAGTAGAAAACACTATTACCTCCTGTGCTATCCATGGAATGTGTCCAAAGTACACCCCTTAACGGGAAGAGTACTGATAAAAATTATAAAATGATACCCAATGGGGAAAAATCAGAATGCTAAGGAAGGGAAAAGAGAAGAAAAGGAACCAGAAAAAGATAGTATGGTGGTCTAGAGCTGGCAAGGTAAGAATCCATGTGCCCTTTGATCGATAATCCTTAGGTGAGACCACACTTAATATGCTTAAGAAGTCAGTAGGGTGAATTTGAATTGCTTGGATTGATTGTGGAGTTTACTTAGGACATTTGCTAAGTGTGGGGGAAGTACATGTTGGTCTTGATATCTTGCGGTTGATTCTTTCAGTGGTTTACTAAGGGGAATCTGAGTGTTGTTGCTTCTAGGACAAAAAGAATTTCTGAAAGTTTTCAAACCTCTTCACCATGTTTTAGTTCTCTGTTTTGCTTGAGGGCAAGCAAAGGCAAAGTGTGGGGAGTTGATATATCATGGTTTTTACCGGTTTTATGCCATGATATAAGTATGTTTTAGAGTCTTTTGGTGTTCTTTTAGAGTCTTCTACAGGTGTTATTAGGTACACACACGTTTGGAGTGGATTTGGAGATTTTGGAGCTAAATAGAGCATTTTGGGGTTTTGACCCGAGAGTTTGTGCTCACTGTCCGAAACAGAGGAGTGTGTCGATCGACGCACATCAGCATCGATCGATGCACAGCGTGTTGGGCCAGACTCGCGGCGGTTTAATGAAGAATGATGATATTGCAAAGTTACCCAGAAGTTCCAGATATTTACACAGAAGCCCCAAGACGTGATTTAGCTATTTAATTAGGTTATAACTTCAGTTTTTAGAGACGCTATCATACTTTAGAGCAGAGAGTTTTTAGAGCTATTTGGGGCTGATCTGATCCTGTACTACACCTTATTTTTGGAGAAGATTTCGAACCCCTTTACTTGTTTAATCTCTTTTATGATATCTAATTATTCATTGATCATGTTTTCATTATCTATGTCTGAGTAGATTCATAGTTAGGTTTAGGGATTCTCAATAGGGATTTTATGACTTGCTAGATATAATTAATTCAGTTAAGGATTCATATCAATAGATGTTCTTCAAACTAAATTGTGTTTAATGCTAGTTCTAACTTGATCACTTAGAATCTAGATCTTAGGTTGCTAGATTGACACGAAAGTGTGGTTTAGAATCTGAACTATTTAGGTTGAGCAATATAATTACTCGCAAAGAAATTTGGTTTAATTAGATTGTGAACATATTGAACTTGATCATTAAAGCTGGTTTAATCTGTTAGGAA
The DNA here is from genome assembly GCA_030180135.1 of Orychophragmus violaceus. NCBI lineage: Eukaryota > Viridiplantae > Streptophyta > Magnoliopsida > Brassicales > Brassicaceae > Orychophragmus > Orychophragmus violaceus. The sequence goes on from CM058236.1 coordinate 8,592,175, forward strand.
TTACAAAGACATTTGGATTTCTGCAATTATGCTTAGAGAATTCTCACAACGAAAGTTGGTTAATTCTATATCTGTGTTTTGAGTTCTAGAACTGTGTTTAATTAGATCCTGACTGAATGATTTGTCTGCTTGTCTGATTTCCTGAGAACTCCCTAGACTTAGCGCCCTTAGTTAATTGCTTACAACCACAACTTGCTACTTGTTTACTTTCTTGCATTGCTTTTAGTTTTCTTAATACAATTTGCTTTCTCTTAGTCTAAGCTTTACCGTTCTAATTCTATCATTGCCCTGAGTCCTCGTGGTTTCGATCCCTAAGTACTACATTGATATACTGTGCACTTGCAGTTAGTATAGGGTTAAAACTTAGAGCCTATCATTATCTCTTATTTACACACCCCTAAACTCATCTCCAATTCGAATGAAATTCGTTCAAGCTCACAAAACTTAGCTTTTATATCCTCAATTTATTCAACAACTGATTCATTTGTCATGTGAACAAATGATAACGGTTTTTCTACAACATACAAACAATAACAAATATGGTCTTGTATATAAAATCAATGCATTTAGTACTAGATAAAAATACAAATTACCTTTTCACCATGTCAACAAGCATGAAAAATTATACTCGGGTTCATGGCGATTCAAGATGTTATCAGTCTCACATGTTTTACACATCTACAATGCACTGGAATCCCTTTTCATATGTCACCCATTCGTCCCGAGAGTTGTCGACCTCTTCCTTCTCCTCTTCCCCTCTCTCGATCAAATTTTGTGTTATGAACCCTAAACCCGATTTTCCCCAAAACCATGATGAATATGCAAAACAACATATTTTTATTTGGTAATTAAAGAAAAAATATTAAATTAACAAAAATTAAAAGTATTTAACAGATACTAACCTTGGTTGCCGGGTAATTAACTCCACTAGTGTTTTTGGGGATCTAGCCGCTTTACCAAAGTGCATGTTTGAATTCAAATTTTTTACTTAGTTGTTGGTGTTTTTCGGCATTGTTTAATAAGTCGTGTATAAAGAGATGTTTTGGTCCCATGTTTATAGGGAAAATGAATGTTTTCCCTTTTTAAAATAAACTGGCTTAATCTTCTCTTAAATAAATTTGCTTTTGATTTTTTCCTTAACATGAGCTAGTATTTGACAGAGAACATATGTCCAACACACTTAATATACAGGTCGCATATCTGACCATTCCTATCTTTTACTCTTAAATTTGAAATTGTCAAATGTGCCAATTCTTTCATGTTTTTAATCTTTTAAATTTTATGGTTAGCTTTATATGTCACTTTTGGTGTATGCTACCTCATGGTGGCTTATTTCGTCTTCTTTGAGTTTATCATGGATGTAGATGTATTAGTTATCCATGTTTGGTCTTTTTTATATCTCTTTCTATAAGTTCATATTTAAGGTTCTAACTTTGTCTTTTCCAAACAATTAAATGATGTGTTTACTATTTTTTATATATCACAAAAGTATCATTTAAATTTTAATTTTTTCTTTACAGAGTGGGATTTTGTATTTTCGATACATATTTTTAGTTTAGATATCGATTTTATCGTGAATAATTTTTTTAGTAGTTAAAGGGAGAATTTTTTTAATTTATGTTTGCTCTTTTTATATCTCTTTGTATAAGTTCATTTTTAAGGTTCTAAATTTTTTTTCTCAACAATTAAATGATGTGTTTACTATTTTTTATATATTAAAAAGTATCGTTAAATTTTAATTTTTTCTTTACAGAGTGGGATATTGTATTTTCGATACATATTTTTAGTTTAATATCGATTTTATCGTGAATATTTTTGTTTAATAGTTAAAGGGAGAATTTTTTTATTATATTAATACATGGTACAATAAATTTTTAAATATTTTGAGTATATAAGAAAAAAAATAAAAATAACACATTTTATGAAACCAAAATAAGTTAGAAAACAATGAAACAATCCAACGAATAAAACAAATACCAGATTTTGTTTTACTTACAACATTAAATATAATAGCGAAATAATATTATCCGCTAAAACTCTAGTAAACATGATTAATTATTAAAAAAATGAGAGAACATGAGAATCAATTTCATTATAGAATGATCCATAGATCACACCATGTTGTCGATGGCCAACATTTTTTAAGACCAACAACTACAACCCTTTACTCACTGTAAACCACTTAGATTGATCCATTGACATATCTGTTGAACACTCAATTTATACAGATGATTATTGAACATGAGGATGCGGTAATAATTTATAGTATGCCACTTTTTGGTCTTTAAGACCCACATAAATTGCTGGCATTTCAAGAAATATGGGAATATATGGTTAAATAAGAATATCATGTAGAGTATGAATTTTCCTATGAAGGTAAAATTAGTCCATTTTGGGGCTAGATGTTAATGCTCTACATGTCTTTCATGGAAACTAAAGTACCCACCAAATATAAAACATTCTATTTGACAAGTTATCTCTAGATGTTTGTCAGGAACAAAAAAAAAAGCCGAGATGGATAAATTAATTGTGATGTGTAATGTGCCCAATTTGGAGCAAAAGACACATAATAAATCATGTATTATTTGAATATCCACCCGCAATACAAACATATGCTCTACCAGCAATTTCATTAAATATGGGATTGTTTCTCGTGTCATCAGTATTCACAAGAGCAGAGTTGATAAGTTATATATTAACTCTACTGGGGATCCTCCAAAGATTACAAGGATAGCGACCAAAGAATCTTTAATATGGGAAGATGCTCAATTATATGGGGTTCATGGTTTATTGTAGTACCAATTGTTCGTAGAGAATCAAAGAGAGAACGATTTGATTCAAATGGGTCATTGGTGTCATATAAATGGCTAAAGGAAACAATACTACAAGAAAATAACGTTTTTGCGATTGGAACTTGCGACTATACTTGTAGTCGTGACTTTTAACGACTATTTGGAGACACTATTGGTACTATTTTGTGACAACAGATATATGAACGTGTATTAGTCGCTAATATACGACCAAAAATCGTTGTCGCCAATTTAGTCACTGATTTACGACTGATTAACGACCACTGTCGAGACCGGAAACAATAGTCGCAGGCTAGTCGGTAATATGATGACTATTTTGCGTCTGATGTGAAGAGTCGTAGAAAAATCGCAAATTGGTCAGTACATGGAAGACTAATTTGCTACTTCGTGTATAGTAATAACAAAGTCGTTTATTTGTCGCTAATTTTATGACTAATATGCAACTCATTATTCGTGTCATAAAGTAGTTGGGTATGAGTTGTATCATATAGTATTTTTTTTATTTAGTAATAATAATATAAGATAGTTTGGTTATATTTTACTTGTGTTTGGTAGGTGTACCAGTTTTAAAGCTAATCTATAATTGCAATATGTAAAGTGTATAATTGTTTTTTTTTAACTTCTAATAAACATGTATAAGTTGCAATATTATATATTAACTAAATTTTAAATCGAATTTAACCCTTAAAATAGAAACCAAATGCTTAGAAATCTTTACACTGGTTTTAAGGAATCAAAAATTAAAAGTTCATAAGTTCTTAATAGTTATAGAGTAAGCCTTGTGCTCGTTTGAGTACCATGTTGGAAGAGGATTAGGGTAACTAAACGAAATCATGAGGGAAATATGTTAGATGTTGTTAATAATTTATATGACCATAAGATTTTTAATATGACAATTTCAAAAATTCATACCTATCCATCAAATTATTCAACTCATCCAAAGTTAAATGATGATAGTCAATTGAAGAAGGTCCTTTTATTCCTCTAAGCCAAGTAATCCCTAAACAAAACAAAATATATTCTCATAATTTTGATCTATATTAATATCTTCCTCATATTTTCTTGAAAACATGTAAACACACCGCAAAATCTTTCGATCCAGAAAAATCAGAGCAAAACAAACAAATGCTTGTCAGGAACTTGTTCAAAACGCCTAGACAATTCCTCAGCAATTAGTCCATATGCAACGCATTCTATATACCTCTTCCTTCAATTCCAACAACATTATTTAGTAAGGTTTATAAGGTGATTATAAAACTCTGAAACTTAAATATGTGAATAACTTACTCGGCATCTCTTAGCGTGAATTGGACTTTAGCGCGTGTACGTGAATAGGAATAGACCTCTGAAGAGTGATATTTACATTCATGCTCTCCAAACAATGTTATAGCACCAACAAAATCTATAGGAAAAAATCATTTAAATATAAGTTAATCCCCTAAAATCAACAACCACAATTCTACAATATCCGATGATAGATTTATCCTCTTAATATAATAATAAAGAATTGTAAACAACACTTACCAATTGCATATTTATCTGAAACCGTCCCATCATTAAATCATTGGATTGGTTGATGCTCAAGAGGTCATCCAAAGTTGGAGGTTCGAAGTTCTTAGTGATATTTGTCGCGTCAGTTATATGAATATCCTTATAAGTTAAACACACTATGTCATACTTTGGCCCTAACGAAACCCTAAAATAAGAAAATTTAAACCAGAAACCTTCTTTCTATAAAAGAAAAAGGAACTTCCGAGCGTTGTTTCCAAAAGACAAGGCTTGAATCCAACTTCACTGTTGATTATAACCAAATGTAACAAAAGGAGGTACCCAAATAAACAACATGGATTTATGGGTGCTATGTATACCAAAAAAATGAAAAGGGTAAAATTAATCCCAAGGGATAAAAATAAGTAGGAGAAGAATACCGTTTCATCGGACAAAATTAATTCCAAGGGAGCATCATAGTGAGTAAAACACCATGCCCTCAAAACCTTTGGTCTAACATTCCAACGATTATTTCTCAAAGTAATATCAACAATTTTGTGAAATTGTGAGTTTTCAGAATCGCATGTTATAAGCGAATTCATATTGTGGATATCTCTTTGAATATCAGAGAATGATGGCGAAGAGGTAGAAGAAGAAAGTGAAGAGTTTTGTAGTTTTATTGAAATAAATACCTGGTAAGTATTTTAACTCGATACGCAACAATTGCAACTTTCCATTAAAATCCACTTACGCGTTTTGGGCTTTTCTCGAATATTTACCAATTCCATCTAATATAAATCCATCTTGATAGTAATGAGATTCATGTGTTTTTTATTTAGTAATAATAATATGATATAGTTTGGCCATGTTTGCTAATAATTTATCGACCGAATATTCTAATATTTTCTTAAACTAGATGTAAATTTCCAAAATCTTTAATTTAATTTTTGATGAAATAAATATTTAATATAATTAATTCTTCTTTACCAACATTTACTTTCTAAAGTGCACTAACCAAATATAGCTTGTATTGAGAGTAGTAAAACAAACGTACAATATATAGTTGCGTAAAATCCGAAAGTACATGATCATTGAAAGGTTTTTTGTCAATTTATTAAATAGCCTATATATATTATGGCAAACTTAATTACTATCCAATGCAATCATTCTCATATATATATAAGAAGACTTTATACGTCTTACCGGACTGTGTTTGACGAATAGGCATCTGAGAACGATGTATTTGGTTTGAATATGAGCTTAAATCTGTGCAGAGTCAAATAAATAAAATCTGGTGTCTAGAGAAGAAAACATTTATGTCATCATACATGCATACTCTAATAACTAACCTCGAGCGCCGAAACAAAACAAAGAGAAAGACAGAGAGAGAGAGAGAAAGAGAGAGAGAGAGTGTGAGAGAGAGAGAGAGAGAGAGAGAGAGAGAGAGAGAGAGAGAGAGAGAGAGAGAGAGAGAGAGAGAGAGAGAGAGAGAGAGAGAGAGAGAGAGAGAGAGAGAGACGAGCTGTTACACACCGCACGTGTCTTTGTAATATAAACAGAGCCTAATAGTACAAAATTACTTGCACTTATGGAGTTTTTCTCTTCGAGACCCCCATTAAATCAACACTAATCATAATTAAATATCATGGAAATGAGAGTTACGATGTTTGGTTAAACTGCTCTGTTTTCCACTAAAGGTGGGCATCAATTATCGACTTGAGTCTTGCCACCACTTCAACAATTTCGATTTGATTAATATTCCCACTATCACTTTTAAAATATAACTAAATTCGGTAGTTTTATAACTTGTTTCAGTTTTCATTACTTGAGAAGTCGAGTGTTACATAATTTACTACATTTAACAAACTATATATTAATAAGGATCTTCATAAAGATAAGAGGGCCAAATTCGGAAATTATCTCTCATGATTATGAAGAAGAATAGTGACTCAAGGGTCCAAAAGCATGTATCACACATGTTTGTACCTTTGAAACCATAGTCCCACCAAGCCAACCAACTCGGAGCACACAACCATCTATAAAGACCTTTGATATCTAATCCTCTCCGCTTCTTATAGAATAGTGCACACCGTCTGTCTGACCTTCCATACCTTTGTCTCAAAGTTATGTTAACACGTACTCGAGTTGCAAAATTGCCCTCGATGAAGTACCCACGGTTCAAAACTTCTCCATCTCCATAAAACACCCGCAGGAACATGGAGCACGCATATATCCCCGTCTCCCATCGACTATCTGCCGATATTTTGATCATAGCCTCTCCTTTAACCATCCGATCGATGGAGGTCGACGATCGGTCGACCCAACAGTCGCAATATACCAAAAGACACATACCTCTGAGGAGAAGAGCAGAAGGGTTTTCGGATTCCAGACATTTGTTGACCAATTTAGTTATAATCCTAGGTGGGCACCATATATTTTCAGTAATGTTGGAGAAGTATAGATCGACCGACTTATAGAAATCTGAGCTTTCTCCGACGTTTTGCAGCACTGTGCATGTTGCTTTCTACCGAGCCAAATAGCGTATACGTTAGTTATCGTCAATGACGACAAGAAGGATTTTTTTAGGATATCACTAGAAAGGAAATCCGTTAAAGATTTTGGTTAGAAAAGATGGAAACAAGCAAAGGAGAATTTTAATAAATAATATTGTAGAGTATTTGAGATAGATATTGTTTTGAAGGCAACATTAGATGTTTATTTATATATCGGATCCAAATTTTTGGTTTTCCATAAATTTAAATAATATTTATGTTACTGTTATTTATTAATTAATATGCTTCTATTGACGTGCATCTTCGGTGGAGTAAGTATGTACATGATGAATATATTTCGTTAGGTAATGATATATAATGTCACTTCATTATTTATTGCAGTTCAAGATTTATTACAAAAACGCGTTGTTACGTGCATGGATTGTTGAAAAATAATTTAGGTAAATGTGTTTTCAATTTAATCATCTCGCCTGTTTGAAAAAAAATCATTTATTCAGTCATAAAATATTCTAGAATTATTACCATTTGCACCCAAAGATGATACATATACGTACTCCTTATGTTTAAAATTTGCCCATAAATGAAGAAAGCATATAATATTTTTCGTAGTTTAACACAATCTAGTCAACACTAAACAATATTTAGAATATGAAGGATATTCAAGAACCTAAACAAGGCCAAATTCCGAAATTGTTCAGAAGGAGTCTGAAGTAAATAGTGATTCTATGGTCCAAAATCATCTATCGCACATGGCCGAACCCTTGAAACCAAAGTCCCACCAACCCTTCCAAGTTGTTATCGGAGCACATATGCAACTATAAAGCCCGTTGATATCGACACTCGCTTCCTTCTCAAAGAACAGAGCAGAAGGCGTTTTTGGCCCGAGTTGAAAGTTCACGGTCGATGACATATCCACTATTCAACACTACTCCATATCCATAAAAAGCACGCAAGAGCATGGAGTACACGTATATCCCTGTTTCCCATCTGCTATCTGCTGATCTTTTGATCATTGCCTCTCCTTCAACCATCCGGTCGCTATAGATAAAAAACACATACCTCGGAGGAGAAGAGCTGCAGGGTTTCCTTATTGTAGACACATGTCGATGAAATCTTGTGTATAATAAGGTGGGCAAACAAAGAGATTTAAGTTAATAAAACATGTAGTATAAATCGATCGACTTGTAGAAATCTTGACTTTGTCCGACGCTTTGAAGCTCCTTGCATATTGTTTTCGCCCTTATAAAATAGCGTAAACCTTGTTCACCGTCAATGACGTCAAGAAGAATTTTTGAAAGAACATCAGTTGGAACGTAATCCATTACGAATTTGGTAATGAAGAGATGGAAGACAAAAAGAATTTTGAAAAATAATATAAACTTTGCAATATTTGAGAGCAACCACCAGAGTTTATTTATAGAGACAATGAAACCTTTGAGTTATCTAGGCTGTATTAATAATGTATATTTCTTATAATTAAGTCCCAACCAACAACATTCATCTTGATCATGGAGTTAATGGGTAAAACTAAGTATTTTTCCTTTTCCGTTTTTGGTTTAAATTTTTTTTAGGTATTTGAGATTAATCTATTTCGCTAATGGATTAAACTATATATGTTATTTAGTAGTTCAACTTAGTCATCTATTTATATACAACAATTATACCGAGTAACATATCTATTTTAGAAACAAGGGGAAAAATGAGTGTGTCAAAGGTTTAGGTATATATATCCTGGTAAGAAGATATAAACACAATAAATAAATTAGGTTAACCAGAATTTAATTTTTAATACCATCATAAAACAAGCATAAAATTTCACACTAACCACTTCATATCTAAAAGGTAAATTTATGTTTGTGGTGTTATGTCGATAATTCTAAAAGGGGGTGGGCATGTAGGGTTAAGATTATTCGGCAATGGATTCCCGGTGATGAACATGTTTGCTTGATTTACAATTGAAAAAAATGAAAGCACAATAAAAAATTATTATTGTTATTCCGTAATTTTATTGATGATTACTTTTTTGATGTTGTTGGAAATTTATATTTATAATACCCTTGTTTAATTTTTATACGGAGCCCTCTACCGCAACAATACATCTTCAATCCGAATACCGTTGTTCCTTCAACTCAGTCCACTCAACGTCAAGTAAAAGATCCAATTATCCCCCAAACGTCAGCAACAGTACCCAACATACGGAACTATCCACCTCCACCACAACTTTTCCAGAACTCGACTACTAATCATCCTGAAGTTGATGCGTCGCCGGTGTCAGAAGAAGTCCAGAACAACCAGAATCCTGTTGAGGACGCCCCACCTTCGCCAGTTAACCAATCTCAGGCTCAGAGTCGTCCATCTTCTGAAGGCCACAACTTCCTCGACGAATATGTTCCAGTTTTGCCGGACCTCAAGGAGGACACACTGCGGGCTCTGAATGCTCTGCTTCGGGTGCCAGACAGGGAAACGTTTACCACCGTATTCTCTCCCTCACCGATGCCAAACACGACTTGGTATGGCTATTGTCATATACAGTTTCTTAACCTGTTGATATTCTCTGTATGGGTTTTTTGTTATTGTCTTATGCGTTTCGCAGTGGAGTGTTGTTAAACCGTCTTGTTTTCTTACCAATCTGATTGTTGGTTTGCTTATGCGTTATGATGGTCTGATGAGTTCGAGTCTCTGATGGTTAGGATATTAATCGTGTACTTATCAAGCTTCATATTTCAGGTTTACTCATCACATGGGATCGAAATTGGTTTTTAAGATTACAAAATGTTTTACAAACATATTCGATAAACCATACTATATCTGGCCACGAGTGCCTCGTGATAAAGCAGAAAGATATTTCCTCGAGTTCGCAGTAAAGTTTTCTCTCCTATACCTTTCATATATACCTTGCTTGTGTTGTTTTCACTAATGCTATGCTTACTCTATCAGTATTCTAAAAAACCCACCATTGGGATCCCTTGATAACAGGGATATTTCAATAGTATTTCGAGGAGATCTGTCAACAACGGTTAAAAGACATGGTTAGCAATGCGAGGACTAGTAGAGAGCGACCTAAGTGGATCGGCGAGACTCTTTGGAAAATGATGACCGACTATTGGGATAGTAAAGAAGCAATGGATTAAAGTAAGACATATTCCAGTTGTCGTAATTCTGACCGTGAAGGTCTCAGTCGTCACGTCCATTTCTCACGGCCCAAGTCGTACCTAGAAATCAGGCTTGAAATGGCAAATAACTTTAATTATATATCTATAATTTATGTTTTTTTACAGCTTTGCAACTAGAAATTTATGTAATAATACTTGTTTGAGGTATAACACTGCAGGAAGAGGAATTTGGAAGACCGGTTAATATTGGTAAGGTATTCATCAGGACACATACAAAGGCATATGGTACGTATGTTGATCAGAAGGCAGAGAAAATCGCTGCAACTTTTAAAAAGATCATAGAAGAGAAGTTGTTAGATCTCGATATAGAGACTTCACAAGTTTCGAACGGTGCTGCTTCGAGACATCGGAAACTCTCACTAGATGAATATGACAACATCTTTCTTGAGATAATGTAATATTTTTCACAATTAATATTTATAAAGTCATGTTATGTTCTTTATTTAATTGTGTTTCGCGGACTTCCTTTAATTGTAACAGGCTGCTGAGACGGACAGATGCGGAAATCCTTATGGAGTTGGAAGCCTCAAAGAGTCTCTTTTGAAGGGAAAGCGCAAGCAGCCGAGAGACTCTTCAGAGTTTGTGGCCATGCAAGAGCAACTGAAGGAAGCTCAAAGTGAAATCGAAGAGCAGGCTGCCCGTGAAGCAAGTTACGCCCGAGTTGCGAATGAGCAGAAGGAAAAGATCGAGTACCTTTCCTTGGTATAAAAGTATATACGGCAAAGTGATCCATAGTTTATTGACTTCCTCCAGACTCATAGGACAGCAGCCAACACAGACGGTCGTCCCCCAACAGGTACAACTTAACTCCATATGTTGTGTATGTTACTTATCGATGTCCCTACCGAACTAATATTTTTATGTATGATTTCGAAACTCATTAATATTGGAGTTTGCATATGTAGATAATCGTTTGTGTATATATGCTACACAAAATATAAAAGTTATCTATGTTATCTTGAAGCAAATGTCTTTTACATTTCTTGCATTATTCAAATTGTAGTATCACCAATTACCAAATCGTAAATTTGAATAATTCAAAATTCTTATTTTCAGGCATACGTAACAATCGTCAATTAATCATATCTGGATGTCCCGCGTAGTCGCTGCATAGTCGTTAGATCAGTCATTAAACTGTCGTAAAATTGTCAATGAAGAGTCGCCAAAACGTCACCATATTCTACGACTAATTCATGACTATACTAGCTAGTCACATAACAGTCACCACATAGTGGCGAGATCATTACCATAATCATATATGGATGTTCATATTGGTCGCAGGATAGTAGTTAAAATGGTCGTTCCCCAGTCGCTACATAGTGGATAATATTTACGACTACTTCCTGACTTTGTTATACGGTCACATATTAATCGCCCAGTGGTCACCTAGTTTAACGACTATTTTATGACAACATTCTCCGGCCGCATCTGGATTCCCTTTTTAGTCGCACAATTGTCGCTATCTTAGTCGCAAATTAGTCCCTATATCTTCCGACAAAGCTACGTCTATTTTACGATTACCTATGTTAGTCGCAAAAGTATTCGTAACTTACCGACTATTAACATGACTATGAGATTTTACGACAATGGATTTACAACTACCATATTTAGTCGTAAATTAGTTATAAAACCGCGTTTAACGATTATTTTGCGATTAAAAGTGCAGTCGCAAAAACGTTGTTTTCTTCTAGTAGAATGTAACTTGTACTCAGAACAAGGATGTAACAATAACTCTAAAGAAGGTGTGAACGTAATGATGGGGACAATGAACATCAGTAGTAGTCTCATTATTGCACGCTGAGTTCAAAGCACTAATTTTTGCAATGAAATGTATGAGGATATCTCAGCAAGAAAAGGTCACTTCACAACAACTATTCGGAACTGGTGAAGATTGTTTATGTACCAATGGAATGACATGCTTTTCAATCCATTTTGAGGAGTTTGATAGATGCAAAAGGTTTTTCAAGACTTTCACAATTTCTCTTATTATGCGTGTAAACAACAAGATAGGCTCATACAGAGTGCTCATATTCAATCGTCATATATTGTTCATGTTGGTTATAAACCACCGATTTAGATAGTTAAGTCATTTAGATTCTATTATTGTTTCTAAGAAACAAAAATATGACGGCAAAGTGTGATCATTTCAATAAAGCTCACTCATTACTCCAGATTTCACTGTCAGAACGATAAGTAACTAAGGTAACAAAATAAAAATAAAAGAATAGATTTTTTATCCTTTGCTCGTGCCAACAACTAATTTGATTATTGTTGGATGTTCCTGATGGAATTCATACCGGTTTATTAAACAATTTTATAAATCAACCTCTGAATATACTAGCCAAGATCTCATGCAAATATTGAAATAAATCTAGATCTAGTATTTCGAATATACCTAAATGTTTTGCAACGGAATAAAACGAGGTGATTCGAGATTCCTTAGCACTCGTAGTGCCTCTACTGGTATCCACACGCACACAAACTGGATCGAAAAGGGATGCTAGTGCCGTCGAGATCAGATCTCAAAATTTACCACGAACAATTCGCTTTGTATTATGGTTTTATGAAACTTGCGGCTGTGTGGTGTGTTTCAATAATCACACGCATGATATATATATACATGTCCATATCTCGTCTTTAACCTAACATTTAGATTAACGAAGTGGGATGAGCCCAATTGATTAATTGAAACTCTACACAATTGTTTATTACACGTCCATTAATTAAATTAGTGGCACATGCATAAACATTAGTATATACAATATATACGTATAACACACATAAATCTTATATTATATATCACATATATATAATATATTAAATATAAAACTCCAATAAGTTTATGATCCAGTCTGCTTAGGTGTGTGACCCTGTAGGATCATATAATATTAGTAACAGATTCTTAATCCATAGATTATAAGCGGTTTCTAGTAAAATATTATAACCACCTAATATTATATAATTGTCGAACCTCTACGTTACGACTCTAACAAGAGTAAGTACAATTGATTTTAGGACATTCCCAACAGTTCCCACTTTTTCTCATCATATTTCGTTAACATCTCAAGAATATTGACTTTTGCTTCCAAAAGGGTCTCGTCTTTGTGTACTTGCAAATTCAAATTGCTAAGAGTTGTCATAGAGCAGTCTATATTCCGGTTTTGCACCCACCACAACTTCTTCATCCGAAGAAACCATGATCGAATTCCTTCCCATATTGTTTTCCTGCCAAAGCAATGAAGTTCATCATATTTTCCTTGTCGCCACTCTCATCTGACTCCCCAACGCTAAACTTCAACAATGACATGTTATTTTGTTTGTTCAGACTAGGAAAAACCTTGTTCATGTGTTCAAACCCTTTGCATTCATGACACTTCAACTCCTTAAATTTTGGTTAGAGGACATTCAGATTTGAAGTACCCATAACCTTAGCACCCACATTGAATGCCATGTCTTATTTACAACATCATACCTTGATTTCTTTTCAAGATTCTTTCACTGTTGTTTCCTTGTGATCTTGAAGTGAGTTTAGTTTGTCTCTTCTCCATTCTCCTTAGAGCCTTTTTGAAGTTTCTAGCCGGCAAACTCATACTCTTTTCTAACTTATGTGTCATGCTTTCTTCTAACTTAAGAAGCCGATATGAACCATGATCTGCTGCAAAAGCGATCCCTTTGACCGTTTTAGGTTGATCTGCAGCTGCTTCATTTTCTTCGGTTTTAATATGCTTTTGTGCTCCATACTTCTCCGAAAGATAGCTCAACATTTTCTATACAAGCTTCTTGTCTTTGTAAATTTCCCCCATCACTAACGCTTCATTTGCTATGAAACTGAATTTAGAGCCAAAACTCCCAATAGAATCATATCTTCTCATTATGAGATTTTCAAACTCGATATTAAGTGATCTATTTTTGTCCTCTTTACACTCGATATTCCTTCATAGAATTTGACAAGTACTTCCCAAAAGTCTTTAGCTGCAGAGCATCCTTGAACCAGTTTGATTTTTTCTACAACAATGGAAGTAAACTTTTCACTAATAGCCTTCGAGTTGAATTTTGATGCATCCTTTTTTTGCTTATGTCCACTTATCCTTGGGCTTCGGTTTTTTATCACCTTCATCATCAAGGATATAAGGTTATTCCCATCCGATTTCAACATCATTCCATGCATCTTCGTTAATCGCCATGATTCTCTGCTACATGTGCACCTTCTAGTGGCCAAAGTTGTTGTTATCAAGCATGAGTGGCTTGTGGATCGCCACGAGTTCTTTCGGTGAATCCATCTTCTCTACATGATCTCAACCTGTTTAGTGGATGTACAACTTCCACTGTTTGGTGACCTGGTTTGATACCAAAAGTAGAAAACTATAGATTGATATACCAAGACCGAAACAAGAATACTTTCACTTTATTAGAAACACTACATGAAAACAAGTTGTTAGATACATAAGTTTGCTACGAATTACAGTGAAAATGGAATTCGTCATAAAATTGATGGTGATTAGCTACGAATACAGTTCGTTGTAAAATCCACGGTAGCAAAAAATTTACATCGGATTCGGTAGATGGCAAATTATTTTCGTTGGTAATAACAACGAAATAACAATGAAATAAAATGATGGTATTTGGTAGATAGACATGTGTTTTAAATGGTCTAACGGTATTTTTAGATGCAATATAACGTTGGTATTTTGATGCTAAATCCATGTAAATTCATTTGAAATGTTTTAGTTGTAAAATCGTTCTTAAATTCATTGTTAAACTAGTCGCTAATTCGTTGGTAACACATAAAAAATTTCCTATAAACCCCCTCTTACAAACAAAAGAACATAATCCAAAACAAACAAAAAACTTAGAAAAAGAGTTAAATGTATATATACGAAGCTGTATATATCGACATAAGTATGCGGAAGGAGCAGTGACAAAAGAGTTTTAAGACGTGGTAGAAAGTTTTATCTATCAAGCATGCCAAACATCGATTACCATGGAAAGAGGTAATATTTTATGTCATTGTCGGAAATGCATGAATAGGAAATATATTCCATGTAATACTGTTTGGCGTCACTTATTGAATAGAAGATTACACCGAGTTATATTATATGGTATGAACATGGAGAAGGTTATAGTAGTGGAGATAATTAGGAAAGTACTAGTAGCAACTTTCAACATGAAAATGAATTGTCTGTTAATCATGATCAATTTGGTTATCACAGAGAGCATAATTATCATGAGTATGATATGTTTGTTTTTATGAAACAATAAGTACTGATCAGAATAATGTTGAGGAGTCCAACTTAGATGCCAAACGATTTTATGATATATTAGACGCAGCAAATCAGCCCCTCTACGATGGATGTAGAGAAGGGTTGTCAAAATTATCACTGAACTAGGATGATAATCATTAAACTGATCATAACTTAGTTGAGGTTTGCAAGGATGACTGGACAGATCTGTTTATTGAGTATTTACCAGAAGATAATTTGGCTACTGAAACATATAATGAGATTCAGAAATTGCTTTATAATCTTGGTTTGCCTTCTCAGATGATTGATGTTTGTGTTGACAACATAATTATTTTTTGGAAAGATAAAGATTAGTTGCAGAAGTGTCGTTATTGTGGAAAACCAAGATATAATTTGTACGGAAGTGGACGGCACAAGGTACTGTACAAAATGATGTGGTACCTTCCAATAACTGATAGGTTGTATCATAAAAGTTGCCTAGAATATGTTTACGATTGTTTGCATATAATTTTTTCGGAAAACGAAACCCTAAACCCTGAATAGTCATTAATCCGTCACTTTTCCTACAGTATTTACCGACGGAAAAGTGAAGGACATTAGTGTTCATCAATTTTCCATCAGTATTGATGGAAAATTGATGGCCACCAAATTCCGTCCCTTTTCCGTCAGTTTTTGTTAAATCTCAACAGATTAATGACGGAAAACCGATGGATCCGTCTAACAGATTAATCTGTCGGTTTTCTGTCATTAAAAAACGACGGATAAACGAATCCATCGGTTTTAATGACGGAAAACCGACAGATTAATCCGTTAGATGGATCCATCAGTTTTCCGGGATTAAAAACCCACAGATTAAAATTCATCACTAAATCAGTCACTTTACCCATTGATTTCTTGTAGTGAAATTTGTTAACCACTCTTCTTACAAGATGTTTAATCAGTTTTACTCATAATCGAACTTAACTCGTCACTGACCAATTCCTAACCTACCCAAACTTATACACAATAACAGGTATGCATGACTTTTGTTCACTCACCAATGACCCATGAACACTCGCTCAAATTATCCCCTAGCTCACATTCAACTTTTACTCTCTATTTTTTCTTAACCTAAACCTAGCTCACTTCCCCCACACACACGATGCACTCACCAGATCCACCACTTTGGGAGGGCTCGTCATACCCTCCTCTAACGATCAGGGACATACGGAAACACACCTCGCCCATGTGACCTACAAACAACACCTATGGCAACTACACCACACATGTCCATCAATCACATTCAACGTTTTCAGTTTAAGCGACAACCTATCGATTTTAGGTCCATTCAACCACATCAAGCGCTTTAATAAACCTAATATATCTAGTAAAGGCGGTATTAACAGAGGATTCGCGTCCAAGAATTGAGATTAAGCAAGTAGAGATCACAATTGGTCCTCACATTAGCAAGTAAAAGCGTAATTTAGATAGAGCAAGTAAAAGCGTAATTTATTAACTCCTGACGCCCAAACGGACTTCAAATCTGGAAAGAGGACAAAACATCGAGTGAGATAAGCTTTCATTTTGCTCAAATCGGCCTAAGGACGAATTAGTTAATGATCAATTGAAATAGTTGACTGAAAAGTCAACGGTCCAAGTCAAAGTCACACCGGTCAACCCAATTAAACATAACCAAAACCCAATCCCAGATCCGACCCATTAACCCGGCCTAACCCAAATCAGGTAAGACCAAACCAGCAGCCCAAAAGAGGCCCAATTGAATAACCAGCCCAATTCTCCTAAACCAACCTAAACCGAACCAAACAAAGAAATTGAATTAAAATTGGATTTAACCGGGAATTAGGAATCGAACCGAACCAAATCGGTCAAACTGGTCAACATACCAGAACTGAGTTGACTCGACTGGCATATGGCAGCGATGGCCGTCAGCAGCTCCGGTGGTCGGCGGCTCCTGTGGTCTGCCGCCGATGACTCATGGCGGTTGGACGGGCGCATGGCGGAGGAGGCGGCGGCGCGTGAAATCGGCGGTGGTGGAGCGTAACGCGCGTGGACCTCAAATGCCAAATTTCTCGGGGTGCGTGAGGGCGCATGCACAGGTTTTTGGCAGCGTCTTTGGTGGCTACGGCTTCGCCTCGTCTAGCTGAAAGCGATGATAACTTTGGATTTGTGAAATTCCTGACGGTTTAAAAGTTATGGGAATTTTAGTGCTCAGGTTAAGGAAAAATAAATAAAAAATTAGGCTTACGGAAATACCTTCGGCTCTAAACGATGGAGGATTATCAGATCTGGATATGAGAGGTGGTGGTTGCGATGGAACATGAGAATGGCTTCGCCGGAGGTTCTCTTTTTACCTTTCTCTTGGGGGTGGATACTCTATTTATAAGGATGGGAGTGGAACCCATATGGGTTCTAAGAATGGAAACTAGGCTTTGGGATTGGGCATGGGCTTGGGAAGGAAAATTTAAATAAAACCCAAAATTAAAAATTTGGGCTATTACAATTTCCCCCCCCCCCCTTAACAAGAATTCATCCCGAATTCTAAGGCAAGAGTTCTCCCTACAACTCTTACTGCCAACAGATCACAACGAAGCCGCAAAACAGAGCTCAACTTGACCAACTTACTCTCTTGAAAAGAACTCGCCATCGAATCCAGAAGATTGCTTCCCCCTCCCCTTAATTCCAAACCATGCTCTGAAGTGTCCTTCTCTTCGGTACCATGTGAACAACATCTTACGATTGAATACAACTTACCACCGCCCCTATCCATTAGGTTTGGTTTCCAACTTGATGAGTTTGTTTAGATTTCCAGCGTTCCATTGCTAATAAATAGTCCAATACCACATTCCATTTACCGCTTTAGCCGAACTAGTTACCGTCTCTGTCCATCAGACTGGTCAACACTGACACTTAGAAATATGTGCAAAGGGAACGACCAATATCATTGTTAATACCTCCAATATTTATAAAAACACTCATACTTCGAGTGGTTCTAAGCCTTGAATGATATGCTCCACATCCAAATCAGTTCTCCTCAACGGTTTTTCCATTATCGTGCCACAAAGAATCATCCACTTTCAAATGGATTCTCTTCAACGGTTTTTCCATTACCATGCACTATGGAGTTGACTGTCGCACATGCAAACATCATTGCTTACCCATGGTGAAAGATGAGGCAAACCATGTACAATGGTACACTCGCCACACTTCTGCTGTGCACTCTGATTTCCAAACAAACTTCCAACTCAAGGTTTCCAACCTTGTCATCCAGCTGTGGTGTTTCCCAAACACTATATTTTGGGTTCCTTCACCATTAAACTTGCCCTCTATCGCTTACTCTTGCAGCATTCTTTCCAATCCGCCATATTTTTTTTCCTAACACTCTTCTGCTGGATTTCCATCTCCGATAACCTGTTTTATCCACTTATTCTTGCAACAAACAGAAGTCCAACTTACTAGGAAATTCCAAATGTCACAACTCCACTTTCCCCAAAAACCTTTTCTTACGACCGCTTTTACCACTTGAAGAAAAACCCATTAGCTTATTTAGTAGCACACAAAGAACTCTACAAAAGTCTGTTACCTTTCCGGCCCCACCGTTGATTCACGATCCCGTAATACCATGAAGATCTCCTCCAACTTTCAGCTTGTCCATACTTCAAACCAGCCGTCCATAACCCATTGAACTTGATGTCACAAAACTGATTCCAAGATTCCATCTTAGAATAGATTCGAACAGTTTTCTATTGGTTCTTGTGCAACATGCGACACGAATAACTCTTGACGCTTATTCCAATTAGAACATTGCCCCCTCGGATGGCTTCTTTGGAACCAGGTCTTTCCATCGACCCCTTGCTCATGGTCCACAACTTCTCTGGTTCAACCAATAGCTGCCTCCCAAACTCCAACCCAAATCTATCTCTTTCTGATGGTGATTTCCTTACACCAATCTTATTCAAACTCTGGTAGTCCATACCAAGTCTGAAACCTTTTGTCACTCTCCCTTACAACGTTACTTGTGATCCCATGGTGAACTGCTTGGTCCGATTAATCCTTTCTTCACCAGGTCCTCTAGCTGCTTCTTTGACTCATTCATCTCCGCTGGTACTAAACCATAAGATTCCCTTTCCAGGGCGCCATCCCGGGATCCATCTCCATTGCAAATCATCACCTCATGCAGCTTCTGCAACACTTCTTGCAGCTCCTATAACGCCTCATGCAACTCGTGCAACACTTCCAACAACTCTTTCTAGAAACTCCATCTTAATAACATTCTCTGGTAAACCACGCCTGGTTGGAATATAACCCGAACAAACGCCAGTCTCAACACACATCTCAATGGCATCTACTATCCTGAAAGTATACACCGCAACATACATCTCAACATACACATTAACGGCATACATCTTGACATACCTCTCAGCACACATCTTAAAGGCAATAGCACCACCATGGTCTAAGGGCACCAAACACAACCTGCAAAGTAACCTCATTTTTAAACTTTCGCACACTTTTGAAAATTGGAAATACGGCTTTTAAGGAAAACGGTAGGAGCTGATCTCTCAGATAGGACTGAGATACCTTAACCCAAACTCTGATACCAATTGTGATGCCCCGCTCCTGACGAACCGGAAATTGCATCGTGGGACATCCACTGAACCTGAATGGCTAATCAAAATGCCTTTCCAGGGTCCCAAGAGTCCGCACGCTCCCTTCGATTCAAATTCACCAACGTACACCAGCCAACCGATCATCCTGCTTCCGGACTTATGAGGGGAAAAGAGCGGGAAAAGGGAAAAGGACTGAGTAAATGATTCAAACACAATTACCCAGTGAGTGCGGATTCAAGGAACCCCCGATCTCGGCTTACGCTGCAACTACGAGACTCAAGTGCTAAGCTAATATGACCTTGCACACAACCGACCGAAGGCACATCACGCAACCTACCCATCTAACTACTAGTCTATAAGCGCGTCCTCAGGCTCACGCCCCCATACACTCATGGACTGGCGGGTACGCTCGGGCCTCACTGCCCCCACACACACGATGCACTCACCGGCATCCACCACTTTGGAAGGGCTCGTCATACCCTCCTCCGACGATCAAGGACACCTACAAAAACCCACCTCGCCCCCGCGCCATACAAACAACACCTACCGCAACTACACCACACATGTCCATCAATCACATTCAACGTTTTCGGTTTAAGCGATAACCTATCGATTATATGTCCATTCAATCACATCAAGCACTTTACTAAACCTAAGCAACCTAGGAAAGGCGGTATTAACAAAGGACTCGCATCCCAGAATTGAGATAGAGCAAATAGAGATCACGACCGGTCATCACCTTAGCTAAAGGAGCACTAAAGCGTAATTTAGGAACTTCTGACACCCAAACGGACTTCAAATCGAGGATAGAAAATCGAGTGAGATATGCTTTCACTTCGCTCAAATCGGCCCAAGGACGAGTTAGTTATGGTCAACTGAAATAGTTTACTGAAAGGTCAATTGTCCAAGTCAAAGTCAAACCGGTCAACCCATTCAACTCAGACACATACCCAAACCCAGATCCGACCTACTAACCCGGCCCAATCCAAATCGGGTCAGACCAAACCAGCATCCTAAACCAGGCCTAATTGGATTGAAATTACTCACGGTTTGAAATTTATGTGGATTTTAGTGCTCGGGTTAAGGAAAAACATATCGAAAATTAGGCTTACGGAAATACCTTCGGCTCTAAACGATGGAGGATTATCAGATCTGGTCATGGGAGGTGGTGGCTGCGATGGAACATGAGCAGTGCTTCGCCGGAAGTTCTCTTTTTACTTTTTTCTCTGGGGTGACTACTCTAGGGGTTTTAAAAATATAAACTAGGCTTTGGAATTGGTCTTGGGCTTAGGAAGGAAAATTTAAATAAAACTCAAAATTAAAAATTTGGGCCATTACAAGAAGTATGTGCGGTGTATCATTCGATCGGTTTGTAGGTGAACAGTTTCTGTTCAAAACTTTCTAACTTCTGTTGTTTGGTAACAGTCAATATAAGCTAAGCATAGCTAATGAGAGGATTATTATTGAGCGATCCAAATGTAACACTTACTAGTCCTCATGGACTTGCGTTCTTCGACTCAGATAAGAACAAAGAGGGGAGTTATTACATAACTATTTTGAGATTCTTTGACTGACCAGTTGTAAACCGCACTGTAGTTCTAATTTCTAAACCATGGATACACAATTGGCTAAGGATCGGATCCATAGATAAGTGACTTAAATACCCTTTGAACCGAGGACATCGATCCACTCAAGCTGTATCTCGACCTCTCCGCATTCCACATGCTGGAGCCTAAGGAACATGTTCTGAACAAGCTTGCCTTGGTTCCACACAATATTGCTCTCTTCAGACAAACAGTTTTGTCTGCTTGGCTGTATCTTCATTATAATGGTTCCATTGGGAAGTCCTTCAAGCTTATGGCGGAAGTTAATGGCTTCAAGATATGGAGCAATGCTAAACTCTGCCTCTCCCATCTTATCATCGGCCGAGAACAAGTCCTTGTCATAAACAGTCTGTCTCATAACAAGCACGTTTCATTTCTTTAGTGAAGAACGCTTACCGTCATGCTGAAAAAATGTAAGGATGACTTACAAGTTTAATAGGCAGATTTGGATCAGTCACAGAAAGAGTCAAATCGTCGTTCCATTCAGGGTTTACACTCTGTTTGATCACACGGGTTTTCAGTTTCTGCATCATTACGTGAACGAATCAGAACTATCAAATGCTTTTTAAAGGAAAATATCATAATTAAAGGAATACATATAAAAGAGTAAAGGAATACATATAAAAAAGGAGTAAGGGAATACATATAAAAAGGAGTAAAAGAATACGTGATTGATGTTGGCAAAAGAAGCGAGATTGGTGGCTTAGAGTATAAAGGTACCAATATTTCAACTTCATAATTTAATAGATCATATGGTACGTGACCCACAAATATGAACATAATCACAAGTTATCTTTTTGCACAAGAAAAAAGGTCACATGTCTCTATCTCCAATTTATTTGTATGCTCAACTATACTAATCAAGACTAGCAGACAGGAAATATATCCAAAGGTTAAACCACTAATCTAGATTAGCTTAAGACTTAAGACACCCTAACCACTATTCTTCAAACATATACAAAAATTTAAGACTTCAAAAACTTCTATTTTCTTGAACGAATGTAAAATTAATTCAGACAATCAACGTTTTTACAATGAATGCTTTATGATCTAAACAATTAATCTAGAGCAAATTATACTACTGAAACATTAGTTTAGTTTTCTATTGGAAGCCAAACCATGTAGCCGTAAACTCTTAAACTTGCCTTCAAATCCCATTAACACCTAAAATCTCAGTTCTTGGTGAAATTATGTTGAAATTTATAACATCAAGAATCGATAATCCACTGTCAAGTATTAAAAGACCCAATTGAGTTTTCACTATACAGATCACTATCCCTTTTTATTACGTCAAATTCTAGATTTAATCGAAGATACGAAAATTAAAATCAAGAAGCCAAAATCGATTTTTTTTATACCTGTTTTCCAGATTGAACGACGACGTAAGGATCGCTGCTGAAAATATCTCTGATGGCGAGATTCACACCTCTCTTCACATGAATTCTCAAAAGACCCAATACATTCTCCATTGTTTTTCTTCTTGTTTTTTGGTTAACTGCAAAATGCAAAACTGGTTTCTTCTTCTTCTTCTTTCTTCGACTCTTGAGTGAGTAGGAAACTGTGGTTTAGGAATTTGGGAAGCTTTGATGAGGTCTTTTATATTTTAAATAGCGCGTCCCAGAAGAGACAAGTCTCATTTCGATACAAATGTTTTATTAATTATTTATTGACGTAAACAAAAGTATTTTTTTTTATTATTATCTTACCTCTAGCCACCCTGTCTTTTTTTGGTCAACAAATAAATAAACCTATTCCGATTGGAAATTCCAAATCGGGGTACGTAATCTGTGGCGACCCTATATCTTTTTCATGGACTAAATGACAGAAAATATATACTATTAACTTTTGTTTCCCTTTTGGTCACTAAATTTTCAAAATACATAGAATCGTATCAACATAATATAGAAACAATATCGTTTAATTCCGTGTTTCTTAAAACATTTACTACATTAGAGTTTGAATCTGGAATCTGGATTGTCTACCGGATTTATAATTTCCTTACCCATTGTTGCCCATTTGCCTTTGATTTTTAAAATACTAACTGGTATTTGCTTTCATGTTTTTTTTTTTTTTGTCACAAATCTTTTCATTAAACTAATCTTCCATCATACAAGAACAAGAGGGAATTAGGCATCCTCTTTCATAAACGCAGAACAACATAAATTTAGTACAAATTAAAACAGATAGATCTTCAATTGATGACAGCGGAATTGAGACAAGGCTCAAATGCGTCTTAAGAAGCTGCTTCACGGTAGAACCGGAACACTGAAATTTAATCACTTTACATCGTGATTTTGAAAACCAACCTTCACCGAGAGAAGTCGTCGAAACGCATCCGGTGAAAAGGTTGAGAAGGTTCTCTCCTAAAATAAGGAGGAAAATGAAATCAATCTCTCTCCAAAAATGAAGAATGACTGAAACTATCTCTTCCCAAAAGGAAAGGAGGGTGGAAATGATCTCTTCCCAAAAGGGAATGAAAGTGGACTTGATCTCTCCTAGGCAAAGGAGGAAATTGCTGCTGCCTACCGACTTAAAGTCGGGTGATGAAACCCTGATCTGGTTTGATGGTGTCATTTGATAAAACAATATGGGCTCATAATGGTGCCATGGCCCATTAACTGAAGGACATAGAGTCCAACCCAATGAGACGAGCCGACTGAACGATCTGTGAACGAGGATGGCTCGTCGTCTCCGTACATACGCTACATCACCGGAGACACTGTCAAGGCTTGGAGAGGACAAGTTCATGCCGGAAGAATCATGAAACGGCGGAGCCGAGGCTTCTCCGGTTTTCCTCCAGGGGAACTGAACAGTCCAAACTGACAGAAGGTGTAAATCGCCTCGATCTTCAGTGATTGACGCAGATAAGCTTCTAAAGAAGCTCGATGCTTTAAACAGTTTGAAGAACAGATCGAGGGAGATGAAGAAAGGTGCTAGGGAAGGCAAGTTTGTGGCCAATCGGTTTAATACCGAGGCTAGATCTGGTGGATCTGGAGGAGGGTCAGGCGGATTCGTCTTCTCCGGTGGAGGATCTGGCGGTTTCGTCTGCACCGGAGGTTGACGGAGCTTCGAAGGAACCAGAGCAAACAAGTCCGGAGGTTTTGGGAGAGGCAAAGTCAGAGCTCGAATCACCTCCTCCAGGAGAAACCGAGACAAGCAAGTCTGGAGGTGTTGCTGAAGGCCGGAAGACACGCCGGCGAAGCAGGTTCATGCGGTGTAGACAGGCCGGGTGAGCATCACAACCTTCGAGATTTCAACGATTCTTCACCACAGGGTGAGATTTTTCTTTGGAGAACTCCAGGCGGAGCTCCGATGATGAGAAGCATGGCTTCTCAGACGACGGTACCGGCGGAGGAGGAGCGGCTATGCGAGTCCATGGTTGATTCGTTGAAAGTTGGATATCTTGCATACCAAAGGTACATGGAATTAGCTGACGAATTTTCTCCTGATACGGAAGTAGATGAAGCATTGTAGCTTGGATGTTCCAGTACAAGGAAGAGGGGGAAACAGGTCGGTAACTCGTAGATTACAGTTCTTGGAAGTAGCTGGACCAATCGAAGATTATTTTATGGAAATAGAAAGCCACGGTTCCGACCAGATGTTTATGTTACTACCCGAACCTGCTAACCAACCATTGCCCTTCTTTAGAATATCCCTCCCCGCTAGAAATCTGAGCCAACCATGAGAGATTGACGATCTCGGGTGACAATCCATGAACTTAGAACAATGACAGTATTTTCCGAGTAGGGACACTCGATGCTTTAGAAATCTCCACGAGAGTTTTGCTAAAAAGACATCGATAAATTTTTCAATTTTCCTAAAGCCTAACCCTCCCACACTTTGGGAAGAGTAAATTTATTCTAGGAGTCCAGTAAATCTTTTTAAACTCGGGTTTTCAATCCCACCAAAACCAAGTCAAAACTAATTGAATTTGTTTGTAAAGGGACACCAGTAACTTGAAGCAAGAAATAGCATATAAAGGCATTGCAGAAGAATTGACTTGAGTACAATATGCTTGCCTGCCCCGACAGAAACCTTTCTGACAAGTCGTGGGCTCTTTGTCTAATACGATCAACAATTCTCACAAAGATGTCCCTTTTCTTCCCACCGAAATGTTCTGGAAGTCCCAAGTACTTCCCGATTCCGCCTTCATTGAAAATTTGGAAGCTAAGCTTTACTATATGCCTAACTTCAATTGGAGTTTTGGCTGAGAAATTAATAACCGATTTTTGTAGATTAATGGATTTCCTTGAGGTTGTCTCTTATTTGTTCAAAATGACCACAAGAGCTAAGCAGCTATTGAGATCCATTTTTCAGAAGAACATGGTGTTATCAGCAAACAAGAGCTGGTTTTAGAAGGCGAATTACGAGCCACTTTGAGACCTAAAGGGCGGCCCTCTTTGCATGTGACTGCATAACTCCGATAAGACCCATTACAAGAAAACATGCGAATTGTGATGGAAAATACTATCACAAATGGCCTATACCGATGGCTTTGCAATGAAACTTTTTCCGCCCAAATGGCTTCTCGCAAATTATTTTTCCTCGCAAATCCCTTGCAATTCCCCCGCCAATCCCTTGAAACACCCTATCTCGGCCATAGGGCCTAGTAGGTTGTCTCATATTCTACTAGTTATTGGAATCCACCCTATTTAAAAATTTTCCTCTAAGACAAGTGTTGTTCGGATCTTCCTATTGACTCCTAGTCTTAGATCCTTCATACTTAATAATACGCAGCGAAAATCCTTATCTAACTTTGATATCGTTCTTCTAAAGAACGATCCATCCATGAACCACATGATTTCTTTATTTGTTTTCTTAAAACTCTTCCCGAGGTTCCAATCCTATCTGTCCATTCTAACCACCTAAGTCTTACTTAAATAGTTCCATTCGCCTATTCCACTCTAACACTTAGAACATTATTTGGCTATTTAACGTGTACCTTAGCCTTGTAGCAAAGTCTATATGAAATCGGTTCCACCTCCTTCTTCTTTTGTCCTTGTGTTTACTTTCACCGTTTAGCTCATTAGTTCGTCCAACCCTTGAAACATATCCCCTTTGTACTTAGTCATTCAACCAACCATCCCCACATGACCAAGTACAAGTGAGATCTTCAAGTTTCCATATGACCATCATACAATCTTGCTCATTCCTTTGATTCCATTTTTCAACCGTACCATTACCTGAACAATTCATCCGATTCCGTTCTAAGTTCCACTAAAATCGGATTATGTCCTTAGGCCGATTCACACCCAAACCTGTCGTGACCACTGATCGGTTCACGTACCGCGAACGGGTACTATCATCCCGCAAACGGGTACGATCATTCCGTAAATGGGTTCGATCATCCCGTGGACGAATACAATCATCTATGAACGGTTACGGTCATCCCGCGAACGGATACGACCATCCGTGAATGGTTACGGTCTTCCGCGAACGGGTACGATCGTCCGTGAACGGTTACGGTCGTCCGCGAACAGATACGAACGTCCAGCATATGCTTATGGTCGACCTGTGAAAGGATATGATCGACCCATGGACGGTTACGATTGACCCGCAGACGAATATGATCGACCCGCGGATGGTTACAAATGAACCGCGGACCGGTACAGTAGAACCGATTGTTTGCATCCGTCCATGATCACAGCCATTGGCCTATCATAGTTTCTCTTGGACCTCGTTTTTGCCATAGAGAATTTCTGGGATTTTCCCTTCCCTTTAATGCCTCACGATCTCCCTTGAAGAAAACAGTTCCCCGACTCTCTCTTCAATCCGCCTGCAATCATTCTAATGATTCCAGCCAATTCCTTTGTTCTTATGCCTTAAGCCCCCACAGTTTACTTAAGCTTCCCTGGAATTTCCCTTTGTGAGTATCCTCACGTTTCTAATTTAAGAAATCGCTACAGTCCCTTGTCCAACCGCCGACCAATCTTCTCCATATTTCTGGTCAATTCCTCTCCTTGTGTTTCTATGGATACTTCTGGGTATTTTTCTTCTTGTGTTTGTTGCATGTGCAGTCGTATTCATGATTGCATTAGTAAACCGCCCATGATCTCTCTCTTAAACCGCCGACCAACTCTTCTTGAGAATTGCCGGCCAACTCTACTTTTCCATCCTTAATTCTTCACGGGTTTCCTTGCAGGTTTCTGGGTTTCTTTGGGTGGATGGTGATGCGCTAAAGAGGCTCATAATGGGGTATTTATTGGCCACAATTCGCCTGGTAACCACCCTTGGCCGAATGGTTGCCAAAGGTTGGCGAATGGGTGCCAAGCCATTGGTGACCATTCACCAATAATCACTTATGGTCAGCTAGTGTCACAAGCTGACCCAGCTCACTAGCTAAGCCAACTAACAAAAACTCCATCCAGCTGAGTTGAGCTGACTGTCAACTAACCCTGCTGACCAGCTCGACTGTTTAGCTCGTTTTAGCTGAACACTCCCAGTTCAGCTCGGCTAATCTCCTTTCCCACTGAATTTAACCACAATTAGACCATGGAACACTTCCTCTTAGTCTCTCCGACTGATTGTACACATTTTGGTCCATGTCTCATTTCCCCAATCCTCCTAGGGTGGGTATACCAGGTTCCATGATGCTACAAGTCTACCCCCCGTGTAAGGGATCCGTCCTCGAATCTGACTCAAGGTGTTTACCCCGTTCAAACTCTATGAAACCTTCGGGATAATAACATCCAAATGCATTAGAAAATCATCCTACGTGCGTCAACATTCCCACTTGGCCACAATAATAACCTAGTTTGTTCTAAGGTTCTCTAAATGAGTCCATAGTCATGTTTAGGACGGTTGGTAGCCAATGACCGTGTTAGGACCCGAATCATTCATTGATCCGTGTCCATCGATCCGCCCCATTGTTTGAGAAATACTCGGTACTCTCACGTATGGCCAAACACGATCATCTCAGTCACCCTGATCCATGTTGCGATCGTACCGAGTGACCCGTACCTTTGGGTCGTCTGTGTAGTCGGATTGCACCAATCTGTCCCATAATCGGACAACCCAGGGGCGCCATCTGTTGACCTTTGGTACCATCCCACAGACGTATCATTCGGTTCGCACGCGATCCGTCCCTTGGTCCATTCGTCCCTCAACCATGGCCTACACCCAGCCGACCCTTGTGCGACACTTTCCCATGATCCAACCTTAGCCGATCAATGGTTTACATGGATTTGACCCATTTTACCTATATGCCAACAAGCCTATTTTCCGGTTCTATGTAGAAAGGTATAGAGAATTATTCCAACCAGAACCCACCAACCATCGACTATACGACCTTGCTGTGGTCGCGGTTCAGTCGGGTAACCGGTATGCACCTCGGCTATTATGGTTGCCTAGTTAGTCTCCTTAGCCCTTTGAGGTATTCATGCCTGATCCTCCTAACGCTGATTTCGTCCTCTATCTCTCCTTAACCGAATAGGCACCATGTGTTTCCGGGACGGGGATGCTACAAGTCTCCCCTTGCAATTGGGAATTCGTCCCCGAATTCGGTGGTGGTTAACTTTGATGTCCACTCTATCTGCCCCGGCCTGATATGCCTCTCGATTTCCATTGACCTTGGTCCATCTCGATTTCCCTTGACCTTGGTCCATCAAGACTTAATCCTTTCCAGATTTTTGTCTTATCTTGGACTTAGTAAGATTCTGATCACAATCCTTACGGACTTGATACACACTTGATCCTTGTCTTCCATTGACTTGATCTTAGTATCCCGATCTTAGTAAGTCTCTTACTAAATCATAATCAGGACATGGTTCCTGTGGGACTCGACCTTTATAAATTATCTCCGGACTCGCAACACTATGTGTAGACCGAAATCAACCAGTGCTTGTGTCTCCGCACAACTAATGGTTACGGTCCTTACACATTCACAGTGTTAAGTGACTTAACCCTTTTCCCAAATGTAATGGGAGCCTCGCCCAATCCTCCTTGGACTCGACCCTTTCCTCAATACCATGGGAAGCTTAGCCCGGGTCCTCCTTGGAGTCAGCCATGGTTACGGTTCTTACTCATTCACAATGCTAAGCAACCTATCCCTTTCCCCAAATGTTATGACACACAACAATTTGAAGAAGTAGGGGTTTGGTGACTTATCAATAATCATATTATAGGAGTTGGCCACGCTAGTGTCCTTAACCATTTCGCTATTCCCACATTTTATTTCTAGTCTCTGCTTTTCTTCTAGCAGCGTCGGGCATTCACCCCTGTGATTCCCTGTCTTCCCACAGTGGAAGAAGGTTGTTGGGTTTTCTTTGGTTACTCTCTCTTGCCCCCTTGTATTGTTGACAGCTTTAGATTCCGTGGTCCTTGCTTCCACACCTCGCACACACTCTCCTTGCCTTCCACATTCCCCCATGTGGTACTTCCAATAAGTGGTGCTTTTTTGTGCGGTTTCCAGAGTTATGGCGATCATCCCCTACTTAATCCATTTTTTCCTTATCTTGCAGACAGTCTCAGATCCCATGGTCCTTACTACAGCCTTCGCACATACTTTGGCGCGGATTTCTAGAGGTCTGGTGACCATCCACCTGGTCGTTTCCTCTACAGGTCCCTCCCGGTTCGGCCATCCACTTTTTCCCGTGACTGCGCCCAGATCCGGTTCACCTCGGCACCGTCTTACGATCTTGATCAAAATCCAGGAACTATTCTTTCAAACGATCCCATACACGGTTGGTAAATACGACCTTCCAACTGATCCCGTACTCAGATGGAAAGTACTTCTTATTGGACTTGATCTCAAAGCATGCCAATTCGGTGCGTCCTTGGTGCACTTGTCTTTGAAAACCACCAGTTATGCGTGTCCCCATCTGAGAAGTGGACCACATCGTCCTAGAAACAACTCCGCTCTGATACCAACTTGAAACACCCTATCCATGTCATAGGGCCTAGCAGGTTGTCTCATATTCTACCCGTTCGAGGATTTCGTACTATTTAAAAATTTTCCTCTGGGATAAGTATTCTTTGGATCTTCCTATTGATTCCTAGTCTTAGATCCTTCATACTTAACAATACGCAGCGGAAATCCTTATCTAACTTTGATACGTTCTTCTAAAGAACGATCAATCCTTGAACCACATGATTTCTTTATTTGTTTTCTTAAAACTCTTCCCGAGGTTTCAATCCTATTTATCCATTCTAACCACCTAAGTCTTACTTAGATAGTTTCATTCGCCTATTCCAATCTAACACTTAGAAAATTATTTGGCTACTTAACGTGTACCTTAGCCTTGTAGCGAAGTCTGTATGAAATCGGTTCCACCTCCTGCTTCTTTAATCTTAGTGTTTACTTTCACCGTTTAGCTCATTCATTCGTCCAACCCTTGTAACATATACCCCTTGTACTTAGTCATTCAACTAACCATTTCTACATGACCAAGTACAAGTGAGATCTTCAAGTTTCCATCTGACTATCATACTCTCTTGCTCATTCTTTTGATTCCCTTTTTCAACCGTCCCATTACTTGAACAGTTCATCCGATTCCGTTCTATGTTCCACTAAAATCAGATTATGTCCTTAGGCCGATTCACACCTAAACCGGTCACGACTACTGACATGTTCACGGACCACGAACGAGTACGATCATCCCACAAACGTGTACGATCATCCCACGGAAGGATACGATCATCTGTGAACGGTTACGGTCGTCCCGCGAACAGATACGATCGCCGTGAACGGTTACGGTCGTCCGTGAATGGGTACGATCCTCCGTGAACGGTAACGGTCGTCCGTGAATGGGTACGAACGTCCCGCGGATGGTTACGGTTGATCCGCGAATGGATATGATCGACCCGCGAATGGATATGATCGACCCACAGATGGTTACCATCGACGGTCGACCCGATTGTTTGCACCCGTCCATGACCTTGGCCATTGCCCTATCATGGTTTCTCTTGGAACTCGCTTTTTGCCTTAGAAAATTTCTGGGATTTTCCCTTCCCTTTAATGCTTCACGATCTCCCTTGAAGAAAACAGTCCCCCAACTCTCTCTTCAATCCGCCTGCAATTATTCTCATGATTCCGGCCAACTCCTTTTGTTCTTATGCCTTAAGCCCCCACGGTTTACTTAAGCATTCCTGGAATTTCCCTTTGCGAGTATCCTCACGTTTTTCATTTAAGACATCGCTCCAATCCCTTGTCCAAACCGTCGGCCAATCTTCTCCAGATTTTCGGTCAGTTCCTCTCCTTGCTTTCCCTCAAGGCTTGCGTTTTCTTTGGACACTTCTGGGTATTTTCCTTCTTGTGTTTGTTGCCTGGGAAGGCGTATTCATGATTGCACTGGTAAACCACCAATTATCTCTCTCATAAACCGCCAGCCAACTCTCCTTGAGAATTGCCGGCCAAATCTCCTCTTCCATCCTTAATTCTTCATGGTTTGCCTTTCAGGTTTCTGTGTTTCTTTGGGTGTATGGTGATGCGCAAAGGAGGCTCATAATGGGGTATTTATAGGCCCCAATTTGCCTGGTAACCACCATTTGCCGAATGGTTGCCAATGGTTGGCGAATTGGTGCCAAGCCGTTGGTGACCATTCACCAATAACTATTGGTCAGCTAGTGTCACTAGCGGACCCAGCTCACTAGCTGACCCAACTAACCAACACTCCATCCATCTGAGTTGAGCTGACTGTCAGCTAGCCCAGCTGACCAGCTCGACTATTCAGTTCGTTTCAGCTGAACACTCTTGATTCAGCTCGACTAAGCTCCTTTCCCACTGAACTTAGCCATAATTAGACCATGTAAAACTTCCTTTTATTGTCTCCGACTGATTGTACACGTTTTGGTGCATGTCTCATTTCCCCAATCCTCTTAGGGTGGGGTTTCCAGGTTCCGGGATGCTACATTGTTGACCGTTATATCATCAACTAGGGGCTGTGCTACGGGGGGAGGAGGTGTGAAGAGTCAGACATGTGTCATTGTATCTGGAATAACCGAGTCGGTTTGCGACCCGGAACTCGACCCATGTGGGGACCGGCCACGTCCGGATAAAAACCGCGTCTAATCATTAACGCGAGATGGTCCCGATATCTAAAAAAATGGTCCCGATATCTAAAAAAACACGAGATTATTAAAAAATAATAAATTACATAAAAACAAAATTAATGTTATTTTTTATTCTAAGTTTTCAAATTTATAAATTTTTACCATTAAAAATCTTAATAATTATATAACAACTTTTCAAAATTCTTACAATTTTTAAAACATTCATCTAACATTTTTTAAAAAAATTACAAATTCCAAATTCTAATTTTTTAAAATTTTAAATTATAAATCCTAATTTTTAAAAATTCTAAATTTTAGTAACATTCATATAATTTTTTTTTAAAAAAAATCCTAATTATAAATTATAAATATTTTTAAATCTAAATTCTAAATCCTAATCTTTTTAAAATTCTAAATTTTAGTAACATTCAAATGACAATTTGTTTTTAAATTCTAACATCCTAAAAATAAAAACTAATTAATCTAATAAATTCCATAGAAATTATAAATTCATACAATTTATAAATTCATACACACTAATTTAATATCATAAAAACTATAAACTCCAAATAACTTATATACCTAAAAACTTATAATTAATCTAATTGTTTTAACTAATTATGTATATATCTACATATATGCATATATACATTATACATATATACTTACCTTGACGTTGAGGTGGCCGGAGGAGGAGAGGAGCGCCGGTGGAGGATAGGAGCGGAAAGGAGATGATTGGAGAGGAGAGGAGAGGAGAGAACCGCCGGAGGAGATGAGGAGAGGAGCGCCGGAGAAGAATGATATCTCGCCAGAGAATAGTCGAGCGGAGCGCCAGAGTCGGATCGAGAATAGGTGGACAAAATGGGGGAGGTTTAGACGGAAATGAAGAGGAAGAAGAAGACCATATTTTATTGAAAATTTCGTGCTTTGCGATGGAATTGGGAGGGTTCCATTGCAATTTCATCGCAATGTCCGAACTTTAATATGAAAATTTATAAATTTTTGCAGTTTTGGCGGTCCAATGAAATTTTGCAGTTTATTTTGCGATGGAATTGCGATGGAACCCTCACAATTCCATCCCAAAATGAAAATTTTATGATGAAAAATCTAATTTTTTACCGATTTGGTGGGCCAATGTAATTTCGCGGTTTTTGGCGATGGAATTGGGAGACTTCCATAAAAATATTGCAATCGCAAACTATAATAGGGTATAGATAAGGTATGAATAGGGTTTCAACTTTTTTCTCGCAATTCCAGCGCAAATACATTATTTTGCGATGGAATTGCAATGGTTCCCTCGTAAATCCGTCGCAAAGACATTATATTGTGATGGATTTGCGAGGGAATCATCGCAATTCCATCAAAATGTTTCCTTATAAAAATTAAAAAAAAATTCTCCGAAACAACAATACAAGTTATATTTATATAAAAAATTATTCAAAATTATTATCGGAACCGATAGCTTATTCACTCTTCTCATCAGTATCCTCTCTGTCATCAGTCTCTTCGAACTCGTCAAATCCAAGTATATCTTTTTTTGCACCATCCTCAATGTCTTCTACTTCTCTATTACCTTGGATTCACTTTTATTAATGATAACCATGGCACATGTCGTTGATTAACCCGTGGATAAGGTATGAAGCACACTTGTTATGCTTGCGATGCCAGAATGAAAGGTTAGAGTTTTGAAAACGTATGTTTGCATTGACGTTGATCACCCCTAAGTTATCTGTGCGGACTCCACGACCGATTTTTGGATCAAACCAATCACATTTGGATAAAATGCATTTCAAACCGATAATGCCTGGATATGTGACTTCTATAATTTCTTGCAGGATGCCATAGAAGTTGTTTTCACCGTGCACGTGAATTCCATAATTTGCGGTCTTCCTTTGCGACCCATGTATATATGTATGAAATGTATATCCACGAATGAAGTACATTGGGGTTGTCACGATTTTTGCAATTGGTTCTTGAACAACTTGTGCAACCAAAGTAGCAATGGTATGTTCGCACATCCATTTCTTACCTACACATGATATAACTTAATATAATTAGTACTTATATATATATATATATATATATATATATATATATGCATATATAATTAAATCATCAATCTTACATAGTGTTGTAACCATCGTGCAAAATCACGATCTTTGTACTTATCTTACTCTTTCTCTTGTAAACCGAGGTAGCTTCTCGCATTTGCATATCGAATATACTGTAAAACTAGATGACTCGCCCGCACCTTGTGCGGGGTGATTATTTTTGGGTCGACGTTATATTTTTTGGTATTAAGAGAAAAGTTTCATTTGAATATATAAATAGTTAGTTATATAGATGAAAAGATGTACGTTAGTGGATAAAATATATAATTAGTTGTCTGTTGAATATCTATTTGGTTCTTTTATATAGTATAATTGTATTATATTTATATTAATATTTGGTAACTATTTCAATAGTATTAACTTTTGGTGACTATTGTGGTGACATAGAAATCGGATTAGTAAAATAAATACTTGAAATTCATAGATGTCCTAAACGAAACAAAAATATAGTATCAATTCAACAAGCATACAAACCATAGCACTAAACATACATTTTCACTAAATAAAACAGAATTTAAAGAGAGGATTAGTCATGAGTTAGACGAAATCAAACATTTCTGGAGGAGAGGAGTTTGAGTACAGGAGCAGAGTCATTTTACCAAAAAAGTTGAAGTACGATTGCTTGCTTGGCCTTGACGTTGTTTTCCAACAAAAACTCTCTTAAGCCGCCACTCAAAAGAATACGTCGCCTGTCACTATAAGAATGGAATGCAAGCTAAACAAACCATATCTCTCCCGCATCATTGACCATCGATATGGTGTTGCCTGCAACCTTCTCTAACTCATTTGTATCCACAAAGGACTTTGGAAGATACTGCAAAATGATTCACTATGGATCATGTAACAATATTTATAACCAAAAAACAAAGGAACAACTTACGATTCTGCTTCGTTTGATGCTGTCACTCGTTATTTTTAAAGTAACAAACTTGTCTTCGCTTCCTTAAAAATTATGCCATTATTAGTCAAAATATTAGAAAGGATGAAGAAAGTGTCTCGGAAATAAGAAAAAAAAACATACTCGTGCTTGCTTCTCCTTTCTCCATATCAAGAGTATTTTCATATGTGATCTCACAGCAATGCAGTCCGTAATGTTGTAACATATGAAAATTGGCACCTCCACGATACTCAAAAATTAAAAAAATCACCATCCTGTAATGCATGTGCTTTAAAGAACCGTCTTCATCCTTTTGTAAGACTATCATCAAGACGTTTAATAGGAAACTCTTCTGGCCTCGCATCAGATGTAAGTTTACCGACTGTAACATCGGTTTTTCCAAGTATATAAGTCTTAAAGAACTTTTTTGGAATAGTCTGCAACACAAAGTTTAAACAATGATAGCCAGAAATAAAAGCTTTATAGAAAATAAACCCAATAACATAAAGAACTAAGATTGCATACCATACTCTTTCTACATTTGTTTGGAATCATAGGCTTGAAAAATCGAGGGTTTGTCATCTTCTGATTTGTTCTGAAAAGCTAATATATTTTAATATAAATAAAAAATCATCAAATAAATGTACCAAAAACCTAATGAAATAGACCGCATCTAAAAATAAAGAACGATTTGTATAGTTGACGAAACCATAAAGTCTACTCTAAAATCTAAACTTGAATTTGTTTTGCAAAATCGATGAGTACTTATTCTTTGATCTCAACCATCTGTTTATCTAAATATAGATCGGTAAATTCCATGAATATAAACCCTAATTTCATATATCGTTCTACTTCAAAATTAGAGTTTACCTTGTCGAATGAGTTGTTGATTAAACAGAAACCTCACCTTTATCGTCACACTATTTTGGAGCGCCAAGATTGAACTGAAGAAATTAGTCAATCGCCTGTGAACTTTACCGATTTATCGAATGATTAGAACGACTAAAGAATTTGGTATCGTTTCATCTTCATAGATCCTACAATGGGCCATCATTATTTAGGCTTTAATAGTATAACCTCTCCCGAATTGTTGTGTTACAACTAAATTAACCCATATGGAATGTTTGATTGGATTTGTTTGTACTGATATAAAACTAAAGCTTCTTTATTTAAACTTAGTTATACTATTTGCAATATTGCAGATCATTGCATTAGTAAATTCCATTAGAAAATCTGCTATTATTATGTAGGGTATTATGTTATACTACCAAATATCAAAATTATAAAATTGACATTCTACCACGCATGAAGTTATACTACCAAATATATAAAAAATATGTAGGGTACTATGATGAAAAGGTAAATAATGAGGAAGTTAAATACATACCTCCAGCAGTCTTTCCAAAGACACCTCTTTTTTTATGGGTCAATTCCATGATCAATCTGTCAAGTTTAGCTTTAAAGATTCGACAAATCATATCTGGTCTATCTTCGATGGTCAATCTAAATTTATCCAGGAACCTGGTTATCTCCGGCCACTTAGGATTGCATGTAAAAGTAATGAAAAGGTCTGGAAAACCAAAGTATTTGCAAATAGCCATTGCATCTAAATAATGCTGCTGCATATACCTAAAACCACCTGTAAAACATGATGGACCTTGTTTAAGAAGATTAACACCTCCCGCCTCAGTCATTTTCTGATTTTTCTCGTAGTTTTCTGATCGAAGCTTTTTCTGGTTTTTCCAGACATAACGCAACCGGTTGGATTCAATCATCGTATATACGTCAACCAAAAACTGTTGAAACAATCTTCCACATCTGTTTATTGTAGGAGCTTCACCAACTCTTTCAAAAATTCTATATGCAAAAAATTTCCGCATAGAAATTACTTTCCTCTTCCTTCCATCATCATCTGTCAAACCTATAGGAATCTATAATCTGAAACCATCCTCTCCATATGGAAACATAATTGGATACTGGAGAGGCAAGTAGGCTGGATGAAGTTCACTAATCCTATGAAATCCCCCATCAGTTGTCTCCAATATAATGTCCCTTGTCTCCATGTTACAAACAAAATCTCCAGGAATAAGTCCAGCCTCTTCATCTTTAGTTGTGAGTCCTTGCAACTTTTGCTCTACTTTCAATGAATCTGATACGGAAACCGGTATCTTGGGTAACATCAAATCGATCTCTGGCTGCCCTCAATGAGGCAACATAAGGATTAACCTCATCTAACATATTCTTCAAGATTTCGACAATTTGAATCCTCAGTTTTTTAACATCCCTTTCGTTATCTCCCCTACAAAATATACCAAAAAAAATATTTTATACAATCCTTACAAAATTTAGGAGTAGCATATGTAAAAAAGAAAAAAAACTCTTACTCGTATGCCGCAATTCTATAAGTTCATTTAATGTATCATAAATGTATAACTGCAAAAACTTAGGAAACTCTCCAACGTTCAGGAAAAGAGCATCAATTCTATGATAATTTTGGCCATTCATCTTGAAAACATATGGTCCACGTCTATCGTTGACGGTATGATCAATCTTACCTCCAAGTGAGGTGAACGCGAACATCATATTATAAGCACGAATGAATTCCCGAAAATGTTTGGACAATTCACTACCTATCAGAAGCAATTCCAATAACGCCATTGGAGGATTCCTCAGCTTTGGTAGGACGATTTGTCCTTTCTTACAACACATTGTAAAATCCGGCTGCTTTTGCTTATATCTCTTTCCTATTCGTTCTCCATACCACATTTATGCTCCACAGTATTGACACTTATAAGATGGATCTCCATCGTCAAAGTAACCTATTAATAATTTGTAAATAATGTTTAAAAATATGGGTGTTGTTATATGATATGTGAACAACCTCATATATTAAAACATACCAGTCATATCATCTAAAGCAGCTTGGGTATTTACATTATTTTCTATGTGATGCGATGCATCATCCATATCATCTTCAATTGAATCTACATCGCTTGCATTATCTTCATCATCAGATTCACTAAGATCGGCATACCTGTTTGCGAAAGCTGAAATAGATTCTTGCCAATATAGTTACACTAATTTCATACTAATAATTTTCGCAAAAACATAGTAACTTACAATTCAATAAATAGTATAACAATGTATACCTTGAGGATGGTAATTAATCTCAGTTATAGGGGGAGCATTAGACAGGGTTTCATCAACACTGACTGATGACGGAACAAATGTATTTCGGCTTTTCTCTTTTCCTTTTCTTTGAGATGAATTAGCTTACAATTCCATGCAAAATATACAGTTAGTGTAAAGCTTTAACTGTGGATGATTTTTGTAATAAAATAATCTTGAGGCAAAACTTGATGTAACTACCTGATCCATGGTCTGTAAGAATATGAAATTTGAGCTACCACTTTTGCATTGGACATTATTTCTTCCTGTTAATTTACCAAAATAAAAATATAGAAAAGCTTGTCGTTTCAATATGTAAATTTGATTAAAGAGGCAAGCGAATAAAAAGTACCACGACTTTTGGCGTGATTTCTGTGAAACACATTATCATTGGAAACATGTGTTCTTCGAGGAAGAATATTGATAATATCACGCATCGGAGTGATAAATCCAATGCCATTCTCGCTCAGACCATTTGTGATACTTGAAGATGCACTCGAAGATTTGACTGAGGGTCTACCTACTGTATAAATCAAGTATAATTATATCAATGAATAATCGCATATTAAGGTATGTTTCCGTATTTTATATCGAACCCAAACCTTTCTGAATAGGAGGTGATATCGGTTTACTTTGGCATTTTCTCCTACCTTGCATCAAATCGTATAAATGGTTATCATATAATGTTTACAAACAAAATTGTATAATAAAATAAACTCACGTTTATGTAATGTAGGTGACACAAAATCATTTCTACGATTGGTAATATCACGCATCGGAGTGATAGATCCAATCCCAGTCTCGCTCAGACCATTTGTGATACATGAAGATGCACTCGAAGATTTGGCTGAGGCTCTACCTACTGTTTAAATCAAGTATAATTATATCAATGAATCATCGCATATTAAGTTATGTTTCCGTATTTTATATCGAACCCAAACCTGGGAGAAGAGGAGGTGACATCGGTTTACTCTGGCATTTTCTCCCACCTTGCATCAAATCGTATAAATGGTTATCATATAATGTTTACAAACCAAATCGTATAATAAAATAAACTAACATTTCTGTAATGGAGGTGACCCGGAATCATTTTCTTTATCAGATTCGGTACAACTTCTCTTCATGGTTTTTAGAGAATAACTTGATAATCTCCAAAATAATTTTCAAACAATCATATTATGACTGATATCGCACTCTTGGTGAAAAAAACAAACAAAGTAGGTCTATTAGAAATTTAAAAATCAGTTCCGGATTTGAGTCTACCAAATCTTTTGATTGCGCATTTAATTTTTTTAAAAATATTTGGTTTACTTAGTTAAGTAATTATATTTTCAACTTATGATTATTGATTGAATTAAGATAGAGAGTATGAAAATATTATTTTAGTTCTTAACTAAGGAAAGTTACTTTAAAAATAAATATTGACCACATCCAAACACAATGGTAGAAAAACACATAAAAAATATAATGAAGCAGGTATATGAGTCGTAAGACATTGGCATACGTATAATATGTAACTTATGGTTATGTTGATTATTATAGTTATTTGTTGAGTAATAACTATATTGATCAAGAAGACAGATGAATGAATAATATTATTAAACTTAATAACCATAATCAATTTGGTATATGGATAATATGTTGAAAAAAATTATTGTATTAAGGAATTTCGACTGATTAAAAAGTAAATGATTCAATAGACAAAAGTAGATGTTCATAAACATGGTTGTAATTATCTTCTACTTCAATTTTATACAATTAAGAAGAAATTAGAAAACAAAAGTAAATGATTAAATGGACAGATAAATAAGAAAATAATCATTTTATTATTCAAGTATGCTTTAGTAATGCAAGAATAAAAGTATACAAATGTGAACTCAAAAGAACATACAAAACAATATCTACTATAAAGGAAAAATCGCTTGAATACTTCATTGACTTCGTGCTTAATCTTCTTTCCGTGTGAAATGTAACAAACACCGATTGACTTGTAGTTATCTAGCAAATAAAGATTACTGACAGAAAAAGATTAGCCGATAGATTTTTATCATTTGGCTTCATATGAATTCAACCTGCAAATTAATAAACACAAAATAATCACTAAAATGTAAATACAAATAAAATAGTTACCTAACATTTGGCTTGCTATGTTACATACCTACAAATGAATAAAAACCTCAAAACAAAATAATAGGCATGATAATGTGAAATGATATAGTTACCTATCGTTTGGCTTGGTATGTTATATACCTACAAAATGATCAAAACCATATAATAAAATTGTAAGCATGTTAATAGCAAGTGAGAAAGATACCTTATTGTTTCGCATTGTAGGTTTCATACCTACAAAATCAGCAAAACAACAGAAACAAAATTAGAACTATAGAAATAATAAAAACAAAAGAATGGTTCGACATGTAGGTGATATGAGTCTGGTAGAGGCTGTATTTATAGGATCATCATATTCGGGTTGCACAAAGTTTTTGAAAGCTTCTATTAGAAGATTAGTATATTCTTTGGGATAATTTTTTTTCTTCAAATTTGACAATTAATGTCGATATTTATTAGTTGCTACATTTTAGTATCGAATTTAGTTTGAATATGAAAAGTAAGGAAATAACTTATGAAAAATATAAACTGTAATCTAAAATTATGGGAAGAAGTTAAGATTACATTTCGTAAGTTTAGGAAACCACATTTAATTTTCAAAATTAGATTAATTCTCGAATTTTGGTTTTTTTAATCCAAAAGTTTCCTAAACGAATTTTGATTTATTTTTAATGTCAAAAATGCTCTCGACCAATCAAAACCTTTCACTTAAACCATGTCATCAATGACATCATAGTTTTGATAGATTCATCCACATCATCAATGCGATCATCATTTCAATCATCGCACTTCGCAAATAATATATAGTAGATAATATGTGATATGATTATAGTAAAAAATATATCTAAAATGATATTAAGAAAGTTTAGCAATATATGTAATTAATATATACCTTTGATGCATAAAATCAAAATTCCGTAATATATACTTGTGAGCCGCACTATAGTGGTCATGGTCTTCCCACCAAACTTTCCTTAACATTCCTGCTAGTCTCCCAATTTGTGCGAAGATATAAGGAATATCAACGTGGTACGTAGGTGCGACTCCACCATCGTCATATTGTCCAGGAGCAGTTTGTTTTTCTTATGGTAGTTGGGCTAAAGTAATATGACGTGAAGTGAGAGGTTTTCTCAGTCAAACTTCCTGGAACGATAGACCCCTCTACTCTTGCCAGAATTTTGGCCTTCTTTTTCAAATCTCCCATGAATGGCTCGAATGGGTACATCCATCAGAATTGCACGGTTTCACCAAGTGATGCTTCATGTGGTAGGTGGATAGGGAGATGTTCCATAACATCAAAAAACGAAGGTGGGAATATTTTTTCCAAATTACAAAGCAACACCAGAATATTATTCCTTAACTACTCAATTCCAGCTTCTGTCAATGGTCGAGTGCATAGATCCTTGAAAAATGTTCCAATTCCTATGAAATAAATGAAATTCATTAAATAAGCAATGTTATAATTAATATAGTGCTATATATATACTATTTAATTACTTTATGAATAGATGTTTACCTGCAATTGCTTTGTACATTAGTCAGTAAGAGCTCTAGTAATGCAAATGGTAGTAGTTGCTGCAAGAATACATGGCAGTCATGGATTTTCATTTTGGAAATTTTTTCCCTTCCTCTATACATTTTGAGAAATTTGAAACATATCCATCAGGAAACTTTACTTCTGAAGCAACCCATTCAAACAATGCATGTTTCGCTGCCTCAGATAATCGAAAGTTTGGAATCGGTAACTTTATGTCCCTTGTGATATGCAACTCGGGTCTTACGCATATCTCGATCAAGTCCAACCTTGATTTCATATTCTCTTTTCCCTTTCTCTTCACATTCAATAACGTATTTATAATGTTATAAAAAAACCTTTTCGATGTGCATCACATAAAGGCAGTGTCGTAGAAGATGATCCTTCCAAAATGGTAATTTTCAAAAGATACTCCTCTTGTGCCAATTGTGGCAGTCACCATATCCATCAATCATGTTTGCCTTAGTATGCTAATTACCCCCCCCCCCCTCCTATTACATGTTTCCTCAGCTCCGTAACAATCGATCTGCTCTATCAAATCATTCCATGAAACATAAACTGGTGGGGGGGGGGGGGGGGGGAACACTCATAACTTTGTTCTTCTTGAACATCTTATTTCGTTTGTACTCGGATGATTCAATGGAAGAAACCGATGATGACAATCGAAGCAACATAGTTTCCTTCCATGCTTCAGCTGAAAAACCTCTGATCGATCCAAACAATATGGACAAGATAACCTTCCAAGCGTAGTCCTCCCCGACAACATTACATATGCTGGAAAGTCACTAATGGTCCACATTAGGACTGCAAGCATATTGAAGTTCTGTTGCTGCGAATAGTCAAATGTGCAAACACTTGTATACCACAACTGTTTCAATTTATGAAACAAAGGTTGTAGAAACACATCAAGAGATCGCTTCGGATGGTTAGGACCAAGCATTAGAATATTCATGAACAAAAATTCCTGTTGCATGCACATTTCCGGAGAAAAATTGTATGGCGTTAATATGACAGGCCATAGAAAATATTGTCTTCCAAACATACCAAATGGACTAAATCCATCTATGCATAACCCAA
The DNA here is from genome assembly GCA_030180135.1 of Orychophragmus violaceus. Classification (NCBI taxonomy): domain Eukaryota; kingdom Viridiplantae; phylum Streptophyta; class Magnoliopsida; order Brassicales; family Brassicaceae; genus Orychophragmus; species Orychophragmus violaceus. The sequence continues at coordinate 8,635,475 of CM058236.1, forward strand.
GATAAACATTTCTCGATTATGTGGTATGTTATGCATGCTATCTCATTGCCTCTGATGTCCTTTATGAATGGTGTAACCACTTCAATCTATCAGTTATAGGTAAGTACCACATACATTGGTATGAGACGCGGTTCCTTCCCGTAGTTGGTCGATATCTCGATTTTCCCACAAAATCGACATTCCTGCAACTTATCATCATCTTTCTAGAAAATCATGCAATTGTCAACATATACATCAATCATTTATGATGGTAAGCCAAGACCCGCCAACAACCTCTGTATTTCATAGTAACTCTCAACGGAAATATTATCTTATGGAAAATACTCATTAATTAATTCAGTCCATGCATTCATGCAAACCTCAATTAGGTTATGATCACTTTTAATAGTCGTCATCCTAGATGCCAATGATAATTTAGATAGCCCTTCTCTACATCCTTCCTAGATGGGTTGTTTTGCACCTTCTATCATATCATGAAACGTTTTTCTTATGCATTCGGTTCTTCCCCTTGACTAATATTATCAGGAAATGCAGTTGCAGTTTGGAATTCATGAAATGCATCTTTAACCATATCAAGAAACCTATTTCCCTGTTGATGCCCTTCATCAATATTTCCAAATAAATAATGCCCATGATAACTAGGTTACTCAATATGATAATGGTGACTCATACTACTACTCCCCTCATCAACATTATTACCAACTTCCCCATGAGAAAACCAGACATAGTAACTTGGCTTAAATCCTCTATTATATAGATGATTTTTAACAATATCGAAATCCAAATAGTTGGTATTCTTGCACTTTTTACAAGGAAAAAATATTTTACCGTCACGCTGTGGAACTCTTTCGTTCATCGCCTTGTACATAAATGCTCGCAATCCATCCGTCACTTCACCGGTGGGATCTCTGTGACTGTACATCCACGAACGTAAATCATATATTTCATGCTCAAAAGACATTTTAAAAAAACAATCTAATATATGATATTTTAGAGGGGAAGGATTTTGTTTTTTTTCTTGTTGAAAATCTTATGCTCGTGAAGGGTTTATATAGTGTCTGGAAAAATATTTTGCGACGAATTTGCGAGGGAAATTTGCAAGGGATTTGCCACAGGATGCACTTTTGCGATAGAATTACGATTACATATCTACTTTCTGCGAAAAATGTGTTAACCAACCTCCCACCTACTTATCCCTCGCAGTCTGCGTGGGAATTTCGATGATAACACTTCCCTCGCAAAATCGTCGCGTATACCTCGCAAGTCCCACGCAATCTGAGATAGAATTTCCCTTGCAAATTTGCGAGGGAATTGCGAGGAAATTTTAAATACTCGCAAATCCCACGCAAGTTCATTTCAATTCCGTTGCAAATTTGTGAGGAAATTTTCCATAGCAAAACCGTTGTTTTCTTGTACTGACTTTTGTACAGAGGATGAATAAATATGGCGAGAGGGGTTCTCCTTGGGGGCGCTATTAACCAGAAAATAGTACGAGACCAAACTTACAGATTCCATGACCCAGCTTATCCAAGTATCATTAAACCCAAATGTCTTTAGAATTTCCCTTAATAAATCCCATTCAATCATTTCATAAGATTTGCTCATGTCTGTTTTCACCGCCATCGATCATCGCTTTTTAGCTCTTGAGGTTTGGAGGGTATGAAGGATCTCATGGGTGATTAGGACATTTTCTTCAATAGCCCTCCGCTGAATAAAGGCAGATGGTGTTGAGAAATAAGCATAGTTGAAGTCTTCTTGTGAGCAGCTTAGCGATAATATTATAATGAGTTGCGCAAAGAGAAATCGGTCTGTAATTTGAGACCTCCCTAGGACCTTTAATTTTTGGTACTAGACGTTCACATGTGTCTCATTCTGTCATCGATGTAGTGAGCTAGTCTCAAAGAAAGATCTATCTCCCGAGAGATATGCTCTCCAATTATATACAAGGAGTGGTAGAAGCCAGCGGATAAATCGTCAGGACCTTGAGCTTTGTCAGCGTGGATGGAGAGGACAACCTCCTTGATTTCAGCGTTAGACGGCAACTGTTTCATGGATTTATTCAGTTAAAATGAAATCCAAGGAGAGATCGCCGCATTAACAATCTGAAGATAGCCACTTGATTGTGAAGTGAAGATGTCTTGATAGTACTGAGCAATATTTGCAACAATTTGCCCTTCCTCAAACACGCCTGCACCAAGATCATTCTATAGAATTGGGAATTTGTTCATGCTAATCTTTCTCTAGTGATAGCATGAAAGAATCTAGAATTTTCGTCGCCACATTGAAGCCACTGGATGCGACTCTTTTTCCTTTATAGCTTTCTTCTTCCTCATAGGCAGCTGCTAGACTCTTTGTTAGTTCGGAAATGAGAGAATGGATAGGGACCGGAGCATAGAGCACCAACTCTAGCTTCTCCTGGTTGGATTGGATTTTTTCTTTGGTGATAAGGCTTTTAGCTGTAGATCATTCCCAATTTTTTGGCGAACTCTATTGATCTTGGTGATTATGGACTCAGCCGAAGAGCTTTAGCTTTGGTCCACCAAGTCTTTTATTTCTGGTTTATCTATAAGCCATTTATTAAATATAAACACACATTTCCTCTTGTGCATTGTCTGATCAAAGTAGGCGATTATAGGGCGGTGGTCTAAACACTAAAAGCGGATATATTCGCAGAAACCCAAAGAAAACAACTCGGCCCAGGTGGCATTGGACATAGCTTTATCCAGTCTAGATTGTATAAAATGTTTCTACCTTGTACCACACAAAGAAAGAGAGTTTCCATAATTTTGAAGATACTAAAGTCTGAATTTAGACACAAATCTATGAAAAGCAAGAAAGGATCCTTCCCACCTTAAAGGACCTCCTACTTTCTCGGAACTATCGAGCAAATAAATAAAATCTCCCGTAATCAACAAAGAATATGTGCGAGTCTCAAAAAGAAAATTAGATTTTGCCATAATGTAACACGATTCTCTTGTCTTGGGGCTCCGTAGAGAATGGTTACGAAGAAAGATTTTGTAACATAAAAAGAAACTTAACCAAAAACATTTGTAAATATCTCTCCCCCTTGGCCCATTTAAAGCCCAAATATTGCTCGACTAAAAAACCATAACATACACATATACTTGTATGCGTCTCCCTCTCCACATAACATATCCGCCAACCACCTCCTCCTCCTTCCTCTTTATCTCTCTCTCTCTCTCTCTCTCTCTCTCTCTCTCTCTCTCTCTCTCTCTCTCTCTCTCTCTCTCTCTCTCTCTCTCTCTCTCTCTCTCCCCTCCTTCCTCTATCTCTCTCCTCCTCCCTTCTCCTTTCACTTTGTGTCGGAGTAGACCCGTCATGTAATACCACCTTCCCGTTTATCTGCTGACCGACGAGCTGGCTGACCAAAAATAAAACAAGAACATGACCAGCCGAACCCATGCAGGTCAAAAGATAATGGTTCGCTACGTACGAAAGCCGGAGACAGTCCATTTTGAGACAAAAGGCTCGAACCGATCCATCCTCGACTTCGTTTACCTCGTTCCCACGATACAAGGTTTCTCAACCCGTACCGCTTCCACGAGTTTTTTCTGGTTCGGACTAAACCGTATATCAAGGAATAATTCCGTTTTTAGTCTTTTAAATCTTTTAAACTATTTTTATCTAGTTTTAAGGGTTTTTCTAAAATACTTTACGAGCCCAAAAACCTGAAACCAAAAATAGTGAAAACGTTTACGAAAACTAACCATTGCCAAATGCAACCCGAATCTACTCTGAGGGGCCTAGCGTCCGCCGTGCTATGGCTGAGTGCAGTACGGCTTGCCATGTAGAACAAAACCGGAAGGTGCAATAGGATGGTGTGTCGGGTGTGGTGGTTGTGTGTGCGGTTCAGCGCGACTCTGATGGAATAGACCATCGGGGCATGACAGTGTGAGGTGTCCCAAGCGGCCGCAGATGAGACAAGCTGGTGGGGGTTGCGGCGGCAGGAATGACGGGACAAGCACGTGGTGGGAAAGACACCACAAGAATTGGAAGTCCGTATCTCCGCAGACAAGGCAAGACCAGCCAAGTCCACAGACGACGTGTCGGAATGGTGGCGACGGTGGGCTGATGACCCGTGGAGGCGGATACTACTGAGTATCCTTTGGAACCTCCATAGGTGAGTAGGAACCTCCAGTCGGGGTAAGAGGCTCGACTAACCATCGAGTCTGGTGAGCCATCAGATCCTCCCAATGAAGATACCGGGCGGGATCAATTAGCTCCATCGGGAAGTCGAAACCTGGAGCGATGAGAAGAGTGGGTCGCCTGGGCTGTATGGAGATGGCGGATCAGGGGCCTCTAGTGTAGGAAGAGGAGCTGGGTTAGGTGGCGTCCCAAAAGATGGTAACGCCGAGAAGATGCCGTCGTAGACCGGTGGCATGTACAAGTTCCCGAGATAGGGTACACCTGAAGTAGCAGTGTCGTATGGGGGCCCGGGAACTGGTGGAGCTGCTACTGGACTCGCGCCTGTCAGAACATGTGCGGGATCGATAGAGAAATGCGAGAACACTCCTCTGACTGGAAATGCGGGCCAAGGTTGGCCGGAATTGAACCGACGGACTTAAGGTCAGTTTCCCCGGAGACGGACACGTCTCAGATTCCTAATGGTTCCATGTGGAACACATTTTGACTCGATTAAACATTGAAATATTTGAACAACCGGAATTTATCCATGATGAACCATGCTTTGATACCCTTTTTCCCTTCCCGTTTATCCACTGACCGACGAGCTGACCGGCCAACAATCAAACAACAATAGGACCGGCCGAACCCATGCAGGTCAAACGAGAAGGGTTCACTACATACAAAAGCTGGAGACTGTCTGGTTTGAGAAAAAGGCTCGAACCGATCAATCCTCGACTCCGTTTATATCGCTTCCACGTGTGGTGTTCGGTTCGGACTAAACTCTATATCTGGGAATAATTCTGTTTTAGTCTTTTAAATCTTTTAAACTATTTTTATCTACTTTTAAGGGTTTTTATAAAATAATTTACGGGCCCAAAAATCTGAACTAAAAATAATGAAAACGTTTAAGAAAACAAACCGTAGCCAAATGCAACCCGAATATACCTCGAAGGTCCTATACTCCTATGCGTCCTCCGTGCTACTACGAAACCTGAAAAAGTAGAGATGTCAAAATGGGTTGTAACCCACAGGTTGAGCCTAAATAGATCCACTGCGGGGCAGGCTTGGGCCATAAGATTTTAGACCGCATCCCGCGCAGATCAACCCGCCAGATGTGAGAAAAATTGAAATTGCATTGGGTTGGGCTATTTGAGCTTGGATTAGCCTGCAGACATTTTTAAATTTACTGGAAAAACATTCATGTTCAACCTTCTTGTGCTCTTTAGTCTATATTAGAATTGTTTTGTTTAAGAATATTCACAACATATTTGTTGTGAAAATCTACAGTTGTATATATGTGTGCATGCTTTGTTGTCTAACTTTGTAATATTTGTTTTAGGACATGAGAATGCGAGCATGTCAGAGTCATTGTACGACTTGATTTTGTTCACTTATAATTTTTAAAATATGTCTTTGATTTCTGATTAGATTCTATGATACAAATACAATTATGATCAAATACAAGCACTACTTATCCAGTCTTTTCTTCTCGTCAAATAACTGTAAGAGAAGGTGTTACTTCACCTTCACTATGCTCATTGATATGTATTTATAGATGTTGTTGATGAATGGACGAAAATAAAAGTTAAAGAATTTTGTGTTATTTTTGTGTGTTTTGGTGTTTGTTGCTATTTTTTAATATTGCTTTCAGATTTATTGGTTTTCTTACCTTTTAGGATTGTCCAATAGTAAAAATATATATTTATTTTTTTTTTTAATTATTTTTTTTTGGATTTTTAAATGTTATTTTAAAATTTTATCTTTGTTTTATCAATGTTTTTAATATAATTTTTTTTTAAAACATGTAGTAAAAACTTAGAAAACAAGTCTATTTATAGTCAATTATAAAGATGAAATCGAAATGAAACAAGTTTGCATAGGAACCCGTGGGCCAGCTCGCTAATCCGTAAAATACATGCGGGTTGGGCTTGGGCCATTGGATTTCAGACCGCAGCCCGCGTGGACCAGCCCGCCAGATCCGAGAAAATTGAAACCGCATTGGGTTGGGCTATTTAAGCTTTGTTTTAGCCCGTCTGACATCTCTATGAAAAAGAGGAAAACGAGTTCAATGAACAATCTAAGACCACCCCGTGAGCTAGCATCCAATTAAACAGGATAAACAAACCCCACCAGGATAAACAAACCCCACCTGACAAACCCAAAATAACAAGCTATAACAATCAATGAAATAAAACAGCCGATCACGACCAACACATATCAATAACTATGGAAATCTAGAACACTGCGGAACAAACCCTCAATTAGACTTGTCTATACTAAACGCATCTCTAACGCATTCTCAACACCATGGGCCCCTAACGCGAACTCGGTAAATTCCACAGGAACACTTAGCTACCCTTTTTCATGATTACTAAAACCTCCCATGACTTCTAGACGTAAACACAAAGTACTACGACCTAGGACACCGTTCTCTCTCCATCAATACGCGTTGACTCGGACTACCCCACGATAGCCAAAGTTTCCATGCAGCCCGGCCCTAGGACGCGACCCCGTTTCTGCGAGCAACACCTAACAGCGTCACCTGCGTAGGTTAAAGCCTAGTCAGAACCACTACCCGAAGATACGTGAACAGACTAGGATCTCCCGAGGATCCAATCGGGAAGGAAGCAGCGGAACGCCAAACGCAAGACTCACGGGATTTATCGCAACCTAAACAGTCTTAATCACAACAACAAACTCTACGACCCGCAAGTAGACTCACTGAGACTCTATGACTCACACAAGACCGATGAGGTCAACCATCAATAGCTACTCAAACCAAGTACTTGAAGTTATTCCTCGAGTCCTAACCAATCACCACTATACTCAATATCAAAACTAACCCAACCTATCCGGCTCCACACCGGAATAGGTATCCACAATCAGGATCTACCAGCCCCACAAGGGAATAGGTATCAATCAACACAACCTACCTGGCCCAACACCAAAGTAGGTAAAACCACAACAATCAACATAACGATATAATCACAGATCAAACACTCAACCAATAATCAACATGCAAACATGCAGTAACTCAGCTCATGCAGTCACTCAAATCAATTTATTCTATTAAGTCCTTTTAATTCTTATTAGGTTTAATTCTTTTTTTTAAAATTATTTCCTTTTGATTATCTAATTCCGTTGTAATTCTGCTACCTTGGGGTTAGTAAACTTACTAACCCTGTAGCCCCAATATTACTTAAGTTTATTTAAATTTAATTCTTAGATTTAATTTCAAATTAATTATTTATTTAACCGCTAGATTGGAGTTAGTAAATTTACTAACCCCTAGACGGTTTAACCCCATTTATGTAAGTCTTTTAATTTCCTAATTCCTTAATTACTAATTTTTATTATTTATCTGCCAGATTGAGGTTAGTAAATTTACTAACCTCCTGACCCCAATTTAATCTTGTAACCTGATTAGTTAATTCTATTTAACCTAGCCCGGTGTATTTAATATTATAAGGTTTTTTTAGTTTTAATTCATATTTATCTCTTAATTTATATATATATACTTGTTTGTACGGTTCTTATAGTTATGTATAGATGCATATAATTCCCTAGACATGTCGTTCTACATGACATGCAACACTCAATAATCAAGCAATCATGCAGCAATCAATATTATATATGCAACAATAAATCATGTTATTTACCGATATTTAAAAGTGCCATGCATATTATTATCCTAGCCAGTTATTTAATTTTCCGATTATTTAATCAGTTTAACAGCATTCTTTATTTGAAATGCTTAGAACAAGGCCGTTGACTTGTGTTTTAGCATCCCATACCTCACTGAGTGACTCCCCTGTTGCTCACTCCTTGTTTTTTTCCTTTCAGGTGAACATGCTGAGTAGATAGACGCTTAGCTAGATTGGGTTCATTGGAAGTTTTTATCTTTGGGTTTCCGAATTTAATTTTAAACATTGTTTTTATGATTGAATTTTGGTATTTATTTCGATTTACACATTTTTGGATTATTTGGTTCATTTTGGTAATGCATTTATTGGAGATTATTGGAGGACTTAAGTTGGGTGTTAGAGCTAGTAGGGCGTTGTCTCGAGAGAGAAGGAGATATGTGTTACAGACTCATTCTTGAAGGTGATCAAAGACTCGATAATGTTTGGAGAGGAATTGAGAATCTTAAGCTGCATGTCCTTCTTCCAAGACAAAGATATTCTACCACGCATTGGGGGACTATATAGTGATTACAATGTTGAGTTCATTTATAAAGGTTAAGGACAGATTCATCTTGGCACTTAGTCTCCATTAGAAGCATTATGTATGGGAAAACTTAGAGCATAGTTCCTTCAGACGTCGAACTGTAAGGGTATTTCCAATCCATTTACAGTTCCAGCTCATACATACTAAGGAAGAGCATTTGGAGTGGACCAAAAATCCACCCGTTTCTTGCTCGCAGACGAAATGAGATTAATGGTCGGGTTCACTGCCTGAGAGTTACTAGCATTTTCAACTCCTCTGCTTGCAGAAGCAGGAGCTCCTTGGGCATCAACAAGAAGTTACGTCTAGGAGAGCCTTAAGATTTTGATACTCTCCTTTTCTTTAAGCTTACACCTTGCAATGAACTTCTGGTACCACATTTCTTAGGAGCACCTTTCTCAACAGCTTTTTTATCTCCTTTAGACCCTTTCTTCTTCCCTTCTAGTTCGATAAGAATATATTAACATGGGGAATCAGGCCAAGTCTTGGTGTAACATAGAGCATGTCTTCACTAAGAGAGAGATTATGGGAGTCTTGAGGAAGTGATATGCGCTCTGAAATGGCATAGAAGAGGATGGTTTAGAGGAGCTATCAATGTGAGCCTGGAAGGTATCCTCCAAACATTGAACCTAAATATCGTGGAACCATCCAAAATCAGAAGTTCAACCACCAACCTGGGGTAAAGTTCCTCAAATCGAGGTAATGGAATTCTATTTAAAGCGGAGTTTCACTCAATAGAGAAAGCTGATACTTCAATACCAGCAGAAGTAAGAGTGGCCAGTTTTCTTTAGCAGGGCGAGGGGAAGGAGTGTGAGAGACTTAGGATATAGTCGGGATAAAATTCTGATTTTGATGTAATTTTCCACCCCTTCTCCAGTCGGTTCTCGAGTACTATCACCCAGAGTTCGGAAGGATTAAGCTCTCACTGAACCAGACAACCATGAACCAATGGGAAGTTTGATCCCTTCAGCTTGTCCACGGGAAGTAAGGAGAACATTATTTGAGACATTTCCTTGATCCTAAGTTCACGAATGGGAGACACAACTATATATCACCCATAAGTTAGAGTATGAGCCATCCAGTCGTGAATAATTTTTGGAAGTATCAAGCAAGGAGTAGGATCGATATTGAGAGTTGTTAGTGGGATGATAACAAGATCTGTCATCAACAATAGCTCTCTCTCTTTCTCTCTATATTCCTGGTCTGCTCTGTTATAAGGTATATGATGCATAAAGTTCCTATCATCTTGGCGTCTCTTGTCAGCATCCAGGTTTTCCAAGGTGCGTGCTTCATTGATTATAAGTGTGTGATCTCTGTGTTTTCTACTCAGTGTCCGGTTAGGGAAACCTTTCACCTCGTGCGACAGAGCACAATAGGAGAAGTTATGCTTCTCATGATTTTTGTATTGAAACTCTACTGTCTTGACATATTCACTAAGGATCATGATATTCATCTTCATCTCTTGGGGTTGAGCCCGATAACAAGGACCCGATTGCAACCTTGATCCAAATCACGAGCATCCAATTTGGAGGAAATAGTTTGAATGGTTTGGTCGGTCCAATAATGCAAAGAGATCCCATGAATTTTAATCCAAAAGGGGATTAAGGCTACGAAGTTGTTGAAGATTATAGGTTCCCACCGTTGAAGGATGAGCATCCATTTTTGAAGTGGAAAGGTGCTCGGTTTAGGTTCGCCTGAAGATCGTGCTCTAACTTGAAATGAAACTGAAACAAGTTTGGTCCCAAGTCGCGACTTGTTATTTTCTTGAGACCGACCATTGTTGGAGGAAGAACTCAACAAGAGCTTTCATTTTCTAAATAGCTGGGTTTTTCACACGGCCTATAAAAGTGAACTTGTTGTCTTTAATCGGTTTAGATTAATCAGCATCCGGATTTGACTGGAGCGTGTTTGGCAGGATGCTTAAAATCATGAATCCATATCTTCTTATCACCTCTAGACAACCGTTGCGCCATAGAGACCAGAGGAAGAGTCTACAATGTGACGAGAACGAGAGCAGAGGAGTGACAAGGGGGAAGGAGAAGCAGTGAGAGTAGAAGTTCCAACACCAAGCCTCACGCCGAGGTAAAACAGAGAAAAGAAGAAAACCAGTAGATCCAAAATCAAACCTCAGGCCGAGGAAAAAAAAGAGAAGGGACGAAAAACCTGCATGCTTCAGTAGGTGAAGTAGAGGAGACCCGAACCAAGCTAAAACCCAGATACTTCAGAGAGAAATTAGTGAGTTTAATCTAGCTCGAGACATCGCAGTCTCGTTGATTGAGTTTCATAAACCACCAAGGTAGCTCAAGAAGTAACTTCGATGAAGAAGAAACCATGAAATGCAGTGGTGGAGGATTTTCCACGGCTGAGAAATTAAGGAATAAGGTGGTTATTGCAGATCGTAAAACTGCTGTGACATCCACACACATTGTGCTTGGGAGAGAAATCGTTTGAACCACGTCAGCTACGCCTTGAGAAATCAACACTTTACTACGTGGTTTCTTGCTATATATCCAATAATATATATTTTTTAAAATAATACTTTCTTTGTTTTTAAATATTAGATATTTTATATACAGGAATCAAGGCATAATTTTCAAAGAGCCACAACCCAAGTTTTTTCTCACATCTCTTAGCCTCTGCTCGCCGCATCTTCTCCTGCATCCGCCTCCAGTGATTGCCTCTCACATGGTGTTAGGTCGAGCTTTTGTCCGCCCTCATGCTGTGAGATTTGCTCGGCAATCCCCTTTCCCCTTCCATATTTGTTCAGGCTTTCGATCAGGCTGCAAAGTGATCTACGTGGTCGTCGGCTGACGCATACTTGACGAGCATGTCGTCTATGTATACTTCCATTGTCTTACCGAGCTGATCAGCGAACATATGGTTTACCAATCTCTGATATGTTGCTCCCGCGTTCTTGATACCGAATGGCATTCCTTTGTTACAATAAGTGCCCCGAACGGGGTTGAATGAATTCTTTTCACGATCGTCAGGACGCATCATGATTTAATTTTATCCGGAAAATTCATCCATAATTAAAAGCATGTCATTTCCGCTGTCGCCTCGACAAGCCGGTCAATGTGAGGCAATGGGAAACTATCCTTGGGGCATTCTTTGTTGAGGTCGGTGAAATCAACACATACTCGCTATTTTCCCTTTTTCTTTTTGACGACCACTGGATTTTCTAGCCAGTCAGGATATTTGACCTCGGTGATCGACCCTGCCTTTGAAAGCCTTTTTACTTTGTCGTTCACGGCCTTTGCACGCTCGGGGCCAAGCTTTCTTCTTTTTTGTTTGACCGATTTTAAGATTGGATCGACATGCAATTCATGACAGCGATTTATGGGTCTACACTGTCCAATTTATTGGTCGTCCATGCAAAAGTTGTGGCATTAATCTTGAGGAAATCGACGAGCTTGTATCTTAGATCTTCTCGAAGATCGGTGCCTATTCCAACACATCATTTTGGATCGCTGAGATCGATGTTGACTTGGATAACATCATCTTTTGTGGTTTGTCTAGTGGTGGCAGCTCGTTTTTTTTTTTCAGCGACCAGGTAAGCCTGAGATTTGTGGCAAAGTTTGTGTTCAATCCGGAAGCAAGTCCTAGATATCCTTTGGTCTCCTCGAAGGGTAAATATGCCACAAGGGGTCAGGAATTTTACGCACTGGTGGTAAGTTGATGAGACCGCTTTCATTGTATATATCCATGGCGTCCCCAAGATCACGTTGTATATGGCTGGTCGATCGACGACCACAAATTTTATAATTTTTGTGACCCTGCCGACGTAGACGAGAAGTTTGATTGTTCCGATCGTTGTGATAGAGTCTCCAGAGCCTTTTTGGATGGTTTTATCTGATAGTTACTGAGCTCCATATGCTGCAGTATTTATTTGAAAATCAGATCCACTGAAATCCCGGTGTCGATCAAGATTTATTAAACTTCACAGTCGCCTATGCAAAGTTCGACGACCAATGGGTCGTTGGGTGGTCTTTCCAAGTCTTTTCCGACCTGCTTGGTGAAGACGATACCATTTCTAAATTTAAGCTCGTCATTTCTACTTCTACTTCTTTTCCATTGTTGTTGAGCGGTTGCTCGGCGCTCATATTCTTTTCCATGCGTCTTCTTGGTGGGGGCTTCCCTCTTTGTCTTGCTCGTCGCGAGCTGGTTTTGGTGGTGCCATGTCCGTGTCTATTTGTTTGACTTCTACCTCGAATGCTACTTGTTTCCTCTTTCCTTCTTGGACTAGCTTGAAATGTTTTCCTTCATTTTTGGGTTGGGCTGCTCGGTTATTCGCCTTCACAGAGGGTTGGTTGCGAGTTGCCGTTAACTTCTTTCCGTCCTTTTGGTAATCAGCGAAGAGTAAAGCTTGAAAGTTTTTGCATTCGGACGTACTGTTCCCTTGTCGCTGGTGAAAATCGCTGAAGAGTTTACTCTGGTCGTTGCCCCGTACATACTTGTTCCACGTTTTATTTTGGTGCTGACGATCTTGCTGATAACTTTGGGGTAGTGATCTTGATGATAGCCATGGGCGGGCTGATCTTGATGGCGGTCTTGTTGTTTGTCACTGACATAGTATGATGCCTTACCTTCCTTGCGATATTTTCTTCTTTCGACTTTTTGTAGTCTTGATCGTAATGCTGACGCGGCTCTTGATGCTCGGCTGCTTTCTCCGACTTTTCTGACTTTTCTTTTGATGTCGAACTTTTTGGTGCGTTTTTTTTTTGGCAGGAGTTTCCTTTTCTTCTTCCAGATCGGTGAAGATGGCTGCTCAGTACAGGGCATCTTCAAGAGAGCTCGGTTTATTCTTCTTTAGTTCCTCGCGAAAACTAGACTCGTACCATAGACCATTCCGCAGTGCGGGCAATACTTCGCTGCCAGTGATCGATATATTTGCGAGAATGTTTTTCAATCGAGTGATATATTATTGCAGAGTTTCTTTTGGCCCAGAGGTCAGCGTTTGATGCTTCTTGTTGGATGTACATGAAATAATGCTTAAGGAATGCCATTAACAGCTCCTGATATCCTTCGATAGAGTTTGCTTCCAGGCGGGAAAACGAATCCAGAGCGGATCCGCCCAAGTTCTCGATGAACAGCTGATAGTATCCTATGTCACGCTCTCCTAGGTCGAATTGTGTTCGGCCCATGGCGACGCGAAAAGCAGTTAGGAATTTCCTTGGTCTTAATTGCATTCGTATGTCATTAGCTTGATCATTCTCGGATGTCGGACCTGAACATCTGTGACGCGATCGGTGAAAGGGGTTTTTTGTGTTTCTTCGAGCACGCGATCGATTTCGAGTGCCGGGTTGATCGCTTGGTAAACCTTTGAAGTCATGATTCGAAGTTTTGACTTCACATCTTCTATTTCGCTGTCCCTAAGAGCATATACTGCTGAGTTTTTCGGGGTGCAAACGGCGAGATGTTGAATGTTCATCTCTCTCGTCGTCATAGGATGTATGGGTAGTCTTCTGTTATGTTCTGTTTTCAGAGTTGGCAATCTATCGAACAGAGCTCGCTGAAGGTGCGGTGTGAATTCGATCAATCAAGGTGTTGTTGCTTGATGTCGTGATGATTGGATACCGTTAATATGTCCTTAAAATACTTCCTCTGCAGTTGCGAGTTGGTCGAACCGAGCATTACTCCCTCGAGAGAGCTCATCGACTTGGGTCATGAGGGACTTGAGTAGAGCGGATACGTTCTGCTCATTGGAGCGGTTATTTGTGACTTTTTGAGTCTGCTCGGTACCGAGAAGTAATTATGTGTCCGAGAGTTGGTTGATCGGGTTGGTGACCTGAGAGACATGACAAACCCTGTCGGGTTGGCCTTTTGCTTTCGAGGTCGTTCCCGGATCTTGGTTTTCTGAGAGAGTGATGACATCCTTGTTCGTTGGAGGTCCTGTCATCGTCGAGCTTGCCCGATAGTGAAGAAAAAACCGAAGTCCCCACAGACGGCGCCAATTGTGATTACCGAACTCGTCACAAGTATGTATGCTCGTCTTATCGGGTTATAGTGAATGTGCTCGGGGAAAGTCTATGGGTTAAGGTTAATCTTTATTATAAAGCAGACTAAGATTGGTAAATGAACAAGAAGGTGTGAGGTCGTCGATAGAAGAGCTCGCTTACACTTCGAGATGTGCTCATTTCTAAAGAGTGAAAGTAATGAAGTGCACCAATCCTTAAAAGTTATATTTATGTACAGTTAAGCGGCCTATTTATAGTAAATACGGTCGTACTTTTTTACGGGCCGTTGACTCATTGTCGAGCTGTGATGAATGGGTATATTCTTCAGGTGGAAAGTGGGCCAAGCCGACCACGTCTTGTCTATTAGTTTAGCCGAGCTGAATTGGGACCGCTAGCTGAGCCGAGCTGAACAGGTCTGGCTGTGAGCTGAGCCGAGCCGAGCCGAGCAGAGCTGTTCGCGAGATCCGAACATTCTTCAAGTGAGAATCTGTTTTCGATTTATGGGCCAACTGACTTGCTTCTTATTGGGCCGATCATAATACAAAAGTAGGTAAATAGATGGGAGCTAAACCCATATATAACAAATTTTACCAAAAAAAAACAATAATAATACAATATTAAAAATAATAGGCTAGATATATTTTTGTCAAATATTAGCTTGAAATGAGAAAATAACCTTATACTTTATCTAGAGTTGGTGATGGGTAGGTTAGTCAATGTTTACCGGTATCCTATTTGCACTATTTTTTTTTTGACGGCAACACTTATATTGATAGGCTCAATGGGCAAATACGTGGTACAATGAGTGAAGTGTAAAATTGAGTACAAAGCGGTTGGGACACAACCCGGCCCAAAAGGGCAGAAACCAACAAAACAATATTTATCAGATCAGGATGAGTAATCTCATAGTGGGACCCAAATTGTCACGCGTCTGTTCGTCAAGACCTCCGTCATGCATGTCGCGGGCAAGGAATCCCGATCTCTGCCGCTGCACTTTTGTCGCTCCGTCGCCATCTCCATGCCGATCCAAATCCATCCAAAGTGGAGCAAGAACCTTGCATCCTGAGTAAAATGATTCAGTCGACACAACTATCACCCGTATCGTATACTTGATGGCTCCTAAATCTGAAATCAGGTTCATTACGCAGAAACTAGAAGAGACCGCCGGACCCGTTCAACTCTATCCGGTAGAGAACCAACCAGCCGAAGCATGAGGCGATCGAGTTCTTGGCAGAGGTAGGCACCATGTATTTTGATCGAAACGATTCCGACAAGGAATCGGAAGATCCAAAATATAACCGCCTAAAAAGATAAATATACTACAAAAGCGATTATTATTGTGGATCAAATCCGGAAGCAAAAGTCATATATGAATCAGAAGATCGAATCCGGCAACCACCAGAAGTTTATTGGCAGCCAAAGCGGCAGCAAAACCACCTAAACTAGAACAAAAGTAATTCATCCACAGGCAGATCCGAAGCCCACACCGGTGGCAGAAAACGATGATCGACGCTGAAAAACGAAAGGGTAGAGAGATGGGGAGAGAAAAAGATATGCGCTATTTAAAAACTCTTTTTGTCATAGTTGACCAAAAAGTTATTTAATTACTGCCTTGCTACGCCAAATTAGAGTTGTTGTAGATGATTCACGTGCTCATGACTCAAGTCCAATCCGGTTAACTTTTTTTGTTTTCTTAAACTTTAAAAAAAACGTTTGTATTTTTTTTTTGCAAAATGTAAATTTTCATTAAGGAATGAGGTTGAGGTAAAAATTACCTAATACATAAGAAGCCTTGGCAAAAAAAAAGAAGTGTAAAAAACAAGGATTCAAAACATAGGGAAGTAAGCCTTCAATTAGTCAATCCAAAAACCCATGAGATTTCTGAACTTTCGTCTCACTTTACGAGCCAGAATTGTGTTCCGCACCAGCCTATCGATCTGCTTGAAAGCCGTGTGCCAAGGGATAACCGTAGAATTATGAACCATATTGTTTCTCTGCTTCCATATTGAGTACACTGCTGCTTGCACGACAACTCTCCCGAGAGTCCGAGGCGAGTCTTGAGCCCCATTTTTTGACCAGGTCATGAGAGACTCCCAATCAGCGAAGCCCGAGTTACCCTGCTGCAGTCTCTCCTTGGCCTCTCTCCATATCCTGTCAGCATAGGGACAATTAAGGTGGATATGATCTCTGGTTTCCGGCGCCAGCAAACAGAGAGGGCAGTCCGCACTGATGCTCATCCCCAAACTTGCCAGCCGCGATCTTGTTGGCAACCTGTCTAGCTGCGCAATCCACATGAGAAACGAGTGCTTAGGGGTAGAACCCTTGAACCAAATCGTTCTAGCCCAGTCTTTCTCTCCTTCTTTATGTCTAAGAGCGTTCTAAGTCTTTGTAGATGAAAATCGATCCTGCATAGAGTCATCCACAAACCAAATAAATACATCGTCCTCAAGGTTATTGCTAGGAGCACTTACAGTGGTGAGATAAGCAAGGAGTTCGAGAGCTCTGTCTGATCTTGGCTGCGGAAGAGCCCAGCAGTTACGGTTAAAAGCAGAGCAAACCGGAGTAGAGATATCAATACGGAGCATGGAGGGACCAGCTTCACCAATGAAATTGATCAAGGGACCAAAGGGAGTCCATGGGTCGTGCCAGAAGAGAAGCATTTTCCCGTTACCAAGGACTCCTTTTATGAAGTTCGAAGCGAGTGGTCTCAGCCTTAAAAGCGTTTTCCAACCCCAAGGGTCTCCTTGCCTCGGTTGAATTTCCCAGAAACTTCTCTCCTTCATATAATGGTGCCTATTCCAAGCGACCCACAAGGAGCCGCTGTTATCGAAGAGCAGCCACACCAGCCTCAAACAAAGAACCGTGTTCCATGTCCCAAAACGTCTCAGCCCAAGGCCTCCCTCCAATTTTGGAAGACACACCTTGATCCAAGCAACCTTTCCATCTTTAGGTTTGTCTACATCTCCCGACCACAGGAATCGCGAACAGAGCGATTCAATTTTCCTCAAGCAGGCCTTCAGAATTAAAAAACTGGAGATCCAAAAAATTACGTTGCCAGCAATTACAGACTTGATAAGCTAAGCGCGACCTGCATAAGAAAGAGCTTTTGCTGACCAGGAGCGAAAGGTGAGGGTGTGCTTAGTCAACAGAGGCGCATACTCACTAATCTTGAGCTTCCGGTGCATTAAAGGGAGGCCGAGGTTTCTGATCGGAAGTGATCCTAAACTGAAGCCAAAATGCGCTATAGAAGAAGCTTCAATTTGGCTCAATCCGCATGAAAGATCTCGGTTTTGCTTGGGTTCATGTTCAGCCCGGACCAGGAGGCAAAGTCCTCTAAAGTTTCCACAATTCCGTGCAAGGAGTTGGAATGGCCATCAAAGAAGATCATGACATCGTCGGCGAACATATGGTGCGATATTTCAAGAGCCTCTGTTCTCGGATGGTAATTAATCAGCCCAGATTGGTAGCGGCTTTGCATCAACTTAGAGAAGGCTTCCATGGCTAGCAGGAAGAGGTATGGCGAGAGAGGATCTCCTTGCCTAAGCCCCTTTGTACTCTTGAAAAATCCCGAGTTCGTACCATTAATACAGACCGAGAAGGTGGCTGTAGTGAGGCACTTCTCGATCCATCTGATGAAGGTAGTCGGAATCCCTACCGCCTTGAGAATCGCCAGCACAAAATCCCAGCGAACAGAGTCAAACGCTTTCCTCAAGTCAACTTTCAACATGGCTCTTGGCGAAATGTTTTTACTGTTGTATCCTTGGACAATCTCAGTGGCTAAGAGGACATTCTCCGCGAGAAGACGTCCCGGCATAAAGGCTGATAGAGTGTGCGAAATAACTGACTTGAGGATGTCTTTCAATCTGTTGGCCAGCAGCTTGGAAATCACCTTGTATATGGTGTTGAGACAGGATATTGGACGGAACTCACTAGGCGAGGCAGCGTTAGTCTTCTTAGGAATAAGGACTAAAGTGGTGGCATTTAACTGCTTAAGAAGCTGCTTAGAATCAAAGAATTCCAAAACCGCTGCCGTAACCTCCGGGCCAACTATAGTCCAACATCCTATGTAAATTTCGGCCGTATAACCGTCAGGACCGCTACACTTGTTCCGCGGCAAGTCGGCCGAGATAAGTTTGATGCCTGCTCCTCCGAGCACCTAAAATTCATGAGCATGTCAATGTCATCCTGACAGAATTGAGGCGAATCCACTGGGCTGCTCATAAGATTTTCAAAAAAACCAACACAATAAGCAGCAATGTCATTCTGTTCATCAACACGATTACCCGTCGTGTCAACCAAGAAGTGTATATGATTAGCAGCTCTTCTAGTTGCCACAATTTTGTGAAAATAGGCCGAACCAACATCACCATCCTTTAACCAGGCTATAGAGGATCTATGGTATAGAAAATATTCTTCGGCAGCCAAGAGGTTTGCCACTTGCATCTGGCCTCTATCTCAGTCGCTGCAGTCTGATGGCAAGGTCTGCGAAAGACCTGATTCTGAGCATCCAAAAGGGTCTTATGCGCCTCCTCCACACGAAGCTCCAAGTTTGAGTAGTTGGTCTTAGGAAAATCTTTGATGCACTGCTTCAGAATCTTCAACTTCTTGATAACCCTGAACATATACGAACCATTTAAAGTAACAGAGAACCAAGATTCGGCGACAACTGGCAGGAAAGCTCGTTCTGCAGGAGGTAGTTGGTGAACCTAAAACAACCTTTCTTGGAGATTTGGTCACTGTTTAAAATCAGACGGCAGCAGCTGTGGTCTAGGAAGATGGAAAAGCAGAGGACCAGAGATCGTTAGTGAAACACCTATCGAGCTTTTTGGCCACAGGAGCGCTACGTCTGTTATTCCACCAAGTAAAACTACAGCCTCGGAAAGTAAGGTCTGCCAAACCCGAGCTCAAAAGACAGTCGTTGAAAAGCCTCATTTGACAGTCCATGTTCAGCGACGAAGGGGATGAGTGCTCATCCGGGGAGAGGGTCTGATTGAAATCACCCAACACCGTCCATAGCTTACCCTTAATTCTCGGGCCAAAGAGATACTGACTAATTCTTCCCATAATAACTTCCTTGTTTCTTCCAAATTTGCAGCATAAATGATAGAGACAACAAAAGAGGAATTCTGTCCAGGCAACTTGACATCACATGTAATCATCTGCAAAGATTTTGATATGATGGTGACGACGACACTCGGATGCCAGACGACCCAAATCTTGCCTAAGTCAGAATCCTCATAGTTGCTTTCAAAAAACAGGCGGGGAGCGTGCTGTTAAGCAGTTTCTGCTGCTTATGCCGTTTCACATGCGTCTCAATGAGACCTCCAAAAATAGGCTTAGTAGCCTTATACCATTTTTAAAACCGCGCCGATGGCTTGCTATATTAAAACCTCTCTCATTCCAGCAAAAAAAATCCGTATACATAAAAAAACTTAGAGGGGAGTGGAGCTCTTGCTCCGAGCATTTCTGTTCCATTTAGCCAAAACCTTTTTGAACCTCACATCTTCGCTAGTGTCAATGATTTCATCCACAGAGTCATCTGATGAAACATCTGAAGAGTCAGGCTCAATTAATGAGATGTCATGATCAGATTGAGCCTTACCCTTTCCCTTTTGATCAGCCGTGAGTTTAACAACATTCCCGAGACTAATGCGAGAGCTGGAAGCTACCACAGCCAGGGCTGGAGGCGTTTGGGGCAGGGTGTGTGGGGTTTTGGTTTTCTGAGAAGCGTGCGATACCACAGTCTCCTTAGGAGGATCCTGAGGTGCTAGGGTCTCCGCTTTCTTTTTTAATCGCTTGGCTTTTTTCTTGGCATTTTTGATAGCCGTTGATGACTGCATCCGTGGGCATTGCTCCGTCAAGTGTGACGTCGCATTACAAGATGAGCACAAAACAGGAGCAGTTTTACATCTACGCAAGCTATGGCCGATCTCTTTACAATGGGTGTAAATCGGAGGCATCCAAGGACTAGAGACGGCAATTCTCTGGATATCCCCTGACTCAAACTTGACGTTTACCGCTTTAGGGAGTAGCTTTCTGGGATCGATTTTGGTGAAAACCTTGGCACCTCCAGGTTTGTTTTGATGGCTATAGTGGTGTGCAGGAATCTTGGCTCGACCACTAGGCTCGCGATACGCTCAAGACCTTCTTCATGGAAGAACTGCAGTGGGACATGTCTGAGCTCAAGCCAGATTGGAGCGGAAGTTAGCTCCGGTTTTGTCGGCGTAACTCCGGGCTCCCAGTCCGCAACACACATGGTCTGTCCTTCGATTTGCCATAGGACCTGGTCAAGCACTCGTTTCCTGTCGTACATGTTCGTGATGCGGAAGAGAAAGGCATTTCCTTCCATTTTCGAGATTGTTATGTCTCTATGTCGCGTCCAGATGCCATTAACAATGTTGTGAATTGTTCCTTGAACCGGAGAATCCGCATAAAACGTTTGTATTTGATTTTGATCACTATTTCATACATGATTTTTCTTATTCAAGGTTACCATTTTTGAGTTTTATAATTTATTATTTTTCTTATTATCTTCTATAATAAAGTAAGATTTTCTACAAACACAAGTTTTGAGAATTTGCTTTATATTATTTTAATTTTACATTTTAATTTTATATTTTTATTTTATTGTTTATTATTTATTTTCTCTCTCAATTATTATTTACAATTTATTATTTGTATTTTATATTTTTCTAATTGGTTTTATTCTTGTAAAAAAAATTCCTAATAATAAGTTTTAAGAGGCCATCATGTTATACAGATTCAAGATCGTTTCTTCATCGAAAATGTGTTACACGATTCAAGCATTAGTGTGGTGAATATCATTCCTTCACACAAAAAATGTATTAACGCCTCAAACACTGGATGTTATAATCTATAAATAATAAACAACAAAATTTCAGTATATAACACTTAAAAACGTTTGAATTCTCTTTTAAATTCACTGTCAAATAACAATAAAAGAAAACTAGACTTTAGAGGGAAAGGAATGGAAGGCGTCGTCATCTGAAACCTTCAGACAGTCAAGTATACTTGATCGATCAATTCATAACAAAATCCACCATCGTCTGCTCTCTCTAAATCTTCAGCCAAAGACCTTGTTGTGAGATTGCTAGACGAGTCAAACCTCACAACCTAGAGAGAGTACATACAGAGTACATATAGGAAGGGTTTTCTTTTAATGAAATATGAGTGTTACACATAATATAATATATATACAACAGAAACTTGGTAAGTAAGTAAAAGAGAACATTCACAGAAGATATGATAAGATATGGCAATATCCAAAAAAACCACTTCAAGATGGACGACTTTTGAGTTCAATATTGGATACGAGTCGCATGAAGCTTGCTCAAGATAGTGGTTTTGTTAAACCATCTGCGGGTTGGTCCATAGAATTGACATGTGAAACCCGTAGTAGCCCCGTTTGTACCAATGACCGTATGAAATGATAATCAAGTGCGACATGTTTCATATGTGAGTGGAAGACTGGATTTTCTGATAGATAGCTTGGTCCAACATTGTTGCAGTAAATTACCGGTATGTCGGGAAGTGTCACGCCAAGTTCGCCAAGTAAGGAGCGAGTCCATTGAACATCTGACGTTGTGTTTGCGATTAACTTGTCCTCCGCCTCAGTGGATGATAGTACGATCATCTGTTGTTTCTTGGAAGTCCATGATATAAGGTGGTTGCCTAGGTAAACGAGAAAAATCCCCGTAGAAGAGTAATCATCTTTTGTCCCCAGTCCAATATGCATCAGAAAAAGCATGAAGACGCATAGAGTTGTTTCAAGAGAAGTATATACCGCGAGTTCATGAGCTTGCAAGATAACGCATACACTACAAGAAAACAACGTTTTTACGACTGGATCTTGCGACTATACTTGTAATCGTAACATTTGGCTACTATTAGGGGAAAATATAGCTACTATTTTGCGACAACGGATATATGGACGTGAGTTAGTCGCTTATATACGACCAACAATGATTGTCGCCAATTTAGTCGTCGATTTACGACTAATAAACGACCATTGTCGAGACCGGAATCAATAGTCGCAGGCTAGTCGGTGATATGGCGACTATTTTTGCGTATGATGTGTAAAGTCGTAGAACAATCGCGAATTTGTCAGTACATGGGCAACTAATTCGCTACTTCGGTTATAGTAGTAACCAAGTCGTTTATTTGTCGCTATTGATACGACTAATATTCAACTCATTATTCGTGTCGCAAAGTAGTCGTGTATGGATCGTATCATATAGTATTTTTGGATTTAGTAATAATAATATGAGATAGTTTCTTTATATGTGCTAATAGTCTTAACTAATTATCAAAGTATATATATATATATAATATATATATATATATTGTAATCATTATTAAATGAGAATGGCCCATATATGCTTTTCTTTCGTAATCTATAATTGTTATGCGTTAAATTTACCATAAGAAACTGATTGTTCATAATCCTCCCTCAAATACATTGATTTGTTCTTCAGAAGGAAACATGTTCTGATGAGAACAGAAAAAAACATAAGATAAACGCGTAGAGGCATGTTCTTCTAACTTCTAAGCATGAAGAACACAAATATATGTACTTCAGTAGTACTTCCTGCCTACAATCACTTGTGTCTGGTCATCTGAATACGCATCACAGAAGATCGAAAACAACATCGAACTAAAAGGAAAAATATAATTGAATTCATTATTGCAGATTCATTTCTCACCTTTGAGATGGGTCGCGTAGTTTGCACGGCTATCAGCTTCAGAGTTGTATTCCTGCAATTGGAAATTAGACAAACTCAGAAAATCTTAAGCATCTACAAATCGAATGTTAAAAACACAAAAAGGATATGTGCAATACCCTGGGAATATGCTCGATATTGAATGACTTTAATTGGCTGGTAAACTCTCTTTTTCCTGATAATACAACTCAGCCATTTTCAGGCTTGTGAGTTGCCATTCACCCCGCATCTTTTTAATGATAGTTATCAGAAAGTCTAAGGATAAAGATTCAAGAGAGAAAACAGGTATTAGCTGTAAAGCAACTGACCTGTTTAACAACAAGTTGAGAGTCTCCATAGGCCCTCACGTGTGTGTAACTTTTTTCTAACGCAGACTCCAAACCACGAATCAAACCTCTATATTCGGAAAGAGTTTGTTTGTTGTATTGCCTAATCCTTCATGGTAGGAGGAGATGACAGTTCCATCTGTATCACGCAGTACAGCTCCTGAATCAGCTCTTCCAGGGTTTCCTTTTGAAGCTCCATCAAACTCAACGGTACAATATTTAGATAACATACATATTGTAATTTAAATAAGATGTAAACATCAATATTGAAGTTTGAACCTTGAGTACCTCATGCTTCATAATCGATGGCACGAACAGATCAACGAAAAAAAATCATTCAATAGAAAAGAGAAGAATCAAAATCAGAAACAATGAAGGGAGCAAAGGGGTTCTTTCCTTTCCCTTATCCATTTCTCTTGTCGTCTTTATGTTTTCTCTGCAATAGGAGATCAAAAATTCCAAGGTTATGATGGTTAGAGTATTCAACGGCGGAAAGGGAGAGACTGTCTGAATTTTAGAGAGGCTATGATGGTTAGGGCATTTCGACTGGTTATAATTTACCGTGACATTTGGTTTAGGTACCGCGCCGATGCGCGGAATTTCCAAAATATAAAAAAATTATAATTTGGCAGGCATACTCTTTTCATGCTTAATATAATATTTTTGGATTTATTAATAATAATATGAGAGTTGGAGTGGCCAATTATGTCTACATAGTCGAAGTTCAGCCCTTTCTCCTTTTCATTTGTAGAAACACAAAAAATTTGGAAACCTAGTTACACGGCGGGAGGTTGCAATAATTATAGCAACCATCGAGAGTGGATGTATAATAGGTTTGATGAAGCCACATACAATATCTCAACAGCCTTCATAACGGGGGTGGCACAATTTATGGAACTTTCCAAAAACCATCCTTTAGCTCTGAGTAATGGCGGTAAGTTTCTTTACCCTTGTCGTTTCAGCAAGAACAAAAAACCGGAAACCACGGAACCAGGAGTTTGGAGTCATCTGTTTAGCTACAGATATGCATGATTATTGCGTATAAGCATGGAGAAGAAATCGTTTTGGATATAGGAACGAGTTATATTGATCCGAATGGTCATAATAATGTAGAAGATAGGTATGTGGATATGGTAAATGATGCATTTCGTGGTTATGCGAGTAATAGAGAGGTATATATATATATATATTTCCATGTCTTATCTTTCGGTTAAATATATTCAACTATACTATGGTTTCTCATATAAGTTTTAGTTCAAATTAAAGTATGTTCGTAGATTATATGTCCGTAAAATATCCAGAACTCTCCGAAGAAGATCTCGCCGCAAAAAGACCCGAACAATATCGAAGCTGGGTGGAAACTTATGTATGTGTAAAATTCTTTCTTACCTATATATTTATTTGAATTTATCTTCGTCAAATTCTATATTTGACATTTTCTTTCTATGTACTGTAGGTTACTTATTGGAAAAACACACATAAATTTCTTGATTGGGTTGCTAGATATAGTGCATGGACCCGTGCAAAAGGCTAAAACCTGGCCCATCTATTTTGTAAGAGGATATTTGTTTCATACAGAGAATCACGGCGTGGGACGGAAGACATGTAACTATGGTGTACGTGTTAAAGGACAGAATTATGTTGATGCATCTGATGAGGCTGATTTCCACAGGATTTTAACTGATATCATACAACTCGAGTATGAGGGAATTGTGAAATTGAGAATCACACTATTTAGGTGTAACTTAATGCCTTTAACTAAATGTACGTATATAATTTTATTCAGTACATACAAATTGCACAGCCTCACAAGCAGATCAAGTTTGTTATATCTCGTATCCATACACGAAGAAACCAAAGAGGGAGTGGGTAAGTGTTGTACAAGTCAACCCGAGGGGAAATATTTCAAGAGATTATGGTGACATGGAACCGGCTCTTTTGCAACAAGAAAATGATGATCCTGTGACGATGACTAGAATCAAAGATCTCATTACTGAGAACTTAGAAAAAGGAGGAAGCACAATAGATTTTGATTACGAGGTCGGGGATGCGGAACCAGAAGATGAATTCCGTTGTAATTTATCATCTTCTGATGATGAGGATGAAGATGACTATGAAGAGCCCTTGTAATATGCATGTTTAGATAAATAACTTGGTTTAGGCGCGATAATGTATCTTGTTTTGGCGGGTCTTATTAGATTAACTTTTTTTTTACTAGAGAGGTTATTAGATTAATATTACTCTCAATTTGTCGTTCCCACAAGTTTCCACTATAAATTACAAAAATGAAAGACAATGAGTCTATCAAACAGAATGATAAAATAGGAATTGAGTGGAATACCTCAAATACTGATATTACAAGTCGAACTAAGAAAAATAATTAGAGCTAAACTAATTTCCGAAAAGACAAGTTCTTGCAAAGCCGAAGCTTGAGTTGTGATATCAGTTTCTTTGCGCCAGAAACCGAACCGCTATCTCGATTGGCGATTGAGTTGTCTTCTCCCAGCAAGGCCATCGATGAGATAGGAACTATTATGAAATCAACACCTGAACTAATATTCTTCTCAAAATTAAGTAACCCAAATGAATCGATCTCAAACAATCATCTCGCCGCGGAGTGTTTGATTGCAAAAGACCATTTGGTCGTTTGACCTTGCAAGACTTGTAGGTGACTTTATTTTGAGGAGAATACTAGTTCCGGTGTTGTTCATGCATGACTCATGAGGTCGACACAGAACCGAACAAAAGGAAAACCGAAGAACATGTCAGCATATTTAAGGAAAAACTTAAGATAAAAGATAGAATATGAAGGCTCTGTTAGAACTTAGAAACGAAGGAGAGGAAAGAAGTGAGGATGGGGAAGAATAATGAAAAGAGGGGCTATATATTTACTCAGGGGAAGAAAGAATGGTTATCGAACCAATCCTGATTTAAAGCGACATGAACTTCCAATCACGCATTCATTGGTGGAAGAAGAGGCATCTTAAATGTCACCGAAAAATCTTGATATACAAATATGAAGACCAAAAATTAGTCCAAAAATGTTACTCTTGTTTATCTACGGCTGTTAATTTTTCCCTTTTCAAAAATACAATAATTATTGTTCATATATGTATTTAATTACGACCTCAGTCTAATATTAATCATTTTTATAAATCAAAATTTTAATTTTCTATTGTATTAGTATTCATTCTCATTTATTAACATTACAAATAGTAGTTGATTTCTTAATCTTAGTCAAAGAAAGTTATTGACTTGGAGAGGCATCTTAAAAGTCACTGAAAAATTCTTACTATATATTAATAAATTCTTACTAAAATATGGCTATCAATTACCGTTATTAAATTTAAATATTAAACATGAAAGCATAATTAATACGGTTCGATAAGCATACTAAAACCGAAAGCATAATAAAACGTTAAGGTTTTCAAGTAACAGACACTAAATTATGAATGAGATTTAGATAGGGACAACAACACTGCTTCCGGCAGCATCGGTGTTAGCGACCTCTAGATGAAACCTGAGATCTTGAACCTCCTGAATTCGTGGATTAAACATGTAGTCCGATAAGCCTTCCACGGTCTCAACCCATGTCTCATCAGGGTCACCTATATAAAACAAGAACTTTAGCGAATTATCCTAAATTATTATATATAAACAAATGAAAATATTAAAACAGTTACTTCCAATCCGAACACTCCTCCACATCTTGAGCACCACGATCTTTTCCGGACCCTTAGTCTTCAAGTATTCAGGACAGAAGTCAACCGTGTATTTTCCATAAGCCACACACTTTAACTTATTCATCCTATTACTAATAAGAGAAGCAAATCAGAACTATCATGATCAATTGTTCTTATTATCAAAAAGTTTACACTTTTATCAATTGTTTTGGTCATTGTGTTTACTGCTACACAACCAAAAACATGCACTTACTGGGCGTCTCTGAGGTGGAACACTTTCGTTTTACCTGCATGGTTATCGGGATCGACTTCAAGGGGGCAAATGATCGAGACAATGCCCATGGTGTCTAGTCAAGATATTTGTTGTTATTTAGAGATTCAAGATTAGAGTCTCAAAAAAATTGAAAAGAAGGAAACTTTCGATAGTTTTTACCTATAGGATCGTCTCTGTCTATTTTTATGTCACGGATATGGAGGAAACTAACAAATTCCATGTAGTGCTTGCTGTCCAAAGGGTCCATAAGTTCAATCTCGGTGTCTTCTGTGACTTCAAGTCGTTGGCGAGACTTTGTTGGAGAGAAACCTAGATCCGCTCACACTACCCTAACTCCAGATATCTGTGTCCACTTGCCTTCGTTTTTCTCAAGTCCAGAGAAGTTATTTACTTCGCCTGGATAAATGACCATTTCGATCTTGGCTCCCTGCACATGAGTGAATGCATAAAGATCAAAGAGTCAGAAACAGTGTAGTCTTGCATGCCGGAAAATCAGTCAAATGATTTTCACTTACTCTCTGGCCGGCCAAGATAAAACTCCATTGTGGTCCATCTTCAAACACATGCTATGGGTAGACGCGTAAAATCTTAACTATGAAGCGCCAACCCGTTTCGGCTCTGTTAGGTTGTGTTTCTACTATGTAGTTGTAATGGACCATTGTGATTTGGTTTTGTTTCAGAGACTGATAGTGGGAGAAAGGTTAATAAGGAAGATTATTATTACGACAAAATAACTTCGCCTCACCAAACGAAGGACTTGAATTAAAGAAGGTTACAACAAATGAGGGTTTTAATAATGTGCCTCGAGTGCCGCTTCAAAATAGAGAGAGAGAGAGAGAGAGAGAGAGACGTTCGGTTACGTGGAGTGTGTATCTTCGCGACCCCAATCAAATCAATTAATCATGGTTAAATATCCTAGTTAGATATGCCTGGTTATATCATGTTTAAAAGTTATACAAACCGTACACTGGTTTTGTCTTTTGTACTGGTGTAGCCCCTGAGCCCTTGAACCGTATATTGGTTTTGTCGTTTGTTTTGGTGTAGCCTCAGAGACATAGAACCGTGCACTGGTTTTTGTCTTTTGTTCTCTTGCAGGCTTTTGCAGAGTTCCTCTGTCTCGGCGTGACGTTTATGCTGTAGCCACCCTCCAATCTTGTTTTGAACGTTTCATTTGGTAGGGTTGTGCTTATTGCTTACACATTAAATGAGAGACAAGAAGAAAATTCAATGTTCCTCTCAACCAATATTATTAAATTTCCTTAACATGATAAGTTCATATATACTAAAAACAAAATCACATATATCTAGAAAGATTCACAAAATCCTAATCTAGTCTCTCTAATTAAATATTTCATTAGTTTTGACCATTAAACAATTTTTAAATTAGATACTATATATATATTTAGTAATGTTAAGATAAAAAAATAAAGATGCACATTTCTAAGTTCGAAATGCATTGATTGATCATATTTGGGAGTATCACGAAAATAATTTTGTTGAATAATGTTAGTTGTAAAATTAAGTGTAATTTGTTTGTTTTCCAAACTTCAAATTTGAGGTTTCAGTATTCAAAACCTAAAAATTTGAGGTTTTACGGGTGGGTTGGAGATGCCCTACAATGAAACCGCATAATGAGGCTTTACGGTTCTTTTTTAGGGTATAGGGTTTTGTTCACTCCAAAAGAAACCCTTAACACTTAAAATATAAAGGTTCATATGTGCTTTAACATTTTAGTCCGAAAACTATTTCTTAAATCTTGTTGTGTACTATTTTTAATTTGTGTGTTACCAAAATTGCAAAACTATTTCAAAGAATTTAAAACACAAATTTGCTTTCATAAAACCTGTCTTCAAACGTTCTTTATACTGTGAGCAAACTTGTTCTGATTTTAATAAAGTAAAATAGATTAGTTAAAAATTTAAAACATAGTAAATAAAAAAGGATTATATATGGCCACATTACGCCTACAAGTGGGCAAAAATTCAAAATATTTTCCAAATAAATCCGGGAAACCTAAACCCAAAACATTTCAATTACCTGCCTATACCCAAGAATTTTCAACAGAGTGCCGAAAAATCATCAAATACGTCAAACCTTGATTTTCTTTTGTTCTTACCCTTTTCAGATATCTCCTTCGAATCATCTCTCTAATCTCTCCACGAATCCTCTTCTACGCCCACCCTTCTCAAACTGATATCTCTTCTTCCAATCTCTTATTCGAAGCTTTCCATTTTGGCCGAAACCCTATCGACTCTCTCAAATTCTTCCTTGAATATCTCAATCACGAAACCCTCCGTGAATCGATGCCTACGGGTACAGGAAGCTATATCGTTAGTTTGCTTCTGCTTTGCTTTGCTTTGCTTTTGAAATGGGACAGGCTCTGAATCTGATTATTTGTTTACAATGAATTTTGGTTCTACAGGTTGTAAACGACTCATATATTCCACAGTCTGGGTAAGTTGGTTGTTTTTTAATGAGTGTTTGAGGAGTTAGAGTCTGATAGTTCGGATGTTAATCTTATAGTTAGCACGCAATTGAAGACACCGATTTCTGCTTAACTCATTAATGTGTTCTGCTAAGTTCGAGTGTCTGAGCGCTTACAAGATAGTTTTTCTATCATTTTAGGCGTTCCCAAACCTCAATAACTTTCTTCTAAAAAGTTTTTTGAGGAGATCTATCAACGACGTATGAAAGACATGGTTAGCATCACAAAGGACTGCAGAAGCACTGCAAAGAACTGCGACCTCGTGAGATATCAACAGTTGAATATAACCACATCTTTCCTCAGGTAAAGTAAAATTTGTCACAATCCATGTTTATAAAGTCATCTCACGATCTTTAAAGATGGTGTTTTTCTCTTACTTTCTTTAATTGTCACAGGCCAGTGAGAAGGATGGACGAGTAAATCCTCATGGAGTCGAAGCCTGACAGCTAATCTTTTAATGCGCAAGCACAAGCAGCCTAGACACTTTTCAGCATTGTCGCCCACCAAGAGCAACTGAAGGAAGTCCAAAGTAAGACAACAATACCATCAGATTCATAGGTTACTTTATCACTGTCTGTTGCACTTGTTAATTTATTGGTATATGATTTGGCAACTCCTAAATGCTGGAGTTTGTGTATGTAAGTCGTCTGTGTCTACATGTTACCAATGTTGTTTTTGATGCAAGTGTTTGTTACATTTGTTTTACCATTCAAATTACGGTACCACCGATTACCAAATCGAAAATGAAATTAATCCAAAATCTTAATTTTACGAATAAAAGCCACTAAACAGTCGTCAATTATTCGCACTACACACACAAACTGGTCGCTAAATATTTACCATCAGCGAATCTAGATTTTTTGAATAGTCGCTTAATAATCGTTATTTAGTCATTATACCGTCGCCAAGCAGTCACCACTTCTTACGAGTATGTTGTGACTATATTAGACAGTCATATAGTAGTCGGCCAGACTGTACCATAATCTTATATGTATGTTTCGTTTAGACGATGCATAGTCTTTTAACAGTCGACAATTAATAGCAAGATGTTTACCATAATCATATTTGGATTCTCTATTTAGTTGTCTTATAATCGGTAAATTAGTCAATAAACAGTCGCCAAAACGTCACCATAGTCTACTACTAAGTCGTGACTATACTACTCAATCACATAACAGTCGCCACATAGTGGCGAGATCATTACCATAATCGTATATGGATGTTCAGATTAGTCGCGTGATAGTAGTTAAAGTGATCGTTGCCAAGTCATTACATAGTGGCTAATATTTACGACTACTTTCAGACAATACTATACAGTCACATGTTAATCGCCCATTCATCACTTAGTTAAGGACTATTTGATAACAACATTTTTCCGACGTCATCTGGACTCCCTCTATAGTCACACAAAAGTCGCCGTAGTAGTCGCATATTAGTCCTTATATCTACCGACAACGCTACCTCTATTTTACGATTACCTATGTTAGTCGTATAAGTAGTCGTAACTTGACGACTAATAATACGACTATACGATTTAGTGACTATGGATTGACGACTACCATTATTAGCCGTATGTTTGTCGTAAAACCCTGATTAATGACTATTCTGCGATTATAAGTGCAGTCGTAAAAACGATGTTTTCTTGTAGTGATAACGCGTTTTGCGGCTGCCCAATGATCTGTAGTTGGTGCATGCATATACTGAGACAGCTTATTAACCGAATAAGCAATGTCAGGAGTGGTGAAAGAAAGGTATTGGGTATTGTAGACAGCCGACAGTCATGCCAAACTTAGTTGGATCGGATAAAGCCGTGCCGGAGAACTTTGTCATTGTGGTTTCTCTGCAAGAGACGTAGCCACTGGTTTTCGTATGAAGCGTGTTGGTACATCGAGGTAAATCGTTAACATACTTGGTTTGAGTCAGAAGAAGAACAGAAGATGTACACAACACTTCAACACCAAGAAAGTAATTCAATGATCCCAAATCTTTCCAGGAGAGCTGTGAGCTAGGTAAGGCAATGAACTACTGAACATGTTTTTCTGGGTTTCCTGTAACGATGATGTCGTCAACATTTACCAGAAGGAATATGACATGATCATCGTGAAGAAGCACAAAAAGGGAGGTGTATGCAAGCGAGTTGACAAAACCGGTTTCAAGGAGAAAGCTTTTGAGAGCATTGTACCACGCACGTGGTGCTTGCTTTAACTCGTATATTGCTTTCTTGAGTTTGCAAACGTAGTCCGGGTTATTTTCATTAATAAATTTAGGAGGCTGTTCCATAAAGAAATCTTCGTCTAATTTTCCTTGTAGAAACGTATTATAGACATCAAGTTGACGAAGTGTCCAATTGCGAGAAGTGGAAAGACAAAGGACAAGGACAAGCTGAATAGAGGCTGGTTTCATTACTGGGCTGAAAGTCTCATAATATTCAGTACCTAGGTAGCATGGAATCGGAAGCAGGTACACGGAAGCGGAATCGTGTGGAAGCGTAGAAGCTACTAAAAAAAAAGGAAAACAGGTACCTGTTGGAATCGTATATACATATATATGTTTATATACATTTATATTAAAATTCAATATATTAATTTTAAAAAATAATAAGTTATATGATTCAAAATGAAAAACGATTTAATAATTATCTCTGTAACTCTAAAATGTTGATTAATGTTAGAATATAATTATGGATCGCGATCAAAATCATTGTACTAAGTCTTAATTAGTTATATCAAATAAATGACTTCAAAATATGTTGTGAAAATGACAAAAAACAAATATTTGTTTTCAAAGATAATATTATCCAACTAATCAAATTAATCACTTCCAATATCTCGTAAATGATTAATACAATTTATCTAAGCCAGATTCCTTATAAATAAAAGATAAAAAACTATTATGCACAAATATCTTATATATGATTTTATTCCATAACTTTTTTTATAAAATAAAAAACATGTAAAAACAATTTTACATTTCCTATTTAGTTAAGAAATCGAGATTTCAAACAAAAGCGAAAGCTTCCAAAACGGAAGCGAAAGCTCCAAAACGGAAGCGAAAGCTTCAAAACAGAATCACAAGCTTCCAACACATTTTTAAAGAATCTTTTTGAAGCGTTTTATAAGCTAGCTTGAAAGCTTCCACAAACTTATGATTCCAACTCTGATTCCAAAGCGAGAAGCGGTCATCCGACGAAGCATCCATGCTACATAGATTAATACATGGACGTTGATGAAATCCTTCAGCGGCGAGTCTGGCTTTGCATCACTCAAGCTTTCCTATAGGTAAGTGTTTGAGGCGGAAGACCCAACGACAGCTGACAATGTTTTGTTGTGAAGTTGGAGGAATCAAGTCCCACGTTTCATTTCGGAGTAGCGAATCAATTTCCTTTGCCATAGAAGCTCGCCAATATGAGTCTTTTAGAGCCTGACAATAGATGTTTAGTTCAATCTCAAAACTCGGTCGAGTTACAGAACTGAAAGTGAGTTTCTTGACTGGTTTTGAGATGTTTTTTTAACCTTATTTGCATAGAGTGCATGTTTTCCGGTGCTGCATGTATGGTATTAGCTGCACAACAACGATTTCAACATTTGAATCCGGAGGCGGTGAAGCTACTGGAGGTGACAATGTATCAGTAGCTGTTGTTGGTGAAGGTGCAGTGACAACTTTCTACGGTGATGGAGAAGTATCAGGGGCTTTTTCTGTAGCATGAGGCAATGGTGGCCGGGGAAGAGAGATCACTGTAGAAGGTAATGTGTTAGTATCTTCGATAGTTGGGGCTGGTGACGAAAGTGAAGTAGCTGAATGAGAAGGGAAGGTGTTTTCATGGAACTCAACATGACGAGAGACAAACAAACGAGGTTTTTGAAGATCAAGACAGAAATATCCACTTTGAGTTATTGAATATCCAAGGAAGAGACAAGGGGAAGAGCGATTTTTTTAGAAGAATATGATCGAAGCCATGGAAAGCAAAGACAACCGAAAACCCGTAGTTTGTAATAACGTTTCCCCCAATGAGTGTTTGAAATGGATTATTAAAACCAAGAGAGGATGATGGTAAGCAATTTATGATATAAACAGTTGTGGCAAAGGAAAACGACCAAAAATCAGTTGGTAACGATGCATGAGAGAGTAAGGAAAGTCCAGGTTCGACAATATGTTGATGTTTTCTGGGGTATGTGGGGGAGTATGTGAAGTGAGAGATTCCATTATAGGACAAAAATCAGCCATTGCAATGAACTCTCCACCATTGTGAAGGAATTTCTAGCAGTTCCTAATCAGATTAGCAACCCTAGGTATAAATTCCAAGCCTAGGATCTAGGGTTCAGGTATATTGAATCATTAGATCTTGAAATTACCTGGTGATTAGCAGCGGAAGATGAACAAATAATCGAGATCTTAAAGCGCCTCAAGTGCTGCGCCTCTACTGGTATCCACACACACACAAACTGGAACGGACGAGATGCTAGTGCCGTTTAGAGATCGGATCTCTCAGAGGGTTTCAGTTTCTTTCTCGTGGCTGTGAATTAGGTCTGGTCACTGTAAAAGTCGACCATATATCATATATATATTGACTTTTACCATGACCTGATTAACCAAGACTCAAACCGTGGTTAATTAAGTCATAAACCAAAATCGCTATTT
The DNA here is from genome assembly GCA_030180135.1 of Orychophragmus violaceus. NCBI lineage: Eukaryota > Viridiplantae > Streptophyta > Magnoliopsida > Brassicales > Brassicaceae > Orychophragmus > Orychophragmus violaceus. The sequence goes on from CM058236.1 coordinate 8,669,949, forward strand.
TGGTCCGCGATCTGTGTCGATCGATGCACATGTTGTATCGATCGACACTGCCTCAGAAACTTGTTATCGAATGCATATCATATATACATTCATCAGATCATTACACTAATGATCAACCGCATATTCTATATCCAGTTTGCTTAGGTGTGTGACCCTGTAGGATCATATAATACTAGCAATGAGTTCTAAATTCATTGATCATAAGTGGCTTCTAGCAAAGCATTATGATTGCCCAGTATTATATGAATGTCTAATCTCGACAACACAACTATCTCTAGAGTGATTACAAGTGTGATTTCAGGACATTCCCAACAATCTCCCACTTGTACTGGAATCATCTATTCCCATAATCCCTTCGTCTCTATATCTCGATCTGACATAAGGCAAGATCCGTGTCATCCTTATTAAGCCAAAATCATGTTCATCGAACTCCGATTTATACTGACAAGACAAACGACTGACAATCACCTCGTTTGAGTGCGGCCACACATTTCTCAGTATCAAATTTTCGATGGGCCCTGAAATATTTATCTCCTGTTATATAGGAGGAACAAATCCCATCTTGTTCCATCCATGTTCCTTCACACACTTCATGATACGCCCAATCAATGCCTTTATAGTCACCAGTTACGGCTGACGTTTGACAAGCTTAAAGCGGACCAATTCATATGTAAGAAATCATGATGAACTCAGGTCTAAGGACTATACTCTATAGTCGTAATGAAAACTCTTATGACACTTATATAACTATCCTGTGGAGTTTTCATTAGCGGGTCATGTCCGATCCTGTGTTCTCCAACACATATCTATGTGATTGACTTTAATACTCTTATTAATGACTCCATGAAACTTAGTCATCAGTCACCTCACATACTAGTCTCACGCGGTTGTTAACGTCCCACTTTAACAACCTTGACTAGGGACCAACATAATTTATGTCATTTATCATTTATAGGGTTTGATGATCAAGTCACGTACTTGATGACTGTTGGTACTGGATTTCCCTCTAGGAAATCCGGTCCATTAACAAATAAGACAAAGGCCCATATTCATGAGCCCGTTCCAGAATCAGAGACGAAGAGACGAGCCGATTCTTTTGCTGGGCCTGAATGAACGACGTCTTGAGAAGGCCCAAGCAATGCCGAAGTAAGAGGCGATCGAGCTCGAGCTCGGCAGGAGACGACGTGGAGATAGAGCGACTCGGTCTTTTCCAGTTCAACTGATCCGCGAGAATCACAGGGATTGTTACGAAGGAGAGGCCGAAATATCGGAACAGAGAGGTCAGAGTCGAGACTATTTGAAGAAGAAGTGGCGATCCATGAAAGACATTCCAACCCTCACTTAGAACACTTCGACTATATAGCTCGATCATCATACTTTGTACTCTCTCTTTTCGACTGTGTTTGTTCTATCTCGACGATCAATCTCAATAAAGTCTTTGATTCATAGGAAACTATACCATTTCTATATCCTAAAAGTCCAAATCCACGAATACAAATTCTTAGTGTGAATCCCGGATCTCACATTTGGCGCCGACTGTGGGGACTATCTATAGTTTTCCTGTCTTAAGAATCAGATCTTAGATCCGATAGATCGAGATGAATCCCGACCAATCTGGCTCTCCCAGCGCCACACCACCGGTTGACCATCCTCAAACGGTCGACAACGTTCCTCAGAACACCAACGAGGTAAAAATCATGGGTCAGACCGATGGCGTGTTGACGAGCTCTGCCTCAGTCTCCACGACCTCGGCACCGGCCAGCTCAGTCGCCCAAACAATCGCGACGAGCCAGACTCCGACAAACGTTTTGTCAGGAACTAACGACCCGAGCAGAAATTGGGTGTGGATGAGAAACGACTCAATTCCCACCCCTGGAGGCGGATCTGGAGCGACCAGACCCAATTCGCCATTGCCCTCTGCTCCACAGAGACAAGGGCCAAACGATCTTGCTGAAATCCGTTCGATGTTAAGCCTATTGGTAGATCGAACGAGAAATAACGAAGCAAGCGCAAGGACCCAAGAGATTGCAATCCGTTCTCTGGCCACGCAGCTCTATGAACAGGAAAGGCGCATTAACGCCCGTCTTGAAGAGCTCGCTAGCCAAAACCAAAGGGCAGATCAACGCATGATCCGCGAACCCCTATAAGTCCCCCACCGTGTACACGTTTGGACTTCTACCAGGTGGTAACTCCACCGGGAACGTCGGGGAATTTCGCCGGTACGTCGAATAGCGGCTTCCGCCATATAATGACGCCCATCGCGACTCCAACCCCATTCGGTTCAAATTCAATGATCACAGATCCAACCGGATCGGGAAATCGACCATTACCCGGGCCACCACCTTTCCCGAGTAGTTCGAATACCCGGCCGAGGCAACTAGGAGGCTCTGCTTTCGCCTCGAGCTCAGGACCCGTTAACGGGTTGAACACGGTCCAGTTCCGAACGCCGCAGGTCGATCAGACGGGATCGTTTCCAGCAATCGATCTTCTCGACCCAGCTTTCCCTGGATAAATGTCCAATCAAGCATAAGCCCAGTTCGCGCCTACGACAGGCGACGACCACGATATGCTTAGACAGTATATTGAACAAGCTAAGGCTCAGTTTGTTAGTCTGAGCTCCAAAGTTCACATGGCGACAAGCGCGGCGCCCGACATCGATCGAGTGATCGAAGAAACGCGACAAATGCCGTTCACAGACCGGATCGCCTTCGCAAGAATCCGGGAAATCAAGAAAACTAAATTTCCGGAATTCTCTGGGAAGTCGGACCCCAAAGCCCATATCAGGGCATTCCGACTAGCGATGGCAAGGGTATACCTCACCGACGAAGAGAGAGAGCCGGCTTTCTGCAGGCTCTTTGCCGAAAACCTATCGGGCTCCGCCCTAGAATGGTTTGCCGGACTGGAAGAAAGGTCGATCGACAACTTCACCCAGTTTATGACGGCTTTTCTCAAACAATACTCCGTCTTTATCGAGGAAAAGACTACCGAGGCAGCTCTATTTGGCGTCTCCCAAAAACCCGACGAATCACTTCGCTCGTACATCGACCGATTTAAAGAAATAAAATCCAAAATCGCAAACCCGCGAGACGAAGTAGCTATAAAAGCACTGCAACGTGGACTATGGTATTCGACCAGATTCCGCGAGGAAATAACAGTCCGCGAACCTCAAACACTCGATGACGCCCTTTATCGCGCATCGGCCTTCGCTCGCCTCGAGGACAAAACCACGACCCTCAGAGAAAAGCACCGAAAGGAAAAGAACCCTTCGGGCTCGCAGAACTCGAACTCGAAAAAGGATTCCCGTAAATCAGGGAACGTCAATGCGGTCGAGAGCCCGAAGAGCTCGAAGAAATTCGAGTTCGACAAGGAAAAATTCTGTGAATTTCACAACAAAAGGGGACACTCGACCGAAGATTGCTATAATCGAGCTAAAGCCGAGGCTCAGAAGCGAGAGTCCGAAAGCAAACAAGACTCCGAAGTCGAGGAAGAAACTCCATCCGACAAAAAGGAAAGTAAGCAGACCAAAGAGTCAAACACCAAGAGGCCTTCTCAAAACAAATGAGAATGGACAAAGGAGCCGGAATCTCCCGAAACACTTCCCCAGGGGTCGCGGAAGCGAGTCGAGTTTATTCTCGGTGAACTCCGCCTGAGCGGCACCCCGGAAGGTTCGGCGTTATCCCCACCTCCGGCTCCCGCTAAGATTTTACGCTCACGAATCAATATCCCTCGTCTCTGCGGGGGGGGGGGGGGGGGTGTACGGGCTATACCCCTAAACGAATCGACTTCATCTTCGGTGGCTCCAAGCTTTGCCGAGACTCGGTCAATTCAATCAAAGCTCTTCAAAGAAGAGCCGAGACCGACAAAGGGGGGAAAATCCCAATGTTAGGCCCAGACCACGAAATCACTTTCCACGAAAGCGAGACAAGTAATCTCGACAAACCACACGACGACGCTCTCCTCGTTTTTCTAGTAGTGGGAGATGTCGAACTCTCAAGGATAATGATTGACACAGGAAGTTCGGTAGACGTCCTCTTTTACGATGCATTCAAAAAGATGGACTTCAACGACTCCGAGATCGTGGAAGAAAAGACACCACTAGTAGGGTTCGCTGGCGAAACAACGTACTCGATGGGCTCTGTCTTCGCCCCGGTAATCGCTGGAGGAGTCCGAAGAATGACAGAGTTCGTCATAGTGGATCGGCCAGCTCCCTATAACGCTATTCTAGGCCGACCGTGGATATACGACATGAAAGCGGTACCATCGACCTACCATCAATGCGTAAAATTCCCAACTCCTAAAGGGGTAAAAACCGTGTACGGAAGTCAAAAGATTTCCCGCCACTGCTACATGAACGGATACAAGCAGATTGAGAAATCCCCTGCGTAGCAATTACAGAAAGGGGACGAGCTCGCCACCATGCAGACCAAAAGGTCAAACGACCCGAGTCAAATAGGACCTCCGAAGGACCTCATGGTCCAAGTTTGCATAGATGATGTTCATCCCGAAAGACTCGTTGGCATTGGAATCGACCTATCAGAGCCAGTCAAAAACGAACTGGTCTCTTTCCTTAAACAAAACGTCGACTCCTTTGCCTGATCTTCAGCAGACATGAAAGGGATCAACATCGACGTTACCAGCCACGAGCTGAATGTCGACCCAACCTACAAACCGGTAAGACAGAAACGTCGAAAACTAGGTCCGGAACGAGCTCAAGCCGTCAACGACGAGGTCGATCGATTATTAAAAATCGGATCGATCAGAGAGGTCAAATACCCCGACTGGCTTGCGAACCCTGTAGTGGTTAAGAAAAAGAACGGGAAGTGGAGAGTCTGTGTAGATTTCACGGATCTCAATAAAGCGTGTCCGAAGGACAGCTTTCCACTCCCACACATCGACCGACTGGTCGAAGCCACCGCCGGACACCAGCTACTATCCTTCATGGACGCTTTCTCGGGGTACAATCAAATATTAATGAACCTCGAGGACCAAGAAAAGACTTCGTTCATAACTGATCGAGGCACGTACTGCTACAAAGTCATGCCCTTCGGACTAAAAAACGCAGGAGCAACTTACCAACGCCTCGTCAACAAGATGTTTTCAGGACTCCTAGGCAAAACTATGGAAGTCTACATCGACGATATGCTGGTCAAATCTTCCAGGTATGAGGATCACATCCCACATCTAAAAGAATGTTTTATCATTCTCAATAAATACGGGATGAAACTCAACCCAGCAAAGTGTACCTTCGGGGTCCCCTCAGGAGAATTCCTAGGTTACCTAGTAACCGAAAGAGGGAACGAAGCGAACCCCAAACAGATCGCAACATTCATAGAGATGAAATCTCCCAAAACGACGCGAGAAGTCTAGCGCCTAACCGGCAAAATAGCTGCTGTGAACCGTTTCATCTCGAGGTCGACTGATAAATGTCTGCCCTTCTATCACTTACTCAAAGCGAACAAAAAGTTCCTCTGGGACAAAAAGTGCGAAGAAGCGTTCACTCAGCTCAAAGCTTACCTAAGCGAACCACCTATACTGGCGAAACCAGTAGAAGGGGAACCCCTCTACCTCTACCTAGCTGTTTCCACAGCAGCAGTAAGTGGAGTCCTGGTTCGCGAAGAACATAATGAACAACGGCCGGTGTATTACATCAGTAAAACCTTAATCGACGCTGAAACCAGATACCCCGCCATGGAAAAACTCGCCCTAGCGCTAGTGACATCAGCTCGAAAGCTCCGACCATACTTTCAATCGCACTCGATCATAGTGATGACCTCTCAGCCACTGAGAACCATCCTTCACAGTCCAAGCCAGTCAGGTCGATTGGTCAAATGGGCTATCGAACTTAGCGAGTACGACATAGAATACAAGGCTCGAACGTGCCTAAAAGCGCAAGTACTGGCAGATTTCATAATCGAGCTCCCTCCAACCATCGAACTTGACCCGACCTCGGCCCAAAGGTGGAAACTCTATGTCGATGGAGCTTCCTCGAGGCAAGGATCCCGAGTCGGAGTAAAACTGGTCTCCCCAACAGGCGAAGTACTAGAATAATCATTCAGACTGGGCTTCGCCGCTTCAAATAACGAAGCAGAATACGAAGCGTTAATAGCCGGGCTCAGACTAGCGATAACAATAGGAGCCCGAGAAGTTGACGCCTTCAGCGATTCCCAATTGGTCACGAGCCATTATCATGGCGACTACGAGGCCAAAGACGAACGGATGGAAGCATACCTACGGGTAGTCCACACGTTCGCCGAACAGATTGAATTCTTTGATCTAACGCGAATCCCACGCGGGGAAAACACCGCAGCCGATGCCCTAGCCGCATTAGCATCGACATCAGATCCTAACCTCAAAAGGATCATACCGGTCGAGGGGATCGAAAAACCAAGCATCGACATAGCCCTGAAAGCTCTGTCCTTGAAAGGGGACGGGCCCGCCATAAAGGACGATGTCGAGCACAAAGAATGTCCCGAGGACACCAGTCGCGACATCATCAAGAGTGATGATGACCTCGATCCAAGAAAAGCCGTGTACGTCGCGAACGTCCCCGACGGACCGATCCAAGCCGCATCCACTAGTCAAGGACCCGAGCCTAACAATGACGAAGATTGGAGAACTCCGATCATTCGATACATTACAAATGGCGAAATTCCGGACGACAAGTGGGAGGCACGGAAACTCAAAACACAAAGTGCAAGGTACTGCGTCACACAAGGAAAGCTCTTCAAAAGGAGTCTCTCCGGACCTTATTTTAAATGCCTTAACAAAAAGCAAGCCCTAGCCGTGATTACACAAGCACACGACGGATCCTGCGGAAGCCATTCCGGAGGACGAGCAGTGGCCGTGCGAATCAAAAGGCAAGGCTATTTTTGGCCGACAATGGCCACCGAATGCGAGTCCTTCTCCAACAAATGCGACAAGTGCCAAAAGCACGCCCCCATTATCCACCAAGCATCGGAGAAACTCTCCTCTATCTCATCGCCATACCCATTCATGCGATGGGGAATGGACATCGTGGGGCCCCTAGTCGCATCCGGCAAAAAGAAAGCCACACACTTATTGGTGATGACAGACTACTTCACCAAATGGATTGAAGCAGAGTCGTACCAAAAGGTCAAAGACGTTCACGTCAAGGAGTTCGTCTGGCGAAACATCGTTTGCCGGCACGGAATACCCCACGAGATCGTCACTGATAACGGTTCCCAGTTCATATCAAACGCCTTCAAGGAGTTCTGCAGAACGTGGAACATAAAGCTGACTTACTCAACGCCACGCTATCCGCAAGGGAATGGGCTGGCAGAAGCGGCCAACAAGGCAATCATGAATAGCCTCAAGAAAAGACTCAGTGAGTGTAAAACGAGCTGGAGCGACGAGCTCCCAGCCGTACTCTGGGCCTACCGGACTACCCCCCGCAAATCCACCGGCGAGACTCCCTTCTCGCTGGCTTACGGGATCGAGGCGGTAGTACCAGCCGAAATCCTCGTATCAAGCATCCGCAAAGAAGAATGCCCACGACAAGAGGAACTCAATAACAAGATGATAACTGACGAGCTCGACCTCGTCGACGAAAGGAAGAACCTCGCACTAGCTCGAATCCAGAACTACCAACAAGCCGCAGCTCGTTACTATGATTCCAAGATCAAAACTCGAAGGTTTCAAGTAGGAGAGCTCGTCTTACGGAAACTGTTCGACCATAAAAAGGAAGAACACGCTGGGAAGTTAGGAGCAAAGTGGGAAGGTCCTTACCAGGTCACCGACGTCGTGAAGGACGGGGTCTACAGACTCAAGTCGGTGGAAACCCAGAAACCTGAACTACGACCTTGGAACATCATCAACCTCAAGAAGTACTTCCACTAGGAGTACGACAACATAATCGAACTACGAAATGGCTTGATCCCCTTAAAAGGGTACGTAGGCAGCTCGACTTCGAGCGCAGCCACCCCCCAAACACAAAGCTCTTACCGAGCTCAGCAACTTCTGATGAAGTCATACTAGCTTATCTTTGTGAAATCAAAATAAGTCTCTCAATCCGATGTCTCTCTCTGTCGTAAAAGTTAGAGTCGTTGAGAAATACCTCACCATTACATCCTCAAAAAGTGATATGAAATTATCTCTTCAAAAGCTAAAGTGATATGAAATTATCTCTCCTAAAACAAGCGATATGAAATTATCCCTTCCGAGCGACCTGAAATGGCCTCTCCCAAAATAAAGCGATATGAAATTATCCCTTCCGAGCGACCTGAAATGGCCTCTCCCAAAGTCAAAGCGATATGAAATTATCCCTTCCAGAACAACCTCCCGCAAACCTAAAATTCTCCCGACCTTATACAGCTCGGGAGAACTAGAGGGCCACCCTCTCCTTTTAAGCGAAAATGTCAAAGTCAAGGCAACCGATCACACGGAAAGACCTCCGCGCACAACGAATCTTTGTAAGTCTACCCCGATTTATCATCCCCGTTAAACATCAAACTCGTACTGCACATTACGAAAGAACTCGGACTCGAGTACGAAACGACTTCGCGCTAAGGTGCTAAAACAGTAAAGTCTATGCTAAGGCATGAAAGACTCAAAAAGAGATTCATTGAAAGGAGGACACAATGTCCTCGAGTCCCAACACTAAAATAAAACAAAGCCCCCTCGGGCAAATAGATGTTCAAAAAAAAAATCAAAATCAAAAGCCCCTTGGGGCAACGACAGAACAATCAAAATTGCCGCGAGCGCGAGGAAGCCTCGTCTCCACCCTCCGCCTGATCACCGGTAGATGGTAGATGCAACCCCAGTCGGGAGATTCAATCCGTATTGATCGGGGCGGGAAGCAGCCGGCGGCGGAGCATGCGCCAAAATAGCCGAGTCGCTCGACACGGCCGGCAAGTTCAACTTGCCAACACTAAAATCAGAGACCGCTGCGGCGTTCATCTCTTCCATGGCCGTCCTCTTTTGGTCGGCCAACCTCAGCACTTCCCGAGTCAGATCAAGCTCGCCGGAAGCAAACTCCGCGATGAGTTCGATATTGGCCAGGGTTTCTTGGAGGCGAATCTCAGCGTTGGTTTCAAGCTTCCCCTTCTCGCTCTTCTCCTTGACCTCTTTAAGGATTTCCAAGTATTCCCCGCTCATCTTCTTCCTCGCCTCGTGAGACACAACCTTTATGTCGAAGTCCCTCCCCGCGAGGACTCTCTCCAGGTCGGCTCGATCTTGGGCAGCTCGCGCTGTTGCGACTCGACTCGCTTCTTCGGCGGCCAGCGTCCGACCTTCAGCCGCCCGAAGCCTCTGAGAAAGATCTTCCTCACGATTCTCGAGAACCAATAACCGGGCTTCCATTCCCTCGTACCTAGCCAATTTCCTTCCAAGCTCCTCCTCTCGAGCCAAGGAATCCTGCAGCTCCGCGGTCAAAATGCGGGCCGACCTCCTGGCGGACTCGAGCTCGCCTACTTGCAACCTCTCGCGAAGCTCGCGCTCGGACTGGGCCACAAGTCCGTTCGTAGCCCCCAGGAACTACATAAGCACACGAACTTTAAAATCTCTCGTACAAAAGAAAGGCGAGAACAAAGAACTACAATCGATACCTTCCCGGTGGCTTCCGCCATCCCGGTGTACAAATCACCAAGGACCATGTCCCCAACGGCCGGAAGCCGAACGCCTGTGGGTCCAAAGCACCTTAATAAACGGGCCGCACCCCCGAGCGCCCCAACACTCTCGCTCGAACTGCTCGAGCTCACCTCCGTGTCGATCCTCCGACGCTTTGGTGCGGGGGAAAGGTTCCCACCCACACTCTGATCATTCGGTCTCCCCGAACCATTCGGACGAGGACCGCGCAAAGTCGGCTCCCTAGATGAGACCGGGTCCGCTCTCCGAACAACCGGAGAAGAAGGGATCCCCCTTGTCTCTGCGGCCGCATCGCAGGCCCCGGAGTTCGGAGGGATAACCGGGGAAGGGAGAGGAGAATCACACATGGCAAAAAAGAGTGTGTTGCTTAGACTCCCGTCCCCCACCCTTTTCGCCAAATCCATAGGGTCCTTCCCGTTTCGGCGACTCCTCGATCTACGAGATAACTTCTCATGAGATGGAGTGCTAGCATCCGAACCCTCACCCAAAGAAGGACGGCCTGTAGAATCATAAAAAAAGAAGGGGGTTTAGACCTTTTCCAAATAACGACGAACAAAACGTCACGAACAGGAGACTCACCCTCTCCTGCCCGCTCGAGTATACGAAGCGGAGGTCGGACGGCTCGACTCAGAAAAGCCCGAGGAAGTACAGGAGGAAACGTGATGGATTCCGAGCTAGGACATCAGATTAGGATAGCTCAGACGATGAGGATCCGCTTGGAACGCAGCTGGAACAAGGAGAAACTGAGGTTCGTCCAACCATCCGCAGTGACCGCACGGCCGTGTACCGTATCGACCCAACACGTCCGAGAATGGAGCTACATTTGGAACCATGACCAGATGATCGATTCACTCGACCGAGACATTCTCTTTCTCGACCTAAATCCCATTCTAAGACTAATGGTCGTGACAGAAACGCGTTGGTCCGAGCTGAATCACCGGTGGGACGGAACACTATCATTTCCATCGACCCATTCGACTTTTCTACCGACCAAACTTCAAAAGAACGAGCCATTGGACTGAAGATGAAGATTGGACGTGAGCTTTCACTTATGGACCGACCAAATCATGAGTTATCCGAGGAAGCATCCGTCTCCATGATCCGGGCCGTACCATGACCGCACCAAGGAAGGAAAAGCGGCCGAAGAGTCACTTTAAGGACTTTGCTGAATCCGAAGAGTTCTTTGACTCTAATTAATTTAGTCTTTAGTCTTTGCTATTAATTACTACAATTTTTGTCTCTTCACCTTCTAGTTGTCTTATAAGTACCAAACTCTTATTTCATTTTTAATACATCGATTTTTTTTATCTTCTTCTTTGAGAGTTCATCTCTTTGTTCTTGGTTGAACATTTTCGTTTCTTTGGCAAGGGTTACTTCCAAAGCAACAAACCTTCTTAGAGTTCGTTGTTAAGGGTTACTTCTTCGATTCTCTTTGAAGTTGGGGAATACCAAAGGCCATCCGCAACCTTTGACGGTCTCCTTCGATCCACCACTGATCCGTGATCAGATTATCATTCGATCCATCAAAGAGTCTATCCTATCCGGGAATCTATCATGTGGTATCAGAGCCACTCTTTGTTGGCATCTTCTTTCTAAATTCATCTTCTCATTTTTCATTTCATCTACACTTCTTTTCTGTCTATCTTGTATTTGGGATTTGGGCCAATTCTATTTAAAAACAAAAAAACAAAAAAAAAAAGAGTTTGAACGATTAAAAAAAAAAAAAAGTGTGTTCTTAAGTTCTTAAGGCTGAGGAGAAATCCAGCCTTGAATTGGTTAAGGCAAATCCCACCAAAAATCTTTCAACTTCCTATCTTCTTCTTCTTTTCCCCCTTGTTGCTTGGAGTACTTCTGGAATTGGCTTGAGTTTGTTTGCCGAGAACATTGAGAGATTACTCGGAGTGACCAACAAAACACTTGTGTGGGCGAGTTTAAACACTTGAGAGTGAGAGTGTTTTCTTTAATTCGTTTGTTTCAAAGTGTTTTCAGGGAACCATGGTAAGCAGTGAAGAAGAACGGGATGACAGTCCTAGGAGCGGATTGAATCGCGCCCAAATGAAAGCTCTTAACGACCAAATGGCGAGACTAGTGACTGAACGTATGGAGGAACTACACGTCCGGCTTGATAGGATCCAGGAAGATCAACAAGGACGTCCTCAACGATCCGCACGAAGGAACCGGACAGAGAGACGGACCATCCGGTCAGCCGATGACCAAGATGAAGAGGAATATGAGGAGGATCGATCCATTGCCCGATCAAGGAGAGGCCGCGGTAACCAAGAGGATGAGAACCCATTTGGTAGGAGACCAAATGACGGCCTTGGCAATCTTAAGCTCAGAATTCCATCCTTTCAAGGTAATAATGATCCGGATGCATATTTGGAATGGGAAAGGAAAACTGAATTGGTTTTTGATTGTCAAAACTTTTCTGAACTTAAGAAAGTTAGATTGGCTGCTTCTGAATTTAGTGGTTATGCTATCAATTGGTATGATAATATTGTGACTCTTAAGAGGAGAATGGGTGAAAGACCAATTGCTTCTTGGGATGAACTAACCACTCTTATGAGAAAGCGATTTGTGCCTAGACATTATCACAGAGATCTTCACCATAAGCTGAGACGGTTGGTCCAAGGAACCAAGAGTGTGGAAGACTATTTCCAGGAGATGGAGACCCTTATGCTTAAAGTGGACGTTGAAGAAGATTTGGATGCTATCTTGGCTCGATTTCTTGCAGGCTTAAACCGGGAGATACAAGACCGAATGGAGCTTCAGGACTTTGACAGTGTCGAGGATATGCTCCATAAAGCAATCTTGATTGAGCAACAAGTCAAGAGGAGGGGATTCTCTAAACCGGCTTACACTCCAAAACCTAGCTACCAAGACAAAGGTAAGACTCTTCCTCAAACAAATTCTGGTTTTAAGACTAACGCTCCTTCTAGTTTGGACAAAGGCAAAGCCGTGGAATCCACGAGCAAAGCTAGAGATATCAGGTGCTTTAGGTGTCATGGCCTAGGACACTATGCCAACAAATGTCCAAACCAAAATATCATGATCTTGCTGGAGAATGGCGAGTATGAGTCCGAGGAAGAAAAGGAGGAACCAGAGGACACAAGGCCGATATTTGATGAGGAATCCGAACCATATGATTATCCGGCTCAAGGCCAACTTCTCGTGACCCGCAGATCACTTAGTGTTCAGACCAAACAAGCCGATCTTGAACAAAGGGAGAATCTTTTTCATTCTCGTTGTTTTGTTAAGGATAAAGTTTGTTCTTTGATTATTGATGGTGGAAGTTGCACTAACGTGGCTAGTGATGTTCTTGTTAGGAAGCTTGGACTAGAAGTGAGGCCGCACCCTCGACCATTCAAGTTGGAATGGCTAAACGAGGAAGGAGAACTACATGTCAAGGAGCAAGTCACAGTTCCCATTACCATTTGCCGGTATGAAGATGAGGTCCTATGCAATGTATTGCCCATGGACGCGAGCCATATTCTCTTGGGAAGACCTTGGCAGTTCGACAAGAAAGCCATTCATGATGGCCACACAAACCGCCACACTTTTGATCATAAAGGAAAGAAGATAACTCTTATTCCTTTATCTCCAGCCGAAGTACACCAAGACCAGCTCCAACTCAAGAAGAACCGAGAGCAAGAGAAGCAACATGAAGCTTTCAAAGAACCGGTCCGGAAATCCAACTTCTACATCAAGCCAAGTCAAGTAAGAAAAACTCTGTTTTCTCAACAATCCTTTATCTTACTTGTGTTTAAAGAAACACTAATGGCTTCTAACCCAGCACCGGAGATTCCGAATGAACTTCAAGCTTTGATGAACAGGTTCAGTGACGTGTTCCCTGAAGAGACTCCTAGTGGTTTGCCACCCATCCGTGGGATTGAGCATCAAATCGACCTTGTGCCGGGAGCGTCTCTTCCAAACCGTCCTGCTTATCGAACCAATCCGGTTGAAACCAAGGAACTACAGAGACAAGTGAACGACCTGATGGAGAAAGGATACATCCGAGAGAGTCTAAGCCCGTGTGTTGTACCGGTCTTACTTGTTCCAAAGAAAGATGGCACTTGGAGAATGTGCGTGGACTGCCGAGCCATTAACAACATAACAGTTAAGTACCGCCATCCTATTCCTCGTCTTGATGATATGCTTGATGAATTGCATGGTTCCAAAGTCTTTTCTAAGATAGATCTTAAGAGTGGATACCATCAAATTCGTATGAAAGAAGGGGATGAGTGGAAAACGGCCTTTAAAACTAAACATGGATTGTATGAATGGTTAGTTATGCCGTTTGGGTTGACAAATGCACCAAGTACTTTTATGAGATTGATGAACCATGTTCTTAGAGCTTATATTGGTGAATTTGTTGTTGTGTACTTTGATGACATTCTTGTCTATAGCAAAAGTTTGAATGAACATGTTAGACATCTCGAGAAAGTCTTGGAAGTACTTAGAAAAGAAAGCTTGTATGCCAATGCTCAGAAATGCACTTTTGGAATGGATCACCCAGTTTTCTTGGGTTTTGTTGTAGGAGCAGATGGCATCCGAGTAGATGAGGAGAAGGTCAAGGCAATCCGAGATTGGCCGAGTCCCAAAACGGTTGGCGAGGTCAGAAGCTTTCACGGCTTGGCCGGCTTTTACAGACGCTTTGTTCGGGACTTCAGCACTATTGCGGCTCCTCTCACTGAGGTTATCAAGAAGAACGTTGGGTTCAAACGGGAGCAAGCTCAGGAGGACGCATTTCAGACTTTGAAAGGGAAGTTAACCCAAGCTCCATTACTTGTTCTTCCTGATTTTCTTAAAACCTTTGAGATTGAATGTGATGCCTCAGGTGTGGGTATTGGTGCTGTTCTTATGCAGGAAGGAAAGCCCATTGCATTCTTCAGTGAAAAGTTAGGTGGTGCTTGATAGGTCGAAGTTTTAATCCCTATTCTAAACTGCAAGTGCACAGTATAGTCAATGTAGTATATAGGGTTATCGAATCCACAGGGACACTTGGTCTCAAGAGAACCAAACCGTAGGAATTAATACTAGAAATAAGCAAGTAGTGATTGTAATAAATTGCGGTGCAAGAAAGTAAACAGTAGCAGGAAATCGGTTTGTAAGCAATAAACTAAAAGCGTCAAGCCTAGGGTATTCTCAGGAAATCAGACAAGCAGACAAGTTAATCAGTCAGGATCAAATTAAACTCAGTTCTAGAACTCAAATCACGGAAATAGAATTAACCAAATCTCTTTGCGAAAACTCTCTAAGTCTAAGTGCAGTAATCCAAATCTCTTTGCAATTACTAACAAATTAAACTAGCATTAAGTTCAAGTTCGATATGTTCACAATTAAACTAAACCAAATCTCTTTGCGAATAATTCAATTGCTCAACCTAAATAGTTCAGATTCCTAAACCCCACTCTCGTGACGTATTTAGAAACCTAGGATCTAGATTCTAATTGATCAGGTTAGAACTAGCTTTAAGCACAATTTAGTTTGAAGAACATTCTAATCATATGAATCCTAACTGAATTAAACAAGTCTAGCAAGTCATCAATCCCTAATGAGAAACCCTAAACTCAACTATGGATCTACTCAGACATGATTGATGAAAACATAATCATAGAATAAATAGATTGCATATAAGAAATTAAAATATCAAAGGGGTTCGAAATCTTCTCCAAAATAAATCAATACAAGGAAAATAGATCAGCCCCAAAAGCTCTAAAAATCTCTTAGCTCTAAGTATCAAAGCGTATCTAAATTAAACACCAAAAACTAGTATATATAGGCATAATCTCGGCTGGGGCTTCTGTGTAAATACTGAAAGTATCTTGGGCTTCTTTGCAAATCTTCAATACTGGTTACGCCGACGCGTACGGCCCATCTCGCGACTGCATCGACCGATGCACAATGCGTGTCGATCGATGCAACATCAAATAATCGAACAGTGAATAAAGCTCTCGGCCAAAACGTCACAAAATGCCCAAAATGCTCCATATATCTCCAATTAGCTCCAAACCTGATTTAACCTGTAAAAGACTCTAAACTAATACAAAAGACTCTAAAAACACAACTATATCATGGTATAAAGTGGGTAAAAACCATGATATATCAACTCCCCCACACTTAGCCTTTGCTTGCCCTCAAGCAAAACAGAGAACTAAAATGCAGTGAAGAGGTTTGAAAACTCTTCAGAAACTCATTTTGTCATAGAAGCAGCAGCATTCAGATTCCCCTTAGTAATCCACATGAAAGAATCAATCTACAGACATCAAGACCAACATGTACTTCCCCCACACTTAGCAACTGTCCTAAGTAAACGCCACAATCACATTCAAGCATTCAAATTCACCCTACTGACTTCTGCAAGTATTTAAGTGCGGTCTCACCTAAGGAGTATCGATCTAAAGGCACATGGATTCTTACCTTGCCAGCTCTAGACCACCATACTATCTTTCTCTAGTCCCTTTCTTCTCTTTCCCTTCTTTAACAACTGATTTTTCCCCACTGGGTATCATTTTATTTTTTTTATCAGTGTTCTTCCCGTTATGGGGTGTACTTTGGACACATTCCATGGATCACATGAGAGATAATAGTGTTTGCTACTATTCCCATGACCACTTCGGAGTTACTAACTCATCCGCAGTTTATTTATTATATTTATTTTTTTTTTTACTTTTACAGAAGGGGAGAAGGGGACTAAATAGGACAGGTTTACAGGCTGTGTCAGAACCAACAAGGGAGTCCGACATAAAGTATACCAAGCCCTTAGGTGAGAAAAATTAAAGTCAGTATTAAGGTGAAGTCAGTAAAGGATCCTCTGATACCTGAAGTGATATGGGTGTCCTCAGTAGGCTGATCTGTGATGGGATTTTCTAATAGTCATAGATAGATCTGCAGCTTCATCCCAATGGTCACTTAAGTTCCTGCAAATGCTGCTAATCTCCTCCAAAAATCATTGTTTCCTACTTAAACCAATTTTGACTCGAAAAACAAATTTTGAAAAATTTAACTGACTCTAAGAAAACAAAAGAAACTAATTAGTAGAACCTCCCCCACACTTAAGACACACTGTCCCCAGTAGTGTCAAGCAAGGGATTGGTTAAAGAAAAGAAAAATTAAAATAGTTGAATGGTTAGTTCTCTCGGGTTTTACCTCTGTCGCAGTCAGGCATCGATCGTTGCACTAGGTGCACCGACCGATGCTTGGTAAATCGAATTCGATTTCCGGTTTAGCACAAACCTTAATTTTTGTAATTGAACCATCGAGCAACGACCGTTGCGCAGGAGCAACGATCGTCACAATGCGATTTCCCTTCTTCGTCAAATCTCCTTGCAACGACCGGTGCAGATATGCATCGATCGTCACACATCTCCAGGTTCGAATTCTGCATCCTGTAACTTAGCAAAACAAAAACAAAAACGTGAAAGCCTAAGAAAAACACCAAAAATAAGAAAGAAAACAACTAAACCTATCAGTGGGTTGCCTCCCACTCAGCGCTTGTTTAAGGTCATTAGCTTGACCGGACGCACAAGATCTTTCAGGCACTTAGAGATCCTGACAGAGACTTTTTCTGTCTCTGTTCAAGTCTCCTCATCCATGGTGGAGTGTAGGCTGTTGCTGAATGCTTCAGTCCAAGAAAAGCAGGTGTAGATTGTGCTCCAGGATCTAGTATCACAGGCCCATCTGGCTGCTCATCTTCTGCTTCCAGGATTGTGAAGGTCTGCCCGTCTATCAGTGGTTTCCGCAGCTTCTCCATGTCATATCGCAGCGTCTCATCTCCCAGGTGGAGGTCTATTAGACTTTGTCTGACATCAATCACAGCTCCTGCTGTAGCCAAGAATGGTCTTCCAAGTAGCAGTGCTTCATCCGGATCGCAATCATATTTCAGCACAAGGAAATCTGTTGGAACCAAGTAGTTTCCAACTCTCACTGGTATGTCTTCTAAAACTCCTTCTGGAACTCGTATAGACTGATCAGCTAGGATAAGACGGGTTCTAGTAGGAGAAAAATTCAGCACCCCCAGCTTCTCTGCCACAGAATAAGGCATCATACTTCCAGCAGCTCCTAAATCACAAAGAGAGCGTCTAAAGCTATTCTCGAAGATGGAGCAATCAAGTATAAAGACTCCAGGGTCAGGTAACTTCTTTGGGATCTTGTTCAGTAGCACTTCACTAATGTGTTGGGGAACTACAATCACCCATTCTTTCAGGTCATCATCCAATGGTAGCATCTTGTTCAAATACCTATGCACACAGGGATGATAAGGTGGATCATCAGGCGGTGGAATTTCTTCCAAGTCTTCACCACTCTCCTCCAGTTTCTTCAGCTCCTCAATCTCCTGTTTAATTACCTCAGATACCTTGGGATATTGCCTAATGGCTTGTGCATAAATCTCCTCCTGAGTGATTTCAGATACATCAGGGAATAGGCGGGCCAGTTCTGCATCAGTCTCATAATCGTCCGGCAACACTGTCTGTTCACGTCCTGCATCGACCGACACAAGGTGTGTGTCGATCGTTGCAATGCGATCGTCGCGGATTCCACCCGTGAGTTTTTCACTCAAATCCGAAAATTCTGCTTCATCAACCAACTCGGCTGTGCTTAGCTCAAACTTCTCACCCAGATGAGATCCATCATTAACGAGTACAGACCAGGCTTTAATATGAGTATCTGCAGGCCCTTTTCCTTTCATAGTACCTGAAATCTGATTAACCTGAGTGTCCAGTTGCTTCATGTGAGTGTTCATAGACTCAATCTTCCCATTGAGATCTCCATACATAGCATCAATCTTCTTGTTGCAGTCCACAGAAGTCTTGATTTGGCTCTCCAGCAACTGTTCCATCATTGTCTCCATCTTAGTCTCGAAAGCAGTAGGTGTAGTAGGTGTTTGATAAGATGAAGACCCGTAGGTCCTTTGAGCATTCTGTCCATAAGGCTTCTGAAAGTTGCTGTTTTGTCCATAGCCTGAAGAGTTCTGATTGCCCGTGTAGGCAGTTTTCTGTTCTCCACCGGAAAATCTGTTCCCAGATTGATATCCAAATCTGTTTCCTTGGAAACCAGATCCTCCGATGTAATTCACATCCTCTTCCTGAGTATCCTCCTCAGTCTGAATTACTTCTACTTCTTGAGCAAAGTGGACAGCTTTCTTCTCTCCTAGAAGAGTGCAGATTTTATCCATTCTGGACCTCAATTCAGCCATCTCTGAGTTATCAATACTTCCACCAGATTTCTTCCTCCTATCATCCATGGTCTTGCAACTATTGCTGCTAATCAAATTCTCGATCAACTGCTTAGCTTGTGTAGGAGTCCTGGTGTTGAAGTTGGCATCACTAGAATTATCCAGCGCCTGCTGATACGGAAGATCTATTCCTCTGAAGAAGATACCAATCAGCTGAACTTCAGTGAATCCATGGTGCGGACAGTCACGCTGATACTGCTTAAATCTCATCCAAGCAGTCTTTAAAGGCTCCACAACTCCTTGGGAGAAAGTAAGTATGTCCTGTCTAGATTGGTCTGAACGCGCATTGTCATAGAAATGACGCAGGAACTCACTCTTTAAGGCTGCCCAAGTAGTATACTGACCAGGTGCCAGTTGTCTCAGCCATGCACTAGCGTCTCCGGCAAGACTGTGCGGAAATAGCTTAAGGAACAGATAGTCCTGGCAAACTCCATCGTATTTCATACCAGTAACTATGTCCTCAAACTTATCTATGTGATCCATAGGCTGTTCTGATTGAAGACCATGAAAAGCAATCTGCCTCATCAGTTGGTAGTAGATAGTCTTTACCTCAAAGTCGTTCCTCTCAAAGGCAGGAAGCACTAAAGCTGCTCGGTTCGCATGAAACTCGTCAGGTCTGTTGTAATCAGCTAATGTCCTTTCATGGGCAACCATCTGGCCCAGTAGCTCAGCTTCATCAGGGATCACTTGTCCCTCAGCATCAATCCTATGCCCAGCAGCATTGTAAGGATTGTTCTCTGGATCCCTCAGGGTTCCATCAGCATCTGGTATCAAGATCAAGCGTTCTCGTACCATTCTCTCTCTCTTTTCTCTTCTGATTGTCCTTTCTAGACGTCCAAGTTCCTCTAGATTGAGATTAACCAAGCTCGAGTTCGGATTACTTCTAGTGTTCTGCGTTGGCATAAACTGTCTGTAATCGTCCAGCAACGATCGATGCTATCAGTGCAACGATCGGTTCAATCTCAGAATCGCTTAGTGTCGATCGACGCAAGATGCGCAACGGTCGACGCAAGGCGATTTCGGTACCTGCGACAGAAAGAATCAGAGAAAAGAATCAGTAAAATCAAAATAAAACAAAAACGAAAAACAAAAACAAAAACGAAAAATTTCTAGTAAAACCCTAAGTTCGGTCCTATCGAAGACTCAAAGAGTCCCCGGCAACGGCGCCAAAAACTTGATAGGTCGAAGTTTTAATCCCTATTCTAAACTGCAAGTGCACAGTATAGTCAATGTAGTATATAGGGTTATCGAATCCACAGGGACACTTGGTCTCAAGAGAATCAAACCGTAGGAATTAATACTAGAAATAAGCAAGTAGTGATTGTAATAAATTGCGGTGCAAGAAAGTAAACAGTAGCAGGAAATCGGTTTGTAAGCAATAAACTAAAAGCGTCAAGCCTAGGGTATTCTCAGGAAATCAGACAAGCAGACAAGTTAATCAGTCAGGATCAAATTAAACTCAGTTCTAGAACTCAAATCACGGAAATAGAATTAACCAAATCTCTTTGCGAAAACTCTCTAAGTCTAAGTGCAGTAATCCAAATCTCTTTGCAATTACTAACAAATTAAACTAGCATTAAGTTCAAGTTCGATATGTTCACAATTAAACTAAACCAAATCTCTTTGCGAATAATTCAATTGCTCAACCTAAATAGTTCAGATTCCTAAACCCCACTCTCGTGACGTATTTAGAAACCTAGGATCTAGATTCTAATTGATCAGGTTAGAACTAGCTTTAAGCACAATTTAGTTTGAAGAACATTCTAATCATATGAATCCTAACTGAATTAAACAAGTCTAGCAAGTCATCAATCCCTAATGAGAAACCCTAAACTCAACTATGGATCTACTCAGACATGATTGATGAAAACATAATCATAGAATAAATAGATTGCATATAAGAAATTAAAATATCAAAGGGGTTCGAAATCTTCTCCAAAATAAATCAATACAAGGAAAATAGATCAGCCCCAAAAGCTCTAAAAATCTCTTAGCTCTAAGTATCAAAGCGTATCTAAATTAAACACCAAAAACTAGTATATATAGGCATAATCTCGGCTGGGGCTTCTGTGTAAATACTGAAAGTATCTTGGGCTTCTTTGCAAATCTTCAATACTGGTTACGCCGACGCGTACGGCCCATCTCGCGACTGCATCGACCGATGCACAATGCGTGTCGATCGATGCAACATCAAATAATCGAACAGTGAATAAAGCTCTCGGCCAAAACGTCACAAAATGCCCAAAATGCTCCATATATCTCCAATTAGCTCCAAACCTGATTTAACCTGTAAAAGACTCTAAACTAATACAAAAGACTCTAAAAACACAACTATATCATGGTATAAAGTGGGTAAAAACCATGATATATCAGTGCTACTCTCAACTATCCCACCTATGACAAGGAGCTTTATGCATTGGTGCGGACACTTCAAACGTGGCAGCATTACCTTTGGCCTAAGGAGTTCGTCATTCACACTGATCACCAATCTCTTCGACATCTCAAAGGCCAACAAAAGCTGAAAAAAAGGCATGCACGTTGGGTGGAATTCATAGAAACCTTCCCATATGTCATTAAATACAAACAAGGTAAGGAGAACATAGTGGCCGATGCACTATCTCGAAGGTATGTACTCCTATCCACTCTTGGAACCAAACTCTTGGGATTTGAGTTTATAAAAGGTTTGTATGAAACCGATTCTGACTTTAGGGAACCATTCTTGGCTAGTCAAAAGCATGGCCACGGCAAGTACTTCATCTTAGAAGACTTTCTGTTCTTTGATAATCGGTTGTGTGTACCTCACTGTTCTTTGAGGGAATTGTTTACCAGGGAAGCTCACGGAGGAGGTTTGATGGGACATTTTGGACCAGCCAAGACACTGAAGGTGCTTGAGGATCACTTCTATTGGCCGGGCCTAAAGAAGGATGTGGAAAGGATTTGAAGCCGGTGTATCACTTGCAAGGAAACTAAGTCCAAAAACACTTCTCAAGGTTTGTACTCTCCTCTTCCTATTCCATCTCATCCTTGGACTGATTTATCTATGGACTTTGTTCTTGGTTTGCCTAAGTCTAGGACTGGTAAGGACTCCATCTTTGTGGTTGTAGATAGGTTTTCGAAAATGGCTCACTTCATTCCTTGTTTGAAAACTAATGATGCATCTCACATTGCCGACTTGTTCTTTAAAGAGATAGTTAGACTTCATGGCATGCCTAAGACCATTGTCTCTGATCGTGATGCTAAGTTCTTAAGTTATTTCTGGAAAACATTGTGGACTAAGCTTGGTACAAAACTTTTGTTTTCAACTACTTGTCATCCTCAAACTGATGGACAAACGGAAGTAGTAAATAGGACACTTTCAGCCTTGCTTAGATCGCTTGTTAAGAAGAATCTTAGGACTTGGGAAGAGAATTTGCCACATGTTGAGTTTGCTTATAATCATTCCATGCATTCTGCTACTAAGTACTCACCATTTGAGATTGTTTATGGTTTTAATCCTTTGTCTCCACTTGATCTAATGCCTTTGCCCGTGAATGAAAGGATAAGTTTGGATGGGAAAAAGAAAGCCAAAATTGTCAAGCAGGTACATGAGAAGGTCCGAGCCAACATCGAGGCAAAGACAAAGCAGTACGAAAAGTATGCTAACAAGAGCCGACGACAAGTGATCTTTGAACCGGGCGATCTTGTTTGGATCCATCTAAGGAAGGAACGGTTTCCCGAGGAACGGAAGTCAAAACTTATGCCCCAGAAGGATGGTCCATTCACGGTTGTTAAGAGGATCAATGACAATGCCTATCAACTTGATCTTCAAGGTAAGTATGAAATTTCTCCTAGTTTCAACATCGCTGATCTATCTCCTTTTCATGCAGATACTCCAGATTTGTGGTCAAATCCTTTTCAAGAGGAGGGGAATGATGGATTCCGAGCTAGGACATCAGATCAGGATAGCTCAGACGATGAGGATCCGCTTGGAACGCAGCTGGAACAAGGAGAAACTGAGGTTCGTCCAACCGTCCGCAGTGACCGCACGGCCGTGTACCGTATCGACCCAACACGTCCGGGAATGGAGCTACATTTGGAACCACGACCAGATGATCGATTCACTCGACCGAGACGTTCTCTTTCTCGACCTAAATCCCATTCTAAGACTAATGGTCGTGACAGAAACGCGTTGGTCCGAGCTGAATCACCGGTGGGACGGAACACTATCATTTCCATCGACCCATTCGACTTTTCTACCGACCAAACTTCAAAAGAACGAGCCATTGGACTGAAGATGAAGATTGGACGTGAGCTTTCACTTATGGACCGACCAAATCATGAGTTATCCGAGGAAGCATCCGTCTCCATGATCCGGGCCGTACCATGACCGCACCAAGGAAGGAAAAGCGGCCGAAGAGTCACTTTAAGGACTTTGCTGAATCCGAAGAGTTCTTTGACTCTAATTAATTTAGTCTTTAGTCTTTGCTATTAATTACTACAATTTTAGTCTCTTCACCTTCTAGTTGTCTTATAAGTACCAAACTCTTATTTCATTTTTAATACATCGATTTTTTTTATCTTCTTCTTTGAGAGTTCATCTCTTTGTTCTTGGTTAAACATTTTCGTTTCTTTGGCAAGGGTTACTTCCAAAGCAACAAACCTTCTTAGAGTTCGTTGTTAAGGGTTACTTCTTCGATTCTCTTTGAAGTTGGGGAATACCAAAGGCCATCCGCAACCTTTGACGGTCTCCTTCGATCCACCACTGATCCGTGATCAGATTATCATTCGATCCATCAAAGAGTCTATCCTATCCGGGAATCTATCAATACGGTAGGTCCCGAGAGATCCGAGATCGGTCCTGCGGAACCCCTCTTGGGTCGACCCTCAGGGTAGCCTGCACGCGCTCAACCGTGAAATTGTCCTAGTTGACGGCACCTCTCCTCAGACGGGTTATTAGGGCCTCCGTGACAGGGTTGAGGTCAAGCGATTCAGGAAACTCTGTAATACAGAACAAAACCGATCAGGAGTCGGACCGACAACAACATAAAAATAAGAGGGATAGGATCGGAAAGGAAACCAAGAGTCCTACCAACATTGGAAGCCCACCGCGAAGGAACGACCGAGCAATCGAACTCTCCGACCGAGTGATGGGTCATCCTAAAGAAAAAATATTGGTCCCTCCATCCGTCCCTCGGCGGGAGACCGTCGAGGATCCTCCCAAACCAAGGAGAAAGACGATACGACCCCGGAAAGCGGGAATCTTGCTTCACCGAGCAAACCCGCATTAACTCCTCGGGACCGAACTCAATCCCTTCCTCCGCGGCCCTGACTCCAAGTCCGATAACGTATCGAACGAAGTTCGGCGTCATCTGATAAAACGCCAGCTGGAGCTGGGCCAGCACTAAGAAAACAAGGCGGGGACTATGGAAGAAGAGCCCACATTTTTCGAAATACGTGTAGGAGGCGCAGCAGTAGCCTTCTACGACCGTTTCGGGGGACACCGCCGGGGAAGGAATGACGATTTCGACTTCCGTTGGAATCCGGCAAAGCGCCCTTAACTGTTGAATATGGTCCACGGTTAACGAAGACGGCGGGTGCGGACCGAATGATCCCGCCGCCGCACTCGTACTCGCTCCCGCAGGGTCTCTCAAGGCCATAAAAGAAAATGCGCCGGAGTAAAGAAAACAGAAAATCTCCGGGAAAGGACTTTTTCTGACGACAGAGGAAATATGGAGAAAAACCTTAAACAAGAAAGAGACAGTATAAAAGTAAGGAGGCGAAGGGCTGCCTTCGACGATATATATATTATTTATATCGGGAATTGTGCGCAGTATCGTCCGTACGACTCCCAAACTCGCACTAATTACTGAGAAAATCGAGATGGTTTGGACTTCTCGCTTTCCCTTAACTCTAACCGTCGATTTGAGATCAACGGTTGCGAGTGCGCAGTAGTTAGGTCACTTCATCAAAAGAACGAGCCCGAAAAGACTCTTCGCGACCTTCGAATCTAAGCCGTTGATGATCGACCAGATCCACGGTAAGAGATGAAATTCTCAAACAAATACACGCTATGATTGCCGACGCGCTAAAAAGCAATTCGGCCTGTCCCACGCGCCCACTATTGACCGTTGGATCAAAACAAGATCTACGGATGGGGCAAAAATAATCATTAGGTTTGCCACATCCGAGGCACACGCCTCTTCCCAAGAACGTCCACCGCCCATTAACCTCGACTTCTCGAAATCAATGGGCTGGGGGGCTATTGTTGGTACTGGATTTCCCTCTAGGAAATCCGGCCCATTAACAAATAAGACAAAGGCCCATATTCATGAGCCCGTTCCAGAATCAGAGACGAAGAGACGAGCCGATTCTTTTGCTGGGCCTGAATGAACGACATCTTGAGAAGGCCCAAGCAATGCCGAAGTAAGAGGCGATCGAGCTCGAGCTCGGCAGGAGACGACGTGGAGATAGAGTGACTCGGTCTTTTCCAGTTCAACTGATCCACGATAATCACGGGGATTGTTACGAAGGAGAGGCCGAAATATCGGAACAGAGAGGTCAGAGTCGAGACTATTTAAAGAAGAAGTGGCGATCCATGAAAGATATTCCAACCCTCACTTAGAACACTTTGACTAGATAGCTCGATCATCATACTTTGTACTCTCTCTTTTCGACTGTGTTTGTTCTATCTCGACGATCAATCTCAATAAAGTCTTTGATTCATAGGAAACTATACCATTTCTATATCCTAAAAGTCCAAATCCACGAATACAAATTCTTAGTGTGAATCCCGGATCTCACAATGACCTATAAAATGTCATAAATTACTTGGGACTATTATTTAATAACATAATTAAATAATACTGATGTCAGAGTTCATTAACATAATCAAATTACGTTTACATGAACGTCATATCACAACTAAAATTAACAACAACAACTCCCACTAAAATTAAGATCACATCTTAAGACATCTAATGCCTATAGTAGTTGTCTGAACCTCATGCGTTCTTGCTCAGCATGCGTCGAAGGACACTGCGTCTTGCTAAGAGTAATGCCAAGAGTCATTGGCATGAAGCCCTTCTTGGAATCATCCATACTGGACATGTGCAAGACCTTATCAATATAAGTATCTTGACACAATCCAATTACCTTGTCCAATCTATCTCTATAGATTCTTAGTCCAAGAATGTACACGGGTTCTCCCATGCTTTTATCGAAAAACAACTTTCGAGTCAAGTCTTAACAGACTGAACAATGGAACTTCATTTCCGAGAAGCAGTATGTTATCAACACACAATACCAGAAATGCAACTGCGCTCCCACTAGTCATCTTGTAAACACATGGTTCCTCTTCGTTCCTGATGAAGTCAAACCTTTTGACTGCTTCATCAAAATGAAGATTCCAACTCCGAGATGCTTGCTTCAATCCACAAATGGACCGATGAAGCTTGCATACCTTCCTAGCTTCATTAGGATCAATGAATAACTTCAGGTTGTGTCATGTACACATCCTTTTCCAGAATTCCATTAAGGAAAATTGTTTTCACATCCATCTGCCAGATCTCATAACCATTATGAGTGGCGGTTGCAAGGAGAATCCGAATGGACTTAAGCATGGTGACTGGGGAATAGGTTTCTTCATAGTCAATACCATGAATTTTCTTGAAACCTTTTGCCACCAACCTAGCTTTGTATATCTGAATATTACCTTCCACGTCAACTTTTCTTCTTTGACGATCCATTTACTCTCAATGGTTTTTACACCATCTGGTAAATCAATCCAAGTCATACTTGGTTCCGTGACATGGATCCCATTTCGGATTCAGTGGCTTTTAGCCATTTTCAGAGTCAGGGCCCATTATTGCTTCTTCAAAATTTGCAGGCTCGTCACTTTCAATGATCAACAGATCATGGCAATTGGTTACGAAAAATCCACATTTCTCGGGTTCGTGGCGGATCCTTTTGGATCTGCGAGCTTCAGGTTTGTTTAAAAGTCGTGCACATATCTCATATATAGACTTTTACCACGACCTAATTAACCAAGATTTAAACCGCAGTTAATTAAGTCATGAACCAAAATCGCTTATTTTGGTCCGCGATCTGTGTCGATCGATACACCTTTGTGTCGATCGACACTTCCTCATAAACTCAGCATTTGAATGTATATCGAATATACATTCATTAGATCCTTTGCAAAACTTCAGGCACCACAGGTGCAGGTTCTATAACTCTTTGTAGATCCAACTGCTGCTCTTCCTCATCAGGTTGAGCAGTCTCCTGTGATTCTCGAATTTCTTCGAGTTGTACTTTACTCCCACTGTTCTTCCTGGAAAGAAAATCTTTCTCAAGAAAAACATAGTTCCGACCAACAAGCAATTTGTTCTCGGACCGGTTGTAAAAGTAATATGCCTTGGTTTCGTTAAGATAACCAACGAAGTAGCACTTATCGGATTTGGGTGTGAGCTTATCTGAGATTTAACGTTTAATATAAGCCTCACAACCCCAAATCTTTATGAAAGACAAATTAGGAACATTTCCATTCCACATCTCATGTGGTGTCTTTGTAAATGATTTTGATGGAACCCTATTCGGTGTAAACGCAGACATTTCTAGAGTGTATGCCTAGAAAGATAATGGAAGATTTGAGTGACTCATCATTGATCGAACCATATCTAATAAAGTCCGATCCAGGAGGAGTGAGTTGTGAAACAATTCCACAATCTCTCGGATGATCACTGAATTATTAGCTTAAGTATCCACCTCCACGATCTTATCGTAGAGCTTTAATACTTTTGCCAAGTTGATTCTGTACTTCATTCTGGAACTCTTTGAACTTTTCAAAAGATTCCGATTTATCTCTCATCAAATAGACATAACCATACCTACTGAAAATATCAGTAAAGGTAATGAAGTACTGAAAGTTTCCTCTAGCACTTGTGCTTATCGGGCCATACACATCCATATGTATAAAGCCCAATAAGTCACTGGCCCTTTCATTGTGTTCGTTCGCGACCTGTGTCGATCGATGCACCTTTTGCGTCGATCGACACTACCTTTTGTTGAAAGGGCCTTCGTCATTTTACCCAATAAACAAGATTCACATATCTCACATGATTCATAATCAAATGAGGCCAAAAGCCCATCACTATGGAGCTTCTGAATCTGTTTCTCATTTATGTGGTCCAAACGACAATGCCAGAGAAAAAGTTTGATTCGTATCATTTGACTTGAATCTCTTGGTACTAATGTTATAGATAGGCACGTTTTGTTTTAGAACATAAAGTCCATTCTCTAATGGACCGCTACCATAAAACATATCATTTTAATCAAATGAATAACATTTATTCTTAATTTGAAAACTGATATCCTTCCATATCCAAACAAGGAATAGAAATAATATTTCTGCTTATAGCAGGTACATAGTAGCAGTTCTCAAGTTCAAAACCAAGCCAGAAGGCAAACAAATGAAATGTTCCTACAGCTAATGCAGCAAATCTTGCTCCATTACCCACGCGCAGGTCCACTTGTCCTTTCTCCAAAATCCTACTTTTGCTTAGGCCCTGCATATTTTCACAAAATATGAGTACCACAGCTGGTATCTAATACCCAATAAGTAGAACCATAAGAAGTAACATTTACTTCTATAACATAAATACCTGAAGAAGAATTCTCGTACGTCTTCTTCAGCTTCTCATAATCTTCCAGGAATTTATTGCAGTTTCTTTTCAAATGCCCATAACCATTACAATAATGGCACTTATCATCTTTAGAAGGACCAGGTTTAACCTTAGGAGAATGGTTAGACTCGCTTTGATTCACAATCGAGCTCGTCTAGCCATAACCTTTGTTCTTACCAAGTTTCTTAAACATGTTACCCTTTTGTACCATAAGGACATTTGGGGTGTCCTTCTTGATGTTAGGTTCTGCAGTCTTGAGCATCCCATGCAACTCAGTCAAAGTCTTTGTCAAGTTGTTCATGTTATAGTTCATAACAAACTGATCATAGTTTGACGGCAGTGACTGCAAAATGATGTCAGTAGCCAACTCTTGGCTAATGGGACAATCCAGTTTCCGCAGGTTATCAATATAACCCATCATCTTAATGACATGAGGACTAACTGGTCCGTCCTTTGGTAGCTTGATATACCATGGATTTTAGGGTTTTTAACCATGGTATATGTGTCATTTATCGAGTCTTTTACTATGTTTTAGAGTCTTTCAGGTGTTTATTAGGTACAAGCACATTTGGAGCATATTTGGTGATTATGGCACTTTCTGGAGCTAATTGGAGTATTTGGCCGAGAGATAGACTTCACTGTCAATATTCCAGAGCCGCAACGATCGTCACACTTATATCCTACAGTGCTAAACCCATATATCCTACAGATATCGAGAAGGGGTATTCGATACCTGGCGCCAAGACACATGAAAGTAAAAGTGCCTCCTTGAGCATTCCTGCTGTCCGGGTTCGGGTAGATAACCCTGCATGTGGCAAGCAACTATCTCACCAGCTCTGGGTATAGATCGTAAGGCTGCATTGGCATTATCCCCAGACCAATGCCTCTGCACAGCGCCATAACCTGCTTGTCTATGCCGAGACTCAGACAGGTCGAGTAATCCGCAAACTTGGTTGGCGCTAGTTCCATGCCACACCAACCGTTATATAGCAATGTATCGTACTCATCCCAATACTCGTGTAGCGGCCTCTCTGTGAAATCAGTCGTAGTGAGCAGCTTTTTAATAGCCATGCCCCAGTTGCGATCAGTCCGAATCCGAAGGTTCTCTGCTCTTGGCCATGGTGGTCCAATGGTTGCATGAACCAACTGATATGGCTCTGGAGGATCAGAATCTCTGTGTAGCCATTCCGGTGGTGGAATGTACTGTCGTGAGGCGCTTGCGGCGGTTGCTCTGCGCTTGCGGGGTTGATTCTGAGTTGCCATCTGCAAAACAGAAATTTAAATAAATCAATCTCGGCAAACTCTCTGTGAAGTCGTCGAGCAACGACCGTTGCACTAAGGCAGCGATCGTTGCAAGGCGATTTTGTATAATCGAACATTTCCCCAAAATCGCAGAGCAACGACCGTTGCACAAGTGCAACGATCGGTGCAAAGCGATTCTGGCCGCAATCAACATTCAACAAAATCGTTCTAAATTCGTGCTATCAACCACAAAATCGACCCGAAAATCATAAAATAGAAGTACATTACCTTGATTTCGTGAGATATGGGTTGGAGAAATAGAATGAGAGTGTAAAAACGAGAGAATAGTGCTTGGAAACAAGGAAACCGATGAAGAAATGATAGTTTTAGGTAGGAGGTTCTCGGTGTACCGTCGGCGAAAAAATGGGGAAGAAAAAGAGAAGAAAAAGGGTTTAAGGTAACTTACCTTGGTCGTGGGTGCAACGATCGTTGCAGAGCAGCAACGATCGATGTTGGTTGAACCAGATCGATTCCGGTTTAGCTCGACATACCTTAATTTTCGATTTAAACCAATTGCAACGACCGTTGCACACTAGGCAACGATCGTCACATATCTCCAGACTTGTGTTCTGTATCTAAAAACTAGCAAAAACAAATAAAAACGTGAAATCCTAAGAAAAACACCAAAAATGAAAAGGAAAAACAAATAAACCTAACAGTGGGTTGCCTCCCACTCAGCGCTTGTTTTAAGTCATTAGCTTGACTTTTGGAAAGAGGTCAGACTCATGGAGGTTTCAACAGAGACTTTGAGTGTCTCTGTGAATGCCTTATCATCCATGGTGGTGTGTAAGCAGTAGCAGCATGATGTCGTCCAAGGAACGTAGGAAGGAATGTAGGGTGGGATCGACACTTGGGTGGTTTAAAGCTTTTTCCTGCATTCAAAACAGTGGAGTCAGGAGGTTTAAACTTAGAGGATTTATGCTCTACCTTTGGCAGAGATTTGATGTTCGGAGCCTTCTGCTTATGAGTAGCTTTAGGTTTTGAAGATGTTAGAGTAGACTCCTGTGGAACCACCATCTTCTTGTCAACCACTACCGTGCACTGAACAACATCTTTAGACCTTACAGGAGCTTTTGGGAATGGTATTGGAGGTTTGTAGATCCTTTCCTTAGCAACTCCACGAGGTATAAGTGAAACTGGTTCTTTACGGGGTGCAACGATTGGTGCATATGGTGCAACGATCGACACGGATGTTTCAGCTCGAGTATCAGCTACAGTCTCGGGTCCATCAGCTTCCCGGTCTAATCCAGCAATCTCAAACTCAAATTTCTCCTCTTGACTTGGTCCAGTATCAGTCTGAACTATCCAAGCCAAAAGATCTACGTCAATCTCTGTTGAGTCAGGTCCGTCGAAGCTCTCAAACTCAGGGAGTTCAATACCAGACTCCCTTCTGTTTTCCACAAATCCCATGGCCTTAACTGCTAGATATAGTCCATGATCCATCCTGTGGTCAACCTGAATAGGAATGTCAACGACATGGGCTTCCTGAGTATCCTTCCTTGTGGCAGAACTTGAAATCTGATCCATCTGTGTATCTAGCAACTTCATATGAGTGTTCAAGGACTCAAATTTCTCATTCAGATTAGTATACAGGCTCACAAGCTTCGAGTTGAAAGACGCTGTGGTCTGTTGTTGTTCTGCAATGGATTGCTCCATCATGATCTCTAATCTGCTCCTCTGTGCAGGTACAGGAGATGCTGGGCAGGATGCATAACCATAATCTCTCGATCCTTGAGCATGCCTAGAACCTTGTCTCTGCTGATGTCCAAATGTATGTTCATAAAAATCAGCTTCAGCCATACAGTTTACCTCTGTAAATCCTTCAGTTCCTGCATCTGCTCGGAACTGTCTCTCCCTTAGTAGGACGTTGTGGATATCATCTATCTTATTTCTCATCTCAGCTACCTGCCTAACCAATACATGGTAATCTGGCAAGATGGGGTTTCCCTCCCCATCTAGTTTCTGACCTTTTGCGTTGCATATGTGACCCTCTTGGTCTCGTAAAACGCCGTTTTCACCGCGAATCAAAATCACAGGTTCCATAGAGTGAAACCTATTGAACGTCTCAGATCTCGACATCGCTGTTCTCGCCTTGTGTCGATCGATGCAAGGTAGGCAACGATCGATGCAGTGCGAATCCCTGCAATCCCAAAAATCAAAAACGTGAGTAAACAATGAAAATTAAAAAGAATGCTTAGTCTAAATCCTAGTACTAAATCTATTGGTGAACTCAAAGAGTCCCTGGCAACGGCGCCAAAAACTTGATAGGTGTGTAGTTTTATCCCTATTCTACTGCAAGTGCACAGTTAATGCAATCGTAGTATATAAGGTATCGAATCCCATGAGGACTATCAGTCACACAATAGATTATTAGTAGTTCAGATTTAATTAAGCGAAGCAGGTGTGAAAACAGTAAACGAAATAGCAAATCAAATCAAGTGAGTCTGTAAGCAAGAAGGCGAAGCGTTAGGTTTCAGGAGTTCTCAGGAAATCAGGAACGCAAGTAATCAATCTATCGAGATCTAATCAATAACTGTTCTAGAACTCAAACACGGATATAGAACTAACCAAATTCCTTTGCGATAATTCTCTAAGTCTAAGTGCAACAAACCAAACTTTCGTTTGCGAGAACTAACATATTAAACCAGCTTTAATTCCAAGTTTGATATGTTCACAATTAACCTAAACCAAACTTTCGTTTGCGAGAAGTTTAATTGCTTATCTAGGTTCTTTCTAGTTAAATTAACCAACTTCCGCTGCATTAATCAACCTAACATCATAATTCTGATTAGCTACTTCAGATTAAGCATTAAGAACAACCTAAACAAAGAACTAGCAGATATGAATCCCTACATATTAATTAAACTATAATTCCATGAAATCCCTAATGAGAATCCTTCAATCTAACAGGTAAACTACTCAGACATGTTCATCGAGACAGAAAATATCATAAGTAGAAAACCAAATATCATATAATCAAATAAGAACTGGGGTTCGAAATCAAGTCTCTTTCGAGATCAGGATCAGCCCCTCAACTCTCTCTGAGTAAAACTTAACGTAAGAAAAGCTTCTAAAAAGCGTAGCCTAACAAGTGGCTGTAAAACCTAATTATAATCCTAAAACACGTTTTGGGGCTTCTTTGTGAATATCAGGAACTTCTGGGCAAAATAGCAATTTCATCATTCTTCATTAAACCGTCGTTTGGCCCATCTCGCATGTGCAACGATCGACGCCATAAGTGTGACGATCGTTGCGGCTCTGGAATATTGATAGTGAAGTCTATCTCTCGGCCAAATACTCCAATTAGCTCCAGAAAGTGCCATAATCACCAAATATGCTCCAAATGTGCTTGTACCTAATAAACACCTGAAAGACTCTAAAACATAGTAAAAGACTCGATAAATGACACATATACCATGGCTAAAAACCCTAAAATCCATGGTATATCATAGCTTGCACTCATTTAGAGACTTAACCGTCTGGTATCTCTGAGTTCGTGCCTGCTCCTGAAACATACTTTTCAGGTTAGTGATCATCTCTATTGGCGACTCCACGTTCTTGAATTGCTTCTGCAAATCCGAGTTCATGGTAGCCAACATGAGACAACACACAT
Source organism: Orychophragmus violaceus (assembly GCA_030180135.1). Classification (NCBI taxonomy): domain Eukaryota; kingdom Viridiplantae; phylum Streptophyta; class Magnoliopsida; order Brassicales; family Brassicaceae; genus Orychophragmus; species Orychophragmus violaceus. The sequence continues at coordinate 8,703,361 of CM058236.1, forward strand.
CGACCACATCATTGGAATGCTTATCCCAAGCATCCTTTTCTGACTGCCAGGCATTGACTCGGTACTTCTTAGGGAGAACTTTCTCAAGGACATAGTCCTTTTTCTCCTGTTTGAGAACAATTCTCAAGTTCCGATACCATTCAAGAAAGTTGGATCCATTTAACTTATCCTTCTCAAGGACGGATCGCAGGGAGAAATTGTTATGATGGTTTGCGCTAGACATAGCTAAAAACAAGGGAGATTTAGTTATGATGTTCAAGAAATGAGAAATCTTAACTATTAAGAAAACTCGCATTATATTCAAACAATGTTTCCTCAAATGAATATAATGATCCAAGACCCATACTTCACTAAACTTGAGTGAGCCACTGGCTATCACCCAAATTTTAGCTATCTAGGTAAGCAACAACTTTTCTAGTTATATCCAATATAACTCTTGGTTGTGGATTGACATCTCATATCCAATCCACCTGATGTCTCTGACCCCAAAACGATTTTGATGGCCCAGTCAAGTAAACCAATCTCTTAAGTCATGTAATTGTTGATACCTTGCACTGCAAGCCTATCAACACGATTACCTCTTGCCTTACTCATGTAATTGTGGACACCTTGCACTGCAAATCTATCGCACAATGAAACGAGTCTTGACAGCTGACAAGATCGGGAAGACATCAAGGATTACTTGATATTTAGTTTGAGGAACGGAACTGTTTTAAAACGTTTAATCTTATTATGTTTTAATTATTCTAATAAAGGATTTATCTTGGTTTGGATCTGTGATTTCAGGTTCAATAACTGAAACCAGCGGACCCTGTGTCGACCGACACTACTTTAGTGTCGATCAATATAGATTTACCAAAACCAATTTGCGATAACCGATCAATCTAATTGATCTGGTTTTTGATAACCGGTTAGTGTCGATCGACACTACATTAGTGTCGGTCGATACCAACCTTATCAAAACAATCACAATAAACCGTTTTAGCGGTTTAACCAATTTTAACCAAGCTCGATAACCGGTCCAATCCAATTGAACCGATTATCCTAATCGCAAGGTCTGTGTCGACCGACACAACTCTTGTGTCGATCGTCACAAGTAGGTTAAACCTGAGTTTTATTCGGGTTATCATTATGTGTCGATCGACACCGGATTGGTATCGATCGACACAGTGCGATAAACCCTAAATCGTTTTCAAACAAAAAAACCTAAACTAGATTACTTTGATCAAAACGAATTTTAGCATGCTTGTATCAACAATACAGAGATCCAGATTCAACTAATCTAATCAACATGCTACTGATTCAATAGAACCCTAAGGCTCTGATACCACTGAAGGAATTTCTAGCAGTTCCTAATCAGATTAGCAACCCTAAGTATAAATTCCAAGCCTAGGATCTAGGGTTCAGGTATATTGAATCATTAGATCTCGAAATTACCTGGTGATTAGCAGCGGAAGATGAACAAATAATCGAGATCTTAAAGCGCCTCAAGTGCTGCGCCTCTACTGGTATCCACACGCACACAAACTGGAACGGACGGGATACTAGTCCCGTTTAGAGATCGGATCTCTCAGAGGGTTTCAGTTTCTTTCTGGTGGCTGTGAATTAGGTTTGGTCACTGTAAAAGTCGACCATATATCATATATATATTGACTTTTACCATGACCTGATTAACCAAGACTCAAACCGTGGTTAATTAAGTCATAAACCAAAATCGCTATTTTGGTCCGCGATCTGTGTCGATCGATGCACATGTTGTATCGATCGACAGTGCCTCAGAAACTTGTTATCGAATGCATATCATATATACATTCATCAGATCATTACACTAATGATCAACCCCATATTCTATATCCAGTTTGCTTAGGTGCGTGACCCTGTAGGATCATATAATACTAGCAATGAGTTCTAAATTCATTGATCATAAGTGGCTTCTAGCAAAGCATTATGATTGCCCAGTATTATATGAATGTCTAATCTCGACAACACAACTATCTCTAGAGTGGTTACAAGTGTGATTTCAGGACATTCCCAACACATTGTCTGAGTAAAAAGTAACAATGCGGCTTTACAATTTGTTGTCGACAAGTGCTTTGAATTTGACAGAAGTCGAGAAAACATGGGACTTTTTCTTTATGGGATAAAACCAATCGTATTTTGTAAAGTGATCAACAAAGATGGTGTAGTATTTGTCGTCATCGCAAGAGTACGAAGGGGATGTCTAAACATCAGAGTAATGAAGATCAAGAGGTTTTGAAGACCGAATTGTGTTCTCCCCAAATCGTTTTTTTATGGCTTTTGTTGATGGAGCAAGATTTTCAAAATAAGGAAGAAGAAGCTTTCTTCGATAATGGTAAATCAAAATTTGCAATGGTTTTATTCAAAATATCAATATGAGGGTGTCCCAAACGAGAATGCCAATCTTGAAAAGAATTTTTAAAAACAGAAAAGCACAAAACGAAGAAGGATAAGAAACTGTCGGCCACGCGTACATCCTATTGCTAACTTTGCCCTTTATGATATGTGCCCCTGAGCTTAGATCCCTCACCTGAAAATCCAAAGGATCAAAGGTGACATAAACGTTATTGTCATTGGATAGCTTATATACGGAGATAAGTTTTTTCGCAATGGATGGGACATAAACAACATTCGATAAGTGCAAGTCAAGATTTAGTAAAGCAAGTAAGGACGAGCTAGTGTTGGCATTAGGAATACCATAACTGTCGCCTATGACAAAGTCATCAGAACCCAAGTAAGGGTCATGCAGAGAAAATGTTGCAAGTTCTGATGTGATGTGGTGAGAAGCACCGTTGTCAAGGAGCCATGACGGTGTATACGAGTTGTGACTAGCCATTGAGCATGTGGTGATGAGCTAGAAGCAGATTGTTGCACCAGACGGTTAATTCGTAAAGCAGCAGGAGGTCGCAATTGTTTTTGCAATTCCAATAGGTTATAACACTGACAGAGACTGGAAATGTTTCGACGTTGTTGTTGTTGTAGACAAGTTCAGCTTCATGGTTTAAAATCTTCTCTTGACGCTCTTCGAACGAGATTGGGGTTTCACAATTTTGGATAGCATCACATGATATATCATGGTTTTAACCATTAGTGTTTTGGAGTCTTTTAAGAGTTTTACATGTTTTGGCATGATTGGAGATTAATTTGAGATTTTGGAAGCTTTTGAAGCAATTCTGCAGCACATATGGATTTCAAAGAGGTCATTGGCTGCGTCTGCACATTGTGTCGGTCGACACCATATCTGGACAGAAATTCTACACAAATTTTTGAAGAGAGTTGGAAATCTGCACTTTTACCCAAGAATTTTACTTATTTACAAAAAGACCCAAATCATGTTTTATCATTATAAATTAAGTTTTGAGCCATTTTTATGCAATCTATTCTTATTATGATTTATGTTTCATTGATCATGTATGAGTATTTTGCTAGTTAGGTTAGGATTTCTCATTAGGGATTTCAGGGATTGTTAGGTTAATTGGTTAGTTAGGGATTCATAACTTCTAGTTCTTCATCCTAGGTCGTTCTTATTGTTTGACTGATATTAGGTTGATTAGCGCGGCGAGAGTTGGTTAATTAGCTAGAAAGAACTAGGGTGAGAAAATTACCGATTCGCAAAGATATTTAGTTTAGGGAATTTATGATCAAATTGAACTTGATTTAATTGCATGTTTAATAACTTTGAATTCGCAAAGATATTTGGCTTTTAGGTTGGTAGACATAGATAGTTTCCGCAACGAGAGTTGGTTGACTTTATGTATGTGTTTTGAATTCTAGAACATTGATTTAATCCTGATTATTGATTGATTTATATTCCTCATTTTCTGAGAATTCCTTGAGCCTAACGCTTTTCCCATCTGATTTTACACATTCGTTTACTGCTTTGTTACTTGCTTTCAATACAATCATTATGTCTAGCTTAACTTGAATCGACGAATCTATTGTGTACTCTTGAGATCCTTTGTTCAATACCCTAAGTACTACACCGATATAATTGTGCACTTGCAGTTAGATACTAGGGACAAAACTTTGACCTATCAAGATTTTGGCGCCGTTTCTCTGAGCATCTTTGAGTGCCAATAAATTTAAGTAATAGAGTTTTGACTATGATTTTATTTTAATTTTGTTACTTACGCGTTTCATCTCTCTTCTTTGGTGTTTCAGGTAAAACAATCAGAACTAGAAGAGTCGGAGAACGCAAACACTTGGCCTTGTCAATTCAGATAGGTGGCGTCGATCGACACCACGCTCGAGCACCACTACATGTAAAACCTGTAATCTTACGACCGGATGAAAGGCATGATGTCGAGCTTAAAACTGCCTACTACACTCTTGTTGGGCAGCATCAGTTTCTTGGACTGCCCAATGAGCATCTTATGGACCACATTGAGAGGTTTGAGGACTTGGTCACGAGCATGAAGTACACTGGATTCTCCAATGACTACATATTCTGCAATCGTTTCCCTCACTCTCTTGCTGGAGAAGCAGTCTACTAGCTAAAGCAGTTAGCTCGAGGATCTCTGAAAACGTGGAAACAGACTACGAATGCATTCCTTAACAACTTTTATGATGATGCTAGGTCTGAGGAGATGAGAAAATTCTCTCATTCAGGCAGGGACCAAAATAATATTTCAAAAGCGCTTGGATCAGATTGAAAGCTTACCAGAGAGATTGTCCACATCATGGATTCAGTGAAGTTCAGGTACTAGGAACCTTCCTCTGAGGTGTTTATTGGTGATACCAGATGGCACTAGATGCTGCAAGCAATGATAACTTCAACATTAGGTATCCAGAAGATGCTTATGTGCTAATTGAGAATTTGGCTTCTAGCAATAGTACCAAGAATGTAGATTTGGAGAGAAAGACTGCAAGCATGGATGGATGCGAGATTGTTGCAGTAAGTGCTAAGTTGGACTTGATTCACAGTCATCTTCTGGGGAAAAAGACAGTCCAATTTTCTCCAGAGGTTGAACCTATTGAAGAGAATGTGAACTACATCAACGGAGCTAGATTTCAAAACAACAGAGGTGCCTTTATGGGCAATCAAAACTCCTCAGGTTTCACCTTTAATCCAGCCTATTAGAAGCCATTCAAGAGCAGTGGTTTCAGGAATTGTGGATCCTCTTCATATCAAACACCTCCTCCACAAGCCTAAGAGAGCAAACTCAAATCTATGATGCAACTACTTATGCAAGAACTGCAAAACTTACATTGGATCTTGGTGGAAAAATAGATGTAGTGTATCATGATCAAAATGGGGAATTAGAGGCTCTCATAGATCGCATCGACGTTATAAATACTCGATTGACTAGAACTAAAGAAATTTTCAAAGCGAAGATGGTTCAGAATGCTCATGTCAATGCAGTCTTGGTTCAGAATGAAGATGAGCTGGATCATGAGGAAGAAATTGGGAAAAAGGATGAAAAATTCTTGGAGAACAATCGTGGAACCGAACCTACAGACGTGGTATCGTCGACACCCATAACTGGTGTCGACCGACACTAGTTGATTTACACGACTTTTTGAGCTTCGACGGACCATAATCGACTGAGATAGACATTGAACTACTGGTGTCAACCCTCAATGTTGATCGATACTCACCCAGTGTCGGTCGACACCCACCTCTCGAAGACATAATTTTTTGAGTTATGAAGGAGCGAAATCGGCCGAGGTTGACACACTTGATTTGGTGTCGACCTAGGAGGCCATAGTCTATCGACAACCCCTGGTGTCGGTCGACACCCATATATCCAGACGCCAGATTCGCCTACTATGAAGCCAGTGTCGATCGACACACCTATGGTGTCGGTTTACCCTCATACCAGTCGAGCTCAACAGCCTGCAACACCACATGAACGAGTGTATAATCCTAATATTCCTATCTTTAAGTCTTCTTATAAGTCCAAATAGGAGCTGGATGCAGGCAGATGCAAGGCAATGATGGAAAAAGCACTGATTGAAACTCCTCCTATTGATTCCATGAGGATTTATCCTTGTCCGAGGAAGTATGCAAAAAAGTTGATCTTCAAGGATGAAGATCTAGAAGAAGGGGTGTTGATTGTCTCCAAACAAGTCAGTGTTGTAGGGCAAAACAAGATTCTAGAGAAGCTTTCATACCCATGAGTCTTTGTGCTAGATTGTTTCATCTTCAAGGACAACTTCAAGCATTCTCGATGTGATTTGGGATCTGGTGTGAACCTAATGCCATACTTTATGTCTATAAGGTTGGTAATGATGGACTTTCAAGTGACAAAGATCTCTTTGGTTCTTGTTGATCGCTCGAAGAGGATTCCAGAAGTATTTCTTGAGGACATTCCCACAATAGTTGGAGACTACTTGATTCCAACAAAATTTGTAGTCCTAAAGTATGATGTTGAACCAGATGATCCTCTGATACTCGGTATATTTTCTTAGCTACAGCTGGAGCATTGATTGATGTGAGGAATGGTTCAATTGATCTTCACCTGGGAGATAAGCCTATGCACTTCAAGATGGATAAGTTGCGGAGATCCACCATAGATGGACATACCTTATATGGAGCCAGGGATTCAGATTATTAGGGACAAAGTGATCGATAGTGGAGAAGAGAAGATGGTTGTTCGTCATAAATCTACTCTAATATCTTCAAAACATGCAACTGCTCCTAAGCAGAAAGCTACAAACATCACACTTCACCAAAGCAAAGGTATGAATCCTCTCGCCCTTCGGCTTCTAAATGCATTGTTGTGAATGCAGGGAAACACTCTATCCCACCCAAGCTTCTCTCCTGCCTTGATTCTCTTCCCTCGTTCCTTGGTCGATCACATGATCATGACGCTTATACACCACCATGGATGAGGATATATTCACATAGGTACTCATTGTCTCTGTTGAATCCACCTAGAGCATGATCTCCTGCCAAAGTCAAGCTAATGACTTAAAACTAGCGCTTGGTGGAAGGAAACCCACTAGTGAGTCAGTACATAGTTGATTTTTCGTTTTTCTTTAGTTCCTTTGATTTTTCTTTGTTTTGTTTGTCAAAAATCTAAGAACGGGTTTGAGACACGATCAGAGTCGATCGACACCATTATAATGTCGGTCACCACCCCACTTGAAACGTCGGACGGTTGTTGAGGATGCTCGACAAAAACCAAATTTGTGTCGACAAAATTCTGGTGTCGATTGACACTAGTGATGTGTTTTGGTCGACATTTATCGCGATTACATGTAAGGTTTCTGATTTCTCAATTTGATCTCGGATTTAACTTTGTTTTTCCCAAGCCCAACCTTCTATACCACTGGGGACAGTGTTGTTTAAGCGTTGGGGAGGTGATTGCTGACACCGTTTTTGTTTTTCTTAAAATCAGTTGGGTCAGTTCGTTTTGAGTCAAACCCTTGTGGAAGAAACAATGATTTTTCGAGGAATAACCACATTTTCAGGAACCTAAGTGGACACTGGAACGAGCTTGAAAGAGATATATGACTAATGGAAAACCCCATGATAGACCATCTTACCAATGTTACCCATATCCTCTTGGGTACCTGGAAAATCCACTGCAGACTTCGACCATAACCTGACTTCAATTCTCTCATCTTGGAGCTTTGCATACACTGGATTGGATCCCTCCTTCACTTATGAAATACTTATCTGTGTGAGTACGGTTTACCTCTTCCTTCCCTTAAAAGAAAAAATGAGAGAAGTCTGAGAATAATCTAGTAGCTTCGAAGTGAACATGGGAGTGGCAGTTACCTCCGTTATCTCTTGTGCTTCATGGAAACATGTCCAAAGAAAACTCTGAATTAAAAAGGAAAAGCAGCCGATATAAAAAAATAAAATGATACCTAGTGGGGAAAAATCGATTGCTGCAGTGAGAAAAGGGAGAGGAAAGGAACCAGAAGTTAAGACAGTTTGTGTGATCATGTTCTGACTGAGTAAGAGTCCTTGGATCGATATTCCCTCGATGAGACTGCACTTAATCTTAAAGAGGTCAATATGGTGAATTTGGATTGCTCACTTGGATTATGGAGTTGTTTGGGATAATTTTTAAGTATGGGGGAAGTACATGTTGGTTTGGATTTTGTCAGGTAATTTTTTCATGTGGCATATTATGGTGCTTGTTGATGTTGTATTTCTAGGACGAAATGAGTTTCTAAGTTTCCTTCCAGGTCTTGTTTTTTTGTTTGATTGAGGGCAATCAAAAGCTAAGTCTGAGGGAGTTGATATATCATGATTTTTATGGATTTATGAACATGATATATGTCTTTGTCATTGAGTCTTTTCGGTGTTTTTGGAGTCCTTTGAATCTTTCACATGTTTTGGGATGATTGGAGTTTAGTTGGAGATTTTGGAAGCTTTTGGAGTAATTCTGCAGAACATATGGATTTCACAGAGGTCAATGATTGCGTCTGCACTTGATGTCGGTCGACACCATATCAGGATAGAAATTCTACGCAGCTTTTTAAGAGAACTGGAAATTTGCACTTTTACCCAGGAGTTTTCTTTATTCGCTAAAAGACACAAATCGTGTTTTATCATTATAAATTAGGTTTTAAGTCATTTTTTATGCTACACTTTATTTTTATTCCAGAGAGATTTGTAGCAGAGATTTGGGGTTGTTCTCTAGAGAATTCAAACCCAATTCTTCTTTTCTTATTTCTTTTATGCAATCTATTTTTATTATGATTTATGTTTCATTGATCATGTATGAGTAGTTTGCTAGTTAGGTTTAGGGTTTCTCTTTAGGGATTTCATGGATTGTTAGGTTGATTGATTAGTTAGGGATTCATAACTTCTAGTTCTTCATCCTAGGTTCTTCTATTATGTTGATTAGCGCAGCGAGAGTTGGTTAATTAGCTAGAAAGAACTAGGGTGAGAAAATTACCGATTCGCAAAGATATTTAGTTTAGGGAATTTGTGATCAAATCAAACTTGATTTAATTTCATGTTTAGTAACTTTGAATTCGCAAAGATATTTGGCTTTTAGGTTGGTAGATATAGATAGTTTCCCCAACGATAGTTGGTTGACTTTATGTATGTGTTTCGAGTTCTAGAACATTGATTTGAATCCTGATTATTGATTGGTTTATATTCCTGATTTTCCGAGAATTCCTTGAGCCTAACGATTTTTCCATCTGATTTTACACATTCGTTTACTGTGTTGTTCCTCGTTTCCAATACAATCATTCTGTCGAGCTTAACTTGATCGACGAATCTATTGCGTACTCTTGAGATCCTTTGTTTGATACCCTAAGTACTACACCGATATAACTGTGCACTTGCAGTTAGATACTAGGGATAAAACTTCGACCTATAATCACACACGGCACGATAGCCTCTGGTAAGACATCGATGATGTACTCAATTAAATAATCATGGTCTTGTGGCTTTCCAAAGAGAGAAAGCAAACCGGCTTTTGACTTCATGAGTTGCATGTATTTGTCATTGCTTTTCGTGCCCTTGAAGGTTTCCTTGAGTTCATCTTTCAATTGTTTCACATGACCACGAGATGGTGTGGCATATGTTTTGGCGAGAAGATTCCAAGCACCTAGTGTTGTCGTGGAAAATGTAACCAGAGGCTGAAGTTGCGTTGAGATAGCTCCGAGAAGAGCCGCAAAGATCAGCTGATCTTGACGAATCCAGGATATATACATACGAATAGCTACGATACAAAACGTGGCAAAATAGCCACAAAATATTTTCATGGCAATTCGTACCTATACCTAACGAATATTTAAATATATATGGTATAATTACGATTTTATTCGTAGCTATCTGTGGCTTTATGAAAGAGCCACAGATAGCTACTGATTTATCTATAGCTATTCAAAACCTTAAATCCTAAACAAACCCTAAAACTCTAAAGTATAAACAAAACTCTAATTAATAAAGTTATAATTACTATAACATATCCAAAACTAATATTCAACACTTATAAAAAGAAAAATATTTTCAAAATATATTATTTTCAAACATTAACTCCTAACCCTAAACACAACCATTTAAACCCTATATCATAAACCATAACCATACTATAAATCTTATTCTTAATCATAAACTATAAAATTACAATATAAAAATTAATTATGTATACATAAAACTGATATTTAAACCATATAAGTATATACTTTACATAAAATTAATTTAAAACTATTTGAAAAATAATAATAAATTAAAATATTTAATGAAATTTATTCAAATATACTAATTTTTAATACTAATAATAAATTAAAACTCCTAAACAAATATTTAATTATTTTATATACCCACAACTAAATTTTAATACTTTTAAAATAAAAATAATAATGTAAACAAAAATTAAAATCAAATTTAATCATTTTTGTACAAAACTAAATTTTCTTTTAAAAGAAAAATAATAGTGTAAACAAAAATTAAAATCAAATTTAATCATTTTTGTATATATGAATTCAAGAAAATCATTAGACCCTAAATTATAAACAAAAATCTAAACAAAACCTAAATTATAAACAAAAAACAATTAATAAACCTCTAATTACTATAACATATCCAAAATTAAGATTCAACACCTAAACTTAAATATAATCTAAAAAAATTTAACCTTAACTTAAACATAAACCACAAACCCGATACCCCAAACTCCAATTACTATAACATATTCAAAATTAAGATTCAACACTTATAAAAAATTCTTATTTTCTAAATCAAAAAATTTCAAACCTTAACTTTAAACTCTAAACATAAACCACAAACCCTATACCCCCAAACTCCAACCCAAAATTGTAAACCCTATATTTATAAACTCAAATCCTCTTACTTATATATTAATTAGTTTGATATTTTAGTTGAAAATTTTATTCATTAAAAACTTTAATCCTTAAATTTTACATTATAACATAAAATTAAATCAAATTAATTTGATGCTAATTAAGAACTAAAATATAACGTAAAATGATTATGCAAGTAGCTTAATTCCTATTTATTGTGAGAGAAAGGAAATGATTATGATCACTTCTAATATCAACTGTTGATTAAGCTTAGATCTAATGGACAAATTTTATTCATTTCTGTTTTTTCCTCTTATTTTCTCCTCTTCTCCTTCGTATCTACACAAATTCTCTAGTCTCAAGCACTCTGCTTATCTCGCATCGAACTCACAAATTCAAGATCATCCCCATCGATCTCATGAAAGCAGAGCACAAGCCTGCTTATCTCGCGTTAAAAGTTGTTCTCTTTCCGATTTTTTTCTCCAAATTCTGATGCTTTTCTTTGTTTCTTCCGATGCAGCCTTTTTATCCAATCAACATCTCAAGCAAAGCTATATTAGTCTCTTCGTTTTCCGATTTTCAAGTAAAGCCTTAGGTTTTTTTACAATTTCTAACTTCTTACTACGTCTCACATCAAGGGTCAAGGGTTGGGAAGAAGACGAAGATGAAGGCGAATCGGAAATGGTGGTTGTGGTGGAAAAAGAACACGACGGCGGAGGTGGTGGTTAAAGAAGAATATGACGGCGTAGATGGTACTGGTGGAAGGAGAACTGATGACGGCTTGTGTTCATACGCAGGGACGCAGGGACGCGTGGTAGCTATCTATAGCTATTGCCAAAATAGCTACGGAAATATGGTCATAGCTATGAACGAATCCGTAGCTATGGCCTGTTTCTTGTAGTGTCAATAGTGTCTCAGTCAATGAACCTTTTAAGATGTATCTTTCATTCCCTTCACTTTTTCTTCTATAAAATGCAACCATTGAGGATGTGAGTGTTAGAGAATTAGATATTACTTGATACTGTGATGATATTACTTGATACAGTTAGCATAGAATATTCTGTAATCTTGACTATCCCTTTCTAAGTTCTCATCTTGTGTATATATGCTTGTATTATCTTCTTGCTATTCAATATACAATCAATACAATTCGCTATATGGTATCAGAGCCTAGATCAAAAATTATCTCGGTTTTTCTTCTTCTCTTCCATCGTTCATACTTTCATCCTCTCTTTTTCACGATGATTAACACTGAATCTTCCGAAAACCCTGAAGCTTCGTCCGGCGGATCAGCTTCATCTTCACAAACATGAATCTTGTAGATCCAAAGCATCCAATTCTTGCCATCAACATGAGCTCAATTACGAGACTCAACACGACCAATTACATTACTTGGTCTCTTCAAGTTTCTCTTTTTATCAATGGACATAATCGAAGCAGCACATCACAGATGGCGCTTCTCCACCAGCACATATCCTCACAGACAACACTGTGAATCCAGCATACATAGCCTGGATTTTCCAAGACAAACTAATCTTTGCAGCGCTTCTCGGAGCAATCTCGATCTCTCTTCAGCCACTCATCTCCACGGCCAGCACTGCTCTTGAGGCTTGGACCACTCTTCAATCCACCTTTGGTTGTCCCTCCAGAGGCCACCTGAAGCAGGTCAAAGAACAACTAAAGAAAAGAAGCAAAGGTACTCGATCAATTGATGAGTATTTACAGAGCATGAAAGCAAAAGCCGATCAAATGGCTTTGCTTGGGAAGCCTCTCTAACACAAGGATTTCATTGAATACATCTTGGATGGGCTTGACAATGGCTACAAAGGAGTTGTTGAGAAGATAAATGGAAAAGGCAAACAACCATCTCTCGACGTGCTCCGTGATAAATTGGTGAACCGAGAAGTTGCGACTTTATGGCACAGTCCACATCTTTGCTTCTTGTCACACCAAACATGGCCCACACCAAGTCCAAATTCAACTATCTCCTCAACCACAGTGTTTCTTATGACCCAAGTTTTCAGAAAAACTCTGGGAATCGCCAGTCGAGGCCACATCTCAGAAAGTGTCAAGGTTGTGGTGTACAAGGTCATAGCATCTCTCGTTGCACCAAGTTTCGAGTTGTCGTACAAGACGGCACTGCGTTTCAACCATATCTATCTTCGTGGCAACCAAGAGCTAATCACACCACCATATCTCCTTCCTACAAAACGCCGTCTTAGCTCCTTGACTTTGGAGCTTCCCACCACATCACCTCAGACTTGAACAATCTTGCGCTTCACTCACCATATCAGGGACACGATTCCGTTGTCATTGGTGACGGTTTCGGTCATGCGATTACACATATGGTTTCAACTTCATTAACTATATCCATTCTTTCGCTTATGTTGAACAATCTCTTATATTCTCCACATTTTGAGAGAAATTTAATGTATGTTTATCAAACTTGTACTGATAACGGTGTATCTATCACGTATAATCATTGGTCTTTTCAGGTACGGGATCTAATCACGGGGGCGATTCTCAAGACAGGACGCACTAAAAATGGAATGTATGAATGGCTGGATCCTTTCCGCACTCTTCTCAAATTCAAGTTTTTCTGAAATAAAAACCTCGATGATTGAATGGCATTCATGCCTTGGTCATCCTGTATTTCCTGTTTTGCAACGTATTCTTTCGAGTTCTTCTTTACCGTTTTCGAATTAAGTTTCGGTTCCCATGTTATGCACAAAGTCACACTTTCTTCCTCACATCCACTTGAGATTATTTTCTCAGATGTATGGACTTCCCATGTGTTATCATTCGATTGCTTTAAGTATTACTTGGTTTTGATTGATCATTTCACTCGATACACCTGGCTTTATCCCATGAAACGAAAATCTCAAGTTTTTGAAGTTTTTACACAGTTTAAAAAACTAGTAGAAAATTGTTTCTCATCTCATATTGTCACGTTCTACTCGTAAAATGGAGGAGAATTCGTTGCACTCACTCCATTCCTTTCCAAACAAGGCATTTCTCATAGAAAATCACCTCCTCATAATCCCAAACATAATGGAATTTCCGAAAGAAATCATATCATTGAAACGGGTTTAGCTCTTCTCTCCCATGCTCATATTCCTTTTTCTTTTTGGTCCTTTGCATTCACTACAACCGTCTATTTGATCAATCGGTTACCCAGTGCCTCGCTTGATTTTCAGGTTCCTCTAGAGCTTCTTTTTCATGAGAAACCGAACTACTCAAAATTACGAGTTTTATGTGATTGTGCTATCCATGGTTAAGGCCATATTCCTCACACAAATTGGATGCTCGTTCATATCCTTGTGTTTTTCTTGGATACTCACCTAAATAAAGTGCATATCTTTGTTTCAATCGCCTCACCTCTCGATTTTATGCTTCACGGCATGTCGAACTTTTTGAAAAAGAATTTTCGTTCAACAGAAAAATCAGCCCATGTTTCTTCTTCAGAATCTAACATTCCTTCGTCGGCTCCTACGGTTTGTTTTCTGCCTCACTCATTTCGTACATCTCCAATGGTCCAACCCAACGGTTCAGATCTTGTACTTTAAGAGTTAGAAGTGCCAAATGACAATGAAGCTCTGTCGCCAGCTGTCTCATCTTCACCAGCTGCCTCTCTTGAAGCTTCACCATCACTGTATGTAACTCCACTCTCTGAATCAGAATCGCACAGACACTGTGCAATTGTATCATCATCGTCTGTGCAGTTTCAGGAGCCACAAAACTCCATTCATACCTCTGAATCAACTTGTGACTCGAGCTCTGCATCTCTCAATGAAGCGCCAACATAAACAATCTGTTGCTCTTCTAGTTCCGCTCTGGTTGCTCCTGATTACACAAATGGTCATCAAATGTAGACTCGACTCAAGGACAATATTAAGAAACCGAATATGAGGTATGCGATGGTTCTTTCGAAAATTTCTAATTATGAGATTGAGCCAAATACTCATGTTCAGAACCTTAAGGACTCTCGATGGCGTGGATCAATGTGTTATAAAATGGATTCTCAAATCAAGCATCACACATGGGATTTGGTACCTCCGGATCCGAGTTATAATTTGGTAGGTTTCCGTTGGGTTTATCCCATCAAACGCAGAGCTGATGGTTCGATTGAGCGGCCCAAATCGCGTCTTGTGACTAAATTCTATAACCAGTGTCCGGGAATTGATTACTTAGACACTTTTGGTCTTGTGATCAAGGATCCTACGATAAGATTGGTTCTTGGTCAAGCTGCAGCGAGAGGTTGGGTTCTTCGTCAACTAGACGTTAACAATGCTTTTTGGCAAGGAGACCACAAAGAAGATGTATACATGATTCAGCAGCCGTGTTTTATAGATCATGATAAACCTGATTATGTGTGAAAATTGAACAAAGCGGTCTCAATCAAGCACCAAGGGCATGGTATAATGAGTTATGTGACTTTCTTCTTCACTCGGGTTTTACAAATTCTGTTGCGGATACATCATTGTTTGTTCATCTTTCTCCGAGTGTTATGTTTTTTGTACTCGTCTATGTTGATGCATCGTCATTACGGGTAATTCTTCAGATCGTGTATCTCAGTTTATTGCCCTTCTTGCTTTGCGGTTTTCACTCAAGGATTTGGGAGAATTGAGTTATTTTTTGGGGACTGAAGTGAGTCGTACTTCGACTGCAATCACATTAACAAAAACAAAGTATGTTAATGATTTGCTTCATCGCACGAACATGGTTGCTGTGAAACCTGTGTCTACTCCGATGGTGGACTCTCCTTCTCTGTCTCTTCATTCTGGTACTCTTCTTGATGATGCATCTAAGTATAGGTAGGTAATTGGGAGCTTACAATAACTCCTCTTTACTCGTCCGGACATTACCTTTGTTTTGAATAAACTCTCCCAGTTTAGGCATCAGCCGTGCGATGATTATTGGAGTGCAGTAAAGAGAGTTTTGCGATATGATGGTGGTACAAAGATATCAGGTATCTTTCTCTCTGCTAAGACTACGATGGATGTTCCTGCTTTTTGGGATGCATGTTGGGCTGGTGATCGTGATGATCAAGTCTACAGGGCATACTTACTTTATTTGGGTAATCACTTGGTCTCTTGGTCTTCAAAGAAGCAAAGGATCGTGGCACGCTCGTCTACGGAGGCAGAATATAATTCTGTCTCGGATACATCCTCGGAATTTAATTGGGTTCGCTCTTTAGTTCGTGAGCTTGGCTTTACACCATCTTCGACACCTGTTATTTATTGTGACAACATTGGCGCTACATACTATCGGCTAATCTGGTTTTCCACTCGAGAATTAAGCATGTGGCAGTGAACTTTCATGTCATTCGCGGTTTGATTCAATCAGGTGCTCTCCGAGTAGCTCATGTCACGTCAGCTGATCAGCTAGTCGATGCGTTGACAAAGTCTCTTTCCTGTGCCAAGTTTCTAGCATTGTGTGTCAAGATTGGTCTTGTTTCCCGCCGTCCATCTTGAGGGGGCGTGTTAGAGTAATTAGATATTACTTGATACTGCGAAGATATTACTTGAATTTAGACTATCCCTTTCTAGGTTCTCATCTTGTGTATAAATGCTTTTAATATCTTCTTACTATTCAATATACAATCAATACAATTCACTATAGTGATTTTCATGCAAAGCCGGATGAGGTAAAATAATTTATCAATGTAAAAGGAGTGATGAGCCGAAGACAAAGTTGTTGGTGAGTGTGAATGTTCTTGAAAGTTGGTCCTATAAGGTTTTTAGCCAATGAAGACGATGAAGTTTCAAGTGTTATTAATACAGCTTTGAAAGCCTATGCTCGTCAAAGCAAGATCTCGGTTCTATGTCAATAACTTAATTTTCTTCTCCAATTCTGGATTCGACAGTATTCTGCATACAACTCTCTTTACCACTATTTATTTCTGTTCCTTTAAAGCGTATATTCTTGAATCTGGATTAGTCGGAACGTTCAATATGGAACATATTTGCATGTATTAACGTTGATTTTTAGAATAAAGTTCTTGTCGAGAGTAATTTGAATTTCATTTTTCTGTATCGTTGTTTTGGTGTTAACTTTGAGTCCACAAAAGGTAAGTTCAATGGATGTAACGAATTTCTTGCCGTGCAAGAATTAGCAACAACCAGTACGAAAAGTCGAAGAAAGAAGAGGGAGTAAAGCTAGGGCTGGTCATTGTTGGAAAACTCGTCTTCTTCGGTCCTTGTTAGGATCATTTCTAGATCATATATAAAATATCAGTTATCATTAAGATTATAAGATTATGTAGATGGTTTAGACTGGTTTGGTATACAGCTACAGAAATGTTTATATCTGGTTTGTCCCGGTTTCATCTCTCAATTGTAAATAAGCTTATAAAGATTAACGGGGATTTCAATACAAATGTTACTTAAACTTGTTGGAATATACTAAAACATTTTTATCTTACTAAAACTCTCATATACATTTTTTCTTGTGAAAGAAAGAAAAAAATAAAAAAAATAAAATTTGAAAAGAAATTTCTTTTTTAACAAAAAAGAAAATTATAAAACAAGAACAAGAGAGAAAATTTAGAAAATATGTTATTGAAATGATTTTGGGATGTCTTGCAAATGATCAAGACTCACCTATTTATACACAAACTCAAACTCTTAACAACCACACAAATTTAAAATTACACACCAACTCTCACCATTATCATCAACTCTCACCATTACCACCCACTCTCTTCACTTACCACACCAAACATACTCATCTTCTTTTATTTTTATCCAATTTAAATGATCATTATTTTAGTAAATATATAATTTTAACACTCATCCTTGACCCATTTAAATTTCAAACCAAGGTTGTTCCTCATTTCTTCAAATCTTGATGTTGACAAAGATTTCGTAAAGATGTCTGCCAACTGATCTTCTCCTTTGCAATACTTCAGCTTGATAGTTCCATTGTTCTCAGCTTCTCGCACCACATGAAATTTTATGTTGATATGCTTGGTTCTTCGGTGTTGAACTGGATTTATCCCGATGGCAATAGCTGAACTATTATCACAAAAAATCAATATACCTTCTTCTTGCTTGAATCCAAGACTCTCGAGTAAGTTTCGGAGCCAAACGGTCTGATTAACCACAGCCGATGCAGATATGTACTATGCTTCTGCAGTTGATTGTGTAACAACATCTTGTTTCTGTGTCTGCCAAGAGATAATCGCTCCTCCTAACTTGAATAAATAACCGCTTGTGCTCTTCATATCATTTTGACTTCCAGCCCAATCACTATCGCAATATTCCTGCAATAATGTTGAATTTTTGGTCTTGAAAAATAAGCCAAGTTCAGTTGTCCCCTTGACATACCTCAATACTCGCTTTGCTTGTAGATAGTGCATCATTTGTGGATTGCTCATGTATCTTGAAGATAACTTGCAGAAAACATCAAATTGGGCCTTGTAGCAGTCAGATGTAACAAGCTTCCCACCATGCTTTTGTATTCTGCAGCGTCAACTAGATTATACTCTTGCTCATCAATATTCTTCTCATGCGGCAACAGTGGTGTGCTAATGGAGTTGCAATTTATCATCTTGAATTTCTCCAGAAGCTTGTTTGCATACTTTGTCTGAGATAAGAAAACTCCTTCTGCACTTTGACATATTCCATCCCAAGAAAATACTCTATATAGTCAAGGTATGTCATCTCAAAGTAGCTCATTATTTCTTCTTTGAACTTGTTGATGTCTTCTTCATTGCTTCCTATTATGATCATGTCATCTACATACAAAGAGATATTAGAGTATCTTCACCGTTTATGCGGACGTATACGATTGCTTTGTATGGACATCTTTCAAATCCTTGTTGCAGAAAATGACCATCAATCTTGCTATACCATGCCCTTGGTGCTTGTTTTAGACCGTACAATGCTTTCTTGAGATTTAGTACGTGTTCTTCCTTCCCTTTGACTTCAAATCCTTGAGGTTTTTCTACGAACACTTCTTCCTCAAGTTCTCCACTTAGAAATGCAGACTTCACATCCATATGATGTAGTTCCCAACTCTTTTGTGCTGCAATTGCAATTATAATTCGAATGGTGTCATACTTTGAGACGGGAGCAAATGTCTCAGTGTAGTCTTCACCGTATTTCTGACATAATCCCCTTGCAACCATTCTGGCCTTATATTTCTGTAAAGTCCCATCTGTTGTAGTCTTCAACTTGTAAATCCACTTGACTGTAATGGCTTTCTTTTCTTCAGGTCTTTTCACCAACTCCCAAGTGTTGTTTTTCACAATCATCTTGATTTCTTCTTGCATTGCATCCCTCCATTTTGGATGCTTGATTGCTTCTTCAAAACAGTAGGATCAACAGTACAGACAAAACATGTATCCATTATATCAGCATTGTAGTCCAATACTCGTGGAGTGACAGCCATCAGTTCTGACATATTCCTAGTTCGTAGAGTTTTCATAGATGAAGAACTCGCCGTTGATGTTCCTTGTCCATCGTTGGTATGAACTAATTTGTTTGTTACTTCTCCATTACGTTGTCCACCATTGGTAGGTATGGAAGGTTGAGCAGCATTAACATCTTTGAATGGATCTGATATAGTTTGTTGGATACCTCTGTCATTCTCTGACCTTTGACTCCAATCCCAAATTCTTCCTTCATCAAAGGTAACATCTCTTGATACTATTATGGCTTGCTTTCCCCCAAGTAAACCAGGTAGCCTTTGCTTTTACTGCTATAACCAATAAGTACTCCTTTTGTGCTTTGTCTTCCAGTTTGCTCCTCCTTTCATCTGGTATGTGGACATAGCACACACACGAAAACACTTTAAGATGACTTAGTGAGGGTGTGTAACCTGCCCATGCTTCTATGGGTGTCACCTTCTCCAGAGTAGCTGAAGGTAGTCTATTCTGCAAGTATACAGTAGTGTATACCGCCTCAGCCCAAAATTTGTTTGGCAATCCTTGTCCCTCCAACAATGCACATGCCATCTCCATCATACTGCGATTCTTCCTCTCACTCACTTTGTTTGTTGTGGTGAGTATGACACGGTCAGTTCTCTTGTAATACCTTGAATTTCGCAAAAAAATTGGAATTCATTTGATGTGTACTCTCCTCCTCGGTCAGATCTGAGTTGTTTTATTTTTGCTTAAGACTAGTTCTCCACCATAGCCTTAAACTTCTTGAACATGTTGAATGCTTGTGACTATTGCATCAAGAAGTATACCCATGTCATACTTGAATAGTCATCAATGAATAGGATGAAGTACTTGCTTCCATCGAGCGAAGATGTTTGCATGGGTCAACATATGTCTGTTTGGATAAGCTCTAACTTCTTCATGGCTCTTGTTGATGAGGATGCCGGAAAGGTGACCCGCACTTGTTTTCCTAGCTGGCATGCTTCAGATACGTCATTGTAATCATAGAGATTCGGGATTCCCCTTGCCATGTGATTTTGCAGTAACTTCGTTATGTATGTATGGCTACTATGACCAAGTCTTTTCTGCCATAGTTGACCAACTGGCTCCTCTCTTGCATTTTACGAGGCTTCTTCTTCTCCGGAGAGATCAAGAGGAAAACTTTTCTTTTCTATCTCCACTTGGGCAATCTTCATTCCCATTTGATCGCGAATTGTGCATTGAGTTCCCTTGAAGATAAGCTCGTAGCCATGTAGCATCAATTGGGGAACACTAAGCAGGTTCTTATTCAGGTCTGGAACATATAAGACATCTTTTATGATCCTCTCTCCCACCTTAGTCTTCACAAGTATGTCACATTTTCCTTATGTCATTATAACAGCTCCATTTCCGACGCGAGTAGGAACTATCATATTTTTGTTGATAGTTGTGAAGTACCTTGCATCTTTAGACATGTGGTTAGTGCATCCACTATCGATCAGCCATGTTTCTTTCTTTGGTATCTTCACAATTGTTTCCTCGGCAGAGAACAATTTATGTTCCTCAACATTTGTAACTTGCGCATGCTTGCCTTGTTTTCTTCGACATTCTCAGGCAAAGTGTCCCAGCTTCCTACAGGTGAAATATTCTTTGGGTTTCCTCAAGTGCTGGTTCGGCCTCTTGTTCTTCAAGTAACAATCATCTTCTTTGTGGTTATCCTTCTTGCAGTAACCACACCATCGTTTCTCTTTGCCCCTCCATTCAGGTTTCTCTTTACTACTTTCTCCTTACTTGAATACTCTTGCACCTTTGAATCGAGCCTAGAAAGCTCCTTCGGAACTTCTTTCTTCGTCTAGAAGAAACTTTGATTCATGGGAAACCAAAGATCCTACAAGATCAGTTACACTGACGTTCTTCAAAATCTTTAGTTTCTTCCATTAGTGCCGCCAGATTTTCATAATGTCTCGGCATTGAGGTTAAGATTTTACGAACTATTTCGTAATCCGTTTTTATTTCCCCAGTTGCTCCATTTCATTCGAAACATCGATGATCCTATCAGTGAAAGAGCTGATCCTTTCTCCATCCTTCATCTTGATATTTTCAAAATGTCTATGGAGAAATTGTAGCTTCACAAGTATAGCTTGAGAGTTACCTTGATAAGATTCTTGTATTTTTTCCACGCATCTTTAGATGTTGTCGCTGATATAATTTTTCTGAACACCGCATCGGTGATGGTTTGTTGCAACAGCTGAAGAACCGTCATATCCTTCATCTTCGACTCTTTCCAACTTGAGATTTTTGATTGAGTACCTGACGGAGTTTCAGGAGTTTCCGTAGTACTCATGGTTTCTTGTGGTTGTGGTGGAACTCCATTCTCCACAACATCCCACAATTCTCGAATGATTAGCGTCGTCTTCATTCTTGCCGCCCAAAGCTCATAGTTTTGACCGTCGAAAATAGCAGTAGGTTGAGATGCGTGTAGGTGTGACACCATAATTTCTCGTATATTGCTCTTCTTGCTAATTTTTCATATTGCTTATTGCTTCGTCTTGCTTAATTTTTGTCGTTGATCGTCCCTCGAACTGTCTTTTGCTCTGATACAATGTTGGAATATACTAAAACATTTTTATCTTACTAAAACTCTCATAGACATTTCTTCTTGTGAAAGAAAGAAGGGAAAAAGAAAATAAAACTTAAGAAGAGATTTCTTTCTTAACAAGAAAAAAAATTATAAAACAAGAACAAGAGAGAAAACTTAGAGAAGATATTATTGAAATGATTTTGGGATGTCTTGCAAATGATCAAGACTCACCTATTTATACACAAACTCAAACTCTTAACAACCACACAAATTTAAAATTACACACCAACTCTCACCATTAACACCAACTCTCATCGTTATTACAAATCTCACCATTACTACCAACTCTCTTCACTTATCACACCAAACACACTCGTCTTATTTTATTTTTATCCAATTTAATTGGATCATTATTTTAGTAAATATATAATTTTAACGAAATTGTAATGTGCTCGATCCAATTCCAATACTGCCCTTCAGGTTGTTTTAACAATTTCAACTGCTGCTTTTATAGCACTACTTGCCTGAAATTAGATTCATCACAAATTATAAAAACAGCCATTCTGACGACATCACCAGAAAAGGGATCATCCAAATATTGGTGTTGTTTCTATTTCTTATTCTGCTCTAAAGCTCTGAAGATTCAAAAACATATAAGAACCTCATGTTTAACTTCATAGTCCCTTGAACAAGGCATAAATCTAACATTATTTGACTATGTATTCTATAAGCTTACGGTTGCTCAAAACGCTAAAGTATCTTGATGTATAAATTCACAGTATTCAGAATTATGAAGCATTTACCATCTAAAAATCTCGCCGGGTTTACAGGAAATTGGCGAGAACTAAGTGCTCTAGACCAACCAACAATCACTAATGAAATGTAAAAGGCTTTAGTCGCACAAGATATGTCAGACATTGGGGTTATCAGTGAAAACTTCGGTGCTCCTCTGCGCTTGTCTTAGCTGTTGTTTATATCTCCACTCAGTAATGAATGAAAAGAATCATTAGCTGATATGCCCCTAAATCTCTAAGGGAAATCCGATATGTCCTTGTTATAAAACGTTTTTATTTTTAATTTTTTAAAAAATATGAAAATAATGAAATGACCCTAAAACCTGAACAAAATCAGATAATTACCAATCCTATCAAGCTATATCCGCCCATCCAAACTAATAAGATCTGATTTTGTTCAGGTTTTAGGGTCATTTCATTATTTTCATATTTTTAAAAAAAAAATTTAAAATAAAAACATTTTATAACAAGGACATATCGGATTAACCTAAAAATTCAAAAAAAAAACCTCCAATTTAGGAATCTAAATCCTTAATTTTCGAGAATTAACTTATTTTCCGTTTACTCATTCATTCTATCTCGACGAGAGACGAAAACGAAGAAGAGATTGAATCTCGATTGAAGAATTGATTGAATCTCGATTGAAGAAGAGATTTCAAACGAAGAATTTTCGAAAGCGGAAATCAAAATCGATGGCTCCGCCGAAGACTCTAGCCAAGAAAATTGTTATCCCAAGTAAGGATCTTCCCGTAAAGTTGCCCGCCGGGAATGGGGAGGAAGTGCCAACGACGAGCGATGTTGTTGCTCCGATCACGAATGCTCCTCCGGCGAGCGATGTTGTTGTTCCGGTCACGAATGCTTCTCCGGTCTAGAATGATCCTACGACGGTTGTTAACGAAATTGCTGTTGACAAAGAAGTTGAACTTGAGAATTCTAGCGAAGGAGATGAGAGTGAAGAAGGAGATGATGACGACACGACAGAGAGTACATAAGAAGACGAGGTCGAGCAACCGATCTTGGGACCAAACAAGGATGGAGGATAAGAAGATGATGAGGTAGAGGGTCGAGAAAGAAATGAATCCCATGACAACTCCGATTCCCATTCGGTAAATATTCTCCATTTAGTTATGTAAAACTAGGGGAAATTGGGGAAAATAGTTCGTTCTAGTTTGCGAATTTTAGTTCTAAGTATGCTCCTCTTGAGAGATTCTCCTATTGATGTCAATTGATATAGGTATTGAACTTGAAATTGGATTAGATGAGAGATGATGACGAAAGCATTTTAATTTGTTGGTTGTTAAGTAAAACTGGGTATAACTAGTTAAGTAAAACTGGTAAAACTTAGTAAAACTAGTTAAGTAAAACTAGGTATAACTTGGTAAAACTAAACACAGTATTATTGGAATAACTTGGTAAAACTTAATGTTGCAGGAATCCGGTGATGAGATGACAGCTCTGCAATCTCTCAGAATGTACTTACCCTCAACGGAGTACAAGAAAAAAAAAATCAAGATATCGACGAGGTGCTACATTGTTGATTTTCTGCCGACTCTTGATGCTTTGCAGCCTAAGCTAACGACTACTAAGAGGAATTTGTTTGAAGAGCATCCGCAGTTCAAACACATCTTTCACTAGCCGAAGGATGGAAACCACAAGCTGATGGGCATGTGGAAGCTACTTCTGCGAACCGCTTGCATCAAGAAGAGGATGGAAGTGTGGTTCGTGGTTTACGGATTTCTGATCCATTATGGTCTGAGGGAGCATGCACTTATATCCGGATTAGACTGCCAAAACTATCCGGTTAACTATAAGCAATTGGGTGGCCTTAATTTCGTGAGGAAGCATTTCGGGAACTCGAAGGTCAGAGCTCAAGATGTGAAAGAGAAGCTAGAGGGGATAGGAGCTCGAGATATACTGAAGATGATTGTACTCTACTTCCTTTGCAGCGTTATCATTGGTCAGACGAAGCGTGGAGATGATGCTACTCTGGTGGTAGATTTCTTTCTTAGAGATATCGATGATCTTGACTTGTGCAAGAGTTTCCTTGGGGGAGATTGTGCTACGATCACATGGTCGGTGAGATCTCTCACACAATGGACCATTTTAGAGGGGTTGTCAAGGAGAACAAATTGTGGCCGATTCCAGGTTTATGTATCCCTTTGGAGGTATGTACTATTAAGTTGTGGTTTGAGTAATTGTTCTTGTGCTAATCTCTAACTAATCTCTATTATATGTGTGTTGTTGTGCAGTTGCTAGCCTTTGAGGCAATTCCATAGTTAAGGAGTAGTTTCCGCGAGCCAATTGTAGGGGCAGATTGTAATTGTCCAAGGATGTGCAAGGCTCAGTTCAAGAAGAGCGAGATGAAAGGGTTTTCTCTTTCAAAAATCAATGAAGAACTTGCTAAAACCAAGTGTCAGGGCATTGATAGCATCCTGCCAACTCGATATGGACATGAAGAACTTCTTCTTGAGCGAATCTTTGAAGAAAACGATGTCCATGATCTCGACGATCCTGTTTTCAGATTTGGATGAAGCGTCTTTTGGCTGGAAAGACAGTATTTTTTAGGAGATGTACAATGAAGAGATGGCTGCCCGATATGCAGAGGAAGATGAAACTCAGAAAGCTTTGGAAAAGGGACATGCTGCCACTGATACATCTGGAGGTACGAATCCTAACGACATTGTTCCGCGAATGGGATGTAGAAAACGATGGAAGATGGGTTTAAGCTGTTGAATGAGAAGGTTTACGAGAAGTTTGACGAGTTGGCAAAGAGATCACACCGATTGAAGAATACATGGCGCATATGAAAGAAATTGAAGACCAAATGGTAAAATAGTCTCAAATATTATTGGAAATACTTGGTAAAACTATATTCTAATTGTATCTGATTGCAAGTCGAGGAAGAGCTCTAGAAGAACGCGGCAGAGAAGAAAGCGGCAGAGAAGGCAGCTGGTAAACGGAAGGTGGCAGATATTGTAGTCGACAGGCCTAACACAAGGTCGAGGAGGGGCTAGGACTTGGTTGGATGTTAGGACTCTTTTTTAGTACTATGTTGGTTATTAAGTACTTTGCAGGTTTTTAAAGTACTTTGTTGAACTTTGTGGGTTTTAAGTATATTGTTGAACTTTTTATTTGTAGTAAAACTGGTGCTATTAGGTACAACTGGATATGTGCTTAAGTAAAACTGGTATATCTAGGTAAATATAAGCTTGAAACTGTTCCTGAGCAAAACTAGTAAAACTGGATATAACTAGTTGAGTAAAACTAGTAAAATTCGGTAAAACTAATTACGTAAACTGGGTATAACTAGTTAAATATACACTTGGAACTGTTCCTGAGTAAAACTAGTAAAATTGGGTATAACTTGTTAAGAAAAACTAGTTAAACTCGGGAAAACTAGCGTAAAACTGGGTATAACTAATGAGTAAAACTGGAAAAATTCGTAAAAACTAGGTAAAACTAGGTAGCATTAGAACTGAAATAAACATAAATAAGTCTTACAAACTGATAGAACTAGTTAGTATTATAAACTGAAATGAACATAAATAAGTCTTCCATAGATAATTCTTAATACGAATTGACATCATAGACAGTTAATCACTGATCCGACCCACAACACTCGCCACCACCTCCTTCAGCTTTTCAATCTCTTCGCCTTTGTTCTTGAGCGCCTTTCCAACTTCTCAATATGATATTCATGGGTTCAAAGCTTTGCGGCCTGAGAGTACCGTTTGCTTTAAGTTAGTGGCTTCTTCTTTGACGCCTTGAACCCATAGTTTCCGAATGTGTAGGTCATTATCCTGCATATAAAGACAATATGGTTTCAAATGATGCTTAATCACCAAATCAACAAATCACCAAATCAGCATATCTCACCTTAAACGCATTACAAACAAAGTACCTCCTTCCCACGTCAGATTCAGGTTGTGTAGGCTCCACAGTGATTCGACCACCGCATGGACATCTAGTCGGTATGCCATTGTCACCATCTGCAATTAGGTACATCTTTTCGTAATCCTTATGCGCCCTCTTCATGTCACTTTTATAAGGACCAGATTCGAATTTGTCCATATTCAAGAGAGAGAAAAGAAGATGAAATAGGTGATGAGTGAAAATCGAGAGAGAATATTGAAGAAACCGGTGGGAGAGAGAAGGAGAAATGCGAAAAAGAGATAAAGGGAGAGAGAGGACTGAAGTTGGCGATTTTTGGAGTTTTGGCGCCAAAAAATTGGTGTATTTTGAATTTTACCGCAAAAAATTGGTTAAATTTGAATTTTGCCTTTAAAACACATAGTTTACAGAATATACTAGTTTTACGAAACTTCCAAATAGTTGTAATTTGACGATTTCAATTTAATTAGTTTTATTGGCACTTAAATTTTGCTTTGTAGTTTTACAGTTGATTTTTGTCAGTTAATATATCATTCTCATAGTTTTGAGCATTAATATGTTACAATTCTCCATTTTTGAAACTTTATCGTCTTAACTTGTCTATTATTCCAAAAATGATCTTAAAAGTATATAAACATTGTTGGTGTGATTACTATTAGATTACTTTTCAATATCAAAGGACATGCAACTGCACGATTTCAACATCAAGTTCACCAAATAAGGCTTTCCATCGCTACCAGTGACATCGTACACAAGCTCGAAACTATTTAACACCATGACAATTAATTTGTCAGCTTCTTTCCAAAGATCGTGATTATGGTTCTCCAATATAGGCACTACCTTATTATCAATCGTTCCAGACACTGTCTCCTTCTGATGTTTGTTAAACTACATTGAATTTTTTTTTATAATTGTATCTAGCAAGGGTATTAATGCGTACATACTAGCCTCCTTAAAAGTATTGTTCAAAGACTCTACACAGTTGCTTGTGTCTAGGTTGTATCTTTCTCCACGAAAATAATACTTTGCCCATTTTTCTTTCACGGTACTCTTCTCCAGATACTTGGCCTCCGAAGGTATCTCGTCTTAAAAGAACTATAAGCGGTGTCAAACTCAACCACCGTTTAAAGCATACTCATCTCTACAAATCTAAAGTCAACTACGTCTTTGTTCACTTTAGAAGCATGGACTTTCACATTTTAGGACAAATTCCATAAACAATACCCATGATGAGCTTGGGGATACAAATTAGCTATGACATCGATGAGACTTGCATTTCTGTCACTTAAAAACACCAATTCAGAAGAGTCTGCAACCACGGTTTTCAGCATCTCAAAAACCAAGTCCAACTTTCATTTTTCCCACCCTCAAATATCCCAAAAGCTATGGGATAATTGTGACGATTAGGATCCTGAGCTGAAGAGAAAACTAGTACACCACCATATCTATTTTTAAGAAAAAGTTGCATCCACGATTATCACTTTCCTCATCACTTGAAACCCTTCAATGCTAGCTCCCAGAGCTATGAATAGGTACTTGAATTTTTTCTGCTCATCTAATTTCACACACGTTACTGTATCTGGATTGACCTTCTCTAACATGTACAAATAGCAATACATCACCTTATAGCTTCCTTATGAACTACCATGCAAATCACAAACAGCTTGATTTTTCCCTCTCAACGCTGTGGAGTACGATACGTCAACACCAAATTTTGTCTTAACAAGATCCATGATAATTCTAGGAGCTGGAGTTTCCATTTGTCTTGGATAATCATCATGCAAAAGAGATGCAACTAACTGAGGTGTACCTTTCCTCTTCGAGTTGCTTCCACTCTGGCTACTTAGACTACATGAATGAATATTAGTGTATGTTCTAATCGAGAAATTTGCGTCTCTCCAACCTTTGCAGCTAGTAGACCCCACTTGCAGCTTACTACATGACATTTTAACATTGATCGCTTACTGTCCGACTTCTTTACTGCATAACCAAAACACTTACTAAATGCGCCTCTATCCCAAAAATCATGCAAGACCGCTTTACTTGTAAAGTATTGACGCACACTCAAACCCAAACAGTCTTCCCATGCCTCTATAAAATGACTTGATTGTACAATAGGTGCCAGCTCGACATATCTATCACACTTATCTGTATATCCATACCTACATCACGTGATAAATCATCCTCATCCTTATCCCCATCCTTATCCCCATCCTCTATTGCCTCATGTTGTTCTTGTACTGCTTTTTCCTTTTCCACGTACAGAGTTATGGCTTTAGCTCTGATTTCATCGTCTTTTGACTGCAACTCCTTATAGTTCATACCAATAGAAATTTTGTCCACTCTCGACACTTGCTCGGTCAGTTCTGATACCTTGATGACCTCGACATACAAAATATATCTACGGTTATCTTTATCCTGAGACATTAGGTAAACACAAAGATCATCATCATCAGAAATAGTAAACTCTTCCTCACATCCCACCAGCAATGGAATATAACTCAATTGCAGCTTAACCTTACTTACATCTAACCCAAGCTTCTTGTATATTATATCTTCTATCATCAACAAAGTTATCTCTTCCACTGATTTCTTCAACAACAAACTATACATTCAACATTGACATTTACAATGTATGTTGACGTTGTTGTTCATTGTATCCTACCAAAACAATACAAAAACACAATCAGTATTATTAGTATTACTAGTTTTACTAGTTCTACCGAATTTCTCAGTTGTCTACGTTTTACTGGTATTACTAGTTTTACAGAAATTACCGAGTAGTGTTAGTGTTATAAAGTATTACTAGTATTACATAAATTACCCAGTAGTGTTAGTGTTACATAGTATTACTAGTTTTACCCAATTCCCCTAACCAAAAAAGCAATTAATCGGATTTGGATTGAATTCCTCCAAATGGGAGAAGATTAGGTTCTAAAATATACAGAACACTAGAATTCAACCATGAATCCCGGGCTCTACCTCAATTAACATTCCAAAGCAATGTGCATTCCTAATAATTCAAAATTGGATTCAATTTTGAGCCAAAAACAATTTTGAACCAAAATCAATCCACAATCACTCAAAGGATGAAGATATGAAGGACGAACCTCGATCTTGGAGAAAAATGCACTTTCAAAACGTCGCCGGCGAGAGAGCTCGAGCTGGAAGAGAAGAGCTGGATGAGGGCGGCACGGAGAGAGCTCGGACGAGAGAGGAGCTCGATTTTTTTTCTTTTATCGGCAATTTGTTTTTTTTTAATAAAATAATTAAACAAAATGAAATATAAATGGATTAATCTCCATCAAATGGGTGAGTTGGGTCAAAGACAATTTTGTCTTTCCATAGGTGAGTTGGGTCAGAGACAATGTTGTCTTTCCATATTTCATTTACATGAAGAAAGACATACATATTTTTTGAGGGTATAACAGGTTTGTTTCTGAAAAACAAAGACAAATGAGATCATGTCTCTGATGAAAACTTCGGTTCATTGGCTATTTGGCTTCCTACGTTGGATGTTATTTATTGGTATTGCGGAAAAAAAAAACAAGAAGATACTATAAAATGTACCGAAGTTATTTAGTCTAGAAAAAGGTCTGATATCTAAAAAACGGAAACCTAAGAGACAATATTACTAATATCTTCGTCAAGAGTGAATACCACGTTCTCCAAAAACGGTCAAAGAAATAAAAAGTAAAACAAATTATTCTTGGAAATTGAAAAACGAATCAGCTATATAAAACGAAACCCATACAAGATTTTGATAGATCTCAGCCTTTTTGTAGGAGAGAAAAAGGACAAAAGAGACGAGTATCATGCAGATCATCATAAAGAACATGCAGAACAGAAACATAAGCCTAACTGTGGACGGCTCTGATACCATTACAAACCTCAAGGCTATGATCGAGGAGAGTGAAGGCGTCCCAGCGGACATGCAGAGGCTGATCTTTTCAGGCAAGCAACTTGAAGATGGTCACACCTTGGCAGACTACAACATCCAAAAGGGTTCATTCATTCACTTGGTTTTACGTCTAGTTGGCGGTTTCTAAATGTGCACAAGAAACAACTAATGTTCGTTTCCCGTCGTTATCTATTAATCAATAAATTCATGGGTTTATTTGCTGAATAACAAAATTTTCTAGTATTCAATAAAACACAATGTCTGATCTAAAAGACTTAATAGTTTCTAAAATTGATTTATTCGTACCACAACTTGTTTATTCTTTCACTTTCTCGAGCGTTTCGGTAGAGGAGTCAACTGTCGACATCAAGTCATACAACTGAACATCAACAAAGAAATATAAGTACATGCTCATAAGATCAAATACAATAATTGTTCTTACTATATGATGTAATGGTAGTGTTAAGTTTTTTTTTTTTTTTGGTCTATGGTAGTGTTAACTTTAAGGCTACTTATGCGAGTGTTTATAACAATAAATAGAAGAAAAAATGTTTATCCAGTTTTCCTACTATTAATATTTAATTCACATGAGATACTGCTATTAAAATTAATTTTATATATATCCCTAACTCCATGTTTAAACTATACTCCCATTTTCCCATTATAAAAGACTAGGAGAGAACCCGCGCAAATGCGCAGATTTTGTTTAAATTTTTAGATATTTTATATATTATGATATTTATTTTAAGTATCATTATTTTTATATGTTTTTAATTTACAATTTTACGTTTTTTTTTTTCTTTTTTGATGATTATAATATTTTTTAGGAGAGAATATGCGTTAACTTACGATTATTAATTATTTATTTTATTTATAAATATTTTTAGTTATCAATATTTAATGAACTTTTATAAATTTATATATCCTTCAACATTTTTATCAACCTTTTATTTTTTTATAAACTATGTAAATATATATATTTATTATTTATACATTTCCATTCATCAAACTCTAAAAATTTTAGTTTTCATTTATAATAATTTAATATTTTTAGTTATTATTATTAATTTTGTTAATTTTATATATAATTCACTGATTTGATTTGATTTTCTTTCATATGTTCTTATATTTTATATAATTTCATTTTATTATCATTTTATCTCATTTTGCAACATTTTCTTTCTATTCTTAATACTAATGATTTCTATATTTTAATATTATTTTAGATTCTTTAATTTTTATATATCTTTCATTGATTTTATTTTATTTCTTATGTTCCAATATTTTGTAGAATTTTTTATTGTCATTGTATCTGATTTTTATAATATTTTCTTTCTATTCATAATAATTAATATTTTTATTATTTATATTTTTGTCCTATGGTTCCTTATTTCGAATTTCCCATTATTGTAATTTTTTTGATAATATTATCTTTATTTTAATCTTATAATTTGATATTTTATTTTTATTGAGATTTATTTTTTGTTTATTTATTACATAAAAATATGGAATACATATTTAAAATTTAAAATATTTAATATTTATATATTTATGAGGTTATAAATTAAATTCAAATTTAGAATTTATGTTTCAATAATTTTAACTAATTACATTTAAATTAAATAATTAAATAACATTACATTAAATAGTATATTTTTTTAGTTTAATGATGATGTGGAAACTTTTGATCAAAATTGACCAATCAAAGGGGGCTGATGTGGCAGCTTGAGAGAGCCCCCCCCTTCTCCCATTATATATAGGATTTGTCGGCTAAAATAATATAATTTAAGAAAATATATAAATTACTATTACGTACTTTTGCTTTTACATTAAAATACCATTCTATATTTAATAAAAAATAATTTAACCAGTCAAAAAATACTGAAAATATAAATAGTCAAAAATATCAAATGAAGAGAGAGAGTAATAATAAGCTAAAATGTACATGACTCTTACTTAATGCGAAATTTTGGTTTCTTCCGAAATAACTATATTTAATATGTAACTCGATTTATAGTTAATAATATTTTTATAACTATTAGAAAATTAGTAAATTAATATATAAACATGGGTTTAACTCGAAAATATGTCGATTATCTGTCGGTTAGTTTTCTAAAAGTATAGGATCTTCATTCCTTAACTTTCACACAAATCTCTCTCTCTCTCTCTCTCTCTCTCTCTCTCTCTCTCTCTCTCTCTCTCTCTCTCTCTCTCTCTCTCTCTCTCTCTCTCTCTCTCTCTCTCTCTCTCTCTCTCTCTCTCTCTCTCTCTTTCTCTCAATACAAAAAATGTTTTCTTCCAATTATTTCAGATCGTGGATGAATGGACCGATCTGACGACGAACTTATTGGTTAACGATTATGCATTCGGTATTGTGGAATTAATGTCGGTAGCATGTAGTCAACCACACATGCAAAAAAACTTGTAAGTTAAAATATTCATGTTCTCAGTGACAGAATGCTAGAAATGTTAGGATTGAGGAAGTATGACATCACTTGTATTCATATGGATTTATGTCGAGTTATATGATTTGATATCTTCTTGGAGAAACATCGGATTATGGAAGTAGTAGTAGAGATCCTTACGGTAGTACTATTAGTAGTAATATTAGGGAACATTATGGTTGTACTCGAACCTTATAGTACAGAAGTAGATTTTGGTGTAAGTACAGTTTAGATGTTTAATGATACATATCATAAAAATATTCCGGAAGTATATGAATATTAAAATAATAGAGTATAGGGACCTAATTTAGAAGCTAGGAGATTTTTTGATGTGTTAGATGCAACAAAGCGGTCATTGTACGAATGTTGCAGAGATGGTCATTCGCCATTATCATCTGCTAGTAGATAAATGACCAATAAGAAAGACTATAATTTGGCGGAAGAATGTATGGATGTGATTGCTGAATTTGTGAAATATATTCTTCCGGAAAATTATCTTGCGCCTGATTCATACTATGAGGTCCAAAAACTTGTTACTGGGCTTGGATTACCGTATCATATGATAGATGTGTGCATCAACAATTGTATTATATACTGACGACAACATGAAAATCGTCCATAATATAAATTTTGTGGGATGCCGCGCTATCAGGACACAAGGATAAGAGTTAAATTTTCATTCAAACGAATGTGGTATTTGCCGTTAACTATAGGTTGAAGTGGTTATACCAATCCGAACGAACAACAGGGGAAATGAGACGGCATGTCGAGCATAGAAGAGGAGAAAATATCGCACATCCTTCATATGATGAGGCGTGGCGGCATTTTAAAACAGTATTTCCGGGTTTTGCTTATAAGCCACGTAAAGTATACCTTGGATTATGTACTGATGGTTTCAACCCATTTGAGAAGCATGAAAGACAATATTCGTTGTAACCTGTGATTTTGACTCCTTATAACTTACCGCCATCTTTGTGCATGTGTCGAGAGTTTCTTTACCTCTATGTACTCGTTCTTCGATCAAATCATCCAAAAATATCACTTGATATATTCTTGCAGTCATTGATATATGAGTTTCAAATGTTATGGGAGAACGATGTTGAAGCATATGATGTCTCGTACAAGCAAAAAATTCAGATACGAGTTGTACTAATGTGTACCATTAGCGATTTTCCCACTTATGGTATGCTATCTAGATGGACAACGCATGAGAGGTTAGCATGTCCTTACCGTCATATTTTCGTCGGTTTATTTCCGTCGAAATCCATCGGTTTCTTGTCCGTTGATAAACCGTTGGTAATTACCGCTAAAAACCGACGAATTTAAGTTTCCAACAACCTAGAAACGATATATTCATTCGGTTGGGAATTCGTCAGTTTAGGCAATTACCGACGGTCCGTCGGTAATCATTTGTTTTCTTGTAGTGATTATAATAGTTAATCTATATAAATTTAATATATATTTTATTACACAATATTTATATAGTACTTATACTTCAAACATAGTTAAAATATATATTGAAAGCTAGCACTGACTGCTTGCATTGTATTCATATTGGACCAAAGTTATAAATGTAAATGATTGGATAGAATTAGGTTTCATTATCTTTTGTTGTAAAAAATGTATATTAAAATGGTGAAATAATTAAAATATTGATGATTAGGTTATAGTCTATATAAAGTACTACTTAATTTGTTTTTTCAAAATTACCTGATTCATTATGTTCATAAATATTAACTAAAATTTGATGTTATTTAGTTTTACAAAATTATTTGTATATTTGATTTAGTGGATTTTAAGTGATTTTAGAAAGATGTTTATGTTAAAAATACAAATAAATAAATATGAGAGAAAATAAAATTCATTTGTTAAATTTGGAAATAGGTAAACATTTATAAAGATTGTAAATTTTTAAATTGATTAAAATATATAAACTAAGAACACTCATATTCTTTTCTTTTTTTAGTCGACAAAACACTCATATTCAGCAAAGTTTACTGTATTTTCGACCAAGTTTTTTTTGTTTGACGTAGGCCTAGGCATTTTTACCCGGATCAGAGGATCCGACTCGGAACCGACCCGAATAAAGCAGGTTCGGGTAGAAAACTGGTTTAGACATTTTAACATGTTAAGTCTAGCTATTGAAGACCCACGTAATGAGTTCCCGGAAATGGATTGACTCTTTGTCGGATTGAGCGGATAGAGTGACCTCGGATTGCAAACACAAAATGGATCAGTGGTGGATTGAAGGAGACTGTCAAAGGTTGCGGAAAGCCTTTGGTATTCCCCAATTTCAAAGAGATTCGAAGAAGTAACCTTTGACTACGAACTCTAAGAAGGTTTGTTGCTTTGGAAGTAACCCTTGCCAAAGAAACGAAAATGTTCAACCAAGAACAAAGAGATGAACTCTCAAAAAGAAGAATAAAATCGATTGATTCAAATGAAATGAAAGTTTGATACATATAAGCCATAGAAGTCAAAGAGACTCTTAAAGTCCTCAAGCGAATTGGTAAGATGACCCATCACCTGCCTTCTTTTTTGGCTCGGTCATGCACCGGCCCAGATCATTCACAAGTATGCTTCCATGGGTAACACTCGTTCGGCTCGATCCATTTTCAAAGTCGCATGTTCGATCTCCATCCGTAGTCCTTTAGTACGATCCCTTAGAGTTTTATCGGGAAAAAGTCGAACGGGTCGTGAGAATGTGAATCTTCAAAACTTGGTTCAGCCGTCTCGGACGCGTATCGGACCAGAGCTGAAGTGTCTCGATCCACAGACGGATCGGCTCGGACTAAAGTGTTTCTGTCTCGACCATTCGTCTTGTTTTGGGATTTTGGTCGGGAAAGAGATCGTTTGGGTCGAGAGAATCGGTCTTTCGGTCGTGGCTCCAAGTGTAGCCCATTCTCTGGACGCATCGGGTCGAAGCGGTACACGGCCGTGCGGTCAGTGCGGTCGGCTAGGGAAACCTCCGTTCCACCTCGATCAAGCTGCGTTCCATGTTGCTCTCCATAGTACGAGCTATCCTAGGATTCGTAGCCTGATGGATGACCCCGGAATCTATCATTCCCCTCCTCTTGAAAAGGATTTGCCCACAAATGTGAAGTGTCTGCAAGAAATGGAGATAGTTCAGCAACATTAAAACTAGGAGAAATGTCGTACTTACCTTGGAGATCGAGTTTATAGGCATTGTCATGAAGATTTTTGACCACTGTGAACGGACCGTCCTTCATGGGCATGAGTTTTGATTTCCGCTCTTCGGGAAAGCGTTCCTTCCTTTGGAGAATCTAGACAAGATATCCTGGCTGAAAGACCACATGTCGCCTGCCTTTGTTCGCATAGTTCTCGTATTGCTTTGTCTCTGCCTCGATTTAGCACGGACCTTTTCATGCACCTGTTTGACAATTTTGGCTTTCCTTTTCCCATATAAAGTTATCCTTTCAGTCACAGGCAACAAGATTAGATCAAGCGGTGACAATGGGTTAAAGCCATAAACAATTTCAAAAGGTGAATGCTTAGTGCATAATGCATAGAATGATTATATGCAAACTCAACATGCGGCAAGTTCTCTTCCCATGTCCTAAGATTCTTCCTAACCAGCGATATAAGCAAGGCAGAGAGCGTCATAATCATTACTTCAGTTTGTCCATCGGTTTGAGGATGACAAGTAGTTGAAAACAAAAGTTTTGTACCTAGCTTAGTCCACAAGGTTTTCCAAAAAATAGCTTAAGAACTTTGCATCACGATCAGAAACAATGGTTCTAGGCATGCCATGGAGTCTAACTATTTCTTTAAAGAACATATCAGCAATGTGGGATGCATCATTGGTTTTCACACAAGGAATGAAATGAGCCATTTTCGAAAATCTATCTACAACCACAAAGATTGAATCCCTACCAGTTCTAGACTTAGGCAAACCAAGAACGAAATCAATTGACAAATCAGTCCAGGGGTGAGATGGAATCGGAAGAGGAGAGTACAAACTTGGGGAAGTGTTTTTGGACTTAGCCTCTTTGCAGGTCACGCACCGGCTGCAAATTATTTCCACATCTTTCCTTAGCCCCAGGAAATAGAAGTGATCCTGGAGCACCTTAAGTGTCCTGGCTGGCCCAAAATGTCCCATCAAGCCTCCTCCATGAGCTTCCTTGGTAAACAACTCCCTCAAAGAACAAAGAGGCCCTTTTAGAATGAAATACTTGCCATAGGCGTGTCTTTGAAAAATCTGGAATGGTTCTCTAAAGTCAGAATCGGTTTCATACAAACCTTTTATGAAGTCAAATCCCAAAAGCTTGGTTCCAAGAGAAGACAAAAGTACATACCTTTGAGATAGTGCATCAGCAACTATATTCTCCTTACCTTGCTTGTGTTTTATGACGTATGGGAAGGTTTCGATGAATTCCACCCAACGTGCATGTCTCTTGTTCAGCTTTTGTTGCCCTTAAGATTTCTAAGAGATTGGTGATCGGTGTGAATAACAAATTCCTTAGGCCATAGATAATGCTGCCAAGTCTGAAGCGCCCTCACCAAAGCATAAAGCTCTTTGTCATAGGTGGGATAGTTGAGAGTAGCACCACCTAACTTTTCACTGAAGAACGAAATGGGTCTTCCTTCCTGCATAAGAGCAGCACCAATACCCACACCTGAGGCGTCACATTATATTTCATAAGTTTTTAAGAAATCAGGAAGAACAAATAATGGAGCTTGGGTTAACTTCCCTTTTAGCGTCTGGAATGCGTTCTCCTGAGCTTGCTCCCATTTAAAACCCATGTTCTTCTTGATTACCTCAGTGAGAGGAGCTGTAATCGTACTGAAGTCCCGAACAAAGCATCTGTAGAAGCCAGCCAAGCCGTGAAAGCTTCTGACCTCTCCCACCGTCTTGGGGCTTGGCCAATCTCTGATTGCCTTGACCTTTTCCTCATCCACTCGGATGCCATCTGCTCCTACAACAAAACCCAATAATACGAGATGATCTGCACCAAAAGTTTATTTATTAGCATTGGCATACAAGCATTCTTTCCTAAGCACTTCCAAGACTTTCTCTAGATGTCTAACATGCTCATTCAAACTCTTGATATAGACTAGAATGTCATCAAAGTACACAACAACAAACTCTCCTATATAAGCTCTAAGCACATGGTTCATTAGTCTCATGAAAGTACTTGGTGCATTAGTCAAACCAAACGGCATAACTAACCATTCATACAACCCGTGCTTAGTTTTATAAGCCGTCTTCCATTCATCCCCCTCTTTCATCCTAATTTGATGGTATCCACTCTTAAGGTCTATCTTAGAGAAGACTTCGGAACCATACAATTTGTCTAACATATCATCTAGACGGGGAATGGGATGGAGATACTTAACTGTTATGTTATTGATGGCCCGACAATCCACGCACATCCTCCATGTGCCATCCTTCTTTGGTATGAGCAAGACCAGCACAGCACACGGACTTAGGCTTTCCCGGATGTAGCCTTTCTCGATCAACTCATTCACTTGCCTCTGAAGCTTTTTTGTCTCAACTGGGTTGGTTCGGTAAGCAGGACGGTTCGGAAGTGACGCTCCTGGCACAAGATCGATTTGATGCTAAATCCACGGATTGGTGACAGTTCACTAGGATTTTCCTCAGGGAACACGTCACTGAACATGTTCATTAAAGCCTGAATTTCACTCGGGATCTTTGGTGCTGGGTTAGAAGCCATTAGAGTTTCTTTAAACACAAGTAAGATAAAGGATTGTTGAGAAAACAGAGTTTTCCTTACATGCCTCGGTTTGATGTAGAAGTTGGACTTCTTGGCCGACACTTTGGAAGCTTCCTGTTGCTTCTCTAGCTCACGGTTTTTTCTTAGTTTTATTTGGTCCTGGTGGGCTTCAGCTGGAGACAAAGGAACCAGCGTGATCTTGTTGCCTTTGTGGTCAAACGTGTGGCGGTTTTTGTAGCCATCGTGGACGGCCTTTTTGTGAAACTGCCAAGGCCTTCCCAAAAGAATATGGCTTGCGTCCATAGGCAGAACATTGCATATGACCTCATCATCATATCGTCCAATGGTGATTGGAACCGTGACCTGCTCCTTGACATGCAATTCGCCTTCTTCATTTAGCCATTCCAACTTGAAAGGCCGAGGGTGCGGTCTTACCTCCAATCCAAGCTTCCTAACAAGAACATCACTTGCAACGTTAGTACATCTTCCACCATCAATAATCAAAGAACAAACCTTACCATTAACAAAACAGAGAGAATGGAAAAGATTATCCCTATGTTCGTTGTCAGTTGGTTTGGTCTGGACACTGAGTGATCTTCTGGTTACTAGGAGTTGGCCTTGAGCTGGATAGTCATACGGCTCTGGTTCTTCATCAAAGATCGGACATATATCCTCTTTTAATTCCTTCTCTTCCTCGGACTCATACTCTCCATTATCATGTATGATCATGACCTTTTGGTTTAGGCATTTGTTAGCATAATATCCTAGGCCGTGACACTTAAAGCACCTGGTATCTCTAGCTCTGCACGTGGATTCTACGGCTTTGCCCTTATTAAAACGTGGAGGAGCATTAGTCTTAAAATCAGAATTTGGCTGAGGGAGAGCCTTAACTTTGTCTGGATAACTAGCCTATGGAGTAAAATCTGGCTTGGAAAATCCTCTCCTCTTGACTTGTTGTTCAAGAAGGATAGCTTTGTGGAGCATATCCTCAATGCTGTCAAATTCTTGTAGTTCCATCCTATCATGTATTTCCCGGTTCAAACCTGCAAGAAAACGCGACAAGGTTGCATCCAAATCCTCTTCTACGTCCACCTTAAGCATGAGAGACTCCATCTCCTGGAAATAGTCTTCCACACTCTTTGTGCCCTGCACCAATCGCCTCAGTCTATGGTGAAGATCCATGTTATAATGTCTTGGCACAAATCGCTTTCTCATTAGTGTGTTTAGTTCATTCCAAGAAGAAATTGGCCTCTCTCTTGATCTTCTCTTAAGAGTGACAATCTGATCATACCAATTGATTGAATAACCACTAAATTCACAAGCAGCCAACTTAACCTTTTTAAGTTCAGACAAGTTTTGACAATCAAAAACTAATTCAGTCTTTCTTTCCCATTCTAAGTACGCATCAGGATCATTTTTACCTAGAAAGGATGGGATTTTGAGCTTGAGATTACCAAGGCTGTCGTTTGTCCTCCTTGCGAATGGGTTGTCCTCCTCTCGGTTACGGTTGCCTCTCCTTGATCTGACAATGGATCGGTCTTCCTCTGAATTCTCCTCTTCTTCCTTGTCATCGGCGGACCGGTTGTTCCTTCTGTTCCGGTTCCTCCTTGCGGCATGTCTAGGCTGTCCTTGCTGGTCCTCCTAAATCCTGTCAAGCCGGACATGGATCTCCTCTAGACATGCATTCATCAATCTCATCATTTGATCATTAGGAGCTCTCATTTAAGCGCTAGATAATCCATTCCTCGGATTTTCATCCCTTTCTTCTTCACTACTTGACATGGCTTCCTGAAATCACTTAAACAAACAGATTAGAAAAACCTTCTCACTCTCAAGTGTTTAAACTCGCCCACACAAGTGTTTGCCTCACAAATTCGTTTGGTCTCGCCGAGTTATCTCTTAATGTTCTCAGCAAACAAACTCAAGCCAAATTCACAAGTACTCCAAGCAACAAGGGGAGAAGAAGAAAATATAGAAAGTTGAAAGATTTTTGGGAGGGATTTTCCTTAACTAATTCTAGGCTAGATTTCTCCTCAGCCTAAGTATATATATATTTTTTAAATCGGATTGGCCCGAATCCCATACATATGATAGAAAGAGAAGAAGTGTGTAAGAACTTGTGATGATGAAATGAGAAGATGAAATAGAAATAGATACCAACAAAGAGCGGCTCTGATACCACTTAATGAGTTCCCGGAAATGGATTTGACTCTTTGTCGGATTGAGCGGATAGATTGACCTCAGATTGCAAACACAACACGGATCAGTGGGGGATTGAAGGAGACCGTCAAAGGTTGCAGAAAGCCTTTGGTATTCCCCAATTTCAAAGAGATTCGAAGAAGTAACCTTTGACTACGAACTCTAAGAAGGTTTGTTGCTTTGGAAGTAACCTTTGTCAAAGAAACAATAATGTTCAACCAAGAACAAAGAGATGAACTCTCAAAAAGAAGAAGAAAATCGATTGATTCAAATGAAATGAAAGGTTTGATACATATAAGCCATAAAAGTCAAAGAGACTAGTTTTGTGGCATTGAATTCCAAGGAAATTTAACAAAGACTAAAAATATTGTGAGTCAAAGAACTCTTCAAGTCCTCAAGTGAATTGGTAAGATGACCCATCGCCTGCCTTCTTTTTTGCTCGCTCATGCACCGACCCGGATCATGCACAAGTATGCTTTCATGGTTAACACTCGTTCGGCTCGATCCATTTGCAAAGTCGCACGTTCGATCTCCATCCTTAGTCCTTAGATACGATCCCTTAGAGTTTGGTCGGAAGAAAAGTCGAACGGGTCGTGAGAATGTGAATCTTCAAAATTTGGTTCAGCCGTCTCAGACGCGTATCGGACCAGAGCTGAAGTGTCTCGATCCACAGATGGATCGACTCGGACCAAAGTGTTTTTGTCTCGACCATTCGTCTTGTTTTGGGATTTTGGTCGGGAGAGAGATCATTTGGGTCGAGAGAATCGGTCGTTCGGTCGTGGCTTCAAGCGTAGCCCATTCTCCGGACGCTTCGGGTCGAAGCGGTACACAGCCGTGCGGTCAGTGCGGTCGGCTAGGTGATATATCATGGTTTTTACCGGTTTTATGCCATGATATAGTTGTGTTTTTAGTGTCTTTTGTGTTCTTTTAGAGTCTTTTACAGGTATAATCAGGTTTGGAGCTAAATTGGAGATAATGGAGCTTTTTGGAGATTTTTGGAGTGATTGGCCGAGAGATAGAGTTCACTGTCCGAAACAGAGAAAGGTGTCGATCGTT
The DNA here is from genome assembly GCA_030180135.1 of Orychophragmus violaceus. Lineage (NCBI taxonomy): Eukaryota > Viridiplantae > Streptophyta > Magnoliopsida > Brassicales > Brassicaceae > Orychophragmus > Orychophragmus violaceus. The sequence continues at coordinate 8,745,025 of CM058236.1, forward strand.
GCACCCTAGCATCGATCGATGCACCAGCGAGATGGGCCAAAACTCGGCGGTTTAGAAGAATCAAGATATTGCACTTTGATCCAGAAGTTCCTGATATTTACAAAGAAGCCCCTGGCCGAGATTAGACCTATATTATTGAGTTTTTAGATACGCTTTAGATTAGGCTTTCATAATTAAGAGCAGAGGATTTTTAGAGCTTTTGGGGCTGATATGAACCTGTTACATCATCTGTATTTGGAGAAGATTTCGAACCCTTTTACTCTTATTCTTTTATGCAATTTATTCATCATATGATTATGTTTTCATTATCTATGTCTGAGTAGATTCCTTGTTAGGTTTAGGGTTTCTCACATAGGATTTCATGACTTGCTAGACTTGTTCAAATTCAGTTAAGGATTCATAACTATATCTGTTCTTCAATTTAATTGTGCTTAAAGCTAGTTCTAACCTGATCAATTAGAATCTAGATCTTAGGTTGCTAAATACGTCACGGAAGTGGGGTTTAGGAATCTGAACTAATTAAGTTGGGCAATTAAACTTTGCGCAAACGGAAGTTTGGTTTAGGATAATTGTGAACATATCAAACTTGGAATTAATGCTAGTTTAATCTGTTAGTTCTCGCAAACGAAAGTTTGGTTTGCTGCACTTAGACTTAGAGAATTATCGCAAAGGAATTTGGTTAATTCTATATCTGTGTTTTGAGTTCTAGAACTGTGCTTAATTAGATCCTTGCTGAATGAACTGCCTGCTTGTCTGATTTCCTGAGAACGCCCTAGACTTAGCGCTCTTAAAAACTTGCTTTCACAACCGTTAATCTCTGCTACTGATTTACTTTCTTGCATTGCTTTTAATTCGATTACATTGCTTTCTTCCTAGTTAAATTCATGTTCTTGAGCTATTGAACACCGGAGTCTCTGTGGATTTCGATACCCTATATACTACATTGATATTGCTGTGCACTTGCAGTTTAGTATAGGGATTAAAACTCTGAGCCTATCAAGTTTTTGGCGCCGTTGCCGGGGACTCTTTGAGTCTTCGATAGCTTCGAGCCTAGGGTTTTACTAGGATTTTTCTTTTTGTTTTCGTTTTTGTTTTTATTTTCAGTTTTATTAATTTCGTTTTTCTCTCTGTCGCAGGTACAGATTTCGCATTGCGTCGATCGTTGCATCCCTTGCGTCGATCGTCACTAGGCGATTCTGAGATTGAATCGATCGTTGCACTGATAGCATCGATCGTTGCTGGACGATTACAGACAGTTTATGCCAACGCAGAAAACTAGAAGTAATCCGAACTCGAGCTTGCTTAATCTCGGACTAGAGGAACTTGGACGTCTAGAAAGGACTATCAGAAGAGAAAAGAGAGAGAGAATGGTACGAGAACGTCTGATCTTGATACGAGATGCTGAAGGTGTCCTGAGGGATCCGGAAAACAATCCTTACAATGCTGCTGGGCAGAGGATTGATGCTGATGGACGAGTGATCCCTGACCCTCCTGAGCAACAGGAGCAAAACCAAAACCAGGGTCAGAAACGGGCCCAAGGTAGAGAGATGATGGTTCATGAGAGGACACTAGCTGACTACAACAGACCTGATGAGTTTCATGCAAACCGAGCAGCTCTAGTGCTTCCTGCTTTTGAGAGGAATGATTTTGAAGTCAAGACCATCTACTACCAGCTGATGAGGCAGATTGCTTTTCATGGTCTTCAAGCAGAGCAGCCTATGGATCACATTGACAAGTTTGAGGACATAGTCACCGGCATGAAGTATGAAGGAGTATGCCCGGACTATCTGTTCCTTAAGCTATTTCCGCACAGTCTTGCTGGAGACGCTAGTGCATGGCTGAGACAACTGGAACCTGGTCAATATACTACTTGGGCAGCCTTAAAGAGTGAGTTCCTGCGTCACTTTTATGATGATGCGCGCTCGGATCAGTCCAGACAGGACATACTCACTTTTTCCCAAGGAGCTGTGGAGCCCTTGAAGACTGCCTGGATGAGATTTAAGCAGTATCAGCGTGACTGTCCACACCATGGATTCACAGAAGTACAGCTGATTGGTATCTTCTTCAGAGGCATAGATCTCCCTTATCAGACTGCGCTGGATAATTCCAGTAATGCTAATTTCAACACCAGGACTCCTACACAAGCTAAGCAGTTGATTGAGAACCTGATTGGCAGCAATAGTTGCAAGACAATGGATGAAAGGAGGAAGAAATCTGGTGGAACTGTAGAGAATTCTGATATAGCTAATATAAGATCCAGATTGGACACAGTTTACAATCTCCTGACAAGTAAGAAAGCTGTCCACTTTGCCCAAGATGTAGAGGTGATTCAGACTGAGGAGGACACTCAGGAAGAAGATGTGAATTTCATAGGAGGTTCTGGTTTCCGAGGTAATAGATTTAGTAATCAACAGGGGAACAGATTCTCCAATGGAGGACAGACTGGTGGTTTTCAGAAGACCTATGGACAAGGTACTCAGAGAACCTATGGATCTACATCCTATCAGACTCCTCCTGCACCTACAGCCCATGAGAGCAAAATGGAGGCTATGATGGAACAACTGATTGAGAGTCATACCAAGATTTATGTGGACTGCAACAAGAAGTTGGACGCTGTCTATGAAGACCTCAATGGGAAGTTTGAGTCTCTGAGCACTCACATGAAGCAGTTGGACACTCAGGTGAACCAGATGTCCAGCTCACTGAAGGGAAAAGGAGTGGCAGACACTCATGTTAAGGCCTGGTCTGTGTACATTAATGATGGATCTCACCTAGGTGGAAGATTTGAGCTAAGTACAACTGAGTTGGTGACAGAACAAGAATTTTCGGATATTTGTGAAAAACTCTCGGGTGAAATCTGCTGCAGTGCGTCGATCGATGCAACATATGTGCCGATCGATACACCAGTCGGGATGGCAACGATCGACACACCCTTAGTGACGGTCATTGCAGGGCGTGAACAGACAGATCTGTCGGATGGTAATGGCATAGATGCTGACTTGGAGCTTGATCGCCTATTCAATGGAGCCTCTGAGATTACTCAACAGGAGATCTACGAACAGATTGTTAGACAACACTCCTCAGTGTATGAAGTGATTAGGCAAGAGATTGAAGAGCTGAAGAAATTAGAAGGGATTGGTGAAGAATTGGAAGAAATTCCAACTTCTGATGATCCACCTTATCATCCTTGTGTGCAGAGGTACTTAAACAAGATGTTGCCCCTGGATGATGATCTGAAAGACTGGGTGATAATAGTTCCTCAGCATATTAGTGATGTTCTGCTAACTAAGATCCCGAAGAAGCTGCCTGATCCTGGAGTCTTTGTGCTGGATTGTTCCATCTTTGAGGATAGCTTTAGGCGTTCTCTGTGTGATTTAGGAGCTGCTGGAAGTTTAATGCCTTACTATGTGGCAGAGAAGCTGGGTATGTTGGATTTTACTCCTACTAGGACTTCTCTTGTCCTAGCTGATCAGTCCATACGAGTTCCTGAAGGACTCCTTATGGACATTCCGGTGAGAGTTGGAAACTACTTAGTTCCAACAGACTTCCTTGTGATGAGATATGACTGTGATCCGGATGAAGCATTATTGCTTGGGAGACCCTTTTTGGCTACAGCAGGAGCGTTGATTGATGTTAGGAACAGCTTGATAGACCTCCATCTGGGAGATGAACCACTGCACTATGAGATGGATAAGCTGCGAAAGCCACTGATAGATGGGCAGACATTCACCATAAGGGACGCAGATTTTGAGCAGCCGGATAATACCATGGTTATAGATCCTGGAGCACATTTCACTCCATCCTTTCTTGGACATGAGCATTCCGCAACAGCCTACTCACCACCTTGGATGAGGAGACTTGAACAGAGACAGAAAAAGTCTCTGTCAGGACCTCCTGGTACCTGAAAATTCCCATCCGTCCGGTCAAGCTATTGACCTTAAACAAGCGCTGGGTGGGAGGCAACCCACCATTAGGTACTGGTGTTTTTCTACTTAATTTTTGGTGTTTTTGTTAGGATTTTACGTTTGTTTTTGCTTTTGGTGCAGTTATGTTTGCAGGTCTCGGACAAAATCGCAGTGCAACGATCGACTCACTTCTGTGTCGATCGTCACAACACGAAAGGAATCACATTGCAGCGATCGTTGCGCTCTTGAGCAACGATCGACCATACACGAAAATCGCCAAGTAACGGTCGGTGCACTTAGTGCAACGATCGATGCCTGAGCGACAGAGGTAACCCGACAGACATAATTTCATCTTTTCAATTTTTATTTTCTTTTTACCGATCCTTCGCTGGACACTACTGGGGACAGTGTGTCTTAAGTGTGGGGGAGGTGCTACTGACTTTTGTTTTCTGTTTTCTTAAGAGTCAGTCCGTTTTTTAAAAAAAAAATTGTTTTATTGAGTCAAAATTGTTTAAGTAAGAAACTATGATTTTCTGAGAAGATTTACAAGACTTGCAGGAACTTAAGTAACCATTGGGATGAAGTTGCAGGATCTATCTCTGACTATTAGAAAACCCCATCACAGATCAACCTACTGGGAACACCCACATCACTTCAGGTATCAGAGGATCCTTTTACTGACTTCAACCTAATACTGAATTAGATTTCTCACCTAAGGGCTTGGTATGCTCTGTGTCGGATTCCCTTGTTAGTTCTGACACAGCCTGTCAACCTATCCTATTTAGTTCCCTTCTCCCCTTCTATAAAGTAAAAAAAAAAAAAAGATAATAAACTGAGGATGAGTTAGTAACTCCGAAGCGGTCATGGGAATGGTAGCAAACACTATTTTCTCTCATGTGATCCATGGAATGTGTCCAAAGTACACCCTATAACGGGAAGAACACTGATAAAAAAAATAAAATGATACCCAATGGGGAAAAATCAGTTGTTAAAGAAGGGAAAGAGAAGAAAGGGACTAGAGAAAGATAGTATGGTGGTCTAGAGCTGATAAGGTAAGAATCCATGTGCCCTTTGATCGATACTCCTTAGGTGAGACCGCACTTAAATACTTGCAGAAGTCAGTAGGGAGAATTTGAATGCTTGAATGTGATTGTGGAGTTTACCTAGGACAGTTGCTAAGTGTGGGGGAAGTACATGTTGGTCTTGATATCCTGTAATTGATTCTTTCAGTGGTTTACTAAGGGGAATCTGAGTATTGTAGCTTCTAGGATGAAATGAGTTTCTGAAGAGTTTTCAAACCTCTTCACCATGTTTTAGTTCTATGTTTTGCTTGAGGGCAAGCAAAGGCTAAGTGTGGGGGAGTTGATATATCATGGTTTTTACCGGTTTTATGCCATGATATAGTTGTGTTTTTAGTGTCTTTTGTGTTCTTTTAGAGTCTTTTACAGGTATAATCAGGTTTGGAGCTAAATTGGAGATAATGGAGCTTTTTGGAGATTTTTGGAGTGATTGGCCGAGAGATAGAGTTTACTGTCCGAAACAGAGAAAGGTGTCGATCGTTGCACCCTAGCATCGATCGATGCACCAGCGAGATGGGCCAAAACTCGGCGGTTTAGAAGAATCAAGATATTGCACTTTGATCCAGAAGTTCCTGATATTTACAAAGAAGCCCCTGGCCGAGATTAGACCTATATTATTGAGTTTTTAGATACGCTTTAGATTAGACTTTCATAATTAAGAGCAGAGGATTTTTAGAGCTTTTGGGGCTGATATGAACCTGTTACATCATCTGTATTTGGAGAAGATTTCGAACCCCTTTTACTCTTATTCTTTTATGCAATTTATTCATCATATGATTATGTTTTCATTATCTATGTCTGAGTATATTCCTTGTTAGGTTTAGGGTTTCTCACATAGGATTTCATGACTTGCTAGACTTGTTCAAATTCAGTTAAGGATTCATAACTATATCTGTTCTTCAATTTAATTGTGCTTAAAGCTAGTTCTAACCTGATCAATTAGAATCTAGATCTTAGGTTGCTAAATACGTCACGGAAGTGGGGTTTAGGAATCTGAACTAATTAAGTTGGGCAATTAAACTTTGCGCAAACGGAAGTTTGGTTTAGGATAATTGTGAACATATCAAACTTGGAATTAATGCTAGTTTAATCTGTAAGTTCTCGCAAACGAAAGTTTGGTTTGCTGCACTTAGACTTAGAGAATTATCGCAAAGGAATTTGGTTAATTCTATATCTGTGTTTTGAGTTCTAGAACTGTGCTTAATTAGATCCTTGCTGAATGAACTGCCTGCTTGTCTGATTTCCTGAGAACGCCCTAGACTTAGCGCTCTTAATAACTTGCTTTCACAACCGTTAATCTCTGCTACTGATTTACTTTCTTGCATTGCTTTTAATTCGATTACATTGCTTTCTTCCTAGTTAAATTCCTGTTCTTGAGCTATTGAACACCGGAGTCTCTGTGGATTTCGATACCCTATATACTACATTGATATTGCTGTGCACTTGCAGTTTAGTATAGGGATTAAAACTCTGAGCCTATCACTAGGGTAACCTCCGTGCCACCTCGATCAAGCTGCGTTCCATGTTGATCTCCATCCTCCGAGCTATCCGAGGATTCATGGCCTGATGGATGACCCTGGAATCTATCAACACAGGTACAGGTTCGGGTCCGAGTATTATCCGCGGATCTTTTGGGTACCTATATAAATCTATATAAATTTATATATTAATAATATATATATATATATATATATTAAATATATTAATAACATGTTCCGAACATGTACCCAACATGTTTTGAACCTGTTCTCAGATGTTCCGAACATTTTCCAAACCTGTTCTGAACTTGTTTCGAACCTGTTCCGAACTTGTTCCGAACCTGCTCGAACAATCGAACTTGTTCAAACTTGTTTGAACCTTTATCCGAACCAGACCCGATTAGTATCCGAATAAAAACATGTATTGGCAGGTAAGCTACCCTAAAACCGACCCGACTCGAACCCGACAGTACCTGACCCGAACTCGACGGACCCGGACCCGACCGAGATCAGGCCTAGTTTGACGGCAAAAAAAAGTTTACTGATTGATGAGGAACAATGGCAGAAATGCCACTTTCTCAGAAATTAGTGGCCAACATGTCACTCCATGATCAGCATGCCACTCTTTTTTAATGGAATAACGAAACTACCCCTGATTTTTTGTAAATGAAAAACTCATCTCCCGTGTGGTACACAACTGCCCCCCAGATGATGCCCCCCAGATGTAATCCTCCGGTTGTACCAGTTGTACCGCAATAGGAGGATTCGAACCCTGGACGCAACGCGCGCACAGGGACGCACGCGACCACCTAAACTACCGTGTATTTTACAAATCTATACCGATTCAATACTATTTAACCTTGAAAAATCATTCATTAAGGGTAAAATTGTAATTTTAGCTGAAAGCGGCATTCTCTAGACGTGGCATTTAAGCTTCTTACTCGATTGATGACCGGGAATCTATCACAACTTGCAGAAGCTCCTCAAAACCCTAATCCAAATCATTCCATCTACTTTCTGCTTTTGATATTGTTCTTCGGTAATTCTCAATTCTTCATTCTTTTGCGATTTCCAGATTTTTTTTATTTTTGTTTCAGAAATCTACTGTTGGCTTATATAAGATGCATAGATCTGTCGATGTAGAGCTTCGGTAGATGTTTGTTTGATTCGAGAACGTTCGATTTCCTCGAACATGCTTTACTTACCTGATTCTGTAACATCTATCTAGCGCCTAAATCTTATGGGATATTGAATATTTTCTTTGCCGTTTTATAGTGTTTGATTTGTCTTTTAGGATATCCTTGATTCGTAATTTTGATTGAAATTTATGTTTTTGTTGGTAACTAATTACTCCTTTTGCTTCTCTAATTAACACACATAGGTTCCCGATATTTTCTTTGTTTGACATAAGAACGGTTGGATTTTTTATGTCACTGAAGATGTCGGGAACTCTAGATATGACTCTTGATGAATCTATTAAGAGAGGTAAGGCTGCAAGGTCTGTTGGAAGAGGAATTTCCCGCCGTGGTCGTGGTCATGGGCCTGGACCAAATGTTTTTTTCGGTGGAGGAAGAGGAATTGGACCAGCTCGAAGAGGTCCTCTTGCTGTGAATGCTCGGACATCATCATTCACCATTAACAAGGCAAGCTCATAATCTGGGATCTTCTATGTGTGTGTATGCTTGGAAATTCTGAGTCTCTGTGGTATCAAGCATATATACTTAATGAATCATGCTAAAACTAAACGATGGGCGGCTCGCTTAACGTTCTTATGTTATGGAGAAGCAGGTTTACAGACAATATTTTGACACTCTTTTAACATTCAGAACCTCGTCTAGGAGCTTATACATGCCTCTTCATAGTTCATGGAGATGATCATTTAGAAAAGCCGCTTCCCTGCAATGCAATTTTGGTTTATGTGGTTAAGTTGTGACTATTTGTGAGGACTTTGGTGGACATGTGTAGATATGTGCACAAGTTCTTAGTTGCTTTTTCCAATGTGTTAAGCTGAGGAGCATCAGTAATCAGAAAGTCAAATCATTGTTCATCCACTACCACACAAAAATGTGTGGTATTTTGGCTTTTGGGGGGGGGGGGGGGGTGAAGATCAGTTAATTGTTCTGGCAGTGAATAAGGCTTCTAGCGACTTAGCCCTACATAGTCGGTCGGCTTGCATCATGCATGAAGTTATTGATGAAATTCTTGCCACGTCGGGAATTTCTTCAGCCTGCTATGAATGTCCTGTTTTTTCTTTGACCATAGCCTTGGTACAAAGACTTTATTTTGGAACCGGATCAGTGAGCAATATGCAGTTGGTCAAAAATTCATTGTTCCTCCATTTTCATTTGATTTCTCATCGGGTGGTTCTTGACTACTTGCTGGAGCTCTTTGCTTTGACTGGTTTTCGTTCTTTCAGACAAATGGGTGGTCTCTTTTTTTTTGGAATGAATTTTCATTGACATTGCGGAAGTTCAACAGAAACGTTATACTGATGTTATCGGGTCTTTTCAATAGCCTGTTCGTAGGATCAGAAGTGTGCCATGGCAGAGTGGTTTGTTTGAAGATGGCCTAAGAGCTGCTGGGGTAGTAGCAGGGGTTGATGTTGAAACCAGGCTCCATATTACAAATCTGGACCACGGTGTGACAAATGAAGATATAAGGGTATATAATAATCTGACTTCTATATTCTATGGTTTTGGTTTTCAGAACACAACACTAAGTTATCTTCTTGGGATCTTAGGAACTCTTCTCTGAGATTGGGGAGCTAAAACGTTATGCGATTCATTTTGACAAAAATGGGCGTCCAAGTGTAAGTTCTCACGAATTTTATCTTCTTGATTGTAGAAAAGCTTGTGCTTTTTTTTCTGACTTATCTCTTTGGTATTTTCATTTGGGCTATGGAATTAATAGGGCACAGCTGAAGTGGTGTATCCGAGAAGAAGTGATGCATTTCAAGCTCTGAAGAAATACAACAATGTGTTATTGGATGGAAGGCCAATGAGACTTGAGATTTTGGGTGGAAACAATTCCGAGGCTCCTTTATCGGGTCGTGTGAATGTGAATGTCAGTGGAATCAATGGAAGGATGAAGAGGACCGTCGTTATCCAGTATAATTTCTGTCTTTCCTCTTGTCTCTTTTCCGTTTGCACATTCACTAAAGACAAACGAAAATAACACAACCTTCTTTTGATCCTCTCAGGCAAGGAGGAGGGAGATCGAGAGGGAGAGGAGAAAGAGGTCCAGCTGCTACTGTCAGTCACCTTCCGATGTAAGTATTATACAGTCCTCTTAGTACGTTTTCTGAACCAAACTAAAATATTGTTCTAGTTCAGATATCAGCGCGTTTTTTATTTTTATAGTGAAATAATCATTGTTGGATCTTCTCTTGCTGGCAGGCATAACCGGCAGGGAGGTACGAGAGGAGGAAGGGGCGGGTTTCGCGGTGGTAGAGGGCGTGGTGGTCGAAGAGGGAATGGAAAGAAGCCAGTGGAAAAATCGGCAGCTGATCTTGATAAGGATCTTGAGAGCTATCACGCAAATGCCATGAACACTTTTTAAAAACCTCAGAAAGAATCAGTGTTTGTTTATTACTACTTACTCTCAGTGTTAGAGAGAGAGAGATTTGCTGCTTCTCTTTTTCCAATGCCTTTCGTTTCTAGTGATTTTGGTGTTGTTGGAGGTTCGTAGTGTATAAAGTAACTGAGAAAGTTGTTTAGAATCTATTCCAAGGTATTATTAGTTTTGGTATCTAATCTATTAAAATAGGATACAGTCAGGGCCGTCTCATTCATTTATAGGACCCTGTTCTAAAAAAAATTTTGGTCATCTATTTACATATTTTGAAAAAAATTAGACCCTAAATTACTGTTCATTTAGGCTAAAAATTCAAAAAAAAAAAAGACCCTGTGCAAATGCACCCCTTGCACATGCCTAGAACCGGCCCTGGATACAGTTTATTACTTGTTGACCAAAAAAAAAAGGATACAGTTTATTACTTAATTGTCATTAATTATTTCATTAACAATAACAATCTCAAATCGAGTTATTTATAATATCTTTTGAATATTTTTTCATTTCTATTTTTATTATAATTAAATTTTATAAAAAAAAAAGTTTTCAAAACTTTAGAAATAAATTAATTAAATTCGTTATCTCTACTAGATAAATGAAATCACAAGTCATGTGAGAGAAAGTTGAACCCTTTTTCTTCTGAGGTGTCATCACAACAATTTTTTGACATTTTATTTTTTAACAGGAAAAGGAAATAGTAGCAATCTAATTTCCCAGAAAAAAAAATCTACAAATATTCTTATCGACGATATCTCGAAGAAAAGGGGGAATTTTTCTGGGTTTTGATTTGGGTGAAGAGAAAAAAAATCTAGAGGTCGTGGAATTTTTTGATCATATGCTATTGGGTAGACGATTAGAGAAGAAGAAGAGCAGCAATCAACATGATGAACACTTCTAATGGAATGATATCTGCGCCATCTCCATTGTCTTCCCCTGCTGCGAATCCTCATTCGCCCGGGATTAAGACTTATTTCAAGACGCCGGAAGGGAAGTACAAGCTTCACTACGAGAAGACACATTCATCTGACCTCCTTCATTACGCTCATGGCAAAACGGTTACTCAGGTGCAGATTTTGTTTAGGGATTTTTGTATTGCGTTTCTCTGATTAAAACTAGATCCGATTGGAATGCGTTTGGGTTGCTATGGATTCTAATACTACCCTTGATAAGTTGAAGATCATGGTTTCAGAAGACTATGAAATCGAACAGAGAATCGGTGATGTCGAGTCCAGCTATTTTCCTAGAGATTTATCCCCCAATTATTAGTGCTAATGATTGTCATTTGGAAAATTGTGTTGCCTATGTACGGAAGACAACGTCGGCGCAGCTATGTGTGAGCTTTATAGCTATGACTGGGAAAAAAACGAATACGGTCAACAATGAGGAGCAATCTGATTCAAAGAGCGGAAAAGAAGATCACTTTCAAGACCATCTCTTTGATGTTCCGTTTGTTGATGATGATGGTGTTGATGGTATAGATGATGGTGTTGATGGTGTTAGCAACATAATGTATGAGAAAAAGCAACCTCACCAAAAAAAATACATGGGAAATGTAGTTCGGTTTTTTTGGTGGATGCTATGAAAAAGCAACAACATTTCAGAAGCAAAAAGTGTTGAAGGCAACTATGGAAATCTGGTTAAGAGGCGGTTTTTGGGTTTTAATGTTGGCACGATGTTGATGATCCAATTTTTTGTTAGATGATCATGTCACCCCCTGGCCTTGTCGTGGTCCATAGCCACATGACCATACGCATGGTCGGTTTTTGGCACAGCCAGACAAAACATTGGTTTTGACCTCTAAAGTTTATTAAACTAATATATGTAAGTTTTATAGCCCTTAAATACCAAAAAAAAAAATTTAGTAAGCTTTATACTAAAATGTTTATAGCTCCCAAAATCTGCTCTGCAACTGTTCCAAGTAATTAATTTGTTCATAACTAGACTAGATAGTAACGACGAAGTAAAAACCAAACCAAAATCCACAAAATATAATCCTATCATTTTTCTTAGTTACAACAAATCCTGTAAGATATTGTACTGATACTTTCAATCCTTAAGTCAGATAATCTAACTTTCTCAATGAAGAAGCCCAGACTTTACTCTGTCAAAACTGTTGCTATGCTTTACTCTGTCAAAACATTAAACACAAGTCCTTAGACTTACGGTCAATCTGGTGAGACGTGGAGACTCTCTTATTCAGCTGTGAAATAGTTGTCGTAAAAGGAGAGTTTATCAAATGCTTCATAGTTTGCTTTTGACCCAACAAATTGTCTCCCGGTCTGATCACAACAACTCGCATCAGGCCATCAACAAGTTCCTTCCCTTGTATGCAACAGACACAATGTTTCACAAACATGTGCTTCACTCACTGATGACATAGATTCAGAGACATTTGTTGTATTGTTCTCGGATTATTTTTCAGGGATTGAGTGAGAACATTTCTGTGGCCCATCTTCTACTTCTAATGTGCAATCTCCATTCTTTGTGAAGTTAACCTTGCAGCAAAATGATTTCACGGCTAGCGATATGACTGCACGCTCCTTGATAGCTCTCTTTGCTGATTCTCTAGCTGCACGACTTACATTTCTTTCTTTACTCAACTCTTCATGAAATGACTCCACTGTAGAAGATAAAGCATCTACCTTCCTTTCTGCTTCTTCCTTCTCTCCAATGACACAAGAAGCAATCGAGACACAAGCAAGTTAGCTGACCATAATAGCATAGACAGCCGTGTATAAACTTTGCAGCAAGCAATAAAATGATTCTTTTTTAGTCCCGAACAGGTTAAGAAGGATGCATTACCTTTTTCATCTCTGAATTCTTAACAGTCATGGGTCTACATTGGACCTTGGTTTCTGCAGCAATCGGTTCCACAGGACAGACCCACCGAAGATGAAACAGGGGCCAAAGAGTCGGGGCTAGAGCTGCAGCATGAGGTATCAATAGGCCATCATATCTTAAAGGATCATAAAATGGGTTACAATGTGCATGAGAAGTTCCACCCGAGGAACGAAAATTAGTCAAGTAAGCTCATAGGCATCCCCTGGTTTCAAAAATCCCACATTCCTGCATCCCCTTTTCACTGTAATAATCAAGCAAGAGTCGAAATATATACTAAAGTGGTCTCAGGGTCGCTTACTGTTTAACCACAGAACTTTCAACTATACGATATTTTTCCAACAATAATGTTACATATGATGAAATTTTAACTTTGTAACTAAACTACCGAAGAAAGTTTCAAACGAGAGGTTTGCATGTTGCACAAAAAGTTCACAAAATGACATGATAGCAAGCAGTCCTGACATCTACCAGGAAAGTCTGAAAAAAAAATGAAGGGCAAAGAATGGCTTTAGTCGGAAAGATCACCATGACAATGTCAGACATCTGTAAATAGTCGTGAAATCAAGCAAAATAAGGAAAGAAATAGTTATATCTTTCTCAACTGAAAAACTAATTTTAACTCCATTTGAATCATCACCCACAAGGTTATCAGAAATTCACAGATACATATGTAACTCACTAAGAACAATTATAACAGGACATAAGCAAAATTGTAGAAAATCGATAAAAGTATATGTGCCCAGAAACCATAATATTGTAAACTGAAGAAATCGCACACAATAACAACAATCACTAAGCCATTTAGGGGAAAAGAGATACATCGATGATGATGATAAACAGTAATTACCCAGAAAATCTCTGAAAAAACCAGAAATAAAATGCATAAGAAGCTCAAAATAAAGCTCAAAATCAAGCTAACAAGCACCAAATCCGCCTCTACAATTAAAAGATGCAGAATATCGCCGGTACTAACCGAATAGAGATGATGAAGTCAAGGCGAGCATGAGAAGACAGGTGATGGGTTCTGTTAGGAGCTTTGTGTTAACGGTCAACTATGCGTTTGAAGCTTAAACCGACTAGTAATGTCAATTGGATGTTGGTTTAGTCATCGGGTGGTTTACTCTTTGATTAAGTGTTTTAGCTCCTTGGTTTAAACGGTTATGTGAAAACCGGTTCTTATGTTCTCAATTGACTCAAGTTTATAAGCTTGAGCTTGTATGTGTGTTGGGAGATGCGAGCTCATAATCTTGTTGAGAGATAGAGAGTTTGAGAGATTGTAATTTGTTCTTGTTCAAGAGATCAATAAAAGGGTTACAATTTGCTGGGCAATCTTGTGTTCTTAGTTCGATTCTGTTTTCATTGATCCTTACAAAGTGGTATCAGAGCACGGTCTGAGCTGAATTGATGGCGAACGCGAAGCTGGAGACTTCTCAATGTGGAAGAAGCGGATGATGGCTCACCTTTCGCTTCTCGGATTAAAGTCTGTTCTTGTTGAATCTTCGTCACCGAAGCAAGAGATGACGAAAGAAAGAGCGAAAGCGATAATGAGTTCAAAGAAAGATTGCAGAAGGTGGAGACTGACAAATTGGAGAAGGACGAGAAGGCGATGAACCTGATTATACTCAATCTTGGGGATCATGTTCTTCGCAAACTCGAAGAATATACAACTGCTGCTTCAATTTGGTCAGCTCTCGAACGGTTATACAACTCTAAAACCCTTCCGAATCGAATCCATACACAACACAAGTTCTACACTTTTAAGATGGTTGAATCAAAGACGATTGACCAAAACGTTGATGATTTCTTGAAAGTGGTGTCTGGGTTAAGCAGTGTGCAAGTATCGGTTTCAGAAGAAGTTCAAGCAATTCTTCTATTGAGCTCACTACCCTCTCAATACAATTCACTCATAGAAACCTTGAAGTATGGCAGGGAAACACTAACCATTGAAGATGTGGTTAATGCTGCGAAATCAAAGGAGATTGAGTTGAAGGAGGTAAAGGATCTAATTGGGTCACAGAAAGTTGCAGAAGCAAATGTGGCTCGAGGTAGATCAGAGAAGAGGGACTCTGGTAACAAGAAAGGAAAAGGCAGATCAAGATCAGGCTCAAGATCAAAGATCGTCTGCTGGTATTGTAAAAAGGAAGGTCACAAGAAAGCTGACTGTTTTGCTCGCAAGAAGAAGTTTGATAGTGATGAAGATGCAGAAGCTGCAATCGTCACAGATCCAGAGAAACTGGATGCTCTATCAGTCTTAGAGAATTGGCACTAGGACAAATGGGTGATAGATTCTGGATGCTCATATCATATGACATCCAGAAGAGATTGGTCCAGTACCTTTGAAGAACTATCTTCAGGGCAGGTCCTTCTTGGAGATGACTACTCAGTAGAGGTGAAAGGGATTGGATCAATCAACATCAAAGCCTATGGAGGATCAGTAAAGACACTAACCACTGTAAGGTACATTCCAAAACTTAAAGGAATTTAATATCCACTGGTACATTGGATAGACTAGGCTTTGAACATGCTGGTGGACATGGGAAGACTAGATTTTACAAGAATAGTAAACTAGCTCTTCAGGGAACATTGTCTGGTACTCTTTACTTGTTAGATGGTGAGACTGTAACAGGAGAAACTAACAGTAATATGTCCAAGAGATCATCTAAAGATGAAACAGAGCTGTGGCACAGGCGTCTTGGGCATATGAGTCTAAAGAATCTCAAGATACTGGCTCAAAGAGGTATCATTGACAAAAGAAAAATAAGTGACTTGGACTTCTCTGAGAGCTGTGTCATGGGTAAACAGAAGAGGCTAAGCTTTCGCATTGGCAAGCATGATACTGGTGAATCACTCAAGTATGTACATGCGGATTTGTGGGGTTCACAGAACACAGCCCCAAGCCTATCACAAAAACAGTACTTCCTCTCAATCATAGATGATCACACAAGGAAAGTTTGGGTCTACTTTCTGGCAACAAAGAGTGAGGCATTTACTAAGTTCTGTGAATGGAAAAGATTGGTGGAGAACCAAATCAACAAGAAGGTCAGATGTCTAAGGACTGATAACGGATTGGAGTTTTGTAACCTTGAGTTTGATGGGTTCTGTAAGGAGAATGGGATAGAGAGACATCGCACCTGTGCTTATACGCCTCAGCAAAATGGAGTTGCTGAGCGTATGAACAGAACAATAATGGAGAAAGTCAGATGTCTACTGGATGAGTCAGGATTAGATGAATCCTTCTGGGCTGAAGCAGTTTCAACTGCTGTGTATCAGATAAACTGGTCTCCATCTTCAGCCATCAGCAGCAATATACCAGAAGAGTTGTGGCTTGGAAGAAAGCCTGGATACGGCCATCTAAGAAGGTTTTATTCTCTAGTCTATGTACATAAAGACCAAGGGAAACTAAAACCAAGAGCTCAAAAGGGTATATTCATCAGTTATCCAACTGGAGTGAAGGATTATAAAGTCTGGCTCATAGAAGAAGAAAACAGTGTGATAAGCAGAAATGTGGTATTTGTAGAGAACAAAGTGTACAAGGATATTTTAGAGGAGACTAAGACAGAGGAAGGTGTCTCTACTGGTACAAGTGATCATGTACAAGATGATGTTGTGGTCACAAGCATCAGTGAAGGAAAGAAGAGGACTGATACACCTCAAGGTGGAGTTACTACACAATATTAAAGTAACTCAGAATCTGAAGAAAACATAGAGGATGTGTCAGATCAGCCTGAAAACCCTCAAAGCCATCATATAGCTCGAGATAGAGCTAGAAGAGAGATTGTACTTCCTCCAAGGTTTGAAGATTATGACTTATCAGCTTTTGCTCTACTAGCAGTTGTTGAGGTAACTTCAGAAGAGCCAAGAGATTACCAAGAGGCTATGAATTGCAAGGAAAGGGATATTTGGAAAGGAGGTATGGATGAGGAAATAGAATCTCTACAGAAAAACAAAACCTTGATTTTGGTGAAGAAACCAACAGATAGGAAAGTTATTGGATGCAAGTGGGTGTATAGACTAAAGCCTGGCATTGAAGGATTTGAGAAACCTAGGCACAAGGCAAGACTTGTAGCTAAGGGTTATTCACAGAAGGAGGGAGTAGATTATCAAGAAGTATTCTCTCCAGTGGTGAAACACGTTTCCATAAGGTTTCTCTTATCCATAACTGTGAATGAAGACTTAGAGCTTGAGCAACTCGATGTCAAAACAGCTTTCCTCCATGGTATAATAGAAGAAGAGTTATACATGGAACAACCAGAGGGTTACAGAGTAAAAGGTAAGGAGAAGCTAGTCTGTTTGTTGAAGAAAGCCATGTATGGGCTTAAACAAGCTCCTAGGTGTTGGTACTAGATTTCCCGCTAGGAAATCCGGTCCATTAACAGATAAGACAAAGGCCCATATTCATGAGCCTGTTCCAGAATCAAAGACAAAGAGGAGAGCCGACTCCTTTGTTGGGCCCAAGAGGATAAACGCCCTGACAAGGCCCGGACGATGCCGAAGCCGGAGACAATCGAGCTCGAGCTCGGCAGAAGATGACGTGGAGATAGAGCAACCCGGTCTTCGCCAGTTCAACTGATCCACACAAATCTCGGAGATCGTTACGACGGCGAGGCCGAAATATCGGAACAGAAAGATCAGAGTCGAGACTATTTAAAGAAGAAGTGGCGATCCATTCAAGATATTCCAATCGGAGTCAAGAACACTTCGACTAGATAGCCCGATTTCATACTTTGTACTCTCTTTTCGATTGTGTTTGTTCTATCTCGACGATCAATCTCAATAAATTCTTTGATTCATAGGAAACTATACCATTTCTATATCCTAAAGTCCAAATCCACGAATACAAATTCTTAGTGTGAATCCCAGATCTCACATTTGGCGCCGACTGTGGGGACTATCTATAGTTTTTCCTATTTTAAGAATCAGATCCTAGATCCGATAGATCGAGATGAATCCCGACCAAACTGGCTCTCCCAGCGCCACACCACTAGTTGACCTCCCTCAAACGGTCGACAACGTTCCTCAGAACACCGCCGGGGTAAGAAACATGGGTCAGACCGACGGCGTGTTGACGAGCTCTGCCTCAGTCTCTACGACCTCGGCACCAGCCGGCTCCGTCGCTCAAACAATCGCGACAAGCCAGACTCCGACAAATGTTTTGTCAGGAACTAATGATCCGAGCAGAAACTGGGTGTGGATGAGAAACGATTCGATATCCACCCCAGGAGGTGGATCTGGAATAACCAGACCTAATTCACCACTACCTTCTGCTCCACAGAGACAAGGGCCAAATGATCTTGCCGAGATCCGTTCGATGCTAAGCCTGTTGCTAGATCGAACGAGAAATAACGAGGCAAGCGCAAGGGCCCAAGAGATCGCGAACCGTTCTCTGGCCGCGCAGCTCGACGAACAAGAGCGGCGCCTTAACGCCCGTCTTGAGGAGCTCGCCAGTCAAAGCCAAGGGGGTAGACCAACGCGAACTCCCATAAGTCCTCCACCGTGTACCCGCTTGGACTTCTCCCAGGTAGTAACTCCTCCGGGAGCGTCGGGAAATTTCGGTAATACGTCAAATAGCGGCTTCTGCCCTACAATGACCCCTATCGCGATACCGACCCCATTCAGTTCGAGTTCAATGGTCACAGATCCAACCGGATCAAGAAACCGACCATTACCCGGGCCACCACCTTTCCCGAATAACTCTAATATCCGACCGAGGCAACTAGGAGGCTCTGCCTTCGCCTCGAGCTCGGGACTCCTTAACGGATCAAACACGGTTCAGTTCCGAACACCCCAGATCGACCAGACAAGGTCGGTCCCACCGATCGATCTCCTCGACCCCGTTTTCCGGAACAAACGTCAGGTCGGGCATAAGCCCAGTTCACACCCGCAGAGGGCGATGAACACGATATGCTTAGACAATACATCGAGCAGGCTAAGGCCCAATTCAACAGTCTGAGCTCGAAAGTTCACATGGAAACGAGCGCGGCTCCTGACATCGATCGAGTGATCGAAGAAACGCAACAAACACCGTTCACAGATCGGATCGCGTTTGCAAGGATCCGAGAAATCAAGAAAACTAAGTTTCCAGAATTCTCTGGGAAATCAGACCCGAAAGCCCACATCAGGGCATTCCGACTAGCGATGGCAAGGGTGTACCTTACCGATGAGGAGAGAGAGCCGGCCTTCTGCAGGCTCTTCGCGGAAAACCTATCGGGCTCCGCCCTAGAATGGTTTGCCGGACTGGAAGAAGGGTCCATTGACAACTTCACCCAGTTCATGACGGCTTTCCTCAAACAATACTCCGTCTTCATCGAGGAAAAGACTACTGAGGCAGCCCTATTTGGCGTCTCTCAAAAACCTGACGAAACACTTCGCTCGTACATCGACCGATTTAAGGAAATAAAATCCAAAATCGCGAACCCACGAGACGAAGTAGCTATAGAAGCATTAAGACGAGGACTATGGTACTCAACCAGATTCTGCGAGGAAATAACAGTCCGCGAACCTCAAACGCTCGATGACGCCCTCCATCGCGCATCGGCCTTTGCTCGCCTCGAGGACGAAACCACGACCCTCAGAGAAAAGAACCGAAAAGAAAAGAACCCGTCGGGCTCGCAGAATTCGAACTCGAAAAAGAATTCCCGTAAATCAGGGAACGTCAACGCGGTCGAGAGCTCGAAGAGCTCGAAGAAATTCGAGTTCGACAAGGAAAAATTCTGTGATTTCCACAATAAAAGAGGACACTCGACCGAAGATTGCTATACTCGAGCTAAAGCCGAGGCTTAAAAGCGAGAGTCCAAAATCAAGCAAGACTCCGAAGTCGAGGAGGAAACTCTGCCCGATAAAAAGGAAAACAAACAGACCAAGGAGTCGAACTCCAAAAAGCCTTCTCAGAACAAACGGGAACGGTCAAAAGAGCCGGAATCCCCCGAAACACTCCCTCAAGGGTTGCGAAAGCGAGTCGAGTTCATCCTCGGCGAGCTCAACCTAAGCGGCACTCCGGGAGGTTCGGCACTATCCCCGCCTCCGGCTCCTGCTAAAAGTTTACGCTCGAGAATCAATCTCCCTCGTCTCTGCGGGGGGGGGGGGGGGGGGGGGGTGTACGGGCTATACCCCCTAAACGAATCGACTTCATCTTCGGTGGCTCCAAGCTTTGCCGCGACTCGGTCAATTCGATCAAAGCTCTTCAAAGAAGAGTCGAGACCGACAGAGGGGTGATAGGTCGAGTTTTAATCCCTATTCTAAACTGCAAGTGCAC
Organism: Orychophragmus violaceus; assembly: GCA_030180135.1. Taxonomy (NCBI): domain Eukaryota; kingdom Viridiplantae; phylum Streptophyta; class Magnoliopsida; order Brassicales; family Brassicaceae; genus Orychophragmus; species Orychophragmus violaceus. The sequence goes on from CM058236.1 coordinate 8,765,150, forward strand.
AGTATAGTCAATGTAGTATATAGGGTTATCGAATCCACAGGGACACTTGGTCTCAAGAGAATCAAACCGTAGGAATTAATACTAGAAATAAGCAAGTAGTGATTGTAATGAATTGCGGTGCAAGAAAGTAAACAGTAGCAGGAAATCGGTTTGTAAGCAATAAACTAAAAGCGTCAAGCCTAGGGTATTCTCAGGAAATCAGACAAGCAGACAAGTTAATCAGTCAGGATCAAATTAAACTCAGTTCTAGAACTCAAATCACGAAAATAGAATTAACCAAATCTCTTTGCGAAAACTCTCTAAGTCTAAGTGCAGTAATCCAAATCTCTTTGCAATTACTAACAAATTAAACTAGCATTAAGTTCAAGTTCGATATGTTCACAATTAAACTAAACCAAATCTCTTTGCGAATAATTCAATTGCTCAACCTAAATAGTTCAGATTCCTAAACCCCACTCTCGTGACGTATTTAGTAACCTAGGATCTAGATTCTAATTGATCAGGTTAGAACTAGCTTTAAGCACAATTTAGTTTGAAGAACATTCTAATCATATGAATCCTAACTGAATTAAACAAGTCTAGCAAGTCATCAAACCATAATGAGAAACCCTAAACTCAACTATGGATCTACTCAGACATGATTGATGAAAACATAATCATAGAATAAATAGATTGCATATAAGAAATTAAAATATCAAAGGGGTTCGAAATCTTCTCCAAAATAAATCAATACAAGGAAAATAGATCAGCCCCAAAAGCTCTAAAAATCTCTTAGCTCTAAGTATCAAAGCGTATCTAAATTAAACACCAAAAACTAGTATATATAGGCATAATCTCGGCTGGGGCTTCTGTGTAAATACTGAAAGTATCTTGGGCTTCTTTGCAAATCTTCAATACTTGTTACGCTGACGCGTACGGCCCATCTCGCGACTGCATCGACCGATGCACAATGCGTGTCGATCGATGCAACATCAAATAATCGAACAGTGAATAAAGCTCTCGGCCAAAACGTCCCAAAATGCCCAAAATGCTCCATATATCTCCAATTAGCTCCAAACCTGATTTAACCTGTAAAAGACTCTAAACTAATACAAAAGACTCTAAAAACACAACTATATCATGGTATAAAGTGGGTAGAAACCATGATATATCAACTCCCCCACACTTAGCCTTTGCTTGCCCTCAAGCAAAACAGAGAACTAAAATGCAGTGAAGAGGTTTGAAAACTCTTCAGAAACTCATTTTATCATAGAAGCAGCAGCATTCAGATTCCCCTTAGTAATCCACATGAAAGAATCAATCTACAGACATCAAGACCAACATGTACTTCCCCCACACTTAGCAACTGTCCTAAGTAAACGCCACAATCACATTCAAGCATTCAAATTTACCCTACTGACTTCTGCAAGTATTTAAGTGCGGTCTCACCTAAGGAGTATCGATCTAAAGGCACATGGATTCTTACCTAGCCAGCTCTAGACCACCATACTATCTTTCTCTAGTCCCTTTCTTCTCTTTCCCTTCTTTAACAACTGATTTTTCCCCACTGGGTATCATTTTATTTTTTTTATCAGTGTTCTTCCCGTTATGGGGTGTACTTTGGACACATTCCATGGATCACATGAGAGATAATAGTGTTTGCTACTATTCCCATGACCACTTCGGAGTTACTAACTCATCCTCAGTTATTTATATTTTTTTTTACTTTACAGAAGGGGAGAAGGGGACTAAATAGGACAGGTTTACAGGCTGTGTCAGAACTAACAGGGAATTCGACATAAAGCATACCAAGCCCTTAGGTGAGAAAAATTAAAGTCAGTATTAAGGTGAAGTCAGTAAAGGATCCTCTGATACCTGAAGTGATATGGGTGTCCTCAGTAGGCTGATCTGTGATGGGGTTTTCTAATAGTCATAGATAGATCTGCAGCTTCATCCCAATGGTCACTTAAGTTCCTGCAAATGCTGCTAATCTCCTCCAAAAATCATTGTTTCCTACTTAAACCAATTTTGACTCGAAAAACCAATTTTGAAAAATTTAACTGACTCTAAGAAAACAAAAGAAACTAATTAGTAGAACCTCCCCCACACTTAAAACACACTGTCCCCAGTAGTGTCAAGCAAGGGATTGGTTAAAGAAAAGAAAAATTAAAATAGTTGAATGGTTAGTTCTCTCGGGTTTTACCTCTGTCGCAGTCAGGCATCGATCGTTGCACTAGGTGCACCGACCGTTGCTGTGCGATTTCTGTTGTAACGATCGACACAAACGTGTGTCGATCGACGCAATGCGATTTTCACGAACCCTGCAACCAAAAACTCACCAAACAGAAACAAAAACGTAAAATCTAGAAAAAATACTAAAATCAAAATGCAAAAACGAAAACAGTGGGTTGCCTCCCACTCAGCGCTTGTTTAAGGTCATTAGCTTGACCGTTTCAGCTGATCTAGGTAGAGGGTGCATCATCCAGAGGAAAAATCTGACCTTCTGGAATCTCGGCTTTCGCCCAATAATGTTTCACCCTCTGTCCATTCACAGTGAATTCAATACCATCCTTACTAGTTAGAACCACAGCTCCATACGGACGCACCGCTTTGATTGTAAAAGGGCCAGACCACCTTGATTTCAGCTTTCCTGGAAACAAATGCAGACGAGAGTTATATAAAAGTACCTGATCATTAGGCTCAAATTGTCTGGAGACAATCTTCTTGTCATGATATGCCTTAGTCCTTTCTTTGTACAGCTTTGAGTTCTCATAAGCAAAATGTCTAATCTCATCCAACTCATTAAGCTGCACTAATCTCCTTTCCGCAGCAGACTTAAGATCAAAGTTCATCTGTTTTACAGCCCATGCTGCTTTATGCTCAAGTTCCACTGGCAGATGACATGCTTTTCCATATAGCAGATGGAATGGAGTGGTCCCAAGTGGTGTCTTGAATGCTGTCCTGTAAGCCCATAATGCATCATCCAACTTTGCTGCCCAATCCTTCCTTGTCTTTCCAACTGTCTTCTCAAGGATCTCTTTGATCTGTCTGTTAGAAACTTCTACTTTTCCACTAGTCTGAGGGTGATAAGGAGTAGCGACTCGATGATGAACTCCATGCTTCTTCAGCAGCTTTTCGAAGACCTTATTGATGAAATGAGATCCTCCATCACTTATCACTATACGAGGCACTCCAAATCTGGGAAATATGATGGTCTTAAACAGCTTAAGGACCACCGAAGAATCATTTGTTGGACTAGCTATTGCTTCGACCCATTTAGACACATAGTCCACAGCAACCAGAATAAATTTATTTCCATAGGACGAGGGAAAAGGACCCATGAAATCTATACCCCAGCAATCGAAAACCTCAACTTCCAGAATGAAATTCTGAGGCATCTCATGCTTCTTGCTGATTTTCCCTCTCCTTTGACAAACATCACACTGAGTGATGAAAGAATGAGCGTCTCTGAACATTGTAGGCCACCAGAAACCTGCTTGAAGAACTTTAGACACAGTCTTGAATGTAGCAAAATGTCCAGCATAATCTGATCCATGACAGTGGAAAAGGATGTCCGAAACTTCTGATTCAGCAATGCATCTCCTGTAAAGGCCATCTGAACAGTGTTTATAGAGATAAGGCTCATCCCAGTAGTATCTTCTAAGTTCCCTAAAGAACCTTTTCTTTTCATAGCCCTTTAGATCATCCGGTTCAGTCTCAGCAGCGAGGTAGTTAGCTATATCTGCATACCAGGGTCGATCAGAGGTAGCCACAGCAGAGATCTCGAAATCATAATTTCCAATTCTGATCTTAAAACATTCTCGGTTCGTATCAGGTGTGCATCGACCGTTGCGCGAGCATGTGTCGATCGTTGCTTCCCCGATACTTGTATCGACCGTTGCCAATGTAGCATCGATCGACACAAGGCGATCTTCCCGACAGTTCTGCAACTCATCTTCCAAATCCATCTCAGAAACTGTACCGACCATGTTGACGTTTTCCTCAGGCAAATAGTCATTTATGGGCACGTCCTCCTCAACTAGCATCCTTGAAAGATGATCAGCAACTCCATTCTCAACTCCCTTCTTGTCCCTTACTTCGATATCAAACTCCTGAAGCAACAGAATCCATCTCAACAGCCTCGGCTTAGCATCTTTCTTCTGCATCAGATACTTCAGGGCTGAATGATCAGTATGAACAATCACTTTAGAGCCAACAAGATAGGGGCGGAATTTCTCGAAAGCAAAGACAACGGCTAGCAGTTCTTTCTCTGTGGTTGCATAGTTCTTCTGCGCATCATCTAGTGTCCTACTAGCATAATAGATAGCATGAAGCTTTCTGTCCTTCTTCTGTCCTAGAACAGCTCCCACAGCAAAATCACTTGCATCACACATAACCTCAAAAGGTAAATCCCAATCTGGTGGCTGGACTACTGGAGCACTCACTAAAGCCTGCTTGATTTGTTCAAATGCAGCCTTACAGTCTGCATTGAATTCAAATTTTGTATCCTTACACAGCAAGGCAGTTAGTGGCCTAGCAATCTTGCTGAAATCTTTGATGAACCGCCTATAGAAACCAGCATGTCCAAGAAAACTTCTTATGGCTTTAACAGAATCAGGTGCTTGCAGGTTTGTCATTACCTCAATCTTAGCGCGATCCACTTCGATCCCTGCTTCAGACACCTTATGTCCAAGAACAATACCATCTTTGACCATAAAATGGCACTTTTCCCAGTTAAGGACCAAGTGCTTCTCTTCGCATCTAGTCAGCACTTTGCACAGATTCTCTAGACATTCATTATAAGACGATCCGTAGACTGAGAAATCATCCATAAATACCTCCATAAAGTCCTCAATCATATCAGTGAATATGGACATCATGCATCTCTGAAAAGTAGCAGGAGCATTGCAGAGTCCAAAAGGCATCCTACGGTAAGCAAATGTGCCATATGGACAAGTGAAAGTAGTCTTTCCCTGATCTTCTGGGTGGATAGGAATCTGAAAGAAACCTGAGTATCCATCGAGGAAGCAGTAGTAAGGGTGATTTGCTAACCTCTCCAGCATCTGGTCAATGAAAGGTAAGGGAAAGTGATCCTTTCTAGTTGCAGCATTTAGTTTCCTGTAGTCTATGCACATTCTGTGTCCCGTCACAGTCCTAGTAGGTATCAGCTCGTTCTTCTCATTCTTCACGACTGTAACTCCACCCTTCTTAGGCACTACATGGACTGGACTTACCCAATCACTGTCTGAAATAGGATAGATGATCCCAGCATCCAGAAGCTTCATAATCTCTTTCTTAACCACTTCCTGGAGATTGGGATTAAGCCTTCTCTGATGCTCAATAGATGTCTTAGACTCATCCTCAAGATGTATCCGATGCATGCACAGCTTTGGTGAGATACCTGAAATGTCATCAAGAGAATAGCAAAGAGCCTTGCGATGCTTGCGCAGCTTGCTTAGCAGTAAAGTGAGCTCTGCGTTGTTCAAACTAGCGTTAACTATCACTGGATAAGTTGAATTAGGTCCAAGAAACGCGTACCTTAGCCCGGTTGGAAGTTGTTTCAAGTCTACCTTCGGAGCTTTTTCTTCTGCCCAGTCTGCGTCGCTTTGCAACGACCGATGCTTAGTAGGTGTCGATCGTTGCATCGTCGCGTCAGATACTTCAACTTGCATTGCAACTTCAACAGAATCCATCAGTCTTCTATAGCACATTGCTGGCTCGTCCTGCAGGTATTCCAACTCCATTATAGAGCTCAGTAAAGCTCTTTCCAGTGGATCTTCAGCATGTGACTGGTGAAAGTACTCTGCAGCTAATTCACTAAGTGTGTCCACATAGAAAGTCTGTCCGTCGATGGTTGGTCTCTTTACCAGCTTGTTCATATCAAAACTCATCTTCAGATCACCCACATTCAGAACTATCTTACCTCTCTGACAGTCAATCATTGCACCAGCTGTAGCTAAGAAAGATCTGCCCAAAATTAGTGGATCCTTTGGTTCCTGTCCATATTGTAGAACCACAAAGTCAGTAGGTATCGCGCATTGGCCGATAATTATAGGTACATCCTCCAATACTCCTTCGGGAATCCTGACCGTTCTGTCTGCTAGAACCAGTGATATCCTAGTGGGTCTGAAATCAGTCATACCGAGCCTCTTAGCAACTGAGAGAGGCATAAGGTTCACACTGGAACCAAGATCACATAAGGATCTTTCGAATCTCTCCCTGTAGATGGTGCAATCCAATACGAAGCTCCCAGGATCTTTCAATTTCTCAGGGGACCTGCCTTGAATCACTGCACTACATACCTCACTGATCATCATCACACTTTCTTCATCAGTCCATTTGCCAGCAAACATGTCTTTAAGGCATCTCCTCATCATTGGTGAAGTATCCATGGAGTCAAGCAAAGGCACTTCAACTTTCACCTTTTTTATCATCTCTTTGCATTTAGCATACTGCCTCTCGCTTTTAGCCTTCCTGGGATTCTTAGGATAGGGTACTTTAGGCTTGTACACCTTCTCTGCCGATTGCTTTGGATCCTCTGGCTTTTCATTCTCGGCAGTCGTCTTGCAACGATCGTTACTAGATTTGTGTCGATCGTTGCTGGGTGACTTCGCGACATCAGCTTCTTTGTTATCGCTTTGCGTCGACCGTTGCTTTGTAGCATCGATCGATGCATCGCGAATGTCACGGATTTCATCTTCTAACTCTTCAATTTCTGTGAGTTCTTCAACGCTCAGCTGCCTGTTCTGGTTGGGTAACAGTTCCTTACCACTTCTCAAAGTCACTGCATTGCATTGGTATTTGGGATTAGTGTCTGTTCTTCCTGGAAGATATCCATTTTCCCTCTGAGCATGTCCAGCAGTTCTCGCAACCTTAGCATCAAGCTCCTTCATATGTGTACTTAGACATTCAATCTTCCCATCTAGCTCCTTATGGACTGTATCTATTCTCTTGTGTATGTCTGCGGTACTCTTAATCTGTCCTTCCAGTAGCTTGTCCATCATTGCTGCCATCTTAGCTTCAAAATCAGATCCGTAGGCTCTCTGAGAACTATTGGTCTGTCCTCCACCAGAAAATCTGTTTCCAGATTGATATCCAAATCTGTTTCCTTGGAAACCAGATCCTCCGATGTAATTCACATCTTCTCCCTGAGTGTCCTTCTCAGTCTGAATCACTTCTACTTCTTGAGCAAAATGGACAGCTTTCTTCTCACTTAGAAGAGTGTAGATTTTGTCCATTCTGGACCTCAATTCAGCCATCTCTGAGTTATCAATACTTCCACCAGATTTCTTCCTCCTATCATCCATAGTCTTGCAGCTGTTGCTGCTAATCAAGTTCTCGATCAACTGCTTAGCTTGTGTAGGAGTCCTAGTGTTGAAGTTGGCATCACTAGAATTATCCAGCGCCTGCTGATACGGAAGATCTATTCCTCTGAAGAAGATACCAATCAGCTGAACTTCAGTGAATCCATGGTGCGGACAGTCACGCTGATACTGCTTAAATCTCATCCAGGCAGTCTTTAAAGGCTCCACAACTCCTTGGGAGAAAGTAAGTATGTCCTGTCTAGATTGGTCTGAACGCGCATTGTCATAGAAATGACGCAGGAACTCACTCTTTAAGGCTGCCCAAGTAGTATACTGACCATGTGCCAGTTGTCTCAGCCATGCACTAGCGTCTCCAGCAAGACTGTGCGGAAATAGCTTAAGGAACAGATAGTCCTGGCAAACTCCATCGTATTTCATACCAGTAACTATGTCCTCAAACTTATCTATGTGATCCATAGGCTGCTCTGATTGAAGACCATGAAAAGCAATCTGCCTCATCAGTTGGTAGTAGATAGTCTTTACCTCAAAGTCGTTCCTCTCAAAGGCAGGAAGCACTAAAGCTGCTCGGTTCGCATGAAACTCGTCAGGTCTGTTGTAATCAGCTAATGTCCTTTCACGGACAACCATCTGGCCCAGTAGCTCAGCTTCATCAGGGATCACTCGTCCCTCAGCATCAATCCTATGCCCAGCAGCATTGTAAGGATTGTTCTCTGGATCCCTCAGGGTTCCATCAGCATCTGGTATCAAGATCAAGCGTTCTCGTACCATTCTCTCTCTCTTTTCCCTTCTGATTGTCCTTTCTAGACGTCCAAGTTCCTCTAGATTGAGATTAACCAAGCTCGAGTTCGGATTACTTCTAGTGTTCTGCGTTGGCATAAACTGTCTGTAATCGTCCAGCAACGATCGATGCTATCAGTGCAACGATCGGTTCAATCTCAGAATCGCCTAGTGTCGATCGACGCAAGATGTGCAACGGTCGACGCAAGGCGATTTCGGTACCTGCGACAGAAAGAATCAGAGAAAAGAATCAGTAAAATCAAAATAAAACAAAAACGAAAAGCAAAAACAAAAACGAAAAATTTCTAGTAAAACCCTAAGTTCGGTCCTATCGAAGACTCAAAGAGTCCCCGGCAACGGCGCCAAAAACTTGATAGGTCGAGTTTTAATCCCTATTCTAAACTGCAAGTGCACAGTATAGTCAATGTAGTATATAGGGTTATCGAATCCACAGGGACACTTGGTCTCAAGAGAATCAAACCGTAGGAATTAATACTAGAAATAAGCAAGTAGTGATTGTAATGAATTGCGGTGCAAGAAAGTAAACAGTAGCAGGAAATCGGTTTGTAAGCAATAAACTAAAAGCGTCAAGCCTAGGGTATTCTCAGGAAATCAGACAAGCAGACAAGTTAATCAGTCAGGATCAAATTAAACTCAGTTCTAGAACTCAAATCACGAAAATAGAATTAACCAAATCTCTTTGCGAAAACTCTCTAAGTCTAAGTGCAGTAATCCAAATCTCTTTGCAATTACTAACAAATTAAACTAGCATTAAGTTCAAGTTCGATATGTTCACAATTAAACTAAACCAAATCTCTTTGCGAATAATTCAATTGCTCAACCTAAATAGTTCAGATTCCTAAACCCCACTCTCGTGACGTATTTAGTAACCTAGGATCTAGATTCTAATTGATCAGGTTAGAACTAGCTTTAAGCACAATTTAGTTTGAAGAACATTCTAATCATATGAATCCTAACTGAATTAAACAAGTCTAGCAAGTCATCAAACCATAATGAGAAACCCTAAACTCAACTATGGATCTACTCAGACATGATTGATGAAAACATAATCATAGAATAAATAGATTGCATATAAGAAATTAAAATATCAAAGGGGTTCGAAATCTTCTCCAAAATAAATCAATACAAGGAAAATAGATCAGCCCCAAAAGCTCTAAAAATCTCTTAGCTCTAAGTATCAAAGCGTATCTAAATTAAACACCAAAAACTAGTATATATAGGCATAATCTCGGCTGGGGCTTCTGTGTAAATACTGAAAGTATCTTGGGCTTATTTGCAAATCTTCAATACTTGTTACGCTGACGCGTACGGCCCATCTCGCGACTGCATCGACCGATGCACAATGCGTGTCGATCGATGCAACATCAAATAATCGAACAGTGAATAAAGCTCTCGGCCAAAACGTCCCAAAATGCCCAAAATGCTCCATATATCTCCAATTAGCTCCAAACCTGATTTAACCTGTAAAAGACTCTAAACTAATACAAAAGACTCTAAAAACACAACTATATCATGGTATAAAGTGGGTAAAAACCATGATATATCAAGGGGGGAAAACCCCAATGTTGGGTCCAGACCACGAAATCATTTTCTACGAAAGCGAGACAAGTAATCTCGACAAACCACACGACGACGCCCTCCCTCCTCGTTTGTCTAGTAGTGGGAGATGTCGAACTCTCAAGGATAATGATTGACACGGGAAGTTCGGTAGATGTCCTCTTTTACGACGCGTTCAAAAAGATGGACTTCAACGACTCCGAGATCGTGGAAGAAAAGACACCACTAGTAGGTTTCGCTGGCGAAACGACGTACTCGATGGGCTCTGTCTTCGCCCCAGTAACCGCTGGAGGAATTCGAAGAATGACGGAGTTCGTCATAGTAGATCGGCCAGCTCCTTATAACGCGATCCTAGGTCGACCATGGATATACGACATGAAAGCGGTACCATCGACCTACCACCAATGCGTAAAATTCCCAACTCCCAAAGGGATCAAAACCATTTACGGAAGTCAAAAGATTTCCCGCCATTGCTACATGAACGGATACAAGCAGATCGAGAAATCCCCTGCGTAGCAATTACAGAAAGAGGAGGAGCTCGCCACCATGCAGACCAAAAGGTCGAACGACCCAAGTCAAATAGGACCCCCAAAGGACCTCACGACTCAGGTCTGCATAGACGATGCTCATCCCGAAAGACTTGTTGGCATCGGAATCGACCTATCAGAGCCAGTTAAAAACGAACTGGTCTCTTTTCTCAAACAGAACGTCGACTCCTTCGCCTGGTCTTCAACAGACATGAAAGGGATCAACATCGACGTAACCAGCCACGAGCTGAATGTCGATCCAACCTACAAACCGGTAAGACAAAAGCGTCGAAAACTAGGCCCTGAGCGGGCCAAAGCCGTCAATGATGAGGTCGATCGGTTATTAAAAATCGGATCGATCAGAGAGGTCAAGTACCCCGACTGGCTTGCCAATCCCGTAGTGGTTAAGAAAAAGAACGGGAAGTGGAGAGTCTGTGTAGATTTCACGGATCTTAACAAAGCATGTCCAAAGGACAGCTTCCCACTCCCACACATCGACCGACTGGTCGAGGCTACCGCCGGACATCAGCTACTATCTTTTATGGACGCGTTCTCAGGGTACAATCAAATATTGATGAACCCTGAGGACCAAGAAAAGACTTCGTTCATAACTGATCGAGGCACGTACTGCTACAAAGTCATGCCCTTCGGACTAAAAAACGCAGGAGCAACTTACCAACGCCTCGTCAACAAGATGTTTTCAAGACTCCTAGGCAAAACCATGGAAGTCTACATCGACGATATGCTGGTAAAATCGTCCAGGTATGAGGATCACATCCCCCAACTAAAAGAATGTTTTACCATTCTCAATAAATACGGGATGAAAATCAACCCAGCAAAGTGTACCTTCGGGGTTCCCTCAGGAGAATTCCTTGGCTACCTAGTGACCGAAAGAGGGATCGAAGCGAACCCCAAACAGATCGCGACGTTCATAGAGATGAAATCTCCAAGAACAACACGAGAAGTCCAGCGCCTGACTGGCAAAATAGCTGCTCTAAATCGCTTTATCTCAAGGACGACTGATAAATGTCTACCCTTCTATCACTTGCTCAAAGCAAACAAAAAGTTCCTCTGGGACGAAAAGTGCGAAGAAGCTTTCACTCAGCTCAAAGCTTACTTAAGCGAACCACCCATACTGGCGAAACCAGTAGAAGGAGAACCCCTTTACCTCTACCTAGCTGTCTCGACGGCAGCAGTAAGTGGAGTCCTGGTTCGCGAGGAACAAAATGAGCAACGGCCGGTGTATTACATCAGTAAGACCTTGATCGATGCTGAAACCAGATACCCCGCCATGGAAAAACTCGTCTTGGCGCTAGTGACATCGGCTCGAAAACTCCGACCGTACTTTCAATCGCACTCGATCATAGTAATGACCTCTCAGCCACTGAGAACCATCCTTCACAGTCCAAGCCAATTGGGTTGATTGGTCAAATGGGCTATCGAACTTAGCGAGTACGACATAGAATGCAAAGCTCGAACGTGCCTAAAAGCACAAGTGCTGGCAGATTTCGTAATCGAGCTCCCTCCGACTATAGAACTCGACCCGACCTCGGCCCAAAAATGGAAACTCTACGTCGATTGAGCTTCCTCAAGGCAAGGATCCGGAGTCGGGGTAAAGCTAGTCTCCCCAACGGGCGAAGTACTAGAACAATCATTCAGACTGGGCTTCGCCGCATCGAATAACGAAGCAGAATACAAAGCGTTAATAGCCGGGCTTAGACTCGCGATAGCCATAAGAGCCCGAGAAGTAAACGCCTTCAGCGATTCCCAACTGGTCACGAGCCAATAACATGGCGACTACGAGGCCAAAGACGAACGGATGGAAGCATACCTACGGGTAGTCCATGCATTGGCCGAACAGATCGAATTCTTCGATCTAACACGAATCCCACGAGGGGAAAACACCGCAGCCGATGCGACTTCATCTTCGGTGGTGTACGGGCTATACCCCCTAAACGAATCGACTTCATCTTCAGTGGCTCCAAGCTTTGCCGCGACTCGGTCAATTCGATCAAAGCTCTTCAAAGAAGAGTCGAGACCGACAGAGGGGGGAAAACCCCAATGTTGGGTCCAGACCACGAAATCATTTTCTACGAAAGCGAGACAAGTAATCTCGACAAACCACACGACGACGCCCTCCCTCCTCGTTTGTCTAGTAGTGGGAGATGTCGAACTCTCAAGGATAATGATTGACACGGGAAGTTCGGTAGATTTCCTCTTTTACGACGCGTTCAAAAAGATGGACTTCAACGACTCCGAGATCGTGGAAGAAAAGACACCACTAGTAGGTTTCGCTGGCGAAACGACGTACTCGATGGGCTCTGTCTTCACCCCAGTAACCGCTGGAGGAGTTCGAAGAATGACGGAGTTCGTCATAGTAGATCGGCCAGCTCCTTATAACGCGATCCTAGGTCGACCATGGATATACGACATGAAAGCGGTACCATCGACCTACCACCAATGCGTAAAATTCCCAACTCCCAAAGGGATCAAAACCATTTACGGAAGTCAAAAGATTTCCCGCCATTGCTACATGAACGGATACAAGCAGATCGAGAAATCCCCTGCGTAGCAATTATAGAAAGAGGAGGAGCTCGCCACCATGCAGACCAAAAGGTCGAACGACCCAAGTCAAATAGGACCCCCAAAGGACCTCACGACTCAGGTCTGCATAGACGATGCTCATCCCGAAAGACTTGTTGGCATCGGAATCGACCTATCAGAGCCAGTTAAAAACGAACTGGTCTCTTTTCTCAAACAGAACGTCGACTCCTTCGCCTGGTCTTCAACAGACATGAAAGGGATCAACATCGACGTAACCAGCCACGAGCTGAATGTCGATCCAACCTACAAACCGGTAAGACAAAAGCGTCGAAAACTAGGCCCTGAGCGGGCCAAAGCCGTCAATGATGAGGTCGATCGGTTATTAAAAATCGGATCGATCAGAGAGGTCAAGTACCCCGACTGGCTTGCCAATCCCGTAGTGGTTAAGAAAAAGAACGGGAAGTGGAGAGTCTGTGTAGATTTCACGGATCTTAACAAAGCATGTCCAAAGGACAGCTTCCCACTCCCACACATCGACCGACTGGTCGAGGCTACCGCCGGACATCAGCTACTATCTTTTATGGACACGTTCTCAGGGTACAATCAAATATTGATGAACCCTGAGGACCAAGAAAAGACTTCGTTCATAACTGATCGAGGCACGTACTGCTACAAAGTCATGCCCTTCGGACTAAAAAGCGCAGGAGCAACTTACCAACGCCTCGTCAACAAGATGTTTTCAGGACTCCTAGGCAAAACCATGGAAGTCTACATCGACGATATGCTGGTAAAATCGTCAAGGTATGAGGATCACATCCCCCAACTAAAAGAATGTTTTACCATTCTCAATAAATACGGGATGAAGCTCAACCCATCAAAGTGTACCTTCGGGGTTCCCTCAGGAGAATTCCTTGGCTACCTAGTGACCGAAAGAGGGATCGAAGCGAACCCCAACCAGATCGCGACGTTCATAGAGATGAAATCTCCAAGAACAACACGAGAAGTCCAGCGCCTGACTGGCAAAATAGCTGCTCTAAATCGCTTTATCTCAAGGACGACTGATAAATGTCTACCCTTCTATCACTTGCTCAAAGCAAACAAAAAGTTCCTCTGGGACGAAAAGTGCGAAGAAGCTTTCACTCAGCTCAAAGCTTACTTAAGCGAACCACCCATACTGGCGAAACCAGTAGAAGGAGAACCCCTTTACCTCTACCTAGCTGTCTCGACGGCAGCAGTAAGTGGAGTCCTGGTTCGCGAGGAACAAAACGAGCAACGGCCGGTGTATTACATCAGTAAGACCTTGATCGATGCTGAAACCAGATACCCCGCCATGGAAAAACTCGCATTGGCGCTAGTGACATCGGCTCGAAAACTCCGACCGTACTTTCAATCGCACTCGATCATAGTAATGACCTCTCAACCACTGAGAACCATCCTTCACAGTCCAAGCCAATTGGGTTGATTGGTCAAATGGGCTATCGAACTTAGCGAGTACGACATAGAATACAAAGCTCGAACGTGCCTAAAATCACAAGTGCTGGCAGATTTCGTAATCGAGCTCCCTCCGACTATAGAACTCGACCCGACCTCGGCCCAAAAATGGAAACTCTACGTCGATGGAGCTTCCTCGAGGCAAGGATCCGGAGTCGGGGTAAAGCTAGTCTCCCCAACGTGCGAAGTACTAGAACAATCATTCAGACTGGGCTTCGCCGCATCGAATAACGAAGCAGAATACGAAGCGTTAATAGCCGGGCTTAGACTCGCGATAGCCATAGGAGCATACCTACGGGTAGTCCATACATTGGCCGAACAGATCGAATTCTTCGATCTAACACGAATCCCACGAGGGGAAAACACCGCAGCCGATGCGCTAGCCGCATTAGCATCGACATCAGATCCTAACCTCAAAAGGATCATACCAGTCGAAGGGATAGAAAAACCAAGCATCGACATAGCCCTCAAAGCTCTGTCCTTGAAAGAGGACGGGCCCGTTGTGAAGGACGATGTCAAGCACAAAGAATGTCCTGGGGGCACCAGTAGCGACATCATGAGATTGATGATGACCTCGATCCTAGAAACGCCGTGTACGTCGCGAACGTTCCCGACGGACCAATTCAAACCGCATCCACTAGTCAGGGACCTGAGCCTAGCAACGACGAAGATTGGAGAACTCCGATCATTCGGTACATCACAAACGGCGAAGTTCCCGATGACAAATGGGAGGCGCGGAAACTTAAAACACAAAGTGCGAGGTACTGTGTCACGCAAGGAGAGCTCTTTAAAAGGAGCCTCTCCGGACCTTATCTCAAATGCCTTGACAAAAAGCAAGCCCTAGCCGTGATTACACAAACACATGACGGATCCTGCGGAAGCCATTTCGGAGGACGAGCATTGGCCGTGCGAATCAAAAGGCAGGGTTACTATTGGCCGACAATGGCCACCGAATGCGAGTCCTTCTCCAACAAATGCGACAAATGCCAAAAGCATGCTCCAATTATCCACCAAGCGTTGGAGAAACTCTCCTCTATCTCATCACCGTACCCATTCATGCGATGGGGAATGGACATTGTGGGACCGCTAGTCGCATCCGGCAAAAAGAAAGCTACGCACCTATTGGTGATGACGGACTACTTCACCAAGTGGATTGAAGCAGAGTCATACCAAAAAATTAAGGACGTTCACGTTAAGGAGTTCGTCTGGCATTTGCCGACATGGACTACCCCACGAAATCGTCACCGATAAAGGATCTCAGTTCATATCAAACACGTTCAAAGAGTTCTGTAGAACTTGGAACATAAAGCTGACTTACTCAACGCCGCGCTATCCCCAAGGAAATGGGCTAGCGGAAGCAGCTAACAAAGCGATTATGAACGGTCTCAAGAAAAGGCTCAAAGAGTGCAAAACAACCTGGAGCGACGAGCTCCCGGCCGTACTATGGGCTTATCGAACTACCCCCCGCAAATCCACCGGCGAGACTCCATTCTCGCTGGCTTATGGGATCGAGGCGGTAGTACCAGCCGAAACCCTCGTGTCAAGCATCCGCAAGGAAGAATGCCCACGACAAGAAGAACTTAACAACAAGATGGTAACTGACGAGCTCGACCTCATCGACGAAAGAAGGAACCTCGCATTAGCTCGACTCCAGAATTACCAACAAGCCGCAGCTCGCTACTATGATTCCCGAATCAAAAGTCGAAGGTTTCAAGAAGGAGAGCTCGTCTTATGGAAAGTGTTCGACCATAAAAAGGAAGAACACGCTGGAAAATTAGGAGCAAAGTGGGAAGGTCCTTAACAGGTCACCGACGTTGTGAAGGACGGGGTCTACCGACTCAAATCGGTAGAAACCCAGAAACCTGAAATACGACCTTGGAACATCATCAACCTCAAAAAGTACTTCCACTAAGAGTACATAAACATAATCGAACTACGAAATGGCTTGATCCCCTTAAAAGGGTACGTAGGCAGCTCGATTTCGAGCGCAGCCACCCCCCAAACACAAAGCTCTTACCGAGCTCGATAACTTCAAACGAAGTCCTACTAGCTTATCTTTGTGAAATCAAAATAAGTCTCCCAATCAAACGTCTCTTCCTGTCGCAAAAGTTAGAGCCGTTACGTTGTGCAAAGTGATATGAAATTATCTCTTCCAAAAACTAAAGAGATATGAAATTATCTCTTCAAAATTAAGCGATATGAAATTATCTCTTCTAAAAAACAAACGATATGGAATTATCCTTTTTCGAGCGACCGAAGTGGCCTCTCCCAAAGTCAAAGCGATATGAAATTATCCCTTCCGAGCAACCTGAAATGGCCTCTCCCAAAACGAAAGATATGAAATTATCTCTTCAAAATCAAGCGATATGAAATTATCTCTTCAAAAATCAAGTGATATGAAATTATCTCTCCAAGAAATAAAGTGATATGAAACTATCCCTTCAAACAAAGCGGCCTAAAACAGTCCCTCCAAACCGAACGAACTGAAATGATCGTCCCAAAACAAGCGACCTAAAACGGTCCTCCCGATTCGAACGAACTGAAATGATGGTCCCAAAGAAAGTGATCCAGAACGATCTTTCCAAAAAATACAATTCTTCTAAACCTTATACGGATTAAAAGAATCGGGGGGCTACTCCACCCCTCAAGCAAAATAACGAGGTCAAGACGGCTATTCAAGCATGCAACCTCTACACACACTCCAAATCGGATCTTTGTAAGTTTACTTCGATTCGTTCTCATACTTAACCACTGCTCTTTTCAATTCAGCGATTAAGCCTGAACCTTACGTTACGAAGTAGTCGCGCCTCAGACTATTCCTGGCAAAGAGCTCGAGCTCGAATGCAATTAACCTAAAAGTTCGCAAAGAACTACCTAAGGCAATTCAAGACAGGTTATCTGCTCGATTCCTCTGGAGAAGTTCGAATCGCCACAACGGCTCGAATTTTATGTTAAGGCATAAAAACAATAAAATCTATGCTAAAGCATGAAAGATTTAAAAAGAGATTCATAAAAAAAAAGAGGACACGATGTCCTCAAGTTCGAACAAAAAGCCCCCTTGGGCAACGAAAGTCTGAAGACAAATTAAAAGCCCTCTAGGGCAGCAACGAACCAATAAAAAAAGGGGACTAGAACTGCTTGGAAGGAGAGGAAGCTTCGTCTTGATCCTCCATCTGATCATCAGTCGCCCTGTCCTCCTCAAGTCGACCCTCGACCTCATCGCTAACTCGCGAGCTAACTCCGGTCGGAAGGTTCAATCCATACTGATCGAGACGAGCGGCCGCCTGGTTTATAGGGCGCCCCAAGATCACGGAATTGTCCGACATCACCGGCAGATTAAGCTTGCTGATACTGAAGTCCGACACTGCTGCGGCATTCATCTCCTCCGTGGCCAATCTTTTCTTCTCGGCCAAGTCCATCACCTCCTTGGTCAGATCCAGTTCACCAGAAGCAAACTCGGCGATAAGCGCGATATTGGCCACAACCTCCTGAAGCCTCATCTTGGCGCTCACGGCGACTTTCCTTTGGCTCTCCTTCGCCGCGATTCCCTCGAGGATCTTGAGGTATTCACCATTCAGCCCCTTCCTCGCCTCATGGGCCGCCACCTTGACGTCAAACTCTCGGTCGGCGAGAGCCTTGTCCAGATCGCCCTGACATTGCGCAGCCCGCACACCCGCAACCCGACCTGCCTCAATGGCGGTTCGACTCGCCTCCTCCGCGACCGAAACCTGAGCCAAGGCACCCTACAACTGCGCATCCAGGTCGCCCACTTTCTCCCGTAACTCCTCCTCTCGAGCCAAGGCCCCCTGCAACTGCGCTCTCAGGTCCCTAACCGTCTTCTCAACGGTATCGAGCTCACTCGCCTGCGGTATTTCCCGCAGCTCTCGCTTGGCCCTAGCCGCAAACCTGTTCGCAGCCTCCAAGGCCTACGAAAAAAACGAGAGTTAAGCGTAAAACATACCAAAAAGCGAAGGAAGGAAATCGTTACCTTCCCTGAAGCCGCCATCATCTCGGTGTAAACTTCACCGAGAGCCATATCCCCGACAGCCGGGAGCTGAACACCTGCAGGCTTAAAATGCCTCAGAAGATAGGCCACGCCCTTCGGGTCATCCGCAATCGGACATTCCTTCTGGTGCCTGAAGCGCCAGTTGAAAGACCCGGAGGACCCGGAAGAAGCAGGCCTCGCCTCAACACTCTGGTTCGATCTCCTCGAACTCACTTCCGCGTCAGTTCTTTGACGCTTCGCCGCCGGAGAAGGAGGACCGCCCCGGCTCCTACCGTTTGATCCCCACAAAACCATTCGACCGGGAGTTGCGCAAAGCGGGCTCTCCAGACGGGATCTGAACTGGTTCCTGACCGACCGAAAGAGGAGGTAAATTCTCCACCCCCACGTTTGCCTCTCCGTACCCTGCGACCTCGGGGAGAGAAACCTGAACAGGGTTTGGAGGAGGGATTGAAGGAGGAGGGGGAGGCCCCTCGTCCATGGCAAAAAGAAGGGCATGGCTCAAGTCGCCGGCCTTCATTTTCTTCGCCAGATCAACGGGGTCCTTCCCGTTCCGACGACTGCTGGATCTTCGCGACATCTTTCCGAGAGAAGGGGTGCTTGCGGTAGAACTGTCGTCCGAAACAGATCGATCTGCATACAAAACAAACTCGAGTCAGCCCGGCAAACGAAAAGGCATATGGCGCAAAAATCCTTGTACGGACTGGCCAAAATACTTACTCTCTCCAGCCCGCTCGATAATCTGAAGTGGGGCCTGAACGATTCGAGTCAAAGTGGGCCGAGAAGGGAAGCGTGATCCGTCTCGTGAAAGACGAGGTTGGTGTAAAGAAGGTTGCCGGGCCGTAGGACCTAAGGCAGCTCGAATTCGCTGATCCGTAAAGTTAGACCAGCGGATATCTCCTCTCCGGAGGCGAGCTATCAAACTCGATGTATTTGGGTTCAAAGGTAATGACTCAGGAGCCTCTGCAAAGAAACCAAAAAGGTTATTAGCGAACAGCCCGATGTCAATGAAGGACATCGTAGCAACAAGAGAAACTAGTAAACCCTATAAGCTAACCAACGCTAGCCGCCCATCTTGTCGGGATAACCGAATAATCGAAATCCTCGACCGAATGGTGATTGATCCTGAAGTAGAAGTATTTACTCTTCCACACATCCCTCGTCGGGATCTCATCAAGGATCTTCCCATGGCGAGGGGAGAGGTTGTAGGTTCCGGGAAAACGAGCGTTATGTTTTACCGAACAAACCCTCATCAACTCCTAGACCCCAAAGTCGATACCCTCCTCGACGGCTCTGACCCCGAGCCCGATGACATACCGAACAAAATTCGGAGTCATCTGGTGAAAGGCCAGTTGGAGCTGAGCTAAAACCCATGAGATAATGCGAGGGATTGGAAAAAACAATCCGCATTTATCGAAATAGGTATAAGAAGCACAGCAATGGCCCTCGACGACAGTCTCTGGGGACATGTTCGGTGATGGGATAAGTATCTCCACCTCCGACGAAATCCGGCACTTCGCCCGCAACTTCTGTATTTGGTCGACAGTCAGACTGGACGGTGGATGAGGACCAACCGGTCCCGCCGCCACAGTAGGACTTGCCCTGGCCGTACTCTTTCGAACCATGATAGTTCGGTATATCGGAAATTTCTTTTGAGAAAAGAAGAAAAACGAAATCTCTAGAGAAGAAAGTCTCAGTGCAACGACAAAAGGAATAAAAGCGAGAGGCAAACATATAAAAAAAGGGATATAATGAGGGAGAAGAAGTTACCTTGACGATTTGTAGTGCGAGCAGTAATGGGAATCGTGCTAGGTAACTTCCCCTTTTAAACTATCTCGTGCTCGAGATCCGTGGGATCTTTCGTATCCCACAATCCCAACCGCTCAATTCGAAATTTGTAAATGATTACGAAAAAGATTGAGACAGTTAGGATTCTTCAGTTCCTCGCGATCTCGACCGTCAAAACAAGATCTGCGGACGAGGCGAGAACAATCATTAGGGCTTCCTTAATGCCTAGAGCACGCGCGCACGCCTTCCCGAAAACGTACACCGCCCATTAACCTCGACTTCTCGAAATCAATGGGCTGGGGGCTATTGTTGGTACTGGATTTCCCTCTAGGAAATCCGGCCCATTAACAGATAAGACAAAGGCCCATATTCATGAGCCCGTTCCAGAATCAAATACAAAGAGGAGAGTCGACTCCTTTGTTGGGCCCAAGCGGATAAACGCCCTGACAACGCCCGGACGATGCCGAAGCCGGAGACAATCGAGCTCGAGCTCGGCAGAAGATGACGTGGAGATAGAGCAACCCGGTCTTCGCCAGTTCAACTAATCCACACAAATCTCGGAGATCGTTACGACGGCGAGGCCGAAATATCGGAACAGAAAGATCAGAGTCGAGACTATTTAAAGAAGAAGTGGCGATCCATTCAAGATATTTCAATCGGAGTCAAGAACACTTCGACTAGATAGCCCGATTTCATACTTTGTACTCTCTTTTCGTTTGTGTTTGTTCTATCTCGACGATCAATCTCAATAAAGTCTTTGATTCATAGGTAACTATACCATTTCTATATCCTAAAGTCCAAATCCACGAATACAAATTCTTAGTGTGAATCCCGGATCTCACACTAGGCAGTGGAACAGATGCTTCAATCAGTTCATCATGGATCATGGATTTGTAAAGAGTGAATATGATCACTGTGTTTACATGAAGAGAGCTAAGGATGGAACATATGTCTATTTACTTCTGTACGTAGACGATATGTTAGTAGCTTCAAAGTGTCTGAAGGAGATCAGTGAGGTAAAGGCATTATTGAGCAATCGTTTTGATATGAAGGATCTAGGTCCAGCTAGAAGGATCTTGGGAATGGATATAGGAAGAGACGGGAAGGGTGGTTGCTTAACTCTTTCTCAGTCTGACTATGTAAGAAAGGTCCTGAAGGTGTTCAATATGGATGAGTCAAAGGGTGTAACCACACCTATGGGTGCTCAGTTTAAGCTTTGTGCCCTGAAAGATGATGAACAGGAAACAGCTATGGATGATGTACCATATGCTAACGCAATTGGCAGTATCATGTATGCAATGGTGGGTACTAGATGTGATTTGTCGTATGCAGTGGGTCTGGTAAGCAGGTATATGAGTACGCCTGGGTTGATTCATTGGTCTGCAGTCAAGTGGGTCTTGAGATATCTCAAGGAAACTCAAGACTTGAAACTTGTCTTCAGAAGGAGCAAAGAGTTCAGAGTGGAGGGGTTCTGTGACTCTGATTTTAGCTCAGATTTGGATAAAAGAAGGTCCATTTCTGGGTATGTCTTCAAAGCTGGTGGAAATACAATCAGTTGGAAGTCTGGCCTACAACATGTAGTTGCTCTCTCTACAACAGAGGCTGAATACATGGCGTTGGTCGAAGCAGTTAAAGAGGCAATCTGGTTAAAAGGATTGGCTGAGGAGTTGGGTTATGAGCAAAGATATGTTGAGGTATGGTGTGATTCTCAAAGTGCTTTGTGTTTGGCCAGGAATAATGTACATCATGAGAGGACAAAACACATCAGCAGGAAACTGCATTTTATCAGAGATATCATTGCTCAAGGAGAAGTTAAGGTATCCAAGATATTAACTCTGAAGAATCCGGCTGACATACTCACCAAGGTAGTGTCAGTAAACAAGTTTCAGGAGGCTTTAAAGCTTCTTGGAATGGCTAATCACTAGAGTGGTTAGTGAAGTCCCAGCAAGATACAAGTTTGGAACATGAAGAATATCTGAATGTGGTCGACAGTTAACAAGGTGGAGTTTGTTAGGAGCTTTGTGTTAACGGTTAACTATGCGTTTGAAGCTTAAACCGACTAGTAATGTCAATTGGATGCTGGTTTAGTCATTGGGTGGTTTACTCTTTGATTAAGTGTTTTAGCTCCTTGGTTTAAACGGTTATGTGAAAACCGGTTCTTATGTTCTCAATTGACTCAAGTTTATAAGCTTGAGCTTGTATGTGTGTTGTGAGATGGGAGCTCATAATCTTGTTGAGAGATAGAGAGTTTGAGAGATTGTAATCTGTTCTTGTTCAAGAGATCAATAAAAGGGTTACAATTTGCTGGGCAATCTTGTGTTCTTAGTTCGATTCTGTTTTCAATGATCCTTACAGGTTCGATGAATCGATGAAGTGAGGTTGGGTTTCCCGAAAGAAGAGAAGGAGAGCCGTCGGGATTAGGACAATAATCTTTTAATTTCATCCTTATTGGACAAATTTCTCTTAAAAATACAAGTTAGAAATCAAATAATCTAAAATTAATTATAAAAGTAGTAATTAAAATAAAACTTTTATCTCGAGAAAGATTTCAATGATCTAGTCCAGCGATAGTGAAGCTCCAGAAGTCGACCCTTCCTGGGATTGTTGGGTTAGCACAAGATCTGCCACTCTCTTCTTTGAAGCCTCGATGACTCTCCGATCGATTAGATCATGAATCTCGCATGTCGTCTTATTGGTGTGGCCGCCCTCGACCAGCTCATGATACGATAGTTATCGTCCCTCTCGCGTGGTACAAACAATTGTTATTTAGAAAATAGACTTAAAATATGGAAAAAGTAAATATTAAACTTACAAAGTCAATTTTCCATTCCAACGTGCTCTTTGCTTCTGCGTCATGGATCGCAATCTCGACACCGCCTCTGTGGCTTGTATGCATCTTCGAGTTTGTCAAAGAAGTCGCTGATGTGGCTGGTTGCGACCAATGATGAACGAACCCGACCCATACTTCCGGCAGTAGTCCCTTAGCTACATCTTCCACTGCCTACTTGTGTTTCCAGTAGTTGACGGTGTGTTAAATAGTCCTAGGAGACCTTTTTGAACTCTTTTTCGACCATAAGAGTGTACTTCGGATCCCACGTATACTCTTGCTACAAAAAAAAAATTGTTATTAATAATTAATAATAAGATAAAATATGAATGGTAGTGTAAGAAGATGCAAACTCACAGAATCAATTATGCGTATCCTGTAGAGGCATGTCGTTGTACGTCGGATATGCCTACTTCAGCATGCCATGCATCATCTTCAAGATGCACTTCGTAACCTTAGGGTCAGTTATCCCGAACCTGAAAATGAAAAAAACAAGAAATGTTAAATGTATATACTACAAATAAATAAAAAATGAATTTACCGAAGGAAAAAACTTACCAATAGACAGGATGGGGGCCGTAAAGATGGGGATCGATTCTTGTCAGCAAGTCTTGGCCACGCTTAGAGACTAATTCCTCGATCTCCCTAGCAATGGAGAGCGGAAAATAATGTGTCCCGACACCTAAGACACAGAATGGCTCCCACTAGGAACATGTTCCTGGGAATGAACCAATCGGGGCTGAGTTAACCGAGAAGCTCGAAAAGCTTCAAAATATCTGAACCTTTCCCTAAACCTAATAAAATGGATGAAAATTATAAAGAACTTATCGATTATATTAATAATTAAAAAAATTATAAAATTATAAAATTTATAAAATGCTAAAAACTTATAAAACTGTATTAAAATTATAATGTTATAATATTATTTATTAAAAAGTAATAAATTAAAAACAAATATTTAAAATTGTTTTAAATTATTTGAAAATATAAGTAGTTTATATTTTTTTTACTATCAAATTATATATAAAAAAAGTTAAAATACAAATTAAAAATTTTAGAAAATATTTTTGTAAAATGTATTATACAAAAATGTTTGAAAAGAAGAGAAAACGTTTTCAAATTTTTTTAAAAACGTTTATAAAAATTTAGAAAAATAAAAAACGTTTTAAAATATATAAATAATTTAGAAAACGTTTTAAAAACATTTATAAAACGTTGTTTAATAATTTATAAAATGTTTTTATTAGATTCACTAACTTATCAATCTCTAATCCAACTAAATCAACATATACAACATAAATCATCCATTAGAACACACATGCATAATTCTAACAAAAATCTACCAACCTAAATCTTCCATATTTACTCAAATTAACAAAATATAACGAAAATATACATGCTTGGGAGTGCTTGGACGGTCGGGATTGACAATTTGTGCCGGAATCGTCGAGAAAACTTAGAGAGAAGGGGGGCAGCGGTGTGTAGAGAGAGACTTTCGCAGAAAATGAGGAAGCAGAAGAAGTTTCTGGTGAAATATTTATCATGTTACCGACAGATTATTGGCGTAGTATTCATTTACTGTCGGTTATCCGTCGAAAAAGGGGCGGTTTAATTTTTTGGCAATTTTATTTGTCGGTTTCCGCGAAATTATGGGACATTTTTGCAGCTAACTAACCGACCGATTGCCGATGGTAAATAAATAACTCGTCGGTAATCTGTCGGTCAATTAAAAAAAACCAGGTTCGGCATGACTCGAACCTGGATTGCTATACATATCAAGTTTATTTATTTTTTATAAAAAATATGAAAATTATTAAGTTTAATTTTTTGATATTAAAATTCTTATCGAAATTCTTGTAATAATTTTTTTAAAATAAATTAGTTCTTATAAATTTTATTTAATTTTGATTGAAACCAAAACACAAATTTTATTGAATACTCAAATTACACATTTTATTTTAAACTCAGTCCTCATCAGCAATCTCGTTCCAGTTCTCGATCATGAGCGCCTAATTATGAGTTTTAATCCATGCTGATTTTTGTTCTCCTCTTTGCCAAATTAGCTTCAAGTGGGCACATTTTGCTATGAAACACCAGTCGGGCCATCTTGTGGAATTCACGCCAAAAATTCCCGATTATGTCGGGGATAAAATTAAAATAATCTTGTAAATTAGAAAATAAAATCAATTTACCAATGTAAATGATGAGAAGAAAAGTAGGAAAAAAAAATTGTATTTACCAAAAAATCGAAAAACCATCCCGATTTAATATTCTCGGGAATGTGCATGTACTTAAGCCAATTCCCCCACCCAACGATGTTCGATCACATCGTTAATGACATCATATATTGCAGAATTGTGACCGAACCAAATTGAGCAGTTTTTGATGAGTAGGGTGAAGGACCGGTAGGGTCGTCCGACCTGGGTTTGTGATTGCATAAGTGATGATTTCACGGTTTTCAGCCGTCAAACAAACGACGTCCATTGATTTGTGAGTTTAAAAAAAATAGAAGTTTTGAAGATGAAAAAGAAGAAGAATATAGTTTTCCTTTTATAAACTATAAACTGACGGGTAATCCGTCGGTTAATGGTTCAATTTTCGAAAATACAGTTTCCGAAAAATAATTGGGTGTATACGGAAAGTTATGGGAGTTTTGACCGTTTGGCTTTGTAGTAACGGACGGATTACCGACGACTCAGGGTTTAAGGCATGTTTTGGGTTTGTTTCTAAGTCTTCTCGGACTGGGTAACTTACCGTAGACCTAATAATCAGGGTTTATTGTCAAATGTAGCTACTTAATCTACGGATTGCAAAAAATTCAGTTTTCGATATAAAGATCAATTTTTGTAGATAACTTCATCTTAAACACCATTGTACACTTAGAAGCTCTTTGTCATAAGTACTATATTTTTAAAAAATCAAAGAATAATCAGGTTATACCAATCACATAAATAGACCACACATCTCAACCCGAGCTTCCCCACATATTTTACTTCTAATATTTCTTTGAGTATACTGTAGTACACAACTTCAACAGAAGTAGATGAAACCCCGTGATCTACACCTTAAACGCATATCCCCTAGTGCAATATCTTGGATAAGACTTTATAATGTAGTTGGGCCCGTTTATTATGTCTTTCGTCCAATCCTTGGACATGCGTTCGCTTATCTCTTCATCTTCCACCTAACACAAAATTACGTGAGAGTTAATAAAAAATACCCAGTTTATTTGTTTTGTTTATAATATAAAATTAAAATCTTACATAAAATTCTAAGCAAGCGGAGAAGTCATTTTGTGTCAACCGATATGAAAATCATGACTCATTCCGATAAACCACCCTTCTCCGGTGTCAACACAATTACACAAGTTTTAAGCGTAACTGTCAGGGAATTTAACTCATCGCATAATCTAACCCAAGAACTCTTGCTTCGAAAGCTAGTTTAAACCAATACTCTAGCAATTAAAATTTCCCGTTCTTCAGAACATGAAGCCCACTACGAGAACAAATTTCCAGCAGATCAAGCCTAGACTTCAAATTGTCTTTTGTCTTCCCTTGCACATTTAGAATTGTATTCATGATGTTATGAAAAAACATTATTCTTTGCTTATGCCAACTGTGGGCTAAACCAGATCCATAAATATTTTTGTGCCCATTTCCACCGCAATCAGGAGTCCTTTGCGCACCGTAGGTTGAAAATAGCCCCAAAATAACCGACCCGCTCTTGTCTGGAGGTGGATCATCAAACATCTGTCTCTTCTTTGTAAAATGTCTGGTGTTTCTCCGATATGGGTGATCCCGCGGTACAAATCTCCTGTGATAATCAAACCAACATGATTTGTGTCCGTTCTTCAATGGGAATGCATCAGTCTTTTCTTGATAATACGGACATGCAAGCCTCCCATGCATTATCCAGTCAAATAACATACCATAAGTGGGGAAATCGCTAACGGTACACATTACTACAGCCCGCATCTGAAAATTTTGCTTGCACGAGACATCATATGCTTCAACATCGGGTTCCCATAATATTTGCATCTCATATATCAATGGCGGCAAGAATGCATCAAGTGATATTTGTGGATGCTCTGGTCTAGGAAGGAGTACGAAGAGAAAAAGAAACTCTCGACGCATGCACAGAGATGGCGGTAAGTTATAAGGAGTCAAGTCACGGTCCACAACAAATATTGTGTTTCATGTCTTCCAAATGGTTTGAACCATCAATACATAATCTGAGGTATAGGTTACATGACTCATAAGAAAAATATGGATATACTCTCTGAAAATGTCGCCATGCCTCAACATCTGAAGGATGTGCAATCTCTTCTCCTCTTTTATGCTCGACATACAGTCTCATTCCCCCGCTGTTCACTCAGATTGGTATAACAGCTTATACCTATCAGTTAACGGCAAATACCACATTCGTTTGAATGGGACTTTAACTCTTTCCCTGTGTCATGATAGCAGAGCTTCCAAAAAAACTTACATTGTAGACGGTTTTCATCTTCTCGCAAATATATCGTACAGTTGTCAATGCACACGTCTATCATCTGATACGGTAATCCAAACCCATTAAAAAAATTTTGGATCTCGTAGTATGAACTGAGCGCAAAATTATCTTCATGAAGAATATTTTTCACAAATTCGGTAATCGCATCCACACATTCCTCCGCCAAATTGTAGTCCGTCTTTATGCTCATTAATCTAGTAGCAAATGATAATGGCGAATGATCCTCTCTGCAACCTTTGTACAGTGGCCGCTTTGTTGCATCTAACATATCAAAAAATCTTCGAGCTTCTATATTACGTTCCTCTACCCTAGGAATTTGATATTCACCTACTTCTAGAATATTTTCCCTATATGCATTATTAACTATCTGAACGGTATCTACACTAAAATCTACTTATGCACCATAAGATTTGCCAATACTACCATAAGGTTCTCTACTACTACTACTAGAACTACCATAATGTTCTTACTAATACTTCCATTTTCAGATGTTTCTCCATGAAGATACCAAATCAAACCCATGTAAATACTAGTGATTCCATACTTCCTCAATCCACGCATCTCTAACATTCCGTCACTGAGTACATGACATTTTACTAACAGTTTTTCCGCGTATGTGGTTGATTACATGTTACCGACATGAATTCTTAAACACCGAGTGCATAATCCGTACCGGATCCACCCTTGATCCGTCCATCCACGATTTGTAATAACTGGAAGAAGACATTTTCGTATTCAAAGATATTAGAGTGTGGGAGAGAGAGATTGGTGTGGAAAAGAAGGAATGAACTATTTATACTTATAGAAAACTAACCAGTGAATTACCGACGGATATAGCTATTACCCGTCCGTAATCCGTCGGTTAATTGTCATAACTTGCAAGAACCCATATACATACTTTTTAAAGTAATCAAAAATCAAAATACTCTTTTCGTCTACTTTTTTCCTATACAAAAGAAAACAATCTTTCAGTTTTCATATAAATAACTTTTGGCTTTTTGTTGAATATATACAACTAGTATTTTGGCCCGTGCGTTGCATGGGCATTGGATTTCCATCTATATTAGTAATTCAAGCCCATTCCCTCACCAGTTGCTCAGTCAGAGCCATGGCACTCTTCTCCTCTGTTTCTCAGAAACATCATCTCTCTCACCAAATGCCAAATTTGAGCTGTCTAAATTGGCCGCAAATGTTTCAACGGACCTTAAAACGTGACTTCCTTTATCTAATCTTTAACACTAATATATAATTCTGACTTGTGTGGAGAAGACATCATTTGATCTTCTCCAAAGTTGAGCTGTCCAAATTCAGCATGTTGTGGAACCGGCCGGAACTTAAACCAAACTAAGCATGATAAACCGAAATTCAGACATAAACCTTATTTAATCTTTAGCTGCTGCATGAGTGTTGGTAGCCTGACGCAACACGTTGTGTAATAACACAGCATACTAAGTTGAGTTTCTGGTTTTTAGATAAAGTCTAAACAAACTGAACAAACACAACCTATCCTCTGTCCTATTTTCTTCTATCCTGGTACTGATGCATAGCCTGAAGTCTCGTATTTGCCTCCCCACCTATGAATTACAAATGGCCAATATCAAAACATGATAACAGGATTGTTTCCTCAGGAAAATTCAGATGGAAGAAAGTTTATTCTCCCTTATACAGACCTGTTTCTTCGGTTTCAGGGATATGAAGCTCAATACCATCCTCTAAGGGCTTAAACACAAACTTGATTTTCTCGTCATCTACATCATCTAAGGTCGCTGGATTCCACTGCAACAAACCCAACAATAGAAGTTTGCAAGTGTTTAGATGTGATCTCGCTTCTAAGTAGACCCATTTTATTTGCAAAATACATTCGGAGAATTGTCTTTGTCTATGAGCGCAGCTGTTATACTCTGCTCATTATCCCAAGAAGAATTTAATGGAAGAAATAACTTGATGCTGCTACTGTTTTCTTGGAAAACAAAACCAGAACCAGGTCACAGTTTTTGCATCTGTGTTTCTTACCTCATACACGTCAGTTGAGGCAATCACTGAGTGTTTGTTTTCTATCTTCAGGGATCTGTAAAATAAATTACGCATCACAAGAAAGACTCAATGCCAACATTACCAGAAAACCGATATAAAGGACAACATAGAATTTGCTGATTCTTTTTAGCCTAAAGCTGCCATTTTACAGTTTAAACTACTTTCCTTTCCATTATAACTGTCTAATGAATCTGACAGTTACACCAAGGAGAATATGATCAAGGGTCAAATCATATAACAAATAACAATTACCGATCGTAGGTTTATTTTCAACCCTGTGGGCGACAATTGTTTGAGAGCTTTGATAGATGGAGTTATCCACTCATTTCCCTCTTTGCTCCCTTGAGCTTCCTGAAAGATGACCACAAAGATTGCATACTGATACATAGACCCGGGAATGACTTCTGTTCCGGGAAGATTGGATGACTTACAAATGCTTCTATGATCTGCTTCACACTTTATTTTGAGAAACACTCATCAATTATTGGCTGCCGGCATATCAGCCACAGCACTAAAGTTAATACTGCCAGAGTGTTTAAATATACTAATGAGGAGCAAAGATTAAATAACACCTCCACCATAAATAATACTTGTCCTCGAAGTTGACTTTCTCGGAGAACTCTTCGATTGTGGATCAGACTACATCTGTGTCTCCAGATTCTAGGCTCACAAGCCGTGCCTCCAGATCCGCCAATTTCTGAAATGAAACAAAGATTTTTGAAGATAAGCATTCCACTCATCTTTTCTAGAATATCTGTTGAATCTGTCAGCATTGCTAAAACTGCAGATGATGTATATAAAGTAGGAAGACAGCTCAAGAGAGGTCACATTACACATGCTATGAGTTGGTAACTATTACAATGATATAATTATCACCAAGCAGCAGAAAAATGTAAGCAACATTCCACCAAAAAGGAAACATTTTCAACGGAATAAGCAACAAAACCAACATAACCTTAAAATGTACACAGCTCTTGAAGCTTCTTCAGGACTGGAATAAATAAGCAACAAAACCAAACCCTCTGCTCAGACCTTGTGAATTCATCATAACCTTACAAAAATGATCACAAACAAAACACTTTACTTTAGACTATGTAATATAAAACTAATGTATCGTTATAACCTATGTTTAAGGATCAAGAACAAAACCTTGCTTGATGTCACATTCCCATACTCAGAGAACATCTCCTTGAGCTTCTCATCATTCACAATATCATCAAGATTTTTCAAGTAGAGATTCGATCCTTGCAATTTCTCAAACCGGCTTATCCTCTCTTGCTCAAACTTCAAGATGAAATATGTTCACACTGAGTCAGCTTCTTTCTCTGACGAATCTGTAGCACTCAAGATTAAATGATTATTGTAGTGAAATTTTCAGACGAATCATCAAGGAAATAAAGACAACAGAACATCAGTGGACAATGATTTCAAATTTGCAGACAATCTCTTTGATAACTTGGAATTAGATTTTTTAATCTCACCAAGTTTGTTCCTCGGACTCCAAAGTTGCAAATCCTTTGAGTCCATCTCAGCTTGTAACCGGATTGACACGTTTCAAAACCTCTAAGCTTGCTCTGATTCTCCTGCTCCTGAGATTCTAAGCATGTCACAATCGCTAAATCAGATTCAAAATCATACTTTGCGCGTGTGTGGCTTCGATACGGTCGTGAAAACAGACGAAAATCAAACTCAATCCCATATGGGTATCAAAATTTCCAAAGAAGAAAGCTAGATTTTTACCTAGATGAGAGGGAGAAAGGAGATCCGATGTCTCGTAGATGTCTTCATCGCCATCGCTTTGATTAAAACCTCCCGTCTGGTTTTAATGACCACTTTATAATAACCCTAATTCACGAAATTAAAAAGAAGAAAAATACAAATATGAGGAATCGCTTAGAACAAACAATCGCTTACCATCGTTCGAATAGATTAATCCAAGTTAATTTCCAGTAATGAAGCAACAATCGCTTTATCATTCTCGTTTCAGACTACGCCACCGATTTACATCTCTTAGTTTCTATTTTTCCAAATAAAAGATCCAAGCTTTTTCAAAAATAGATGTGAATGATAAAACAGGATTTGGAATAGAGAGAAAGTGGAGATCGTGGTTGAAGACGATTGAGAGATGCAGAGCTCCGACACTGACGGCCTCGAAATTTTCCAGAGAGATCGCGAAAGTTTCACAGGGAAGAAACCAAAAAATTTCGGAAGTAGTCACCAAAATGAATAAGCTAAAATCAAGGGGAGCTTGACACGTATTAAAATTATGACGTGTCGATCGTACAGGTAGCATTCTTTCTCTCACATCACTTCTAATTTATATATACTAGATTTAACCTCATATCCAAGATCCAAGATCCACTATCCATACTTGCCCCATAGAAACGTGTGTTGGTCTGAGAAACCTACTTAAGGATTAGAGTGGACAAAATGGTAACTGTAGAAACCGAAACCGAATTCGGATATGGCAATTTCAATTTGGGTACATTCGGATCCCGAGAGATATATTGGGGTTAAGTAAGGTAAACAAGGGTTTGGTTAATAATTTTCAAGGAGTTGCTCCTAAAATCTGATTACTGAGGCAAATTAAGGATTTTATTAAACTGTCGATCTTTAGCGATTTGTTTTTGTCAAGGAGATTTGATTTTGTGGATGACTTAAGGAGATTAAGGAAGCAAGGGGAGAATAGAATTCGATCTAGACGGAAATTGACACATTTAGCGGAGATGAGAGATTTACACTTACCAAGGGGATTTGATCTAGTTCCATATTTAAGGAAACTAAGTAATATTTGGGTGTGTATACTCAGATTCTATATATGTATTCACGATATTCACTTTCCTATGATTATGATTGGTATTAACTCCATTGAAATTCGATGCAGTCGTTTTTGGAGAGTTCGAGAGATCTCATATCATTTAGAGTTATTGCAAAGATTATGGTGGATGTGCATATGGATACATGACAATCTATATAAATTTGGGATCAACGGTTTGGTAAACTCACTACCAACACAAACTTACTCAAGCATAAATGTTTATTTGCAAAAACATCATGTCTCAAAGAAACACTGTGATGTCAAAGAGTGATGGGAAGAGGGTGGCGACAACAACAAACAGACTCAGGATCTCAGTCCCGCTGTTTGGAAACACCGAGCTGGTCAAGGGTTATGCAAGGACCTTGATAGGGTGATGCATGAATCCAATATTGCAAGCCACAAAGGCTTTGGTGCTTATGCTTCCTCAGATTGAAGATGGAAGAAAGGATAGGATAGCAGGCGCTGATCTTGGGTTATGACAGTTTTACTTTGATTTTGATAAAGAAAAGGATATTGTGGAGGTTTTAAATATGGATCCGTAACATTTTAATTCATGGATGGTCTCTTTGGTGAGGTGGGAACCGATCATCGATCCTTACTACCAATCTGCAATCACATTTTGGGTGAAGGTTAGGGAGATCTCTAAACTATTGGTCGGATCTCACATTCATGAGCATTGGAGATGGCATCAACAAGGCTGAAATTGTGGACCTGGATAATGGTCGTGTTCGTGTGGTGATGGATGGATTTAAACCTTTATTTTTACTATAGTTGAGTTCGACAATGGGGAAGAAACACTTGTTCAATTGCGGCACGAGAGGCTTCATGGTTTCTGCAGAACTTGCTGCAGTATGTGTCATGACATAGAAATGTGTCCAAGAAAGGAAGAGATGAAACTTGTGGATGACAACACGAGAAGAAGAAGTGATGCAGAGCCAAGAGGTCCATCAGATGGGTCATGAGGTGTAAGCTATAAAGGTGCAGTAACACTGGAAGAAGAGATGATCCACAAGATTGTAGAAAGGATTCAGGGAAACAAAGTGAAACTTCCAGTCAACACAAAGTAAAAAGTAAGGTCTATGAGTCTAAAGAGTTCTCAAGATCTATCTTCAACAGAAGAGATACTAGACATGATTCTCTGAGGTATGAACGCGGTCATGGGGAAGGTTCTTCAAGGGGACAGAGAGGTTTCTCTCCTAGGCACCAGAGGTACAAGGAGGTTGTGAGTCAAAAGGAAATGGAGTATGTGGAGAAACATTATGGTGCTGTCGACCTGGCTGATTGGGAAAAGGCGGTCTTGGAAGCATTCAAGGCTAACAAATCTGTACAACATGGTCCGGCAGTAGGGCAACTTGCTGATCAGAATAACTCATAGGGGATTGGTCAAGAGAAGAGTGCGAGAAAGGAGCTTAAGTTTTTTGAAGACTCCTTAGTGAACACATAGTCAAGAAGTTTGGATTTAAAGGAAAAGGATCAACTTGACATGATCCAGGAGCTGAATTCGGACATGGACTCTTTCGACATTGGAGAGTATCAAACCATGGATGTAGGTAAGGAACTACTGAACATTGGAAATATTGATGCACTCAGTGGCGGAGCCAGTACCTCCGCTACTTGACGCACTAATGGGATTATTGGAACCAACGGCAGATGAGGTCGAAGGGACAAGTGGGATATATGCAGTTGGGGAAGGTACGTGGATCAGGTACAGAGTGAGGATGCTCAAGCAATCGGTGATTCGGAAAAGAACCTCGAGACATGGCCAATTTCACATCAAGAAGATAAGAGTTTTAAGATGAAAGTTGATATAGGAAAGGATGGAGATACGAAGAAACAAGCAGGGAACAAGAAGGTTTAAGTTGGAGGGCCCATTATGATGGGGAGTCTCTCTAAGAAGAGGATGGTTAGGAATCTGACATCACCGAGAAATAAAATAACAACAAAAGGAGATGGAACATCGGAGAAGGATTCGAATGCAGGGGAGTGTAAGGAGCCCTTGCACAAACCGGACAGTGGTAAAGCTTCTGGTTAGAAAGCCACCATATGATAAGGTGTACCTAAGTCTAGTTTAAGTTATGGAATCAATAAGCCCTCATTTGATAGTTCGGGAAAACTGAGATGGTTTTTTTTTTTCTTTCAAACTTGTGGAAGGTAATTGCATTATGTTATGATCTGTTTTTCTTTAAAGTTGTATACGGTTGTACCGTACCTTGTTCTATTTTCTATCAGTTTAATAAAAGGAGTTATTTTTGTTTTGTTCCTCTATGGTTGAAACGTTATGGTTATGGGTATCTTTTTGTTCCTCACACTTCGGTATGAGACATAGTTGGTTACAGTTGCAAAAGTTGACATAACTTTGAGAAAGCATACAGGATTTTGAAGGCAACAATATACCAGCAATATTGGGTTTATATTTTGGATGGAGAATTTTCGGAGAGTTTGGTCTTATGCTACGACATGTATTAAGGGTACGGACTGGATCTGGTGGTTCGGATTCACAAAACCATGGGCTATATATGGTTATTAGTGACAAGTGGAGCATAATATTATTCTTCACGAGTTTTTTTATATTACGAGGGACAATAAGGTCATGGTTGAAGCAATATGGGCTACGCATAATATATAGGAGACTATTGGCAGATTTTGATAAGGAAGGGAGCCTTAGATCTCATATTCATAATCAGTATGTAAAGAGTCTATAAAGCAAAATAACCATGTTAAGCTGGTATACATGGTCTGGAGACTTTTTCAGATTATTTTTTTATCAGCCAATATATTAGGTTTTAAACTCAGTCGAGGGAAGAAATCTATGAAACTTCTTGTGTTTTATATGGAACCTTTGGTTGGAAATGACTTGTTTTCCTTTAGAAAATATGGATTTATTTTCAAGAAATATCAGGGCCACGTATACGTCAATGGAATGGATTATATGTATCGTGTCACCTAATATCAATACGGATCAAATAAAAAATTGTTTTAGCATGAAGATTATATGTTGAAATTGTCAAGATTTGGATAGTAAATAGACAATTGGGTATCTCAGAGAAATATGGTTTAAAAATAAACCTGATTTCCTATTTCTGTTTGAGACAAAACAAGATTATTCTTTCACGCACAACTTCCAAGGATATTTTAGTTATTATAAAATGCATATAGTGGAACCTAGAGGAGCAATCGGAGGATTAGATCTATACTATAATGACACACAAAATGTTCATATTATCTACTCAAGTAAAAGGATTGTCGACATTGAAGCGGATGTGGAAGGGAAACGAGTGGTTATTTCTTTCGTTTATGGAGACCCGGTAAAGAAGCTGAGGGATTAAGTTTGGGAAATATTAACTCGATTTAGACTGA
This sequence comes from Orychophragmus violaceus, assembly GCA_030180135.1. Classification (NCBI taxonomy): domain Eukaryota; kingdom Viridiplantae; phylum Streptophyta; class Magnoliopsida; order Brassicales; family Brassicaceae; genus Orychophragmus; species Orychophragmus violaceus. The sequence goes on from CM058236.1 coordinate 8,800,707, forward strand.
ATAGAGATAATCCATGGTTCATCATTGAGGATTTGAATGCGATTACACGAAGTCATGATAAGCAAGGAGGTTCCTTACAACATGCAATGATCTTTCTCTCTTTTAATTATATGATTCGGGATTGCGGTTTGATAGAATTTCCATAACTGGGGGATTCTCTATCATGGCCTGGCCGAAGGGGGAAGCAACTCGTTAGATGTAAGCTCGACACGACATTAGCTAGTTAGGACTGGCACATGCTATATCCCTTTTCGTATGTGGAATACTTAGGAATGGTGGGCTCCGACCATCGACCATTAGTTATGACAATTTAGGATGTCAAACAAAAGAAACGGAGTCAGATTCGTTTGATAAACATTAGATAGGATAAGAAGGTTTATTGGAAACAATTAAGTTAGGATGGAATGACAAGGAAGACAACAATAGTAATAACTTCATTTCAAAGAGAGGGACATGTAGGCACGAGCTGTCAAAATGGAGGAAAAACAACTTTCGATATGGAAACTAAAAAATTAGTGAGCCTCAAAGAGTGTTGAAAAAAGTTCAAAAAAGATGACAATAGAACATAAGAAAAAAAATTGAGAAATTTCAAACAAACTAAAAAGGTATATTGAGATGAAAAACTATTTTGGCAACAAAAAGTGGTAATTTTTTGCACGATTATCCGTATGGGTGTGTTACGTCTATGCTTTGTATGTTTCATGAATATATATATATATGTTAAGTTCGTGCATGTTTAGGGTTTATCACTTTAACTAAACACTCTCTCTCTCTATATATATATATGTTAAATTCGTGCATGTTTATGTTTAGGGTTTATGGACTTTAACTAATCTCTATGTTTGGTAGATGTTTTAGAATCCTCAACATATTGCAAAATGTTAATAACACCAATTATATCCTCTATACATAAATTGAACTTAGTTATATAATTTAAATTTATATTCTATCTATTTAAAATGGCATTGAGTAGAGTGGAAATCCAACAAAACAAAACATTGTTACAAAAGAACGTATAACTTTTGGAAACAATACTTTGGTACAATTTTTGTTCTTATCGAAAAAATCATATCTATACTTTAAAAATATTAAAACAAAATTTTACTTACAAAAAATGGATTAACTAATTTTAATTATAACATACTAAAAATAAATTTTGCTTTTAGTGGAAGACGTTTTTTTTTTTTTGAAAACAAGATACAAAAGTACCTAACTCTCAATTAATCATATTGGTGGTTCCGAGCCAACATTAACATTCTTCGACGGCCTGAAACGTGCAGTTCATGATAGCCTATTTGCTATGAAATTGCTTGTACGAGGTATATGCTTAAATTGGAATGTCGTATAGTACTCCCTTCTTCGTTTGAACTCCTCCAGGTGGATCGAGAAAGCTGGTTATTCTTCTGGTTCAAACACTATATTAACCAATTCTGAACATTCCATTGCAAGTATAGTGTGAGATTTTTGAAAAAACTTCATACATTCCATAGCCATATTAGCGCTTCGAATTCCACATGAAGAGGGGACAAACTTGTCACGATGTTCATTGATCTCATCATAACATTATCACCTCCCTCAAAACAACTGTACCACCCTTGTCCTGAAAAAAATTCTTCCTCCTTCCATGATTCTTCCACAAAACACCATTGACCATGTTAAAACAATTCTCTTTCGTGGTCCGTGTAATACCCTGTCTCACTAAATTGGTCAACGGGTAGCAGAAAAGTCAACGAGGGGCATTTTCGTAATTTTGGAAGATGAGGGGCATTTTACCAAAATTCGAGCCGGAAGCTAATACGGACAAAATGTTATTATTTTTAAATAAAGAAAACATTTAGAATACCAAGAATGGTGGAAACGGACCGTAGATAAGTTTTTCGGACTATCGAGAATGGAAACCGATAGAACTGACAAAACTTATAAAATTCATAACGGGAGCTATGGGAGTCCGATTGAGGTGAAACAAATTTCTATATGCTTCTAAAAGAGTATAGTATTTTAAAAAGAATCTTGGAGGATTTATTTCAGAGTCTACGGGGTCTTACATATTTTTACGTGTTGTTGGGAATGGAAACCGACAAAACCAAGAAAAAGACGGAAACACCTCTAAACGTGCTCCAAAAATTATGAGACCACAGCTCCATTAAAATATGTAGAAGCTATGTTTAAAAGGATTCAGAAAGATTTGATCCCTAGATTAAGTTATAAATTTTAGGTCATTAATGGGTAATTAAGGACTAAAAATTCAAAATAAAATCAAGGGAGCTTAGGCTTGGATCAGGATGATTAGGGATGAGAAATGAAGTTATTTCGGATCTAACTCAATCCCATTAGGAAGCTTGGGCCACGAAATCTTGCAAGAGAGAAGAAGAGGCCTTGTTGGTGTTTTTGGTACACTGAATCTAAAAATGTGTTGGCACTAATCAAAGAGGTTTCTAGAAGGGGTCTCCAGGTGTAAGGTGTGTGATGAAGTGAAGTGTTTCTGGCCTGAACTTGGCACTTTTTCTATATAAGGAGCCATTCCCCCTCCCTTTTTCTTCACACCAAACTCACAAAGAGTAAAGGAGAGTATTAAGAGAAAAAGAAGAGAGAAGGACGAGAGAAAGCATGAGAAGAAGAAGAGAGAGAGATGGAGGAGAACCAGAGAAGAAGAGAAAGAGAACCGGAGGAGAGAGAGAAGGAGAGAAAGAGGAGAGAGAAAATGAGGTTGGTTCGGAGGCTCGGGTGGAGGTACGATCGGATCACTAAGGTCAAAACTCTGGTCAAGGTCGGGTCACAGCTAGTCAATGGTCGGGGAAGGTTCGGGTTACCATCGGGTTCATGTCGGGTCTCGAGGGTTCTGTCATCCGTCTATCCGTCGTCATGATAACACTGTGAGTCGGCTAAATTGTGTGATGCATTTAGACTAGAACATATAGACCTTGGACTCAATAAACGTAGATTTAGGTTGCATACCTCGATGATCGAATTGGTTAGAACGGCTAGGTTGATTAATAACCGGGTTAACTAATTAAATGGTAAAGTTAAAGAGATGCATGCTAGTTAGCGTATATCAGTAATTGATTGATAGTTTCCTTGATTGCTTGATTGGGTGTTGCATACATATAGAACGGCATGCTAGGACGTATATGCATATGTAAATATTTAAGAGCGTATCTAAACGAATCTATATACGGGGAATTATGAGTTGATTAAAATACGGTTAAAACATATATCACACTTAGAATATAATAACGGGTGGGTTAATTAGTCAATATTCGGGGTTATCGGGTTGAATGAATTAATAATGTGTAGTCATGGGATTAGTAAGTTTACTAATCTCAAGCTGACGGATCGAAGAGGTTGAGAATAATAATTAATAATTGAATTGGATTAAGCCGTATACGGGATTAGTAATCCACTAATCCCAAGTAAGGTGATTGAATGAGTTAAGGTTAAGAAATAACCTAAATAGTTAGTTGTGTGGTGTTGTGATTATTGTTTGTGTGAATGTGTATCTACTTCGGTGTTGGGCCGAGTAGACTGTTGATTGCTTGATTGTTTATCTACTTCGGTGTTGGGCCGAGTAGACATTGATTGCTTGATTGTTTATCTACTTCGGTGCTGGGCCGAGTAGACTGTACTGGTAGATACTTACTCTGGTGCGGGACCGAGTAAGTTCGAGTATGGATACCTAATCCGGTACGAAACCGGATAAGGTCGGATGATGTGGATGTTGGTGATAGGACTTGCGGCATACATTGGGAGTTGTGATTGGATTTATTTATGTTGACCTTGTCGATCTTACGTGATAGAGTCCATGTGAGTCTGTTTGTTTACATTGCTGTTATTAGGACTCTATAGGGTACGTTAGATCCCACAAGTCTAGAGAGGGCGTTCCAGTACGTCCAACCCGATTGGATCCTCGGGTAATGACCTGATCGGTTCACGTACCTTCGGGTGGTGATTCTGGTTATGGTGTTAACCTATTGAGTGACGCCGGTAGGTGTGTGGTCCGGAGAATACGGGGTCGCGTCCCAGGGTCGGACTGCATGGAAGCTTTGGTTATCTATGGGTAACCCGAGTCACCGCGTATCGATGAACAGAGAACGATTTCCTAGTCGTAGGACTTTGTGTTTTCGTCTAGGAGTCATGGGAGGTTTTAGTTACCGTGGGGTAGCTAAGTGTTCCCGTGGAAGTTACCGAATTCGCGTTTGGGGCCCATGGTGTAAAGATTGTGTTAGGGATGCATGTAGTGTAGATCGAGTCTAATCGAGGGCATGTGCCGCAGTGTTCTCAATTTCCTTCGTTGATAATATGTGTTGTTATTTGAATGCTTGTGTGTTGTGGAGCTCATCACGTCTTGGTAGAACGTGATCGGATATTGTACTTAGTTGTTATTTTGGGTTTGGACGGGATTATTAGATTGTTAGAAGCCTTTTAGTTAGGAGCCGTCTCACTTGGTAATCTTAGATTACTCATTAGACTCTTTTGTGTTTTTCAGGTTTGGCGTAGCTCGGTGGACACGTAGGACACTCGGAGTAGTCTCGGGTTGGCATTGGGTATCGGTTGTTTATGCATTTTGACTTTACTTTCGGTTTCAGATTTTGTTGGGATATCCCGCTAAAAGTTTTGTATTGGACCGTATATTGTTATGAATAAGATTTATATTTTTAAAGTAATAAAAACGGAATAATTCCCTGATATACGGTTTAGTCTGAACCGAACACAACTCGTGGAAGTGGTACGGATTGAAAAGCCTCGTATCGTGGAAACGAGGTAAACGGAGTTAAAGGTGGTTTGGTTTGAGCCTTTGTCTTAAACCGGACTATCTCTGGCTTTCGTATTGTGACAATTCTTCTCGTATGACTGCTCGGGTTCGATCGGTCATGTTCTTGCTTGATTGTTGGCCGGTCAGCTCGTCGGTCAGCGGAAAACGGAAAGGGGACGTTACAGTCCGTGTGCCTCCGAGATTTTCCAAAGATTCTTTTACCTCAAGTGCATCCCCGGAAGTTGCAGATTTTATTTCTACCATCCTTATTTGTTTAAATACATAAATAAAGGCCATGATTATGTGTGTGGTGAAGTGGGAGAATGGGATAAAAAGAATTAAATAAAAAAGCATTATAGTTGCATGTACTAATATTTTTTGGATTGTTTTTCTCAGTTAAGATATTAACGATTTTATTTTCTATATTGATTTTGTATTGACATTCGGATTTTGGCAGGATAACATATATCCCTTCATAATAAGGTGAAGTATACTATTTAAGAGTACTCCTCAACAAGGTGAAAGGTCCTACCTGTTTTATGAAATTCCGAGGGGAGATCTTCCGACGAACATCTGTCGGTAATTCCATTAATTAATGATGTGTTTCCTTGTAGTGGTGGTGCATTTATCAAATGTTAATACTGTGGAGATATACAATGTAATATATCTTGTAAAACCAGTAGCATGAACATCAGCATGGGAAAACATTACAACGTTAAGCTGCACAATCATGCGTTACAGCGTTAGACTATGTTCTTCGTTGCTTGCTGAACATTAAACTCCATGTACACTTGAAACGTTATAGTTTCTATTTTTATTTTGATTAGTTTGGGGTTCATACCGTTTGTGGTATATCAGTAAGGAGACCAAACAAATCTAACCACATTTTGACTTCTTATTACGTCAGTTGGCCAACTACTTTTATTCCTAAACAACCAAATCATAACTTGCAAAAACCCATATACATACTTTATAAAGTAATCAAAAATAAAAATACTCTTTTCGTATACTCTTTTCTTATAAAAAAAAAAACAATCTTTTCAGTTTTCATATGGGAAAAATGCCAAACAATACCCGAACTATTTCATTCTGGCCAAAAAATATCTGGACTACAGAGCTAACAAAAAAATACCTCAACTTTGATTGACTTTTCTATAATACCTAAACTTGTGGTTGACTTGGCCAAAACAGCACACTGTTATCTCATCTGTTAAAATGAAACGATGTACCGTTAACGGTTCCGTTAAGACAAAACGATGTCGTTTTATCCAAAGTTTTTAATTGGGAAATTACCAAAAATACATGAACTTTTTAATTTTGGCCAAACAATACCTAAACCTTTAAATCTGGGCTAAAAGCTTTCTTTATGTTCTTCAGCCATTTCGCTTTTTTGACCATTTTATCTTTCTCTCGGATCAGAGCCAAAAGAAAAAAAAAATCACGGATTGCAACGGATAGATGAATCGAGTCTGTAGAAGCAGATCTGGAAGAAGAACAAAAATCACGGATTCGCTAGCCGGTTTTGAAAGGATTCACGCTTTCAAGGTTAGTAAAACTAGTATTATTGTTTGTCATAATCGACATTTTCTGCCAAGAGAGAATAGAAGTAAAAAGAAGTTGTTTATTGTGATGAATTAATGAAATTGTGTTCTGTTCTAGGGTAGGTCGCAATGTTAGTGTATTTATAGGGTAGGTCGAAGAGTATATTCTTGGTATTCGAATATCTTGTTCTTATTGGCTTTCCAAAAATCGTTAAAATTGCTTGATAATGAAGTTATGATATTAGAAAAATAAGTTAGACGCAGAATATTCTTGAAATATTTTGTTTAAAATCGGATGTAAATAATAATCTTGTTAGTATTGCTAATAAATAAATTACTAAAATTGTGTATTTTCAATCATAATGTGTCTCAATGCACACATATTTTCAGGATTTTCCAAATTTGAATGGATCGTTATATGGTAACTATCGGCTGTTAGCATTTAAGATTTCTTGTTAGAAATAGTTTAAAAGATATTTAGTGTAACTAATCAAATATTGTGTGAATATCGATAGAAGAGTAACAAAGAGAATATATAAATATATTGTTAGACGAAATTATTGTTAACCGGTTTATAGTTGAGAATAGTGTTATAAAATGATTTTATTGTGGTTATTTCAATTTTTAATATTGGTTTGTTTAAACCAATTAAAAACATCAATGCAAAAGCTAAACGGTTTCTAATTTGATGGTTTAGGTTGCATACCAAGTGAACATGAAACCTTGAAAGCAAATCCAGAATTTTCGATTGGATTTGAAGAACCAAATCTGGTATGTAAATTTTGTCATGTAAACAATTTACAAACCATACATCAATTGTTATTTATGTGAAAACCGTAATGGTTTTAGATATGAAAACCCTTAGTGTGTTAAGGGTACGTTCTGTGTAAACACTTTATTAAGGGTTTGGTTATTAGTAGGAATACTGGTTTGTTGTAGAGAACATGTTCTAAATTGATATGTTGTAAAGAATTAAGCTGTTTGTAAAACCATTCGATTTAATTAAAGGTCAATCACAAAGCAATAGTAAACCGAAATCAGTTTCGGTTAGGTTACACCTCACATTTTAACAAATGGATTGGACGATTATATCCTTAATGAACTACCAAAAACACAAATGAAAGCAATGGCATTATGTGTAAATAATTGAAAAAAATTAAACATTTCTTATTTCATACTTCTACTTTAATAGTATAGATAACTTTTTGCTTTTTGTTGAATATATACAATTTAATCTCATACCCAAGATCCAAGATCTACTATCCATACTTGCACCATAGAAACGTGTGCTGGTGTGAGAAACCTACTTAAGGATTAGAGTGGACAAAAATGGTTATTGTAGAAACCGAACTGGACCAAATAAAAAAAGGTTTAATGTACAATTTATAATCATATATACTAAATAAATCATTATTAATTTGTTTATATTTTTAAGTAATTCTTAACTACATAATATCATTCAACTGAATCGACACAAGACCAAATTACAAATGGTTTTAGATGATTCCCATTTTCATAAAACCAAAACATAAAAACATGGAACCGGATTTTTACCTAGCAAACCATATTGAATTGGACTTTAACCGAACGGTTTTAAGTATACAATTAAAACGTGCAGCGATGCTTTTCAAACCGTCGTTCTCAAAACGTTCGGTGTTTGACGACTGATCTGACCCAGAGCCGTGCCTAGTGTATATGAAAAAGGGCTTTCGCCCCAAACCCCTTAGATATATAAACTTTTTTGAGGCCCCAATTTATAAAATATGTTGTATCAAATTAGTTTTTAAGAATGAATATGTTATTAATAGTCTTGAGTTCGACTCAGTTTGATTTCATGTTAGATAAATTTTCTTAATCCATGCGCCTTTCCTCTTTTTTATTAATTTTCTCTTCTTAATCCACAATGTATATTTTTCTTCTCTTTGGTTGATACTTATTTTGGTAACAAGTAAGTCTCTTTCTCTATCAATATTCACCTATTTTTCTTTATTATTTATTTCTCTTAAAAGTGACAAACATATGTTAGTGCTTTTAAATTATTAGCTTAACATTTTCTACTACTTCTTTTGTGATTTGAATGTTTACGCTATTAAAAGAATGACGAAAACATCTTTTAATCTATATAATTAATGTGGCAAAGAAAAATAGATATATTGATAATTGATATATTGTTTACTTTAAACATTAATTGTAGCAATTATGTCTATGATAACATAATTAAATGGACAAAAAACTATATAAAAAATGATTATGTGAAATCTCTCCAAATCTTTTCTTTGCAAGTTTTTTTATAAAAATTGTAAATCTTATTGAATTTGTGAGAATTACTGAATTGATGTCAAATCTGATTGGATGCTGATTTAATATTACATTTTAATTATTAATAAGGCCTCATTTTTTATATTAGCCCTAGGCCTCTGTGAACCTTCGCATGGCACTGATCTGACCTAAAGTAGATGTATCATCTGACATTTTCCCAACCATGATGTTTCTCTATAGTTAAGAAAAAATCACCTAATATATACAAACGTGCAGTAATAATGGGCATGGCCAATATAAAATGAATAAAATTAAACTCATCATCACTATATATTTTCAACACTCGATCACACATTCTGTCCAAACTAGAGATTCTATTAACCCGAAACACAATGCTGATCCTAAGACTGGCTCTCGCCGACGTCATCTCTGCCTCCGTGGCTGCACAATCATACTCAACGGCGTCGCTTGTAACCTATATATTCGGTGATTCGTTAACCGAAGTTGGTAACAACAATTATTTGCAATATTCGCTTGCGAGATCAGACTTTCCATGGTACGGAATTGATTTCTCCGGCGGCCAAGCTACCGGAAGATTCACCAACGGTCGGACTATCGGCGATATCATATGTGCTTTCTCTCTCTTTCTTTATATATATATATATATATATATATGCATATACAATATGTATTAATTCTCATCATTTACATGTGGCCATCTATACTAATATACACCATTCATTATACTTGATTCATTAAAAGTAGCATATCTTTTATAAACAACCAAATATATTTAGATATGTATGATTCAAATTTTTTATTTTTATTTTTACTTTATATACACACTATTAACATCCATAAAACAATGATGTGTATATTATATAGCCAGGCCCGTCTCAAACAATATTTAGGCCCTGTGCCCAATATAAATTTTGCAAATAAAGTTTCTAATTTGCACTTTTGATTAAAAAAAATTCCTAATTTACACAGTTTTTGAAAAAGGCCCTAATTATTAATGAAAATAGAAAAGAAAAATGAGGGACCCAGTGCAATTGCACACACGGCACACCCTTAGAGTCAGCACTGATTATAGATACGAAGCTTGGGATCCTATCTCCACCACCATATCTATCGTTTTCACAAAATAAAGACGCATTTCTCAGCGGTATCAATTACGCATCCGGTGGAGCTGGCATCCTCAACGAAACCGGCCTTTACTTCGTATATATATATATGTTGGAACATATTTCAAGTAATAAAGTCTTGGGCTCTATAAAATATGTGTGTGTGTGAATGAGAAATGAAATAGGCTATGCGCTCATAGAAGCCATAATATGTTTGCACATTTTAATGAGTAAACAAGTGTATAAAATGTCCCACATTGGTTAGATGAGAATTTTTTCACTAGTATAAATAAGGACATTTTCATGTCATATTTCAAATAGCTTGGATCAAACTATGGAGTGTGTGAGAGAGGATGGAAAGACCACACGCGCGCGCCGCCGTGCCGATCCGGGCCTGGGCTTGGGCTTGGGCTTGGGTCTTGGGTCTTGGGTATAGGGTATAGGCCTCTGCGCGCGTATTATTTTTTGGGAAATTTTTTGTTAAACCAAAATCAATTGGTTTGGTAGTTTAATCGGTTTGGTGATTTTAAATTAAACCAGTGGGCCTGGTTTAATGGTTGGTTCGTAAATGAGAGAACATGCTCTCGCTTTTCTTCAACCTCCACTCACCGTGATTTCCGCTCCATCAGAAAAGTACGCTCCACTTACCGACACTTCCGCTCCACTTGCAGAGATCCTCTCGATATTTCTTCTATAAAGAACACGCTAAGGCTCTCAGTCATACATACGAAAACAAACTCATTCGTTAACAAAATCGTTCCACAATCTCTCTTCCAAAGTAAGTCTCGAGAGTGTACGTATTACTTTCGTTCGTTGGAAACGGTGTTCGAGTGATAGCGAAATCGTTTCGATATCGGTTTTATCCTGGGATTAGATTGTCACGCATAACCGTCTCACCTGCGGGTGAGAATTCGAGTTAAGGAAAGAGACTTCATAGTCTCGACTCCGTTCATCTTTCCTTAACGTCTACACCATTCACAATTCATTCACCGATCACATATATCCCATAACTTGGGTCCTACAATATATACTCTTAACTAACTCATTCTTTTTCTATAAGTTCCTTTGAGAAATTAAAATTTGGTTTGTTATTTTTATTGAGCAGATCCAAAGGTTGATGTTTGATGATCAAATAAATTGTTTGAAGAAAACTAAAGAGGTTATTAAGGCGAAAATCGGAGATAGAGCTGCGAACAAGCATATTAATGATGCCATGTACTTCATTGGCTTAGGTATAACTTTAAATTCTTATCATTTTTTTTTGATAATGGATAAATTTATTGCCCAAAGGAAAACTGTACAAAAGTTTCTAATCAACTTCTTAACCCCAAAAAAAAATTTAAAAAGGGCTAAAGGAGAACAACTACAACAACAAAGCCAAAGCTAAGAGTAAGCAAACCAAAAAGCTAGGAGATTTTTAAAAGCCCTCCTATCCTGCATACTTAGAAGCTTATCCCTAACACAACGATCAATGGATCTGAAAAGATGATGGGGAGACTGTGAAGAGCCTTGGTGAATCCAGAGGTTACACTCCCATCAAAGATAATAAACAGTAATTTGAACAACTGTCTTTTTAAGGAGTTGCTTGACATTGGCTGAGGATGACAAAACCCAGCTGATGAAAGAGGACCAATAAACGAAATTAATCCAAGAAAGACCGAGCTTATCCATCACCATTCTCCAGACCTGAGCGGAATAATGACAATGAAGAAAGATATGCTCTCTATCTTCATTAGAGGCTTCACAAATAACACACAAAGGAGAGATGTTAAGACCCCAGCTGAGGAGGCGAGACTTGACCTGCAGTCGATCCAAATGTGCTAGCCAAAAAATAAAAGCATGCTTAGGTACATGACACTTATACCAAACCGCTTTGTACCAGGGCGTGCGAGGAGCTTTATGGCGCAAGAAGTGCCAAGTAGCAGAAGTAGAGAATGATTGAGAGCTTGAAGAATCACCCGGGATCCTCCATCTAAAAGAATCCGGACCTCTGCTCAGAGACGGCAAAGCAAACTGAGTGAGGATAATATGGAACTCCTGAGCTTGAGGAGAGCAAGCTGGTCGCAAAGACCATCCCAGATCAGTGCTAGAAGAAGCAACAATAGCATTACGAGAGATTCCCAATTGCTGTGGGTCCGAAGCACCAAAAATCATACAAGGGTCCCAAAGCACACCACTTATCGAACCAGAAACTAGTATGAAGAACATTCCCATACTCCATATCAATAAACGGCCTAGCAGTAGAGCAAAGCCTAAGAAGTTGCTTCCAAATCCAGCTATCAGACTGCTTTTCCACAACATCCTAGAAGCTCCTGCCGTTACAGTAATAATATTTGGTCCAAGCGACCCAAAGTGAACCACTTGAAGCAAACAAATTCCAAATTAACTTCAGACAAAGAACACGGTTCCAAGTATGAAGATCCCGAAGGCCAAGACCACCTTCCTCCTTAGGTAAACAAATATTATGCCAAGCCACCTTAATGCCTGTGGTCTTACGAATGGTGCCATTCCAAATGAATCTACTACACATATGTTCAATACGCTTGATACAACCTCTGGGTAGTATAAAAGCCTGCATCCAATAGTTCAGGGTACTATTAATGACAGACACAACTAACTGGAGTCGTCCAGGATAGGAAAGAGCTCTATTTTCCTAACTATTAAACCACTTAGCAAGAGAATCCATTAGAGGTTCATAGTCACGCTTTTGGAGCTTGCGCTGTAGGAGAGGAAGGCCCAAATACCGCAAAGGGAAGGATCCAAAATGAAAGCCAGAACCAGAAGAGACCACAGTTTCTGTTTGACTAAAGCCAACAATGAAGAGAGTTGACTTGTCTCTATTCATTCCAATACCAGATAGAGCCTGAAAAGTATCAAGGAAGCCTAAGATGCCCTGCAGAGAAGACGGATTCCTATCATAAAGGATCATCAAATCATCAGCAAAAGAGAGATGAGAAATCTTCTGTGAGATAGCTTTGGGGTGATAACCTACAGCTCCTGCTTCAAATCCATTTGCCAGAGAAGAAGAGAAGTACTCCATCGCTATTAGGAAAAGATAATCCACATGTTTCACCATTGACCACCACTAAAAAAGAAGCAGAGGAGATACACTCCTAAATCCAAGAGATAAACTGCTCAGGAAACCCGAGGGTAAGAGAACACGAAGAAGGAAATCCCAATTTAAAGAATCAAAAGCCTTCTGAATATCAACCTTGAGAAGACCCTCCATGATATATCAGTTCTTGAAAAACCTTGCACCATCTCCTTTGCAAGCAGGATGTTCTCCACAATAAGACGACCCTCCACAATCGCTGAATGAGAGGGTGAAATAAGCTCAAATACAGTCTTGATATTATCTTTGCTACCACTTTATAAGCAACATTCATACACGATATTGGAAGAAAATCTTTTAAACTCTCAACATTTATAACCTTAGGGATAATGCAAATTAGGGTGCAGTTCCACTGAGATAGAAGCTTGCCAGAAAGAAAAACCTCCTGAATTGCCAACGTAAAGTCATAGCCAAGGACAGGCCAAGCATGTTTAAGAAACTCTCCCGTGAATCCATCAGGACCAGGGGATTTATTATTAGGCAGTTTAAAAACCACATCTCTAGGTAACAGGTGCAATAAGAAGCTGCTTCAAAGACTGGGAACAATGCATCTTGGTGTTCCTATCGATTTCAAGGAGCTGATCTTGTGTAAGAGGAGGATTAGACGTGCCTAACAAAGCAGTAAAGAACCCAATACTATGTTCCTTTATCCCCTGATAGGAGTCAATTCGATGAGCCCCATCTAACAAATAGTGAATATGATTCCTTGATCTTCTAGCCATTACTTTAAGAAAAAAGAAACGGGTACACAGGTTTCCATGCTTCATCCAAGTCACCCTGGAGCGCTGCCTGAAAAAAGCCTCTTCAGCTAGAGCTAAGGAGTACCAACGCAAGTAAGCATCCTTCTCCTGCTGTGCCAAAGCACTACATGGATTAGCCGGAAGGTTTGCCTGAACAGAGTGTAACACAGAAAGGGCTTCTGCAACACGTTGTTCAATACTAGAATAATTTGCTTTATGAAACTCCTTCATCTTCTTAGAAAAGGAAAACATCTCAGAACCTCGTATAGAAACAGATGTCCAATAAGTCGCCACCATTGATAAGAAACAAGTACTACAAGAAAACAGGGCCATTACCGACGGAAGAAATTCCGTCAGAAATTACAGACGATAAAACGAGGACTTTCCGACGGGACGTTTTCCGACGGTTTTCTCATTCCATCGGAAACACCCGACGGTAAACCGATGGTTTAATTTTCCGTCAGTTTTTCGTTGTATTTCGGTCGGTTTAGCGTCGGTTCAATATAGCCGTTAATATGACCGTTAATGTGACCGTTGGGTCGACTAGAAAACGACCGATTTCCGACGGAAATCCATCGGAAATTATTCTACATATACCTCATCCCTCCTCTCTTCCCCTCCACACCTATCCCTCCATAACTCTCTCTCTCTCTCTCTCTCTCTCTCTCTCTCTCTCTCTCTCTCTCTCTCTCTAATATTTCTAGTAACCGAGAAAAATGTCTTCTTCTAACTATTATAGATCGTGGATGCAGAGTTAGGATTGATGAGGCGACGAAGCTAGTGGACCGGGAATATGCACTCGGTATTGCAGAGTTTATGTCGCTAGCTTGCAATCAACCACATACGCTGAAAAAGGGTAAGTTAAGATGTCCATGTACTAATTGCCGAAATTTTAGAAATCTTACGATTGGCGAAGTATGGTTTCACTTGTATTCGGTTGGGTTTATGTCGGGTTATAAGATTTGGTATCTTCATGGGGAAGCTTCGGATAATGCAAGTAGTAGTAGAGAACATTACAGTTGTACTAGTACTAGGGAACCTAATGTTACTTCTAGCGAACCTTATACTACCGATGTAGATTTTGGTGTAAGCACCATTCAGATGGTTAATGATGCACACAGAGAAAATATTCCTGAGGTAGGTGAATATCAAATTCCTAGGGTAGGTGAGGAACCAAATGTAGAATCTAGGAGATTTTTTGACATGTTAGATGCAGCGAAGCAGCCGCTTTACGATGGTTGCACAGAAGGTTATTCTCCATTATCAGCTGCTACAAGATTAATGGGCATAAAGACGGACTACAATCTGACGGAAGAATGTGTGCATGAGATTTGCGAGTTTGTGAAAGATATTCTTCCAGAAGATAACCTTGCGCCGGGTTCATACAACGAGGTCGAGAAACTTGTACAAGGGCTGGGATTACCGTATGAGATGATAGATGTATGCATCGAAAATTGTATGATATATTGGCGAGAAGATGAATTCCGTCTGGATTGTAAATTCTGTAAGAAGCCGTGCTATGAGGATAGAAGGAGAAGAGCTAAGGTTCCGTTCAAGCGAATGTGGTATGTGCCGTTAACCGATAGGCTGACTGCGGGGGAAATGGCAGTTATTGAGATGGCATGCTAAGGTTCTGTAAGAAGCCGTGCTATGAGGATACCAGTCGAAGCGAACTGCGGGGGAAATGAGATGGCATGCTGAGCATAGAAGAGGAGCAGAGATTGCACATCCGTCGGATGCTGAAGCGTGGCAACATTTTCAGAGAGTATATCCAGATTTTGCATACGAGCCATGTAACGTGTACCTCGGATTATGCACAGATGGTTTTAACCCGTTTGGAAGGCATGGGAGACAATATTCGTGTGGCCATTGATTCTGACTCCTTATAACCTACCGCCGACTATGTGCATGCGTCGAGAGTTTCTTTTCCTCTCTGTACTCGTTCCCGGTCCAGAGCATCCAAGAAGATCACTTGATGTATTCTTGCAGCCACTGATACATGAGTTGCAAATGTTATGGCTGCCCAGTGTTGTAGCATATGATGTTTCATGCAAGGAAATTTTTTGGATGAGGGTTGCATTGATGTCGACCATTAGCGATTTCCCGACTTATGGCATGTTATCAGGATGGACAACACATGGGAAGTTAGCATGTCCGTATTGTCAGGAAAAGACCGAAGCATTCCAATTGAAGAATGGACGCAAATCGTGTTGGTTTGATTATCATAGAAGATTTATACCGCAAGATCATCCATATCGGAAAACACTAAACTTTTTTCGAAGAAGAGGAAATTGTTTGATGATCCTATTCTCCAAGATGATGGGTTGACTACTTTGTGTCTTTTGGAAACTTTTAGTGCACTAAGAACTCGTGAATGTGGTGGAAATGGGCATGAGAATGTATACGCAGCTGGTTTGTCCCACAACTGGCACAAGCAAAGCATTTTTTGGGATTTACCATATTGGAAGGACCAGTTACTAAGGCATAATCTTGATGTCATGCACATTGAGAAAATTTTCTTCGATAACATTATGAACACTCTTCTCAACGTGCAAGGGAAGACGAAAGATAATATGAAGTCTAGGCTTGATTTGCCTGAAATTTGTGATCGGCCTGAACTTCATCTCCAGAAGAACGGAAAACCGCCAATTCCAGCATATTGGGTAGACTCGAAGTCGAAGGAAGAGTTATTTCAGTGGATTATGCTACAAGTTAAATTCCCTGACGGGTATGCATCAAACTTGCGTAATTGTGTGGACACTAATGGAGGAAAGTTTATCGGAATGAAGAGTCATGATTGTCATGTGATGATGCAGCGACTCCTACCGTTTGCATTTGCTCATCTCCTTCCTCGAGATGTCCACAAAGCAATTGCAGCTGTCGGATCTTTTCTCAGGGATATATCCACCATGTCACTCACTATTGATGGGATCAGAAATCTGGAGCAAAACATTCCTAAAATCTTATGCAATCTGGAAAAGATATTTCCACCGTCTTTCTTCGATGTCATGGAACATTTGCCTATTCATCTACTGGGTGATGCTAGAATTGGTGGTCCGGTACAATATCGGTGGATGTATCCTTTCGAGCGCTATATTTTCCACCTTAAAAAGAAGGTGAAGAATCCCGCTAAAGTGGAGGGCTCTATTGCCGCTCAATATAACAACGAAGAGACTGCGACCTTTTCTGGCTACTACTTCCCTTCGCAAGTACGCACAAGGAGCAGGCGCCCAGCTAGGAACGATGATAGGGGCGAGAGGCAAATTTATCGGTCAGTTGTTCCTAACATTTTTCAACAGGTTGGGCGGTTAAGTGGAAAAGTAGGCAAGCGGCAACTAACAACTCAAGAGCATACACATCTCCACAAGTACATTCTAACCAACTGCGAGGAAGTATTTGAATATGAGAGGTATACATGTTAGATTTATGATTTTTTATTGCACTTTCTTTACTTATTTATATTTTTTAACTTTTTGTAGGTTATATATGGAAGCTCTCCAGTTTCATCATCCATAATTGAACGAAGGCGAACGTGAGGCTCGGAAACAAAAATACTTCAGCCACTGGTTAACCTTTTATGTAAGAATTTGTTTCTCGAATATTATAAAACACTTAAGAAATTGAGTAACTTTTTGTAACTTTGATGTGATCATATTGTTAGGTCCGGGAGGAACTCAAAGCTGGACGCACCCCCGTTGATTGGTTATTTGACATAATAGAGGGCCTCCATTACACCGCAAAGTCTTATCCGAGATATTGCACTAGGGGGTACGCATTTAAGGTGCATGTAGAAGGGTCAACAAGAATTACTGCCGATCACGGAGTTTCATCTGCTTCTGGCGAAGTTGTCTACTATGGTATTCTTAAAGAAATACTAGAAGTAAAGTACATAGGGAAGCTTGGAATGCGATGTATAGTTTTTCTATGCGATTGGTTTAACCCGATCCTAGGGCAAGGTGTTGTGATGGATGAGTTTGGTGTGACGTCGATTAATTCGAGCAAAAAACTAAGAAACTACGATCCTTTCATTATTGCTTCACAAGCAGATAAGGTTAGTAATTGCAAATAATTATGTTTGGAATTTTGATATTAAATAAACATTAAATTTCTTAATATAACATTTACGCAGGTGTGTTACATTCCATACCCTCGACTAACTTATAAAAATGATCCATGGATCATCGTTACAAAAATAAACCCTCGAGGGAAGGTGTATGGAGTTGAAGAACGCAAAGTAGAGCCCTTACAATCAAGTGGAAGTGATTTTATAGCTCCTGTAGAAGAATCGCTTGAAGTTAATTTAGTTGTCGACTTTAGTCAATTCGGGGCATTGTTCTTCATTCAGAATCCGAAGAAGAAAGAGGCGAATTTGATGACACCGACTCAATTTCTTCCGACTACGATTCAGAGAGTGATGGAGAATAAAAATGTATTATGATATAAACATTTATGATAGTTTTAAAATTAAAAAAATGTATTATGCTTTAAACATTTATAATAGTTTTAAAGTAATAATAACATATTATGTTGATTAATTGATAAATTGTTTTTTATGATTATATTAATAAGAATGTATATATATAGCCAATTGTATCAAAAGTACATTGTACTTCTTAACTCAACTGGTCAGTAAACACTACTAGCACTTAAGTCATCCAGTGTTCGAACCTCGCTTGGTGCAAAAAATATTTTTGTTTATTAGAATTTTAGTTTCCGACGGATAACCGTCGGTTTACCGTCGGTTTATCGTCGGAAATATTTATTAAACGGTCAAGACGCGCAGTAAATCTCTACTCTTCCCTATGCAACGTCTTGGTAAATGTCTTTTCGGAATTAACTCAATTTCTGACGGAATTTTGTCGGTTTTACCGTCGGTATTTTTTGTATATATACACGTCCATTTCATGAGTTTTTCATTCAAATCACAAACACAAAAAACTTACCAAATGGATTTAGTTTATTTCTCTCCCGAAGCCCGCGAATCTGCATTACGCGAGATTGGAATGCCGGGTCGGGGACATCTTCCCAATCTCGACCCAACCTGGCAGGCTCACCGGGCGGTTTGGTTCGGATACAATGCGGTTATTATATCCGTAACCAGTGACATCATTGAGACACGCTGGTCTGGCGGATATCTGACGTACTACCACTGCCGACGTCCTTGAAGGAACCTTGGTTCAGTGATTTTCTCGTAAGTAATGTTTTTTATTTTTTAGAAATTATTATAATGGATTTAAAATTAATTTTTTTAAAAAAAATTATAGGAATACTTCACCTGCTCCGCGGACAATTTGTTCATCGTCTGGCGGGAATTCCACAGGACTGCTAGGCGGGTTTTCCAGACAAAGATGCGGCAGTTGAAGCTACGTTGGGAAAGAGGAGAAGAAAGACCTGCTTGGATTCATGCGAGGTCTTGGAACTTGATGGTGAACCAATGGCGGGAGACGGACGTCGGAGATTGGTTCACCAACCAATTCCCGAACTACAATAGATTTTAAATTATGTTGTTTTTAATTTCATGTAATGTTTAAAATTTCTGTTATTAAACTATGTTTTAATTTTTGTTATAAATCTATGTTATGTTTTATTTTTTTTTAATAAACAAAATAATAGCTTATTAATATATATAATTTTTATGGAATTGTAAATGACTAATTCAAAATGGCTCAACTGGTTTTAAGGGAAAGAGCATATAAGGAGAGATGGGGGGGTTCGACCCGAGCTTCCCACCATTTTATGTTTTCCGTCGGTTACTCTTTCTAGAATATTTATAAAAAATTGTATCAAATGATCAATGTACGACTTAGCTCAATTGGTCAGTAAACAATTCCAACCCTCAATGCATCCCATGTTCGAACCTCGCATGGTGCGAGGAATATTTTTGTTTTTTAGAATTTTAATTTCCGACGGCAAACCGTCGATATTAAAAATTCCGACGGAAAACCGTCGATATTAATTTTTCAGACGGTAATCCGTCGGTAATTACCGATGGATTTTCGACTGTTTAGGGTTTAGGGTTTCAGAATGGGAAACAGATTATCGCAAAACCTCTCACTAATTAATGTAATGTTAGTTTGTACTATTAGTCTTCAATATCTGGTCCAAATGACATGGTTTGTATCCGTAGAAAAAATTACAACACGTCGGACTGAAACACTTCGTAGTGTACAATAACGGTTAAGTCGAAGTTATTGTCAAACCTTATCTATATTGTCATTTTCATAATTTTCTTTAAACTGAGACTTGTAATCAAAAACCTCAATCTTAATGTTACATATAAGTGTGAACTGTATAAAATGTCAAAGGCAAAACCATAATTGAAACCCTAAACCCTAAACCCTCAAAATTCCGTCGGAATTTTTTGACGGTTCTTCGTCGGGAATCCGTCGGTTTACTTCATTAAACGGTCAAAATCTGAATTAACTCCACTCTCTTCCCCATGCAACGTTTCGGTAAGTGTCTTTTCGGGAACTAAATTAAAAACCGACGGAATTCCGTCAGTTTTTTCCGTCGAAAAAATTTATATAAATATGTACGGACGTTTCTATGTTTTTCTGTCTCCTTCATGGCGTTCTTGGTTAATTCGGGAATTAACTCAATCGGGTCTGGAACATCTTCCAGTTCTGAATCCTAGCCGCCAAAACCGGACCATTTGGTTCGGTTACAATGCTTCCATTCCGGCTGTCATTAGCGACATAATAGAGGCTTGTTTTCTCGGGGGTTATCTTGCATACTACAATGTCCCACTAACGTTAAAGAGTTATGGTTCGAGGATTTCTTGGTAATTAAGTTATATTTTTCTCATTTATTTAAACTATTTCAAATTCTACTTAATATTTGTTTACTTAATAAATTTCTGGTCTATTTTAATCCGGATATAATCTTCACGGTTTGGCGGGAATTCCACCGGGTCGCCAGTTGTGTTTTCCAGACCAAAATGCGGCGGGCGAAACTGCAATGGCTAAGAGGAGAAGGAAGACCGTCATGGATGCTAGTAGTGGATTGGAACCTCATGGTCGAGCTTTGGGAAGACACTGACATCGGAGATTGGTTCAGGAACAATTCCCCGAATGATGACTGATCAAGTTTATAATTATGCTATTTTAATTTCATGTAATGTTTTGTATTTCCGTTATTAAACTATGTTTTTAATTTTTGTTATTAATCTATGTTATGTTTTATTTTTATTTTTAATAAACAAAACAATAGCATAATAATATATACAATTACTATGTAATCCTAAATGATTAACTCTAAATGGCTCAAATGGTTTAAAGGGAAAGAACATAAGGATGTGGTGGGGGGTTCGAAATGAGCCTTCCACCGTTTTATGTTTATTTATTTTTTTAAAGTAAAGATATAAACAATGTCTATGTAATCATAAACGATTAACACTAAATGTCTCAATTGGTTTAAGGGTATACAAGATAAGCTTGAGATGGGGGGTTCGTATCGTGCTTCCACCTTTTATGTTTTATAATTTATGACGGATAACCGTCGGTTTTTTAAATTACCGTCGGTTTTCCGTCGTAAAATTTGGCGCCTTATCACATGAAATTTTTCGTCTTAACCACCAAATTTTGGCGAAAACAATTGGACCGCCAAAATTTAAGACGGAAAACCGACGGTAAATGATTTCCGACGGTTTTCCGTCGGAAATCGATTTTTATTCTGTCGACCGAACTTCTTCTTCTCCATTTCTCTGAAACTTCTCTCTCTCTCATCTCTCGAAATCACGAGCTTCTCTCTAACAATCCGCCGGATTATCGCCGTTAAACTCGAATTCCGACCGCCACCAACACCACAAACATGTAAGTTCTCCTTTTAACCGATTGATTTTGCATAAATCTCTTGTTTAGGTTGTATGTATTTAAGAAATGGTTGTATGTGTTGATTGAAAGGTAGTTTAGGTTGAGAATAATGGATTGAACATTAGTTGCTAGGATTTTGGATTGTTTGAATAAGAATATTGTGAATTCTAATTTTTTTCTTTCTCAAACCGATTTAAACGTTATGGAAAACATTTTTAAACGTTTTAAAACTTGTTGAACGCTTGAAGTATGTTTAGGATCATGAATATATTTTTGGATTTTTTTTGGAAATTGTTTTGGATTTTAAAACTATTTTATCTTATAAAAAATGTTTTTAAAATCGTTTATAACTTTTTAATATTAAATAAATTCTTTAAGTTTTATTTACTATTTGAAAAACTCTTTTAAAAATTTAAAAATGTTTTTAATAATTTTTAAATCATTTTGAAATATTTTTAAAACGTTTTATAAAATTTTTATGAGTTCTAAAACGTTTTTGAATTTTAAAACGTTTTAAAAATTTATTTTGTTGATTATAAAACGTTTATTTAAGTTTTTTTTTTTAAATTTTAAAAACGTTTTTGCTTTTTTTTGGAATTTTAAAACATTTTGCAATCTTAAATAAGATTTTTCATAGTTTTGTTTAATTTTTTTGTATAATTTAAATATAGAATTGTGAATCTAAATTTTGGATTGGTTTGCAGGGAAACTTTTTGAGCTTTGAGGAGATAATGGGCGACTCTCCGGTGAATGAGGTGCAGGAGCAGCCGGTCCAGCAACAAGAGCCCGCCGGTCTCGGTTGACTCAGGTGCGACCCACATTGGCTCAGACACAGCCGGGAACGTCCGAGACTCTGCCGGAGGCTCCTAGTGGGAGTCATTATGTGTCTCAGGCGCCGCATTATGTCACGCCGTCTATTACCGCTGAGATATCGTCGTTAGTCGATCAACCGGGACGAGAGTGAAGGAATGTTTAGTCAATCCTGATTCAATTCTCAGATTCAGATTAACCTAAACATGCTGATCTAGGTTCTCTTGAATAGAAACAATGATAGATCTCACCTTATACCTGTTAATTGCAGCGGAAAGGGATGGTATGTTAGAGATCAGAGAGCCACCGAGAGATAACTCCTCCAGAGGTTCACACACGCACACCAATCAAGAAGAAGGCTGCTAGGCCACTAGGGGAACTCGGCGCAGAGGGAGAGAGAGTTTTCGGCTAGGGTTTTTGGTTCTGAACTCGAGTTTTATTTATAAAACTTGTCCGGTTCCGTTTGGGCCATTTGGCCCAAACACCAATTAACTCGACGGCATTCGCGCACTGTGTCGATCGACACACCTTGTGTATCGATCGACACACAGTGGCTAAACCGTTTTATTCTCTCTAAGTACAGTAAATGCCTAGCACTTTTACCGTACTTCTGCTAAACCGTTCCTACACATTTTCCTGTTAGCTTAGGCGTGTGACCCATATGGGATCATATAATAAAGGCAATAAGTCCAAGACTTATAGATCATGAGCGGACTCTAGCAAGCCATCATGACCCCCAGTATTATATGACTTATGTCTGATCATTGACATACTCTTACTTTCTAGAGACAGTACCGAGATTACTGGACACAATTCCAACAATCTCCCACTTGTACTGGAATCTCTGTATTCATAATCCTTTTGTCACAATATCTCGATTAGTCATAAGGCAAGATTGGTGTCATCCTTATAAAGCCTAATCTTGTTCATCGGACTCTGATTTGATACTGACAATCCAAACGACTCGGGACAGTCCGTTTGAGCATGGCCATGCATTTTCCAGTATTCAAATCTCCGATTGGCCTAGAGATATTCACTCCATTTATATTGGAGGGACAAATCCCGTCTTGTTCCATCACTGTAAACTACTCATTTCATAATGTACCCAAACAAGGTCCTTATAACTATCGCAGAACGACAGCGTTAGACAATGATCAAAGTGCATCAGTCCATGTGCAGTCACATGCATGCGAACTCAGGTCTAAGGACTATACTCTATAGTCGTAGTAAGAATCTCTTATGACACAGATATAAATATCCTGAAGAGTTCTTATAAGCGGGTCTTGTCCGGTCGTATGTTCCCCAACATACACCTATGTACTGACTTTGATGCCGCGCATCTATGACACACTGAGACTTTGTCATAAGTCACGTACCAATCCAGTCTCACACGGTTGTTGGTGTTCCAATTTCAACAACCTTCGACTAGGGACATAATGATATAAGTCATTTATCAAATATAGGGTCTCATGATCAAGCTAAATGACTTTGATAACTCAAGATCAAGTCATTTACTTCGATGACCTATAAAATGGTTTATATCACTTTGGAACGATTATTTCATCACAGTTAAAATAATCTTGAAATAATAATTTCATTAAACATCTTAAATGTTATTTCAAGAACATATCCAATAACTAAATAAAGCCCTTTAATAACTCCCACTGAAATTTAGACTATATCTTAATTTCACTTATCCTACAGCAACAGTCCGCGACTCGTGCTTAGGCCTAAGGAGTGGCTTCGTTAATAGATTAGCAACGTTCTCATTCGTTGAAACTTGCTGATCTACTTAACATCTCTGTCATTTATCTCACGGAATCGGTTATACCTATCCTCAAGGTGTTTGGACCTCTGATGTGCAGCTAGTCTCATCTATGCTGGAAATCACATCAAGTTCAGTGACGAACTCTTCTTTCCAAACAACCTCTTTCGCCACTTCCCAAGTTGCGAAATGTTCAGCTTAAGTCATGGAGTCAGCAACAGTGCCTTGCACCGCCAGATAGACACAAGATATAACCGGACTGTGATCGGAAATCATCTTTGTCTATTGGAAACTTGCCTTTCAGACTCTATCGACTCGTAGCACCTCACTTTCTCCGTAACTCAAGAATTTATCCTTAGTATTCCTCAAATACTTTAGGATATTCTTTACGGCAATCCAGTGATTCTTTGCTGGATTTGACTGGTCTTTACTTGTCTTGCTTAACATTAAAGCAACATCGAACAAGTACGTTTCATGGCATACATGATAGATCCAATTGCCGACGCATATGGAATCTTATCCATGCATTTAAGCTCAGCAGTTATCGTAGGACACTGTGTCTTGCTTAACGTAATGCCATGTGACATTTGCATAAAACCCTTCTTGGAATGCTGAAAACCTGTAGGACTTTGTCGGGATAAGAATCCTGACTTTGTCTTACCAGCTCTTTCGGATCTCTATCTTTAGATCCAAAATCCAAGAACATACGTGGCTTTACTCATGTCAATCATTAGAACCAACTCCCAAGCCAGTCCTTTACTGACTGCAGCATTGGGACGTCATTTTCGAGAATCAGTATGTCATCGACATACAATATGAGAAATGCAATATCGCTCCCACTAATCTATTAGTAAACACACAGTTCCGCTTCGTTCCTGTTCAAGTCAAAACCTTAACTACTTCAACAGAACGAAGATTCCAACTCCGATATGTTTGCTTCCCTCCATGAATGGATCGATGAAGCTAACTTACATAAAATGTAATTTTTCGGAGTCCGGGCTCACTTTCGCTTCTTTGAATTTCGCAGATTCGTCGCTTTCAATGATCATCAGATCATGCGAACTTTCAATGATTATCAGGTTCAACTAATGACGAGAAATCACTCTCGGATTAGTAACTGATTCATTCATATCTGCGAACTTCAGGCTCCACAGGTGTAGATTCTACAGAAATCTGTAAATCCTTCCGCTGCTCTCCCTCAATAGGTAAAGCAGCCTCCTGTATTTCTCGAATTTCTTCGAGTTATACTATTACTCCCATTGTTCTTCTTGGAAAATAACTTCCTTCTTAGAAAACAGAATGGACGTAAAAGTAACAAGCCTTGGTTTCCTTCGGACAAGGCTCCACAGGTGTAGATTCTACAGAAATCTGTAAATCCATCCGTTGCTCTCCCTCAACAGGTTGAGCAGCCTCCTGTATTTCTCGAATTTCTTCGAGTTATACTTTTACTCCCACTGTTCTTCTTGAAAATAACTTCCCTTCTTAGAAAACAGAATGGACGTAAAAGTAACAAGCCTTGGTTTCCTTCGGACAACCAGCGAAGTAGTACAACTACAAATACTCAGTAAAGACGAATTTGGATCGATTCCAATCCACATTTACGTGGTGTCTTTCAACTGATATTTGTGGAACTATTTCAGCGTAAACTTAGATATTTTAGAGCGTTATTCTTAAATAATATCATGGAAGATTCGTGTGACTCATCTTTAATCATTTCTATTAAGATCTGATTCTTTCTCACAGAAAAACCTTCAGGTTTTCAGGAGAAATGAGCTGTGAAACTATTTCACACTCATTCAGATGATCACACAATCAATGACTTAAGTATTCTCACTCGTGATTTAATCCAGAGTCTTAATACTTTTGTCATTCAGATCCTATACTTCATTCTGGAACTCTTTCGACCATGTCAAAGAATTCCGACTTGTGTCTCATCAAATGAACACAGTCATACTCACTGAAGTAATCAGTAGAGACAATGAAGTACAGGAGATTTTTCTCTGGCATTACTGCTCATTGGGCCACATACATCAGTATGTTCCAGGTCCAATAAGCCTTTGGGCCTTTCTCTAGCACGGCTAAGATAGGCCCTTTACCTTTTGGTCTAGTAAACAGAATTCAAGTCTCATAAGATATTTTATCAAATGAGCCCAACAGTCCATGACTATGGGATTTCTGAATCCGACTTACTCTATGTGACCAAGACTTTATGCCAAGAAAAATCAGGTTTAATTCATCAGATTTAAACCAATTCGGTATTTATGTTACATTTAGGCACTCTTTGGTTTAAGATATAAAACCCATTCCATGAATAGGGTGCTACAATTAATATTTCATTAAGATCAAAAGAACAAAACTTGTCTTTTATCAAAATGAAAAACATTCAAATTCTTACAAGAAAATGAAAGACAACTCTGCTTAAAGCAGGTACATTGTAGCAATTACTTAATACAAAACCAAGCCTCAAAGGGATCTATAAGTGAAAACCCTACGGCTGAGGCAGCATCCCAAGCTCCTTCCAGACATGTAGTTTCACTTGCCCTTCCTTCAACGTTCTACTGTTGCTTAGGCTCTGCATATTATCACAAATATCAGTGCCACAACCAGTATCCAATACCTTTAAGGTAGAACTTGAAGTAATAACATGAATACCTGAGGAAGTAGTCGCATACATCAACTTCAACTCCTCATCATCTTCCATGAATTTAATGCAATCTCTCTTCCAATGCCCTGTCTCCTTACAGTAGCAGCACTTACCAACGTAAGAGGTATCTGACTCGGGCTCAGAAGACACACGCTTGCCATGATTCAAAATCTGGACAACTTTGTCTTCACCCTTGTCAGCATTAGGTTTAGTAAACCTACCCTTCTCATTCATGAGTTTGTACAGGGTACTCTTCACGTTTGGCTCAACTGTCTTGAGCATATCATGCAGTTCAGTCAGCGTCTTCGTTAAGCATTTCTTGATATAGTTCCTTCTGAACTTATCATAGCTTGACGGCAGTGACTGCAGAATGATCTCAGTTGCCAATTCTTGGCTAACTGGATAATCCAGTTTCCTCAGGTTATCAATGTAACCCATCATTTTACTGACATGAGGACTCACTGGATTATCATTTGGTAGCTTGCAGCTAGTGAGAGACTTAACCAACCGGTATCTCTCCACTCTTATCTGCTCCTGAAATTTCAATTTCAGGCTGCTGATCATCTCTATTGGCGACTCCATGTTCTCATATTGCTTCCGCAAGTCTGAGTCCATGGTAGCCAATATCAGACCACGCACATCTACCGCATCATTATAATGCTTATTCCAAGCATCATATACTGCATGAGAAGCATTGGACCCGATCCTCACGGGGAGAGCTCTCTCAAGAACATAGTCTTTCTCTCCTGTCTGAGGACTAGCCTCAGGTTCCGCGACCAAGTCAAGAAATTTGATCCGTTCAGCTTGTCCATCTTAAGGACAGACCGGATCGAGAAAATGTTTTGATTGTTTGTGCTAGTCATAACTGAAAATTAAGATAAAAGGATTTTAGTTAATATGTTCAATATGATTAATCTTGTATTAAATTTAATATGATTAATCATGCATTATATTCAATAACATAAGTTACCCTCAATAGAATATAATGATTCCAAGATCCACATATAACTAAGATTAAAGTGGGCCACTGGCCGTCACCCAACCTTAGCTTATATCGGTAAGCCCTATATCGGCTAATTATATCCGTGATATAACTCTTGGTTGTGAATCTGGGCCCGAGGCCCAATCCACTCTGATGTCTCAAGGCCCGGGACTCCCGATGGCCCAGTCAAGAAAACCAGACTATACAGTCATGTAATCATTAATGTCTGGGACTCCCAATGACACTTATGAATCACAAACCGTCTTATCCACGCAAAAGCAGACACCCTCACACTGTAAGGCCATGAATACAATTGAATGGGCTTCGACAGCTGACATAGAATGGACAAGACATCCAACGCTTGATATTATTTGAGGTTCGTAGGTTTATTTAAAAAATTCATTCCCAAAATAGAAGATTACTATTTCGGGAAACTTTCCATTTTTGGAAACCTACTATTTTTGGAAATTTTCTAAAATTGGAAACTTTCTAAAAACGGAAACTTTCTAACTTTAGAAATTTCTTTAAAATCCAAAACCCGCAAATCTAGAAACTTCTATTTTAAGAAACTTTCTAATTTCAAAATTTCGGAAACTTTAATTTAAAATCGACTTTATAATTTTATAAAATAAATTCTAAATTAATCTGAAGAAAGACTCAAATAATTGGCCCAATTGTTTTAACTTCTTGGCCCGAGGCCCAAGAATTGGTCCATGTCCAAGACATGACCCAATTGTCCAATTAAATGACATAACCGGTCATTAAAATTGGTCTAACCAAAATTAATTACTACGACGACCACAATTGTCAACCGGTTATTTACTAAACCGGATTTTCTCAATTTATTTGGTCCAACCAAATCAAATTAGAAAATCCTGGTTTAGGCACTAAATCCAATAATTCTTTCGACATTGGATTTCTTGTCCCGGTTTAACCAGACTTAATAAAATTATTAAATCTGTTTATTAAACCAGGACGAATTAATTTTAATCAAAATATTAAACCGAGCCTTAAACCAACCATGTCGATCGATGAACCAACCGTGTCGATCGATCCATCAACCGCATCGGTCGATGCTCTTAGCATCGATCCTGCATCGATCGTGCATCGATCCTGTATCGATCGATGCTCTCACGCATGCACGGAACCAAGCCAAAACCCTAACCGTGTCGATCGATGCACCAACCGCATCGGTCGATGCACCAACATCGAACCTGCATCGATCGATGCTTTCACGCGTTAACAGGGTTAGCCGATAGACTGTATCGACCGATCCATGCGATCGTATCGATCGATCCATGCGATCGCAGTCGATACAGACTTTTGAAAATCGCATTCTACCAAATCAATATAGCTTGGTTTCTGCGATTTTAAGTGTGTTTAGGTTTCAATTCCTTGTTGCTTAAGTGATTTCTCTTATCAGTAGTTGATTCAAAACACTTTTAAACAAGAAAAACAATCCTAAACATGAATCTAAACAAGAAAAACCAGAACCAATAGCTCTGATACCACTGAAGGAATGTTTAGTCAATCCTGATTCAATTCTCAGATTCAGATTAACCTAAACATGCTGATCTAGGTTCTCTTGAATAGAAACAATGATAGATCTCACCTTATACCTGTTAATTGCAGCGGAAAGGGATGGTATGTTAGAGATCAGAGAGCCACCGAGAGATAACTCCTCCAGAGGTTCACACACGCACACCAATCAAGAAGAAGGCTGCTAGGCCACTAGGGGAACTCGGCGCAGAGGGAGAGAGAGTTTTCGGCTAGGGTTTTTGGTTCTGAACTCGAGTTTTATTTATAAAACTTGTCCGGTTCCGTTTGGGCCATTTTGCCCAAACACCAATTAACTCGACGGCATTCGCGCACTGTGTCGATCGACACACCTTGTGTATCGATCGACACACAGTGGCTAAACCGTTTTATTCTCTCTAAGTACAGTAAATGCCTAGCACTTTTACCGTACTTCTGCTAAACCGTTCCTACACATTTTCCTGTTAGCTTAGGCGTGTGACCCATATGGGATCATATAATAAAGGCAATAAGTCCAAGACTTATAGATCATGAGCGGACTCTAGCAAGCCATCATGACCCCCAGTATTATATGACTTATGTCTGATCATTGACATACTCTTACTTTCTAGAGACAGTACCGAGATTACTGGACACAATTCCAACAGAGAGCTGCTCAAACGGCTCGACCCTTACTACGAGACCAACCCTGGCACTTTCTGGTATTAAAATTTATAAGTTTAGATTCTCATTTACACTTTTTGGTATATACATTATTATAAACCATTGTTTTTTTTGTCTTATTAGGTTTACGTTGACTGAATCCAAGGTCACGAAGAGCATCTTGGGAATGATGTACAACATGCTCCAATACGGGTACCCGACGTACAGGGATATGCCTTTATCCGATAGGCATAACTGGTTCCGATAGTTCACGGTAAATTATCTTGTTAACTTTGTTATATATTATTATTCTTCTATATAATTCATTTATAAAGTTTTTAATTCTAACAAATATTTATTTTTTGTTTTCTATAGCAAGAGTATACTTGGGATAGGAAGTATACGGATTTGGTGGAACAGGAGTTCCACATGAAGGCATCAACGCATTGCTCGAACGTCATCAACACTTGGAAACAGAAGTGGTGCAATAATGAAAATCCCAAGGGTATTAACAAAGAGAGGGAAACTTGGAAGGGCCTCATCCATCATTGGAGTAAGCCTGCAACCACATCACTCTCTTCGACGAACTCCCAGAACCGTAAAAGTGATAGGGAGGGTGTCGGGATCGTAACTCATAATGCGGGAGCAAGGAGCACCGCATCGAGGAAGATAATCTTGGTAAGCAGTTCTTTTTTTAAATTTTCAATATGTTAAGTTCTTTTTTATTTTAAGTCGAAAACTGTTTTTGCAGAAACAAAAGAAGCGACGAGATCCAAATCATATTTAGCTCATCGAGGATGGCCACAAGAACAAGGAAACGGGCGAAATCCAGGATTCAATTGCTCGGAGGATTGTTGAGTCGACGAAGAGGCGTCTGGATGAGGTGGTTACCCAATCTGAAGAAATCGGTTCAACAGAGGAGATACCTGAAGAACAGATCAACGAAGTCTTCCTCGTGGTAAATTTTTAATTTAAATAAAATTTGAATTATGCTTAACATTACTTAAACGCGAACTTAAATTCATAACATATTTACTTTACAGGAAACTGAGAAGAGAAGAAGCCGAGTTTTCGGTTTGGGAAACATGGCGGACAAAATCTCGACATCGCATTCCCGTTTTCTTCCAGAAGGCGAGAACTATGTCCAAGTCTTAAGGGAAAAGGAAGCGGATATCGAAGCGTTGAAGGCTAGTCAGACGCGGATGGAAGCCTGGATGGTAGAAAAAGAGGAAGAAACCGAGCAGAGGTTCGAAGAGATGAATCATCAGTTTGAATACTTTATGCAGCACGGCCATCTTCCAAGAGCCGCACCGGCGAACCAGAGTGGGAGGGGGGAAAGGGAAGGGGA
Organism: Orychophragmus violaceus; assembly: GCA_030180135.1. NCBI lineage: Eukaryota > Viridiplantae > Streptophyta > Magnoliopsida > Brassicales > Brassicaceae > Orychophragmus > Orychophragmus violaceus. Next base: position 8,831,771 of record CM058236.1, read on the forward strand.
AAGGCAAAGACAAAGAAGAAAGGGACGGGAGAGGGATCGGGATCTGCTCCCCAATGAATGTAATTTAAAAACTTTTGTTGAATAATTTTAGTAAATTTAATAAATTTCTTTTTTGTTTTGTTTATATTTCTATTTAATTAATTAATTTCTGAATATATATATTTTTTTAATTTTTACTTATCCGTCGGAAAACTGTCGGTAATATACCCTCGGTAAACCGTCGGTAATACACCGTCGGAATACCGTCGGTATAAACCGTCGGAATACCGTCAGTATAAGCCATCGGAATACCGTCGGTAATACACTGTCGGAATACCGTCGGTAATACACCGTCGGAATACCTTCGGTAATAAACCGTCGGTATACTACCGTCGGTTTATGGTCGCTAAACCGTCGGTGTAGACCGTCGGTTTACGGTCACAAGTCCGTCGGTATCCGTTCGTCGATAAAACGTCGATAATCCGTCGGTTTTTATTTCGTCGCAATTCCGTCGGTTTTAATTGACAAAAAATCGACGGATAATTTTTTCCGACGAAATAAAAATGACAGAATTATTTCGTCGGAAATCCGTCGGAATTGGTCATTTCCGACGGATACCCGTCGGTTTCTTCCCTCGGTAATGGTCTGTTTTCTTCTAGTGCATTTCTTCTAGTGCAGGGTGATTCACCAAGAAGTTAGGAAACTTAAAAGATGATTTATCATTTTGTAGAGAAGTATTATTAATTACGATCATCTTTTTGTAATATTTATGAGTTTTTTATGGTCTGGTTTTGACATGCTTATAACTATAGATATCATAGTACATTACTATAATATTCACATTTTAGATAAAATAACCGAGTTATAGTGATTAAATCATAGTTGAAGTTTTTGAACGGTTTCAATAAAATTTTGCTCACATTTTGCGAACCAGCTTATTTATTAAATAGCATATGGTATAAATAAAATATCAGTATCAAAACACACGTTTAGTGTTCACTTAATCTATTACTAGATTTTGATCCGCGCTTAGAAAGCGCGGATTTATTTTTCTTTACAGTTTTAAATTTTTATTTATTTTGTTAATAGTAATTTAGATTTTTGATTATACAATCTAATTTTGATTATAATTGTTTAATCCACATTATTAAAAAGTGAGTTAATAATTTAGATTTTTTTTAAAAATGAATTGTGTGTTATTTGGGAGAAGATATATCGTAAAGATAAAGAGAATAAAATAACGATTTCGTATTATATGTTTTAATCCGTGTTATATCGTAAGATCATGGTTTGGAAATATATATATAAACAACCATTGTAAAAGTTATGTGGCATAAGTTTACTTTTTATGACATTTATCTAAAATATTATTTTATAAAACAACATATATTTATAAGAAAATTATTATGTTTGTATACTTAATAATTAAATATTTACGAAAGTAGAAATAGAATAATCCGTGTTATATACGTATATATATATATATATATATAACACATGTTGTAGTGGTATATATAATTTTCAAATTTGATGGAACAACCCGTTAAAAACTGCATTCAAACATAAAGTATAATTTGACGCCTCAAATATTTGAATAATATAAATATGGAATAATTTTAATATTTGATTAAGTTTAAAATATATCAACTGAAATTATTTAATATATATATTAAACTCATGCAAAGATTTTTTTAAAAAAATTATAATCGAAATTGGCTAATTTATTTTTCAACCCGTTCAATGATTTAAATATTTTACAATTTGATGGAAGAACCCGCTAAAAATTGCAATCGTAAAAACATCAAGCGCAATATGTATATATATATATATATATGTAATAAAAATAAAGAAGATATTAAAATATATTATAAATATATTTTGAATTAAATTATAAATTAGAGAATATTAACTTATATATAACTATTATGTGTAAATTATTTAATTATATTTATCAATTGATTTAATATTTTAATGATTGTATATACATTTGTTTTAATTTTAATTAATTAGGAAAGTATGATCCATTATATTTTGGTTGTTTGGCTACATGTTTAATTATTGTCTTGTTTGGAAACATGGATTGTAGAGATAATGTTATATTCCCTAATTACTCTTAATGAAATTTAATTAAATCATTAATGTGCAATGGCATAACTTGTAAATAACATATGAATAAAATGTTAGTTTTCTTTTGACTCTAATTTTTTAATAGTATTGATATAATGAGAGCTCCATTGAGAGTGTACACATCATCACTTTATAGATGCTAAGCATGGGCCTTAAATTCAAACAAATAGCCTTGCTAATTAGTTTACTTGCGAGGCCACTATCGTATACTTCAATCTGTTATTGTCTGGGCCTTAATTTAAAAAAAGCCTTGTATTTCGATTAGACGACATGCGAGTATGGAAGGCCTTAGAGCACGTTCATCCCTGATATCCCCATTGGTGTTATAATTTTTTTTTTTTAACAGATGTAAAAAAAAAAAAACAAAAAAAAAAGGACCACTCATGTTACGCCACGTGGCAGCTACAGTATAAGAATCAACTCTTAAATAGGGATTTTTGGAATTCGGTTGTTAACTAATCACGTGGGACCCGCAATATTTTATTATTTTTCTTAAGAAACTTAGCTAAGAACCCTGCATTGAACATGGTCTTATACTTAAAACTATTAGTAATTCCGTGTGGGCGTTAAATTGAAACCCAAAAATCCACTAACGACAAAACCCAACAAGGCACCCTCAACCCTACTCATGACTGTCCTCCTTCCGCCACAAGCATCTCGCCAGCGAACACATCCCCACAAAGCGCCACCATCACAGGAGCTTGCTAATTCGTTGCGATTTAATAGATCATCAATTTGTGTTAATGCGCTCCAATCTCTTCATCTCCCTTCCAATGAGCCAAGAACAACCACACCCAGCCGTTTCAAGTACGCCAAACACCACTCCATCGTCTTATAAATACAACCCACATGCCGGCAACCACCCTCTCGCTCAATTCATAATCTCCCACTCGATATTAACCTGCCCCTAAATACTTAAGCTCTCACTGTTCAATGGCGTAAATCGATTTGGTAGCCATCCCAGCCTCCGCTAACTATGCGACGTTTGACGACTTTCATCTCGGGCGGTGATGAGGCCAAAAGAGTGAGAGCAGCTGACGTGAAAGAGAGAAGAAAGTCAACACGAGAAAGAATTCCAAACCGTAAATACATTTTGTGAAGACTCAATCAATTCTGGTTTATTTTATTAAGTTGTTGTTTCTGCAAATAATGTGAACTGCTCTTCCTGGTCTTAAGGAATCAGTTTCCACTTTCCCTGTTTTCCTAGTTGAACGTCGTGGAGATGTCACGACTCTTTTGCTTCATTGTACTTGCTATTTAAGTAATCAGAAAAGCCAAAAAGAGGTAGTCTTTACTACCCAAAAGAATTGTGTCTCTTGTTAACTTTGATCGGGTTCAAGGTTATTGTTACTTGTTCTTGGCTTTGATAAAGATCAGAGCTTGGGACCTTACCATTTTGGTATCAGAGCATTTGCTCAAATCTCTTATCCACTTCCATCATTCCACCAAAGAAACTGAAAGAGAAACAAACCTTGACTCGTACCAATTCGGGAGAGTCAATGGCGAGCGTGAAGGATCGCGTTGAAATGCTCGAAACGAGCATGGGTATGATGCAGGACGAGATGCAGAGGACGCGCACGTCGATGGAGGATCAGTTTGGTCGACTGATGGAAGCAATCACTAGCAGCCGAGAAAGCAGGCCTAGTGATGAGATCATAACCGGAGTAAACCGGTGTGTTTTAGTTCAACAATGGCAAGAGATGTGGCTCCTAGATTCATGGAAGTGTGCCTCCACTCATTCACGTTGTAGGAAGTAGTTTAGTAGTTAGTTATTATGGTATTGTGTATTTAAAGAAACAAACGATTGAGAAGAAGGATATGAATAGAAAATTGCAGTAACTTGTGTCGTGAGAACCAAAGTGTTCTTGTTTTGTCTTTGTTCTTGATCAACATTGTTTGGCCATTATTGGGACCTTAACAAATGGTATCAGAGCAAATCTCTTGGCTTTGAAGAGGGACCAAATTAGCACTAGTGCTATCATTTGGTATCAAAGCAATTATCATATCATTTCCTTTCCACCACCATTGTTAACCATGGATGGAGCCCCAATCTTTGATGTGTACGACGACGACGAACCATCAATGACAGTTCTGAAAGAAGCCGCGAAGGACGATTTTGTGACTCTTGGAGGTATGAGAAGCATTGAAGATTTGAAGGTCAACGTCCTCCATGAAGTGTATGATGAGTTACAGAAGATGAAGGTTGGTATGATGAACAAATTCATAAGTCTCCAGGAGACCATGAACCGTTTGTTGGAGAATTTAAGGAATTTCAGAGCCGTTAGTACAAAAGCCGGTGGAGACATTGCTCAACAATCTTCACAACATGGTGCAAGAAGCCATCACACCAACAAAAACAGGAGAGTTTATATGGTCAAACCAACGTTTAAAGGATATGCGACTCCACAACCGAAACACCGGCGAGCTCGAACGGTTCCGATTAAGCGTCGACGTCAACATCCTGCTTCTCGGACTATAAAACAAGGAAGCCGTAGCCGATCTATCTCATCTGAATTTGGATATGGAGTTGGATCTACACCACATCGGAAACAAGGTAAGCTGCCTCAAGCCCCTCCCATACGATGGAGATTCCAAGTTTCAGCCCACGATGTTTTAGATGGTGGTGTGGAAAAAAATCTTTTTGGTAAAGCTGGTGCAAGAAGGAATCGACCATTTGATCGTGGAAAAACTAAGCGCATGATGGATCATGGTAGAATAACTAAAAGTTTGTTCATTCAAAACTTCTGATGCACAAGTGGCTACATGGGAAGACGATAAGCAGCTCAAGGGAAGTTTTCATGGTTTGAACCTTGATGACAAGGTTCTTTGGAGGGTGGAGTATTGATGAGATCATAACCGGAGTAAACCAGTGTGGTTTAGTTCAACAATGGCAAGAGATGTGGCTCCTAGATTCATGGAAGTGTACCTCCACTCATTCACGTTGTAGGAAGTAGTTTAGTAGTTAGTTATTATGTTATTGTGTATTTAGAGAAACAAACGATTGAGAAGAAGGATATGAATAGAAAATTGCAGTAACTTGTGTCGTGAGAACCAAAGTGTTCTTGTTTTGTCTTTGTTCTTGATCAACATTGTTTGGCCATTATTGGGACCTTAACACCTAGTGCGCAACGAGGAGGTCGGAGGTCAGAGGGGAGTCCTCATCAAGGTTCGGTACACCGCAGAGATGACGACAACCCGTTTGCACCACCACCCTTTACACTTAGTAACCGACGTGTCAAGATTGATTGTCCGAGGTTTTCTGGCGGAGACCCATCGGAATGGCTATGCAAGGTGCGACAATACTTCGAGTACCACGACATGCCACGTGAACAGTGTGTACGCTTTGCATCGTTTCATCTTGATGGTGTTGCCAATGAGTGGTGGCAAGCCATTTCCAAAGCTCTCCGAGAAGATCAGATTCGGGTTACTTGGGAAATCTTCGAGGAGGAGCTATGGGCTAGATTTGGGCCAACTGACGGAGAAAACTTTCATGAAGCGTTATCGCGAGTTTGACAGACGGGTACGTTGCGTGATTACCAAGAAGAGTTTGAAAGGCTGCAGAACAAAGTCCATGGATGGTCTCCGGCAGCATTGGTAGGGACGTTTATGGGGGGATTACAGCCTGCCATAGCTGATGGAATCCGAATGTTCCGACCACAGACACTCAAGGAGGTCATCAACTATACTAGGTTGCAGGACGCTCAACTTCAACGTCAACGGAGAGGAGCAAGTTCCGCGAGTCCGTCACGGTCCTTTACACGTCCTGCAAGTCGACAAACACAAGAGGCCACAGAACAAACACCAAAGAAGTTGAGCTGGGATGAGCTTAAGAAAAAGAGGAGTCTGGGATTGTGTTTCAGCTGTGATGAAAAGTACACACCTGGACATCGTTGCCGTAAGCCACAACTTCTGTTAATGGAAGGTGAAGAGGAGGACGCTGAAATTGAGGAAACCGAACTTGAGATGGAAGAAGCTGAGATTACACTGCAGGCATTGACGGGATGGGGATTACCTAAAACTCTACTGGTCGAAGCAGTAATCAATCGGCAACAGATGGTGGCGTTGATTGACAGCGGCTCAACACATAATTTCATCAGTGAACAAGCAGCTAACAAGCTCAATTTGACAATCACGACCACCAAACCGTTTACTGTGCGCGTCGCCGATGGACACCCTCTTCAGTGCAGAGGAGCTTATCGGAATATCTCCATAAATATCGGAGAAGCAAGCTTCACGGTTGACCTGTTCGTTCTGCCACTTTCAGACTTGGATTTGGTATTGGGCATCCAATGGTTAGAAAGATTGGGCTCAACTGTTTGTGATTGGAAAGACCAATCTATTTCCTTCATGTGGGCTGGCAAAATGAATGTGATATATGGGCTCTCTGCAAAACCAATCCAACAGGCCCAGATAAAAAGAAATCACTAACGCAGCTCGTCAAGGCCACACCATCTTTGCACTGACGATACAGGAACCACACATCACCGCCGTCTCACCGGAAATTCAGCCACTGCTCGATGAATTTTCCGGCGTGTTCCAGGCACCGACGGCGCTACCTCCGACCCTTGACATAGAGCACCACATCGTCCTCAAAGAAGGGTCTGATCCTGTTAATGTGAGACCTTATCGATATGCATATTTTCAGAAGGATGAGATCGAACGCCAGGTGCAAGATATGTTGACGTCGGGATTAATTCGTCCGAGTTGCAGCCCCTTCTCCTCACCAGGTATGTTAGTGAAGAAGAAGGACGGCTCCTGGAGGTTTTGCACTGACTATAGAGCGTTGAACGCAGCCACGGTTAAAGACAGATTTCCGATTCCGACGGTCGAAGACATGATTGATGAGCTTCATGGTGCGCCTGTCTTCACCAAGCTGGATTTGACTGCAGGCTATCATCAAGTTCGTGTACATCCTCCTGACATCCCGAAAACAGCCTTTCGTACTCACAACGGACATTACGAATATATGGTGATGCCGTTTGGTCTCTGCAATGCGCCATCAAAGTTTCAATCATTAATGAATTCGATTTTCCGAGAGCACTTACGTAAGTTCGTCCTTGTATTCTTTGATGATATTCTGGTGTACAGTTCATCATGGGAGGACCATCTGCGACACGTTCGTATTGTTTTGGAGTTGATGCAGCAGCATCAGTTGTTCGTAAAGATGTCTAAGTGCGATTTCGGAAAACCAGAACTAGAATATCTGGGCCACATTATTTCAGGGGAGGGAGTCAAGGTGGACCAGACAAAGATTCAAGCGATGCAAGTCTGGCCAAAACCAACGACCATTACGGAGCTGCGAGGGTTTCTCGGTTTAACAGGCTATTACAGGAAATTTGTCAAGGACTATGGACTCATTGCTCGTCCATTGACAAATATACTGAAGAAAGGCAAGTTCGAGTGGTCTGAAACTGCAGAACAAGCATTTGAAAAGCTGAAAACGGCAATGACGTCAACTCCAACATTGGCCATGCCTGATTTCACAGCTCCATTTGTTATTCAGACCGATGCATCCGGAGAGGGTATAGGCGCAGTTCTTACACAGAATGGAAGACCATTAGCGTTCATGAGTAGATCTTTGGGCGTCAACAAGCAGAATTGGTCTACTTACGCTCGCGAAATGTTAGCCATTGTGATTGCGATCAGGACTTGGAGACCATACCTGCTGGGACGACGCTTTACCATCCAGACCGATCAGAATAGCCTCCGTTTTCTCTTGGAGCAGCGGATTCTTACACCTGAGCAGCAGAAATGGATGGGAAAACTTGTCGGTTATGACTATGAAATCGTCTACAGACCAGGAACGGCAAATGCAGCCGCAGATGCTCTTTCAAGATGACCCGACAGTCCACTATTGAATGCTGTATTTGTTCAACAGTCCAATCTTTGGGAGGAGCTACGGGCAGTAGCAAGATCAGATGAGTATATGATCCGGATGGCAAGCTGGCGGAGACGTCACCAGGGAGGCCGTATGCTTGGAAAGATGGACTCCTGTACTACAACAATCGTGTTTTCATTCCGCCAAAGTCAGCAATGATCACCACACTGCTTCAGGAATACCACGACACACCAATTGGTGGCCATGATATATCATGGTTTTTACCGGTTTTATGCCATGATATAAGTGTGTTTTAGAGTCTATTTGTGTTTCTTTAGAGTCTTTTACAGGTTTTATTAGGTACAAGCACATTTGGAGCAGAAGTGGAGATTTTGGAGCTGTTTGGTGCGTTTTGGAGATTTGGTCCGAGAGACAGAGTTCACTGTCCAGATTTGAGGATTGCGTCGATCGTTGCACACCTGTATCGATCGATGCATAGCGCGAATGGTCCAGACTCGGCGGTTTAATGAAGAATGCTGATATTGCAGAAAAGCCCAGAAGTTCCAGATATTTACACAGAAGCCCCAAGTCGTGTTTTAGCTATTTAATTAGGTTTTTAGATCAGTTTTTAGAGACGCTTACATACGCTATCACAACTTAGAGCAGAGAGTTTTTAGAGCTTTTGGGGCTGATCTGATCCTGTACTACATTCGTTTTGGAGAAGTTTTCGAACCCCTTTATTATTCTAATCTCTTTTATGATTGCTATTTATTCATTGATTATGTTTACATTATCCATGTCTGAGTAGTTTCATAGTTAGGTTTAGGTTTCTCATAGGGATTTCATGACTTGCTAGATAAAATTAATTCAGTTAAGAATTCACATGAAAAGAATGTTCTTCAAACTAAATTGTGTTTAATGCTAGTTCTAACCTGATCAATTAGAATCTAGATCTTAGGTTGCTAAATACGACACGACAGTGTGGTTTAGAATCTGAACTATTTAGGTTGAGCAATTTAATTACTCGCAAAGAAATTTGGTTTAATTAGATTGTGAACATATCAAACTTGGAATTAAAGCTGGTTTAATCTGTTAGTAATTGCAAAGGAATTTGGATTACTGCACTTAGACTTATAGAATTCTCGCAAAGGAATTTGGTTAATTCTATATCTGTGTTTTGAGTTCTAGAACTGAGTTTAATTAGATCTTAACTGATTGATTTATCTGCTTGTCTGATTTTCTGAGAACGCCCTAGACTTAGCGCTTTTAGTTTATTGATTTCAAACAACAAACCTACTACTGATTTAATTTCCTGCATGCTTTTAGATAATAGAATACAATTTGCTTTTTGCTTTCTCCTAGTTTTAATCTCTTTAAGTTCTTGGTTTTATCGTTGCCTAGAGTCCTCGTGGATTCGATCCCTAAGTACTACAATTGATTTACCTGGCACTTGCAGTTAGTATAGGGTAAAACTAAACACCTATCAAGTTTTTGGCGCCGTTGCCGGGGACTCTTAGAGTCTTCGATAGCTTCGAACTTAGGGTTTTTACTAGGATTTTTGTTTTTATTTTTGTTTACTGTTTTTTCTCTGTTTTCTTTCTGTCGCAGGTATGACATTCGCCTAGCATCGATCGTTGCACTTCCTGTGTCGATCGTTACCAGGCGATTCTGAGTTGAGTCGATCGTTGCATCTCTTGCATCGATCGTTGCACTGCGATTACAGACGGTTTATGCAGACGCGTGAAACCAGAAGTAATCAGAACTTGAATCTCGTCAATCTTGGACTCGACGAACTTGGACGACTAGAGAGGACTAACAGAAGAGAAAGAAGAGCAAGGATGGTTGTACAAAAGGTGATCATAATGCTTGATGCTCAAGGTACTCTGAGGGACCGAGATAACAATCCGTACAATGCTGCTGGGCATAGGATTGATGCTGAAGGGAATGTAATCCCTGATCCTCCTGAGCAACCACAACAGGAGCAGAACCAAGGCCAAAGACAGGCCCAAGGTAGACAGGAGCAGAGGATGGTTGTCCATGAGAGGACTTTAGCTGACTACAACAGACCGGTTGAGTTTCATGCAAACCGGCCAGCTCTAGTACCTCCTGGTTTTGAGAGGAACGATTTTGAGATCAAAACCATCTACTACTCGCTGATGAGACATAATGCTTTCCATGGCTACCCATCGGAGCAGCCTATGGATCACATCGATCAGTTTGAGGATATAATCACTGGCTTGAAGAATGACGGAGTTTGCCAGGATTATCTGTTTCTCAAGCTCTTTCCACACAGTCTCGCTGGAGACGCTGCTGCATGGATAAAGCAACTGCCACCTGGGCAGTTTACTACTTGGGATGCCCTGAAGAGTGAGTTTCTGAGACACTTCTACGATGATGCACGCTCAGATCAGTCCAGACAGGACATTCTGACATTCTCCCAAGGCCCTGTGGAGCCACTAAAAGCTGCCTGGATGCGATTCAAAAAGTACCAGCGTGACTGCCCATACCATGGATTCACTGAGGTCACATTGCTAGGTATCTTCTTCAGAGGCATAGATCTTCCATATCAGTCTGCGCTGGATAACTCCAGCAATGCAAATTTTAACACCAGGACTCCTGCTCAAGCTAAGCAGTTGATTGAGAACTTAGTGAGCAGCAACAGTTGCAAGACTACTGATGAGAGGAGAAAGAAATCCGGTGGAAATGTAGAGAATTTGGAGATTGCTAATATCAGACCTAGGCTGGACACAGTGTGTAATCTCCTAGCTGGTAAGAAAGCTGTCCACTTTGCCCAAAATGTTGAGGTAATTCGGACTGAGGAGGACACTCAGGAAGAAGATGTGAATTACATAGGAGGATCTGGATTCCAAGGAAATAGATTTGGTAATCAGCAGGGAAACAGGTTCTTCAATGGAGGACAGAGGAGTGCCTTCACAGGCAATCAGAACTCCTCTGGCTTTGGACAAACTAGTGGTTTTCAGAAATCTTTTGGACAATGTACTCAGAGAACCTATGGATCATCTTCTTAAACAGCTGCTGAAAGGTCAAACTAAGAGTGCTGCGGACCTCGACAAAAAGATAGGTACTGTCTATGAGGATCTGAACGGGAAATTTGAATATCTGAGCGCACATATGAAGGAGCTTGACGCTAAAGTTGCAAGAACTGCTGGATATGCTCAGAGGGAAGATGGATATCTCCCCAGATGAACTGATGCTAATCCCAAGTATCAATGCAATGCAGTAACATTGAGAAGTGGTAGGAGCTGTCTCCTGGCCAGAAAAAGCAGTTGAGTGTTGAAGAACTCGTGGAAATTGAAGAATTGGAAGATGGGATCCGTGATTTTTGCAATGCATCGATCAACGCCACTCAGCAACGGTCGATGCAAAGCGAAAACAAAGAACCTCTCGTAACAAAGTCGCCCAGCAACGATCGACACAACGCTAGTGACGATCGACGCAAGGCGACTGCAGAGAGTTCAAGACCAGAGAAACCAAATCAGTCGAGTGAAAGAGTTTACAAACCTAAAGTGCCTTTTCCCAAAAATTCCAGGAAAGCTAAGAAAGATAGACAGTATGCTAAATGCAAGGAGTTCATTAAAAAGGTGAAAGTCGAAGTACCTTTGATTGACTCTATGGAGACTTCTCCTGTGATGAGGAGATGTCTTAAGGATTTAATCGCTGGAAAGTGGTTTGATGAGGAGAGTGTAATGATGATCAATGAGGTGTGTAGTGCAGTGATTCAGGGCAGAATTCTTGAGAAGTTGAAAGATCCAGGAAGCTTTGTGTTGGATTGTGCTATCTACAGGGAAAGATTCGAAAGGTCTCTATGTGATCTTGGTTCCAGCATGAATCTTATGCCTTTCTCTGTGGCTAAGAGGCTCGGGATGACTGATTTTATACCCATTAGGATATCACTGGTTTTGGCAGATAGAACAATCAGAATTCCCGAAGGATTATTGGAGGATGTGCCTATAATGATTGGCCAATGTGTGATACCTACTGATTTTGTAGTTCTGCAGTATGGAGAGGAACCGAAGGATCCACTAATTTTGGGCAGACCCTTCTTAGCCACTGCTGGTGCGATGATTGACTGCCAAGGAGGTAGAATAATTCTGAATGTGGGTGATCTGAAGATGAGTTTTGATATGGATAAACTGGTGAAGAGACCAACCATCGACGGACAGACCTTCTATGTGGACACACTAGGTGATTTGGTTGCAGAGTACTTTCACAAGTCACATGCTGAAGATCCGCTGGAAAGGGCTTTACTGAGCTCTATAATGGAGCTGGAACAACTGCAAGACGTGCCTGCAATCTGCTATGCAAAACTGATGGATTCTGCTGAGCAAGTGATGAAGTTAGAAGTGTCTGCCGCGATGTTGCATCGATCGACACAACCTGTGCATCGATCGTTGCAAGTAGACAGGGACTGGGCAGAGGAAAAAGCTCCGAAGATTGAGCTGAAACAACTTCCATCCGGGCTAAGGTACGCATTTCTTGGACCGAATTCAACTTATCCAGTGATTGTTAATGCTAGTTTGAACAACGCAGAGCTCACTTTACTGCTAAGAAAGCTGCGCAAGCATCGCAAAGCTCATGGCTATTCTCTTGATGTCATTTCAGGTATCTCTCCAGAGCTGTGCATGCATCGGATACATCTTGAGGACGAGTCTAAGACATCTGTTGAGCATCAGAGAAGGCTTAATCCTAATCTACAGGAAGTGGTTAAGAAGGAGATTATGAAACTCCTGGATGCTGGGATCATCTATCCTATTTCAGATAGTGATTTGGTGAGTCCAGTCCATGTAGTGCCTAAGAAAGGCGGAGTTACAGTTGTAAAGAATGAGAAGAATGAGCTGATCCCTACTAGGACTGTGACTGGACACAGGATGTGCATAGATTACAGGATCATTTCCCTTTACCCTTCATTGATCAGATGCTGGAGAGGTTAGCAAATCACCCCTACTATTGCTTCCTCGATGGATATTCATGTTTCTTTCAGATCCCTATCCACCCAGAGGATCAGGGAAAGACCACCTTCACTTGTCCATATGGCACATTTGCTTACCGTAGGATGCCTTTTGGACTCTGCAACGCACCAGCTACTTTCCAAAGATGCATGATGTCCATATTCACTGATATGATTGAGGACTTTATGGAGGTATTTATGGATGACTTCTCAGTCTATGGATCATCTTATAATGAGTGCTTGGATAATCTGTGTAAGGTACTGACTAGATGCGAAGAAAAGCACTTAGTTCTTAATTGGGAGAAGTGTCATTTCATGGTCAGAGATGGCATTGTACTTGGACATAAGGTGTCTGAAGCAGGGATCGAAGTAGACCGCGCTAAGATTGAGTTAATGACCAGCCTTCAGGCGCCTGATTCTGTCAAGTCTATAAGAAGCTTTCTCGGACATGCTGGGTTCTATAGACGGTTCATAAAAGACTTTAGTAAGATTGCTAGGCCACTAACTGCTTTGCTGTGTAAGGACACCAAATTTGAGTTCACTGCAGATTGTCAGACTGCATTTGAACAAATCAAGCAGGCATTAGTGAGTGCTCCAATAGTTCAGCCACCGGATTGGGATCTACCTTTTGAGGTTATGTGTGATGCAAGTGAAGAAGCTGTTCTGGGGAAGAAGAAGGATAGAAAGCTTCATGCTATCTATTATGCTAGTAGGACACTAGACGATGCGCAGAGAAACTACGCAACCACAGAGAAGGAGCTGCTGGCTGTTGTCTTTGCATTTGAGAAATTCCGCCCCTATCTTGTTGGCTCCAAGGTGATTGTGCATATTGATCATTCAGCCCTGAAGTATCTGATGCAGAAGAAGGATGCTAAGCCAAGATTGTTGAGATGGATTCTACTACTTCAGGAGTTCGACATTGAAGTGAGGGACAAGAAGGGGGTTGCGAATGGAGTTGCTGATCATCTTTCAAGGATGCTGATTGAGGAAGATGTGCCCATCAATGATTACTTGCCCGAGGAAAACGTCAATATGGTCGGTACAGTGTTTCGGACAAATTTGGGCAGAGAGTTGCAGAACTGTCGGGATAATCGCTCAGTGTCGATCGATGCCACATTGGCAACGGCCGATGCAAGTATCAAGGAAGCAACGATCGACGCAGGCACATGCAATGGTCGATGCAGACCTGATACGAAGCCAGAATCTTTAAGGATCCGAATCGGGAACTATGATTTCGAGATTGCTGCTGTCGCAACCACTGCTCGACCCTGGTATACATATATAGCTAATTACCTTGCTGCAGAGACTGAACCAGATGATTTAAAAGGATATGAAAAGAAAAGGTTCTTCAGGGAGCTTAGATGTTACTACTGCGATGAGCCTTATCTCTACAAGCACTGTTCGGATGGTCTTTATAGGAGATGCGTTATTGAATCAGAGGTTCCGAAAATCTTATTCCACTGTCATGGATCAGATTATGCTGGACATTTTGCTACTTTCAAGACTGTGTCTAAGGTTCTACAAGCAGGTTTCTGGTGGCCTACGATGTTTAAAGACACCCATTCTTTTATCTCTCAATGTGATGCCTGTCAGAGGAGAGGGAAAATCAGCAAGAAGCATGAGATGCCTCAGAATTTCATTCTGGAAGTTGAGGTTTTTGATTGCCGGGGCATAGATTTCATGGGTCCTTTTCCCTCATCCTATGAGAATAAGTTCATCTTGGTTGCTGTGGACTATGTGTCCAGTGGGTAGAAGCAATAGCTAGTTCAACCAATGATTCTTCGGTGGTCATTAAGCTGTTTAAGACAATCATATTCCCCAGATTTGGAGTACCTTTGATAGTGATTAGTGATGGAGGATCTCATTTTATCAATAAGGTCTTCGAGAAGCTGCTGAAGGAGCATGGAGTTCATCACCGAGTCGCTACTCCTTATCACCCTCAGACTAGTGGACAAGTCAAGGTTTCTAACAGGCAAATTAAGGAGATCCTTGAGAAGGCAGTTGGAAAAACAAGGAAAGATTGGGCAGCAAAGCTGGATGATGCATTATGGGCTTACCGGACAGCATTCAAGATACCACTTGGGACCACTCCATTTCATCTGCTGTATGGAAAAGCATGTCATCTGCCAGTAGAGCTTGAGCACAAAGCAGCATGGGCTGTAAAACAGATGAACTTTGATCTTAAATCTGCTGCAGAAAGGAGATTGGTCCAGCTTAATGAGTTGGATGAGATTAGACATTTTGCCTATGAGAACTCAAAGCTGTACAAGGAAAGGACTAAGGCTTATCATGACAAGAAGATTGTCTCTAGACAGTTTGAGCCTAATGATCAGGTACTTTTGTATAACTATCGTTTGCATTTGTTTCCAGGTAAACTGAAATCAAGGTGGTCGGGTCCTTTCACGATCAAGGAGGTGCGTCCATATGGAGCTGTCGTTCTAACCACCAAGGAAGGTAATGAATTCACTGTGAATGGACAGAGGGTGAAACATTATTGGGCTAAGGCCGAGATTCCAGAAGGTCAGATTCTGCCTCTAGATGATGCACCCTCTACCTAGATCAGCTGAAACGTCAAGCTATTGACGCTAAAAGAGCGCTGAGTGGGAGGCAACCCACTGTTTTTGATTTTGCATTTTCATTTTAGTGTTTTTGTAGGATTTTACGTTTTCTTTCTGCTTTTGGGGAGTTTTGTTCTGTAGGTATCGGAGTATTCGCAGTGCGTCGATCGACACACATTGTGTCGATCGTCACAACACGAAAGAAATCGCATTGCAGCGATCGTTGCGGTCCTGAGCAACGATCGACCATACACGAAATATCGCCTAGCAACGGTCGATGCACCTAGTGCAACGGTCGATGCCTGAGCGACAGAGGTAAAAATCAGACAGAACTCAACACGTCCATTAACAATTTTTCTTTCTTTTTACCAATCCTTCGCTTGACAATACTGGGGACAGTGTGTCTTAAGTGTGGGGGGAGGTGCTACTGACATCTTTCTTTCTGTTTTCTTAGAGTCAGTCCGTTTTTCAAAATTTATTTTATCGAGTCAAAACCAGTTTAAGTAAGAAACAATGATTTTTTTAGAAGATTAACAGCACTTGCAGGAACTTAAGTAACCATTGGGATGAAGTTGGAGGATATATCTATGACTATTAGAAAACCCCATCACAGATCAACCTACTGAGGACACCCACATCACTTCAGGTATCAGAGGATCCTTTTACTGACTTCAACCTTAATACTGACTTAATTTTCTCACCTAAGGGCTTGATATACCTTGTGTCGGATTCCCTTGTTAGTTCTGACACAGCCTGTAAACCTGTCCTATTTGGTTCCCTTCTCCCCTTCCATAAAATAAAAAAAGATAATAAACTGGTGATGGGAGTGGTAGCTACAACTATCATATCTTGTGCATCCATGAAATGTGTCCAAAGTACACCCCTTAACGGGAAGAGCACTGATAAAAAAAAAATGATACCCAATGGGGAAAAATCAGAATGTTAAGGAAGGGAAAAGAGAAGAAAGGGACTAGAGAAAGATAGTATGGTGGTCTAGAGCTGATAAGGTAAGAGTCCATGTGCCTTTGATCGATACTCCTTAGGTGAGACCGCACTTAAATACTTGCAGAAGTCAGTAGGGAGAATTTGAATGCGTGAATGTGATTGTGGAGTTTACTTAGGACAGTTGCTAAGTGTGGGGGAAGTATATGTTGGTCTTGATATCTTGTGAATGATTCTTTTAGTGGTTTACTAAGGGGAATCTGAGTGTTGTTGCTTCAAAGATGAAAAGAGTTTCTGAAAGTTTTCAAACCTCTTCACCATGTTTTAGTTCTCTGTTTTGCTTGAGGGCAAGCAAAGGCTTAGTGTGGGAGAGTTGATATATCATGGTTTTTACCGGTTTTATGCCATGATATAAGTGTGTTTTAGAGTCTATTTGTTTTTCTTTAGAGTCTTTTACATGTTTTATTAGGTACAAGCACATTTGGAGCAGAAGTGGAGATTTTGGAGCTGTTTGGTGCGTTTTGGAGATTTGGTCCGAGAGACAGAGTTCACTGTCCAGATTTGAGGATTGCGTCGATCGTTGCACACCTGCATCGATCGATGCATAGCGCGAATGGGCCAGACTCGGCAGTTTAATGAAGAATGCTGATATTGCAGAAAAGCCCAGAAGTTCCAGATATTTACACAGAAGCCCCAAGTCGTGTTTTAGCTATTTAATTAGGTTTTTAGATCATTTTTTAGAGACGCTTACATACATTATCACAACTTAGAGCAGAGAGTTTTTAGAGCTTTTGGGGCTGATCTGATCCTGTACTACATTCGTTTTGGAGAAGTTTTCGAACCCCTTTATTATTCTAATCTCTTTTATGATTGCTATTTATTCATTGATTATGTTTACATCATCCATGTCTGAGTAGTTTCATAGTTAGGTTTAGGGTTTCTCATAGGGATTTCATGACTTGCTAGATAAAATTAATTCAGTTAAGGATTCACATGAATAGAATGTTCTTCAAACTAAATTGTGTTTAATGCTAGTTCTAACCTGATCAATTAGAATCTAGATCTTAGGTTGCTAAATACGACACGACAGTGTGGTTTAGAATCTGAACTATTTAGGTTGAGCAATTTAATTACTCGCAAAGGAATTTGGTTTAATTAGATTGTGAACATATCAAACTTGGAATTAAAGCTGGTTTAATCTGTTAGTAATTGCAAAGGAATTTGGATTACTGCACTTAGACTTAGAGAATTCTCGCAAAGGAATTTGGTTAATTCTATATCTGTGTTTTGAGTTCTAGAACTGAGTTTAATTAGATCCTAACTGATTGATTTATCTGCTTGTCTGATTTCTTGAGAACGCCCTAGACTTAGCGCTTTTAGTTTATTGATTTCAAACAACAAACCTGCTACTGATTTACTTTCCTGCTTGCTTTAAGATAATAGAATACAATTTGCTTTTTGCTTTCTCCTAGTTTTAATCTCTTTAAGTTTTTGGTTTTATCGTTGCCTAGAGTCCTCGTGGATTCGATCCCTAAGTACTACAATTTATTTACTGTGCACTTGCAGTTAGTATAGGGTAAAACTAGACACCTATCAGGCCACTCCGGTACGTTGCGAACCTTTAAGCGCTTAGCTCAACAGTTTTACTGGCCATCAATGCACATGACAATTAAGGAGTATATTGCGGCCTGCGACACTTGCCAAAAGGCAAAATCAGATACCATGGCACCAGCTGGGTTATTGCAACCGTTACCGATTCCGAACCATGTGTGGGAAGATGTTTCCATGGACTTTGTGGATGGCTTACCTAAGTCTGACGGACATACATCTATCATGGTCGTGGTTGACAGGCTGACAAAATCAGCGCACCTGGTTCCTTTGGTTCATCCGTATACAACTCGATCTGTGGCAGTGAAGTTTGTTGATAACGTCGTCAAGCTGCATGGTCTACCTCGCTCCATTCTCAGTGATCGAGATCCGGTATTTGTGAGTGCATTTTGGCAGGAGTTCTGGAAACTCTCGGGTACAAAGCCACGTATGTCCTCTGCTTATCACCCACAGACAGACGGACAAACGGAGGTGGTCAACCGTTGCATTGAACAGTTCCTTCGTTGCTTTGTGCATCAACGACCCAAACAGTGGAGTGCTCTGCTTTCATGGGCAGAATTCTGGTACAACTCCACTTATCATGCTTCAACTGGTATGTCTCCATTTCAAGCTCTCTATGGCCGACCTCCGCCACCACTTCCAGCTTACGAGGTTGGTTCTTCTATTATTGATGAGTTGGATGAACAATTACTGTCAAGAGATGAAGTGCTACAGGAACTAAAAGGACACTTGGAGAGTGCAAACAATAGAATGAAACAGGTTGCAGACTCAAAAAGACGTGACATCCAATTTCAGGTTGGTGATTGGGTTTACTTACGCTTACAGCCTTACCGCCAACAGTCCGTATTCCGACGCACGTCACGGAAGCTGTCTAACCGGTTCTATGGTCCGTTTGAGGTTCTGGAACGCATTGGACCAATGGCATACAAGCTCAAATTACCAGAGGGGAGTCGTATTCATCCCGTGTTTCACATTTCTAAACTGAAGCTTCGCCACGCCACAGATGCAACAACAACAGGGTCACTGCCACCATTACACAGCAATGGACAACTTCGTCTTCAGCCTGATCGCATACTGGCTCAGCAAACATCCAAACAAGGACAGTCTGAAGAACTTGAGCTCTTGATTCAGTGGAAAGACTTGCCGACGGAGGAGGCAACATGGGAGTATTCTGTTCAGATCAAGCTCAATTTTCCAGAACTAAACCTTGAGGACAAGGTTTGGCTTGACGGGGATGGTATTGATGAGGCCAAAAGAGTGAGAGCAGCTGACGTGAAAGAGAGAAGAAAGTCAACACGAGAAAGAATTCCAAACCGTAAATACATTTCGTGAAGACTTAGTCAATTCTGGTTTATTTTATTAAGTTGTTGTTTCTGCAAATAATGTGAACTGCTCTTCCTGGTCTTAAGGAATCAGTTCCCACTTTCCTAGTTGAACGTCGTGGAGATGTCACGACTCTTTTGCTTCATTGTACTTGCTATTTAAGTAATCAGAAAAGCCAAAAAGAGGTAGTATTTACTACCCAAAAGAATTGTGTCTCTTGTTAACTTTGATCGGGTTCAAGGTTATTGTTACTTGTTCTTGGCTTTGATAAAGATCAGAGCTTGGGACCTTATCAGGCGGTCATTCCAAGAGGTCGTCGGCCGATTACTTCGATTCTGGGATGCTGGCAACACAAAGACGGATGGTGAGTTCATGGGCATCGACGGGTTTATAAGCGTACATGGAAAATTAACATTGAGTAGTATCAAAAACAGTCATTAACATTTAGTGTTATTTAAGAACAAGAAGAAATCATTTTGTTAAAAAGAAATCATGAGCCACTTCCTTTTAACATAGCATACGTATGCTTACACTGGCCATGTGTTCTTATACAGGGGCATGAGAGGAATCGACATTCATGGGAGGACAATTCCAATGAGGAGCGGGAAGAGAGCCTACAATCGAATTGATCACAGTAGAAACGCTTAACTAATATCTCATATTTGCGAACATGTGTTTTTTGGAGGTTGTCAACTATTACCGCCTATCTACTTTTTCATATCTACCTTGATTTGTTGATAAAAGTAATTATCAGATCGTACTGAGCCAAGCAGTGAGCGACAAAAGCAGAGATTGATTCATGATGAGCATATATGGTTTCTCGAGGAACACAGCTGAATCCGTAAGCACCGTAGTCCACCAACAAGAAGGTTCTGGAAGAAGTTGCAATCATCCCTTCAAAGTGGATCCGCAACAAGATCATCGGATTCTCACCCATTTTATGAAGCAAAAAAAAGAAGAAGCAAATCAGCCATGTGCAAAGTACACGGGTCTCTGGTTCATACAAGTAAGGAAGAGGAAGACGATGATGGCGAAGGATCCAGCCGAGAGATTGATTCAATACACACAGAGAAGCAAATCCAGAAGAAATTTTGGTGGATTTTGTCTGAATTGGAGAGACTATGAGAATATTTTAGGTGGTGGGTTTGCTGTGTTAGGTTTTGCGGGGTACAGTAAATAATAACCGAGAGAATTATCTTAAAGAAAGATTTAAAGCAATTGACCCCCGCGCATTCACTAGTAAATATAGTTAAAAGATATCTACCTAATTAAGCACTATATTTAGCTGATTTGGTTAATTAACACATGAATTACTTGGGTTTTGGGAAGCAGACGGTATACAAATTAGGAGGAAGGTCATATTTCATGGGCTAGGCCCATTGGGCTGTCTCCCATCACAAAGATTAAAGTCGAAGACATGCATGTGCCGTTCTCGAGGACAAAGAATCTTCTACAAGATCTCAACAAACACCTTCCCGAAGCTAAATTAACTTTCACCGACACTTATTCCGCCGTTCTCGATCTCATCAACAATCCCACTCACTACAGTAGGAAAAATCAAAATTTAGCTTTTGCGTTTTGTTCATTAACTCAATCGTGATTTCACAACAAATGCAGGATTTAAGCTAGCAAACACGTCGTGTTGCAACGTGGACACGAACGTTGGAGGTCTGTGGATCCTAAAATCCACACTCGAATTTTGGAGTGTTAGATGAGATGATTTGTGAAAGGGTGGGCTAGACTCTTGAATGAACTCGATCGGAACGAGCTAACAATAATGGAAAAATGGATTTGTATTAAGTTGTTTATACGAACACTAAGAATTCGAGCTATGAAGCGGTTACAAAATCTTAATGCTAGGTCTAATGATGAGTTCGAAATCGGATCCCTTATGAGTCGTCGGAGCTCTCCTTTTTATAGCCTTTCTCCGTCTTCAACCGCTTTCCTTTCATCTCGGAGTCCGCTCCAACGTCTCAGACTTTCTTCAGGATCTTCTTGTTGCGTGATTCCTTCCTTCTCGGTCTCCTATCTCAAGCTGACTATGTCGTCTTCTTATCGAGTCGCCTCTCGGAGCTGGGCCTCTTATTCGGGCTTTCGTTCAATAGTTGGGCTCTCGCTTTGAGAAATGGGCCTTGCTCAGCTGAATTCACTCGGGGTGAATTCTGGCCCAAACATTTGCCCCCCAGCTTTTCAAGTGATTTATCGGGCTTGAAAGGCGGAGTCCGTTCGTGTAAGGCCCACAACATTTCTCTAGATAGATTCGGATTTGGTCGTTCAAACAGTGTCCGAGATACGCGATCGATTCGTCTTCCCAAGCGTACCGTCGGATGATGTGTTGGATCAGAATCCCGCCAAAATCAACGGCTGGGATTAAAGGCGAATCTTGGGCACGCATGATTGCGGCGCGTGGGAGATACCTCGAAGATCCGACGGTTGCGATCTGTGAGATCTAAAAAGATTTGCGGAGTCCCGAGGTTTAGCAATTATGATGGCTTTATAATTCTTCTCCTCGTGAACCCACTCTCCAAGACTCAACCGCCAATCTTAAGGTAACTTCTCCACTCCTTTTCTTTTATAGCGACTGTCTCTCTTTTTCTTCCTTATTTTCGTGGTTTTCTCTCTTTCTTTTGTTTGCGAAAAAGAAAATGTTTTCTCTCAAGCTTTAAGCGATGTCGAAATCGATTCTGGTTAGGGATAAAAAAGAAAAGCAGGTGGTCGAAGAAGAGGAGTTCGAACACCCTGTTCCGACTACGAAGGCGGAGGATATCGAGAAGCTGTATTCATCGCACGGTGTGACAAGGGCAGTGGAGCTGAGGCTCATCGATCCCGGAGAGACGCCGGAATCGGTTAGACCGGGTTATTGCTGCACGTATAAGGCTTATTTCGAGAAGTGTAACCTGGTCTTTACGATTCCTCGGCTTCTGTTGGACGTGCTAGGCGAACTCGGGATAGCGCTTCCGCAGCTAACCCCAAATTTCATCCGCTACCTCATCGGCCTGTTGGTCAGGGCTCGAGAGGAAAGAGTTCCGTTTGATTTGTCTGTTCTTCATGGTTTATGTTCGATCAAACATAATTCGGGGACGGGACTCTTCTACCTCTCTCCTCGGAGAAGCTTGGCGGTATTGGTGGCGGTGCCGAACCGGGAGGATCGTTGGAGAGAACGACCCATCTTGTTCAAGCTTGACCGTTACTCAATCGGGGACTACGACCCTTCTAGAATCACGACCTTGTGGTCGGAGTCTATTGGTTAGGGATAGCGTTTAGTTAGGGTTTCCTTTGCTGCATGTCAATTTTGGTTCTATCTGGAGATATCTAACTGCTTTTTTGTTTGTAATGTTCTTAGAGATCCCGGAGAGATACGGTATAACCCCTGTGATTAGAAGGTTAGTGGTTACTCTAGGCTCCAGAGACGTGCTCTGGTCATCGTTCACCGTTGACAGAGTTAAGCGCGCGCTTGAGCTCCCGGAGGCGATAGAGCCATTGGAGACTCGTCCTGCCCCGGCACTTATCAATGAGTATATACGCGTTCTTTCATTTATTTCATAGTCCGGGTACGTGTCCTAACTCTATTTGTTTTTTGTTTTGTAGCTTCTCGAGAACGCTCCCTTTCCGAAGCTGCTTCGTCGAGTACGACTCAACCGAAGAACAAGATGAGGAGACGCCTCACCGTTCGTGAGTCATCCAAGAGGCCCTCACGTCTGGTAGTTACGCGCCCATCCGTGCTGGTCAGCTGAGTG
Organism: Orychophragmus violaceus; assembly: GCA_030180135.1. Lineage (NCBI taxonomy): Eukaryota > Viridiplantae > Streptophyta > Magnoliopsida > Brassicales > Brassicaceae > Orychophragmus > Orychophragmus violaceus. The sequence continues at coordinate 8,854,832 of CM058236.1, forward strand.
ATGCTATAGCCGGTGCTATTAACGATGGGAGGTCTGGAGGTGTTCCTCCACCGCCTCCGCGTCGGGACACGGAGTCTGGGAAGGGACCGGAAGCTGCATGCCCCGACCAAGTGATTCATTTGAGTTCCAGGGCCACCGAGTGTGATTCCTCGGTGCAGCCTTTGAACAAGAAGCCTCGATATGAAAAGGAGGCAGATGTTGGGTCGGGCTCGTCGCATGCTCCGGGGTCTAAATCGTTTCACTGGAAGTTTGATCATACGAAGGATTTTCCGATCACGGATGATCCCGATGGACTCGCTCATTTTCTCCGTCATTGCAAGGCCGTTGGATGTTCTCTCCCTTCGGTGAAGAACCTGATAGGCCGGGAGTTGTATGTCAAAGCAATGACTGCTAAGGGAAAGGTAGCTTTTCGGGCTTTCGCTTCTTCCCTCCTTTTCTGGTTTTTAATGCTGGTTTCTGTTTCAGGCTTTGGAGGCGGATAACCAGCTCACGGCCTTCTATGAGCAGAGTCTCAGGTGTGTCCCTCGTCAAGAGGAGCTCGAGCAAGCTCAGAGCGTCGTACACCAGTTGACTACAAGCTTCAAGAGTTGCCAAGAGGAGATGAAGCGTTGTGAGGCCCAGCTTAACGTTGTGAAGTCTGAGCGCTCGGTTGCTGTGGAGAGGACGGTGACTCTGGAGAAGCAAACCAAGGAACTCCTTGAGAAGGCAGAGACTGCGATCCGCTCGGCCATGCATGATGGAATGAGGGTAAGGGACGGCCATTACTTTGACATGTTTGAGGCTCACAAAGACAAGTTCGAGACGAAGAAGAAGGAGACGGACTGCGAGATCAAAGTCCAGGAGGTCGTAGCCAACATTGAGCTGATCAACCTTCTGCAAAATGGAGTTACGACCATCGAGGAGGAGCTTCCTAAGCTGCTGGAGCAGAGGGAGACTTTCACGAAGGAGTTCAAGGCTGCGCAGGTTTCCGATTTCTCCCTGAGTGCCGAGCTGCGTGCCATTCCTCAGATCTCAGACGATTCGGTGATGCGTGGGGCTCGCTCTACAATCTTCAACGAGTTCGGGTCGAACGCCGAGATGATGGCAGGAGGTGTGAGCGCCGGGGTGAACCGTACAGCTGAGATCGGAGTCCAGGGGACGGTGGAGCAAGGAGTTGAGGAGGCAGGAGCTGGATGTGAGGATCAGGGCTGACGACTGTTCCTTTGAAAAAATTTTAATTTGTTTTTTTTTTGGAATTCCCTAAAGCCCCCTTTTGGGCTAAAGTTGAACTCTTTTTAATTTTCTTTCTGTTGTTGCCCGGGAGGGTTTTAATCCACAACTCTTTTTGGCTCGGGTGAGCCTTTTAAATTCACAATTTTTATGTTTTGTTTGGAGTTTGGACTTTGTTTTAGCAAAATATCGAGGTCGGTTTATGCGTTGATAGCTAGCATGTTAAACCTTAAGGTCATACCGACGGAACCCTTTGTTAATTGCTTAGTCTGGCCAGACGTTCTTTGGTTTTTAGAGTTCGTTTGATGACTTAGAGCCTTTAGTTCGCTTTAGTTTTGAACACCTGTTTGACTTTGTGCAAAGTCGCTTAGGGTTTACTTCCGAGTTTGGTTGCGGGTCGAGGCTGTGGAGGATTATTCTGGACGAATCCTCTAGAGTTGTGTCTCGCGGTTGCTAAGGTTTTAGGACTTACCGTTCTTGCGGTTTGTGTTAGTTTGTAGCCTGCGTCGGCTGTAGAGAGGTTCGAAAAATATTCGAAGTACTGCGTAGAGTAGATCTTAAAACGTATAAGGTAGTACTTTATTAATACATACTTTGGAGTGTACAATTGCTGATGTTTACAATTTGCTAAGGTTTTAAGACTTAGCGTATTTGTGACAGCATGTGCTCTACGTCAAAATTTCATCAACGTATGCTCGAGAGTTTATATTGGGTGATAACCCTGTACTCCCCCCGAAAAACGAAAAGAATGGATAGAGAATTTTATGTTTTTTGGGTGGAGTGGCTGCACTCGAGATTTGAGCTGCCTACGTACCCCGCCAAGGGATCAAGCCTAACGTAGTTCGATTGTTGTGAGTACTCACTGATATATCATCGTTTTTACCGGTTTTATGCCATGATATAAGTCTGTTTTAGTTTCTTTTGGTGTTCTTTTAGAGTCTATTACAGGTATTATCAGGATTGAAGCAGAATTGGAGATGTTGGAGTATTCTGGAGCTTTTTGGAGTGTTTGGCCGAGAGAGTTGAGCTCACTGTCCGAAACAGGGGATTGCATCGATCGACACACCTTTGGTGTCGATCGTTGCACAAGCGAGATGGGCCAGACTCGGCGGTTTAATGAAGAATGAAGATTTTACACTTTGGCCCAGAATTTCCTGATATTTACAAAGAAGCCCCAGGCCGAGATTATACCTATATAATTAAGTTTTTGGTGTTTTATTTAGATACGCTATCATAACTTAGAGCATAGAGTTTTTAGAGCTTTTGGGGCTGATCTGATCCTGTACTACATTCATTTTGGAGAAGTTTTCGAACCCCTTTTATATTCTAATCTCTTTTATGATTTCTATTAATTCATTGATTATGTTTACATCATCTATGTCTGAGTAGTTTCGTAGTTAGGTTTAGGGTTTCTCATAGGGATTTCATGACTTGCTAGATATAATTAATTTAGTTAAGGATTCACATCAATAGATGTTCTTCGAACAAAATTGTGTTTAAAGCTAGTTCTAACCTGATCAATTAGAATCTAGATCTTAGGTTGCTAAATACGACACGACAGTGTGGTTTAAAATCTGAACTATTTAGGTTGAGCAATTTAATTACTCGCAAAAGAATTTGGTTTAATTAGATTGTGAACATATCAAACTTGGAATTAAAGCTGGTTTAAACTGTTAGTAATTGCAAAGGAATTTGGATTACTGCACTTAGACTTAGAGAATTCTCGCAAAGGAATTTGGTTAATTCTATATCTGTGTTTTGAGTTCTAGAAATGATTTTAATTAGATCTTGACTGATTGATTTATCTGCTTGTCTGATTTCCTGAGAACGCCCTAGACTTAGCGCCCTTAGTTTATTGCTTGCAAACCACAACCTGCTACTTGTTTACTTTCCTGCTTGCTTTTTAATTAATCAATACAATTTGCTATTTGCTTTCTCCTAGTTTTAATTCTCTTTAAGTTCTTGATTCTATCGTTGCCTAGAGTCCTCGTGGATTCGATCCCTAAGTACTACATTGACATTACTGTGCACTTGCAGTTAGTATAGGGTAAAACTTACGACCTATCAAGTTTTTGGCGCCGTTGCCGGGGACTCTTAGAGTCTTCGAAAGCTTCGAACTTAGGGTTTTTACTAGGATTTTTGTTTTTATTTTTTCTTTACTGATTTTTATTTTTCTCTGTTTTCTCTCTGTCGCAGGTTACGAAATCGCATAGCATCGACCGTTGCACCTTCTGTGTCGATCGTTACTAAGCGATTAGAGTTGAATCGATCGTTGCACTGATAGCATCGATCGTTGCTGGACAATTACAGACAGTTTATGCAAACGCGTGATACTCGAAGTAATCCAAACACTAATCTCGTGAACCTCCAACTTGAAGAGCTTGCAAGACTTGAGAGGACTAGCATAAGAGTTAGAAGAGCAAGGATGGTAGTTGAACGTGTGATTATTTTGCCTGATGCTCAAGGTGTCCTTAGCGACCGACAAAACAATCCGTACAATGTTGAAGGGCATCAGATTGACGCTGAAGGGAATGTCATCCCTGATCCTCCAGAGCAACAACAGCAGGACCAAGGGCAGAACCAAGATAGACGGGTAGTTGTCCATGAGAGGACTTTAGCTGACTATAACTGTCCGGATGAGTTTCATGCTAACCGGTCAGCTCTTGTGCTCCCTGAATTTGAGAGAAATGATTTTGAAATCAAAACCATCTACTACTCTCTCCTGAGGCAGAAAGCCTTCCATGGCTCTCCAAGTAAGCAGCCAATGGACCACATAGATGAGTTTGAAGGAATAGTCACTGGCATAAAGTACGATGGAGTTAACCAGGACTATCTGTTCCTCAAGCTTTTTCCCTACTCTCTGGCTGGAGATGCTGCAGCCTGGCTGAAACAACTTCCATCTGGGACGTTTGTTACTTGGGCAGCCCTGAAGAGTGAGTTCCTGCGTCATTTCTATGATGATGCCCGCTCAGATCAGTCAAGACAGGACATCCTTACCTTTACCCAAGGTCCTACTGAGCCTCTTAAGACAGCCTTGATGAGATTCAAGAAATACCAACGTGACTGCCCACACCATGGATTCACCGAGGTAACGCTTTTAGGCATCTTCTTTAGAGGTATAGATCTTCCATATCAGACTTCGTTGGACAATTCTAGCAATGCCAACTTTAACACTAGGACTCCTGCTCAAGCTAAGCAGTTGATAGATAATCTGGTAAGCAGTAATAGCTGTAAGACCACTGATGAGAGAAGGAAGAAGTCTGGTGGAAAGATTGAGAATTCTGAGATAGCTGATATTAGATCTAAGTTGGACACTGTTTGCAATCTTCTAGCTGGGAAGAAAGCTGTCCACTTTGCTCAAAATGTTGAGGTGATCAATGCTGAAGAAGAAGATCAGGAAGAGGATGTAAATTTCATCGGAGGATCTGGTTTCCAAGGTAACAGGTTTGGTAATCAGTCTGGTAATAGGTTCTTCAATGGAGGACAGAAGAGTGCTTTCAACAGCAACCAAAACTCTTCTGGATTTGGACAGACTAGTGGTTTTCAGAAACCTTTCCAACAAGGTAACCAGAGAACATATGGATCTTCTTCTTACTAAGCACCTCCTGCTGCTAGTGCTCATGAGAGTAAGATGGAGGCTATGTTGGAACAGCTGCTGGAAGGACAGACAAAGATTGCTTTGGATTGCAACAAGAAGCTAGATGCTGTTTATGGGGATCTAAATGGGAAGTTTGAGTCTCTGAACACTCATGTGAAGCAATTGGACACTCAGGTGAGCCAAATCTCAAACTCCATCAAAGAAAAAGGAGTAGCAGAGACCCACATTAAGGCCTGGTCAGTGTACATTAATGATGGATCAACACAAGGTGAAAATTTTGAGTTTAACACAGCTGAGTTGGTAGAAGAGGCTGAATTTTCGGATTTTGAAGAAAATCTCTCGGGCAGAATCTGTGAAAACAGTGTTGCATCGATGATGCACACTTAGCGTCGATCGTTGCAGGTCATGAACAGACAGACTCGCAGAATTCTGATGGCATTGATGCAGATTTAGAGATTAATCGTTTATTCCCTGGAGTGTCTCAGATTACTCAACATGAGATATATGCACATTCCATTCGACTATATCCTTCAGTGTCTGAAGTGATTAAGCAAGAGATTGAAGAGCTTAAGAAGCTGGAAGAGATTGGTGAAGAGTTGGAAGAAATTCCATCATCTGATGATCCACCTTATCACCCATGTGTGCAGAGGTACTTGAATAAGATGTTGCCTTTGGATGAAGAGCTGAAAGATTGGGTGATTGTGGTCCCTCAACAGATAAGTGATGTGCTGTTAACCAAGATCCCGAAGAAGTTACCTGACCCTGGAGTCTTCGTGCTGAACTGTTCTATCTTTGAGGATAGTTTTAGGCGTTCTCTGTGTAATCTGGGAGCTGCTGGAAGTCTTATGCCATATTCTGTGGCAGAGAAGCTGGGTATGCTGGATTTTTCGCCTACTAGGACCTCTCTTGTCCTAGCTGATCAGTCTATAAGGGTGCCAGAAGGACTCCTTGAGGACATCCCGGTGAGAGTTGGAAACTACTTAGTTCTAACAGACTTCTTAGTGCTGAAATATGACCTTGATCCTGATGATGCGTTGCTACTTGGGAGACCATTTTTGGCTACAGCAGGAGCGGTAATAGATGTTAGACACAGTCTGATTGATCTCCACCTGGGAGATGAGCCGCTGCATTATGAGATGGATAAGCTGCGCAGACCGCTGATTGATGGGCAGACATTCACCATCATGGATGGAGATGATAAGCAGCCAAGTGACACTGTGATTTTAGATCCTGGAGAACATTTTACTCCTTCTTTTCTTGGAAAAGCACATTCTGCTACAGCCTACTCGCCGCCTTGGATGAGAAGACTTGCACAGGGACAATCAAAGTCTCTGTCAGGATCTCACGGTGCCTGATTCTTGTTCGTCCGGTCAAGCTAATGACCTTAAACAAGCGCTGAGTGGGAGGCAACCCAGTGTTTCATTTTTGCATTTTGATTTTTGGTGTTTTTATAGGATTTTACGTTTTGTTTCTGTTTTTGGTGAGTTTTGTCTGCAGGTCTCGGCCAAAATCGCAGTGCGTCGATCGACACACATTGTGTCGATCGTCACAAATCGAAAGAAATCGCATTGCAGCGATCGTTGCGGTCCTGAGCAACGATCGACACACGACGAAGAATCGCCTAGCAACGGTCGATGCATTTATGCAACGATCGATGCCTGTGCGACAGAGGTAAAAATCAGACAGAACTCAACACTTCCATAACATTTTTCTTTTCCTTTTGCCAACCCTTAGCTTGACACTACTGGGGACAGTGTGTCTTAAGTTTGGGGGAGGTGCTACTGACTTTAGTTTTCTGTTTTCTTAGAGTCAGTCCTGTTTTTCAAATTTTTTTGTTTTATTGAGTCAAAACAAGTTTAAGTAGGAAACAGTGAATTTTGGAGGAGTTAACAATATCTTGTAGGAACTTAAGTAACCATCGGGATGAAGTTTCAGGATCCATCTATGACTATTAGAAAACCCCATCACAGATCAACCTACTGAGGACACCCACATCACTTCAGGTATCAGAGGATCCTTTTACTGACTTCACCTTAATACTGACTTAATTTTCTCACCTAAGGGCTTGGTATACCTTGTGTCGGATTCCCTTGTTAGTTCTGACACAGCCTGTAAACCTGTCCTATTTGGTTCCCTTCTCCCCTTTCATGAAAAAAAAAAAGATAATAAACTGAGGATGAGTTAGTAACTCCGAAGTGGTCATGGGAATAGTAGCAAACACTATTATCTCCTGTGCATCCATGGAATGTGTCCAAAGTACACCCCTTAACGGGAAGAGCACTGATAAAAAAAATAAAATTATACCCAAAGGGGAAAATCAGAATGCTAAGGAAGGGAAAAGAGAAGAAAGGGACCAAAGAAAGATAGTATGGTGGTCTAGAGCTGATAAGGTAAGAGTCCATGTGCCTTTGATCGATACTCCTTAGGTGAGACCGCACTTAAATACTTGCAGAAGTCAGTAGGGAGAATTTGAATGCGTGAATGTGATTGTGGAGTTTACTTAGGACAGTTGCTAAGTGTGGGGGAAGTATATGTTGGTCTTGATATCTTGTGATTGATTCTTTCAGTGGATTACTAAGGGGAATCTGAGTGTTGTTGCTTCTAGGACAAAAAGAGTTTCTGAAAGTTTTCAAACCTCTTCACCATATTTTAGTTCTCTGTTTTGCTTGAGGGCAAGCAAAGGCTAAGTGTGGGGAAGTTGATATATCATGGTTTTTACCGGTTTTATGTCATGATATAAGTATGTTTTAGTGTCTTTTGGTGTTCTTTTAGAGTCTATTACAAGTATTATCAGGATTGGAGCAGAATTGGAGATGTTAGAGTATTCTATAGCTTTTTGGAGTGTTTGGCCGAGAGAGTTGAGCTCACTGTCCGAAACAGGGGATTGCATCGATCGACACACCTTTGGTGTCGATCGTTGCACAAGCGAGATGGGCCAAACTCGGCGGTTTAATGAAGAATGAAGATTTTACACTTTGGCCCATAAGTTCCTGATATTTACAAAGAAGCCCCAGGCCGAGATTACACCTATATAATTAAGTTTTTGGTGTTTTATTTAGATACGCTATCATAACTTAGAGCAGAGAGTTTTTAGAGCTTTTGGGGCTGATCTGATCCTATACTACATTCATTTTGGAGAAGTTTTCGAACCCCTTTTATATTCTAATCTCTTTTATGATTTCTATTAATTCATTGATTATGTTTACATCATCTATGTCTGAGTAGTTTCGTAGTTAGGTTTAGGGTTTCTCATAGGGATTTCTTGACTTGCTAGATATAATTAATTCAGTTAAGGATTCACATCAATAGATGTTCTTCAAACTAAATTGTGTTAAAGCTAGTTCTAACCTGATCAATTAGAATCTAGATCTTAGGTTGCTAAATACGACACGACAGTGTGGTTTAGAATCTGAACTATTTAGGTTGAGCAATTTAATTACTCGCAAAGGAATTTGGTTTAATTAGATTGTGAACATATCAAACTTGGAATTAAAGCTGGTTTAAACTGTTAGTAATTGCAAAGGAATTTGGATTACTGCACTTAGACTTAGAGAATTCTCGCAAAGGAATTTGGTTAATTCTATATCTGTGTTTTGAGTTCTAGAACTGAGTTTAATTAGATCCTGACTGATTGATTTATCTGCTTGTCTGATTTCCTGAGAACGCCCTAGACTTAGCGCCCTTAGTTTATTGCTTTCAAACAACAACCTGCTACTTGTTTACTTTCCTGCTTGCTTTTTAATTAATCAATACAATTTGCTATTTGCTTTCTCCTAGTTTTAATTCTCTTTAAGTTCTTGATTCTATCGTTGCCTATAGTCCTCGTGGATTCGATCCCTAAGTACTACATTGACATTACTGTGCACTTGCAGTTAGTATAGGGTAAAACTTACGACCTATCACTCACGGATGGTATAGTCTGAGGTTTGTGGCATTCCACGGTCTCTTCACGGGTACTCCATTTTTATGCTTTGTGAGCTTGTAGATGCCGTCTCGGACTATCTCGGTAACTCGATAAGGGCCTTCCCAGTTGGTCCCGAGCTTTCCGGCGCCTGGCTCTCTGGTATTTGAGTAGACTTTGCGCAGTACTAAGTCTCCCACACTAAACTTTCGGAGTCGGACTCTGGAGTTGTAGTACCTGGAGGTTGCTTGCTGGTAGTTTTGCATTCGTATCACAGCTTGGTTGCGTTGTTCCTCGATCATGTCAAGACGATCTCAGAGCATTTGTTCGTTTAGTTCCTCATGTCTCGGGCTCAGGGCCCTCCTGATAGTCGGAACCGATACCTCTGCAGGGACTACCGCCTCCATTCCGTATGCCAACGTGAACGGAGTTTCGCCAGTCGCGTTGTGAGGTGTATTGCGGGAGGCCCATCGGACTCCCGGTAGCTCTTCAGACCATGTAGACTTCTTAGAGTCGTGTCTTTTCTTGAGGCTACTCAGCAGTGTCTTGTTTGCAGCTTCTGCCTGAACTGCGATCCGTTATCCGTTACTATTTCGTAGGGGAGTCTGTGTCGACAGACTATGTGTTCCCAGATGAAGTGTCGTACTTCAATTTCTGTGGTTTGCTGGTAGGCTTTAGCCTCTATCCACTTAGTGAAATAGTCAGCCAAGACTAGCAGGTATCTCAGCTGCTTCGGCCCTGACGACACGAGTGGACCTACTATGTCCATTGACCACCTCATGAAGGGGTAAGGCACAGAGATCGAGGACAGTTTTTCTGCAGGCTGATGGATGATGGGGGCGTGCCTTTGGCATTTGTCGCATTGCCTGGTGTAGTTTTTGCAGTCAGCGATCATGGTTGGCCAGAAAAACCCTTGTCTTTTAATGCAGATGGCTAGGGCTCGCCCTCCAGAGTGATTACCGCAAGTTCCTTCGTGGGTATTTCCCATTACGGCGAGTGCGTCTTGAGCATGTACGCATCGTAAGTAAGGTCCTGCGGTGCTGCGTTTGAAGAGATGATTGTTGATCACGCAATACCGAGCGCTTCGCGCTTTTAGCTTCCTGGCTTGCCACTTGTCGTTGGGGACCAGGCCGAGTCGGATGTAGTCCAGAATCGGTTCCCGCCAATCTGGCCTATTTAGGAACTCTGCGTCCGGTTCTTCGGCCTCTGGTTCAGATTCTTCTTCGACCGGAGGCTCCGGAATCTGTCGACCGCTTCGAAGACCGATGTCGTAGATTTTGGAGCATGTCAACACCGCTTCCGAGGGGGCTTCGGAGTTCGGGACTTCGGGCGGATTTTTGCTTGTAAGTAAGGTTCTGCGGTGCTGCGTTTGAAGAGATGATTGTTGATCACGCAATACCGAGCGCTTCGCGCTTTTAGCTTCCTGGCTTGCCACTTGTCGTTGGGGACCAGGCCGAGTCGGATGTAGTCCAGAATCGGTTCCCGCCAATCTGGCCTGTTTAGGAACTCTGCGTCCGGTTCTTCGGCCTCTGGTTCAGATTCTTCTTCGACCGGAGGCTCCGGAATCTGTCGACCGCTTCGAAGACCGATGTCGTAGATTTTGGAGCATGTCAACACCGCTTCCGAGGGGGCTTCGGAGTTCGGGACTTCGGGCGGATTTTTGCTTGTGCCCGCCTGGGAATTCGCGTTTTTGTCTGTAGCTTGTGCTTTCAATGCTACTTCTATGCTTGGTTTATCTATCCCTTCTACGGGTATTATTCTTTTGACCTTAGGGTCGGACGTCGAGGCTAATGCTGCCAGGGCGTCAGCGGAGAAGTTTCCCCCCGAGGTATTCTCTCGAGTGTGAAGTCGTTCAGCTGGCTTGCCAACTCGTGAGCTACCTTGACGTACGCTTCCATACGTTCATCTTTAGTCTCGTACTCGCCGTGGTACTGGCTTGTAACTAGCTGTGAGTCGCTGTAGGCATGGACTTCACGTGCTCCGATCCCGATCGCGAGTCGGAGTCCGGCGATGAGGGCTTCATTCTCGGCTTCATTGTTGGAGGCACTGAAGCCGAGTCTGAAGGATTGTTCCATTACTTCTCCCGTGGGAGTTGTGAGCATGTTTGTATGAGGCCCCGTCCACGTAGAGGGTCCAATACTTGTTCTGATTGTCCCCCTCCAGAGTTGTAGGTGGGAGCTCGATTATGAAATCTGCAAGTACTTGTGCCTTGGCGCTCGTTCTGGTGCGATACTCGATGTCGTATTCGCTTAATTCGATTGCCCATTTCGCTAACCTACCGGATTGAATCGGGCTGCGGAGTATGGTTCTTATGGGCTGTGACGTCATTACTACTATGGCGTGCGATTGAAAGTATGGCCGTAGTTTTCTGGCTGCCATTACTACTGCGAGCGCGAGTTTCTCCATCGCTGGATATCTCGTTTCTGCGTCTATGTGCGTCTTGCTCACATAGTATATGGGCTTTTGCTCATTTTGTTCCTCGCGAACTAGGACTGCGCTTACCGCGGCGGGTGAAGTCGCGATATAGAGGTATAATGGCTTGCCTCCGCGGGTTTAGCCAGTACCGGAGGTTCGCTAAGGTACTTTTTGAGCTCGTTTAGGGCGTTTTCACAGTTCTCATCCCATTTGAACTTTCAGTTTCCCTTAAGGAGGTTGTAGATTGGCAGGCACTTGTCTGTGGATCGAGAGATGAACCGGTTCAGAGCTGCTATCCGCCCTGTTAGCCTTTGTACTTCCCTCGTGTTCTTCGAGGAGGGCATTTCCAGGAAGGTCGCTATCTGTTTTGGGTTTGCTTCGATTCCTCGCTCTGTCACTAAATACCCGAGGAATTCTCCCGACGGTACTCCAAAAGAGCATTTGGCTGGGTTGAGTTTCATCCCTTACTGGTTTAAGATTTTAATGCATTCTTGGAGCTGTGCTATATGATCGCTCTCCTTAGAGGACTTTACTAGCATATCGTCAATGTAAACTTCCATCGACTTCCCAAGCTGATTGGCAAACATTTTGTTCACCAACCTCTGGTAAGTGGCTCCGGCGTTTTTTAGCCCGAAAGGCATCACCTTATAGCAGTAGGTTCCGTGATCAGTTATGAAGGCTGTTTTTTCTTGGTCCTCTGGGTTCATGAGGATTTGGTTATACCCAGAGAACGCGTCCATGAAGGACAATAGTTCGTGTCCGGCGGTGGCTTCCACCAGACGGTCTATGTGCGGTAGCGGAAAGCTGTCCTTTGGACATGCTTTATTTAGGTCTGTGAAGTCTATGCAGACTCTCCACTTCCCGTTTTTCTTTTTGACGACGACCGGGTTGGCCAACCAGTCGGGGTATTTCACCTCCCTGATTGACCCAACCTTTTGAAGCCTGTCGACTTCGTCGTTTACTGCCTTAGCTCGGTCTGGCCCGAGCTTACGGTGTTTCTGTTTTATCGGTTTAAACATGGGATCTACGTTTAACTCGTGCGAGGTGACGTCGATGTTGATCCCTTTCATGTCCTGGGTGGACCATGCGAACGTGTCTATCTTTTCTTTGAGAAAGCTGATGAGCTCATTCCGCGTGGAATTCAGGAGCTCCGAGCCGATGTTTACACATCTTTCTGGGTTAGCGTTGTCGATGCAGACTGGGACGACTAAATCCTTGTGGGGGCCCCGGACTGTCGGATCGTTTTTGCGTTTCGTTGTCTGGGTCGCGAGCTCTTCCTCTTTCTATAATTGCTATACCTGCAGAGCTTCTAGTTATTTGAAGAAAGTCAGGTAGCACGACCTTGCGGCCTTTTGGTCCCCGTGGATTGTTTTTATTCCCGTAGGGGTTAGGAACTTCACACATTGGTGGTAGGTGGAAGGCACCACCTTCATAATGTAAATGCACGGTCTGCCCAGTATCGCGTTGTACGGGGCTGGTTTGTTTACTACTACGAACTCCAGGATCTCCTGCTGCCCTCCGGCGCAAGACGGGAGCTTTATAGTTCCCATCGAATAGGTAGTTTCGCCGTCGAACCCGGTTAGGGGAGTCTTCTCGCCGGTCAACATTGAATCTTTGAAGCCCATTTTCTTGAAGGCGTCGTAGAATAGGAGATCCACCGAGCTCCCGGTGTCGATCATTACCCTTGACACCTTGAATCCTGCTACGTCGAGCCGGATTACTAGAGCGTCGTCGTGAGGTCTATCGAGTTTGAAGGTTTCGCTTTCGGAGAAAGTTATGTGCGTGTCTGGTCCTTCGATTGGGACCATTTTTCCGATTTCGGTCGGGACTCGCCTTTGGTGAGCTTTGATGGAGTTAACCGAATTACAGCATAATTTTGAACCTCCCGATATGAAATTTATCGTTTTGGGGAGATTCGAACCGCACAATCCGAGCTTGGGCAAGCACTGGTTGGCTGGTTTCTTAGGAGCTGGGGGTGGTGTGACGACTGACTTCATCGATCCCCCGCATCGAGCTAAGTTGAAAATCGCGTCTATGCGTTTGCGAGAGGGAGGTGGAGAGGCTGATTCTTCCTTCTCATGAGTTCTCTCAAGCTTATTTTGCGAGTTTTTTCTGCCTTTCGACTTGCTCTTTCCCTTGTTTTTCTTTTCTTGATCTTTTTCCTCCGGTTCCGGAGTTTTCATTTCGGCGTTAGCGTTTTTTGCTGCTAACAGGCGGTCCTTGGACCTGCACTCATCGGAGGAATGTCCATTTTTGTCATGGTATTTGCAATACTTGTTCTCGTCGTAAGGCTTACGCCACTGGGGCTTGCCGTCTACGGCGAGAACGTGCTGCCCTTTGCCAGAAGACTCCTTTTTGCTGGTCTTCTTCTGGCTTAACTCTTCGTTTTCTGCGGCTATTGTTTCTTCGTACATCGCATAGTACATAGCTTTATGCAGCGCATCGTCTAAGGATGTGCAAGGTCGGACTGCGAGCTCTTTTCTGAACTCCGATGTGTATTGGAGTCCGTTCTCCAGAGCTGCGATCGCTATAGTTTCGTTTGGATCTGCTATGCGCGACTTAACTTCTCGGAACCTAGAGATGTAAGCTCTAAGAGTCTCGTATGATCCTTGTTTCAGAGCCCATAGATCGGCTTCCGAAGTTTTCTCTTCGATGAATATCGAGTATTGTCTCAGGAATATCGATACGAGCCGTGTGAAGTTATTGATCGAATTTCCTTCTAGACTGGCGAACCACTCTAGTGCGGTACCCGTGAGGTTCTCAGCAAAGAGTTGGCAGTAGCCTGCTTCCTTTTCTTCGTCAGTGAGATGGGCTCGGGAGACTGCGAGCCTGAAAGCTCGGATGTGGGCTTTCGGGTCCGTAGTCCCCGCGTATTCTGGGATTTTGATTTTCCCGGTGTTCTGGATCCTCGCGCTAGCGATTCGATCCTTGAACGGAGTTCGGCGGGTCTCCTCGATGACTTGATCGATGTCTGGAGCCGCGCTGGTTGCCGAGTGGACTGCAGCCTGCAGACGCTGGAGCCTGGCGTAAATGCCTTCGTCGTCCGCGTCGGTTCGGTGTTCGAACATGGGGAGCTGTGTGCTCCGCGGACGTGTATTGCTTGGTCCCTGGATCCCGGCTTGCTGAGCTACCTCGCTCGGGGGAGGCCGAGCGGTGTTAGTCCCATGTTCCGTTATCAAAGGGCGGGAGCTGGAGGAGAAGCTGATGCTCCCACAGTACCCGATGCCTATTTGGTTCGTAGCTTGTAGGCATGGGCGGGGGTGTCGGCAGCCGTGCTCCTTCGGGAGCCGTAATGCCTGTCGAGGTCGAGGCCACGGTATTTGCGCCGGGATGCGTGGGTCTCGAAGCTGGGCTGAATACCGGGTAGCCACCGCTTACGGGCACGGATATCTGTCTCGGAGCTTCGGGAGTTACATATTCCTCCTCAAAGTCCAGACGCATGCGAGGTAATGGGCTCCTCGTGGAAGCGTCCGCCGTAGTCCCCGTGACGGGTCGTGGCCTGTTTCCGAGATTCAGCAAACTCATGTCGTGCATATCTAGCCGGGCTAACACAGTCCGTTGTGTGACTTCTTGATCGTGCGATCTGTCAATTACGACTGCTAGCATTTTGCGGAGCTCCGCCATGCCATCGGTTACGGATCTGGTTAGGCACGGCGAGTCAGGACGTGTTTGCGGATTGACCCGAGGAATTTGTACGTCCCCTTGGGGGCGATCCTCAGACCGGATCCAAGTTCGAGAGTTCGTTCTCTCGGTTGTCTGCGAAGTCGGGCCAGGCGCCGTGACTCCTAAAGGCTGGGAAAGAGGGACACGGTCCACTGCTCCGGATCCTGCTTGAGTAACAACCGACTCTGATCCGGTATTTCCAGCTTGAACGCTTGCGTTCGTTTGGTCGAGATCTTGTGACCTTGGTGATCCAATCGGAGCTGTTGCATTGGGATCCATTTCCCCGCTAGTAGGTTGTTGATCGGGTTCGTGTGTAAAGACAATCTATGAATCTTCCCCACAGTCGGCGCCAAAATGTGGATCCTAAAATCCACACTCGAATTTTGGAGTGTTAGATGAGCTGATTTGTGAAAGGGTGGGCTAGAATCTTGAATGAAATCGATCGGAACAAGCTAACAATAATGTAAAAATGCATTTGTATTAAGTTGTTTATACGCACACTAATAATTCGAGCTATGGAGCGGTTACAAAATCTTAATGCTAGGTCTAATGATGAGTTCAAAATCGGATCCCTTATGAGTCGTCAGATCTCTCCTTTTTATAGCCTTTCTCCGTCTTCAACCGCTTTCCTTTCATCTCGGAGTCCGCTCCAACGTCTCACACTTTCTTTGCGATCTTCTTGTTGCGTGATTCCTTCCTTCTCGCTCTCCTATCTCAAGCTGACTATGTCGTCTTCTTATCGAGTGGCCTCTCGGAGCTGGGCCTCTTATTCGGGCTTTCGTTCAACAGTTGGGCTCTCGCTTTGAGAAATGGGCCTTGCTCAGCTGAATTCACTCGGGGTGAATTCTGGCCCAAACAAGGTCTTTGTCTTCCCAACTCAAAGATGTGTAAAAACCGTAAAGACTTTGTCTTCTGGGACGCATTTTATCCGTCAGATTCAGCTAATCAAATCCTAGCCAACACATGTTCTCTTCTCTTCTCTCTTTTTCTTCTCCCTCTCCTTCTCTTGATCCTAACCGCCATTAGTGTAACTTTTGAATAATTCAAAATCAATCTCTTGTTAATTAACCGTTGACTCGAAACCGTACCACTTGGTAGATACATTTGTATGTGTTGTTGATGTAACCGTCAGGAAAAATATGTGTGCCGTGTTACACAAGTATAACTTATTTTGAGATATATGGCAAGGGTTTGATTCCATTCAAGCGTGAGATTATCTAACTATTTTCGCTTGGCCATCCGTAGACACTTTCAGTAATCAGGGGTAAGAAAACCCGGATTTCTATGGATCTCATGGGATTAGTCTTTAAGCCTAAAGAATCCTTTAAGATCCCACATTTATAAAAAAAATAGTTTTGTATGTTTTTTTTTTTAAGGTTTTCATAAAATGTTTTTTTGTTTTTTATGCAGAAATACTTGAAATAAAGACTTAACAAGAAAAACGAAAAGCTCAAATTTTTACCCATAATGGGCCCAAACTAACAAAAGAAGAGAAAACAAATAGGCTCAAAAGAACTAGTCTCCTAAGACCATAGGAACCCTAGCCGCACACGACCTCCGAAGAAACCACCGCTAGTGCAACTGAGATATCCGCCGCTGCAACAAGAGATTAGAATCACCGAGGCACCCACCACCGAGACGAAAGGAGATAGAAGACGCCTTTGAAGGACTATGCCGGAGAGAAGGATGGAGAAGTATTTGAGAAGGTGGATTAGGTTTGTCTCCGGTTACAGAGCCGGTTCATGCAGCCGCTTGAGGTCCGTTCGAGACCCACCGGTGCCCTCCTCACTCTAGGCTTACTAAGAGCCACTAACAGTTCAAACATCCATATAAAAACCACACTACAAGCTCGCCACCTCCTCCGACAACCAACTTCCGCCTTCGATGAACATCGACCGCACCAAAACAAATCGGCGGGATTTTGAGGAAGCACCCAGATCCCGTCCTCTCAAGATCTATTTGCTGCAAAACCTCTGCCGCTAGGGAGAGAGAAGCCGCTGAGACCACCACAAAAAGATTCACGACGCGTCACCCTATAAGCTTCAGATCTTCCACCAGTCCACGGAGAGAAGACACAAGAGAGAATAAAAACAAGAAAACAAAAGGTTCCCCTCACAGTGCCGGCGAGATCAGCCACCAGAGGAGAGACACAAGACAGAGAAGTCAAAGTTTGAGAAGAGAGAGAAAAGATATTTCCGGAACGATTGTCTGTATGGGTGCTTTACGTCTATGTTTTGTATATATATATATACACACACATATATATATGTTAAGTTCATGCATGTTTAGGGTTTCTGGACTTTAACTAATCTCTATGTTTGGTGGATGTTTTAGAATCCTCAACATATTACAAAATGTTAATAACACCAATTATATTAGGCCTGGGCATTCGGATATTCGGTTCGGTTTCGGATAGGAACCGTTCGGTTCCAGATATTTCTGTTCTAGAGATTTAGGACCCATCGGGTATTTTACAATTCGGTTCGGTTTCGGTTCGGTTCGGTTCGGTTCCTGTCGATTTCAGTTCGGTTCCGGATACCCATAACAAAAAAATATGACAAAAAAAAATTATTTAGTTTGGTATAATTGATTTATAACACCACATCGAAAATAAAAAGAAAAAATTTGGTCGAGTTTTAGCTATAAATAAAGTTTTTTTCTTCTAAAACTTACCATTCAAACAATTGGACTTAGTAAAATCGGTGATCCATATGTTTATATATATTATAGGTTATGTCTAATATATATATATATATATATATATATATATATATATATATATATATATATATATATATATATATATATATATATATATATTTTTTTTTCGGATATTCGGATACCCGATCGGGTATCGGTTCGGTTTCAGGTATTACCCAATACCCAGGGTTCCAAAATAAATTATCCATCGGATAAATACTATATGACCATATCGGTTTCGGGTCGGTTCATTTCGGGTCGGTTCTGGTTCGGGTAATCGGTTCCGGTTAAAATGCCCAGGCCTAAATTATATCCTCTACTAGATTACTCGGCCGCACCTTGTGCGGGGTTAATTCTTTTTGGTCCATGATTGTTTTATTTTGATAAAGAGAAAATTTCCATTTGAGTATATAAATAGTTAGTTATATAGATTAAAAGATGTAAGTTGGTAGATATAATATATAATTAGTTGTCTGGTGAATATCTATTTGTTTCTTTTATATAGTAGAATTGTATTATATTTATATTAAATTTTGGTAACCATTTCATTAGTTTTAACTTTTGGTAACTATTTCAATTAACTTATAAAGTAATAGCGTGGTTGCGTTTGTTTTGTTGTTTTAAACTTCTATTACCTTAATTAAGGAAATATAATATTCTTATATTGTGAGTACATAGAAATCGGAATAGTAAATTAAATACTTGAAATTGATAGATGTCCTAAACGAAACAAAAATATAGTACCAATTAAACAAGCATACAAAATAAAGCACTAAACATAAGTTTTTTAAAAAATCAAACAAAATTAAAAGAGAGGATCAATCGTGAGTTAGACAAAGTCAGACATTCTTGGAGGAGAGGAGTTTGAGGACAGGAGCAGTGGCATTTTCCTAGAAAGTTGAAGCACGATTGCTTGCTTGGCCTTGACATTGTTTGCCAACAAAAACTCTCTTAAGCCGCCACTCAAACGTATACGTCGCCTGTCACTATAAGAATGGAATGCAAGCTCAGCATACCATTTCTCTCTGGCATCATTGACTATCGATATGGTGTTGCCCGCAACCTTCTCTAAATAATTTTCATCCACAAAGGACTTTGGAAGATACTGCAAAATGAACAACTATGGATCATGTAATAATATTTAAAACCAAAAAACAAAGGAACAACTTACGATTCTTCTTCGGTTGATGCTGTCACTCGTTACATTAAAGGTAACAAACTTCTCAGCGGTTCCTTAAAAATTATTTCCTTATTAGTCAAAATATTAGAAAGGGTGAAGAAAGTGTCTCGAAAATAAGAGAAAAATACTTACTCGTGCTTGCTTCTCCAGTCTTCATCTGAAGAGTATTTTCATATGTGATCTCACAATAGTGCAGTCCGTACTGTTGTAACATATGAAAATCGGTACCTCCACGATACTCAAAAATTAAAAAATCACCATCCTGTAATGCATGATCTTTAAAGAACCGTCTCCAGCCTTCTGTAAGCCTATCACCAAGACATTTGATAGGGAACTCTTATGGCCTCGCATCAGATGTGAGTGTACCGAGCGTAACATCGGTTTTTCCAAGTATATAACTCTTAAAGAAATTTTTTGGGATAGTCTGCAACACAAAGTTTAAACAATGATAGCCAGAAATAAAAGTTGTATAGAAAATAAACCCACTAAGAGAAAGAACTAGGATTACATACCAGACTCTTTCTACATTTTTTTGGAATCATAGGCTTGAAAAAGCGTGGGTTTGTCATCTTCTGATTTGTTCTGAAAAGATAATATGTCTTAATATAAATCAAAAAGCATCAGATACATGTACGAAAAAAAAATCTGAAATAGACTGCATCTAACAATAGAGAACGATTTGTAAAGTTGACTAAACCATAAAGTATACTTTAAAATTTAAACTTGAATTTGTGTTGCAAAATCTATGAGCTCTTATTCATTGGTCTTTCACAATCTGTTTATCTCAATATAAATCAGTAAATTCCATGAATACAAACCCTAATTTGAAATATTGGGCGAGTCAAAATTTAGGGTTACTTTGTTGAATGAGTTGTTGATTAAACACGAACCTCAACTTTAGCGACAAAATATTTTGCAGTGCCAAGATTGAACTGAAGGAATTCGTCAATCGCCTGTGCACTTTACCGATTTTTTGAATGATTAGAATGACTTAAAGAAGTTGGTATCATTTTATCTTCATTGATCTTACAATGGGCCATAACTATGTGGGCTTCAATAGTATACCTTCTCCAGAAATGTTATGTTATAACTAAATTAGCCCAAATGGAAGGTTAGATTAAAAATGACAGCCTTATCTATAACTAAAGCTTCTTTATTTAGACTAAGTTATACTATTTGCAATATTGCAAATCATTGCATTATTAAATTTCATTAGACATTAGTTATTATTTAGCCATTAGTTATTTTTTATATTGTTCTAAATTTCATTAGACAATACTTGTTTGCAGAATTAATAAAACATTTATTCAGCAAATTTCTTATGTTTGTTTTGTATAATTTTACAAATAATCTTTATCTCCTTCATTAATTGTGGTAAATAGATTTCTACCATATATGTAAGGAAGAAGCAGTGGTATGAAAAATAAATGAGAACATATGAGTTGTAGAAAATAAATACATTACAGAACATAAACTTAAGTTCGAGTTCAACATGTTTTGAAAGTTACACGAATAAACAACATGAGGTGATGGTGTTGTTTCACAGCTGGAGATATAACCAAGGAGTCGTTGGGTTTTCCTAGAGTAACTCCAACATGAAAGTGTTGTTGGGCCTTATGTTGTTATACCTAAGAAGTTCGCTTAAGAAACCTATTAAACGCAAACGACGTCTCCTACTTCTAAACTCCATTACTAAAAATCCAGGCCACCAATCACCATTCTCATTTGCCAAAAATATTCTTTTTCCTATTCTACCTTTTCCAAATCATTAGACTTTACAAACTTCTGAGGCAGAAACTGCATTATAAAAATTGTGATTATTTCTCTAAAATTCAGTTTTCATGAATGAACAATAAGTAAATTTGTAAGAAAATTATATATGATGAGCGCTTACAATTCTGTT
Organism: Orychophragmus violaceus; assembly: GCA_030180135.1. Classification (NCBI taxonomy): domain Eukaryota; kingdom Viridiplantae; phylum Streptophyta; class Magnoliopsida; order Brassicales; family Brassicaceae; genus Orychophragmus; species Orychophragmus violaceus. The sequence continues at coordinate 8,875,401 of CM058236.1, forward strand.
ATTTTTTATGGTTTCCTTGGTGGTTTTTACTGTCAAAATTTGTCTTTGACAGGGTTATTCTGCATTAACGATCAAACATATTTTATAATTTTAATACTAAAATTAAGCAAGAAATAAAGATAAATATAAAATAAAAAATACAATTGCATACCACATCATCAAGGGATTGTGGGAGGGGAGTTTTGACAAATTTCTGATTCGCCATTGATTTTGTCGGATGTAGTTTGTTACTACTTTGATCAAAAGAACTGATTAGATATATTGTGTATTTAACTTGAAAAAGTGGAAAATAATGAAGGGGACTGCCGAATGTGTAATTGAAAGTATGAAGAGAAAAAACTCTCAATCGTATAGTTAATCTGCAATATTTGTTGTTCATAAACCCAAAAAGAAGTCAAATCTATCAACGAAATTTACAATTTTAAGGGTTAAGGTTAGGTTTACATACCTTCGATTGAGTCCTTATCTGAAGAGAATAATCAGTAAGGAATGTACGGTTTCCAGAAAGTGAATATATTGTTACCGATTTTGGAAAATGTTTATTGTACTTATATTTTGTTTGCTATTATCAATGTTGGAAAAACTTTGACCTCGGGCCTTCCAAATTAGTTGTGAACGTTAAATGTATTGGGCCTTTTAAACGGGCATTATATGATTTGATCCATATAAAAATACATAAGTATCTATGTTCAATTACAATCAATATTTAAGAAGTAAAAATATAGTAAATACAATGCTTTCATATTACTTATCCTGTACATGTATTTTTTCTATAAAATATCGTAATCTCAAAAATAATTTGTAAAATTATATCTAATATAAATATTTTCAATAATATATATACACAACTGCATAATTGATAGTCTTTTACTCTTACAAATGTTACATTAATTTATTTGTGATTATCCGATATTATAGTTTAATAATAATATTATGCAGAATAAAGAAGAGTCATAATAAATAAGATAAAAAGGTAATGTTTAACGATAAAATAAGTTAATTAGATGGGCATTAAGTCCAAAAGAAAATAAAAATTTATTACAAATAACATAAAAAGTTCTAAATTTAAAAGGAGTTCGAATAAGATGAGGAGGATCATGGTTTGAAATTGACTCCCGTGGCTTTGGTCCAGCGAGCCCTAAACGTTAAAAAAATAAAGGTGTTACATTTTAAACCATCAAAATCAATTATAATATTGTAATTGTTTAAAAAACATACCACTCTTTCATCTGCTTAACCTCTTCCAACTCATGATCAAATTCAATCTGGGAAATCAAACCTGGATCTTCTACATATGGTGTACCTAAGGGAGAAAAAGTATAGTATATTTAGATACTATAGTAAGCATTTTCCACAAAAATGGAATTAAGTAAATAAGTAGAAAACATATGTACTTACCCAAAGTACCATCGACTCTCCAAAACCTCAAAACAACAATTGTTTCATAATTTCCAGTCGAATGCCAGAATTCATGAAATTTCATTGCATGGGAACCCCTAGCAAGGCATCTTATGTAAGTTCCACTACAATTATAGGATTTAAAAATGGTTATTTTTAATACAGTATATATAAACTTGTGATTGAAATGACAAATTTTAATGGTGCCGTAAATGGTTATAAATAAATATCAATTTAATAAATATATAAATTTAGATTCTTACTTCATTTCCCTAAGATTAAACCAAATCTGCTTCACCGAATCAGATGAGATCTGCCTCCTGTTAATCCTCTCCTGATCACATGATTCCAGATGACCCACAAATTTGATGCATCCAATGACATCTACAAAACCAATATATGACTAATTCATAAAATACTATTCATGTTTAACAAAAAAAATAATTAAAAATAAATATAAGGATTTAAACACTCAAACATACCAATGGTGTGCTTTGATGATATTTTCCGACCTAATATTGCTTCCAATCCAACAAAATCGTATACATTAATTGAATTTAGTTAGTTAATTTAAATTTATATTCTTTCTATTTAAAACGGCATGAGTAAAATGGAAATCTAACAAAACAAAACCTTTTTCCAAGAAACGTATAACTTTTGGAAACAAAACTTTGTTAAAAAAAAACTTTTCGAAAACAACATATTTATACTGAAAATGTATTAAAACCAATTTTACTTACCAGAAAATAGATCAAAAGATTGATTAACTTATTTCAATTATAACATATTAAAAAAAACTTTGTTTACTAGAATATTTTTTGTTTACAACAAGATGCAAAAAGAAGATAACTCTCAATTATCTATATTGGTGGCATCGGACAAACATGAACACTCTTCGACGGCCTAAGACGTGCGCTCCATTTTAGCCTATCTGCTATCAAATTTCTTGTATGAGGTATATGCTTGAGGTCGAATGTCATAAAGTACTCCCTTTATGAGATTGTTTAAAACACTTCATAAAATCCATAGCTCATATTAGTGTTTCAAATTTTGCCTGAAGAGGGGACATACTCGTTTTGATATTCATTGATCCCATGATAACATTAACATCTCCCTCATAACAACCGTACCACCCTTGTTCTGAAAAAGTTCCACCTCCTTCCATGATCCGTCCACAATACACCATTGACCATGTTGAACCAATTCGCTTTCGTGGTTCCGTGTGCCTCAGAGATTATCCAAAGTTTCTTTTATCTCAAGTAATTGTGCATCCCTCCAAGTTTCATATTCTATTTATGCCATCCTTATGTATCCTTAGCTCTCCTATTAAATTGGTTATAAAACAGATTTTTCCTATTTTTCCATATATAACATAAGATCCAAGGAATTCATATTTATGGCATCCTTATTAGTGTTGTCTGATGGTAGTTTACACAACAAATAATTCATATTTGTGAAGATGGATGCCGAAGTAAATAATTATGGATTTGTTGGAATTTGTAAAAATCCTCAAGTTTGTAAGGCCGGTGGACATTCAAATAAAACATGGTTTATAGATTCCTCTTCCATTCCACACCGAGCTCACTGTGTATCACACTTTATTCCTCGTGCCTTCAAGTTTTTTGTTTACTGGTAAACATCCTGAAATTGATTTCCAAATGAAATGTCTTATATTAGGGGGACATCTTATCTTTCATGAGAAAGCTTGGAGTCTTTTAATATTTGGTCCCAAGAAAATAGAGCTCTCGTCATCATCCGGAAAGTCTCTTTCTGTATGATAACCCGATTTAACTGTGTATCTTCTAGACTTTGTATAATGCCAATCATTCGAATCAGGTCGGTTTAGGCGACTGAACGGGACACTCTCAATTAAGGTTGCATCCTAAGGGTCAATAATAATCTCAATCAGTTGTTTATTCCATACATGGTTTTGATGGTCAATCAATTGGTAAACCGTAGACAAATTTTGGGTTGTGTTCATTTTTTGTTTTGCTAGTCTCGGGAGATAGACTTGTATCCATGGGTCATTCCATATTGAAATGGATTCTCCTTTTCCCACCCTCTTAATAAGTCTTTTTTAACTAGAGATCTAGCTGAGATAATACCTTTCCATCCATAGGATGGTGAGTATGATCTTATTGGATCAAGAGGGTCTGTTTTCCGAAAATATCTACCCTTGAAAACTTTTGAGAAAAGAATATTTGGTTTATCGATTAATCTCCATAATTGTTTAGCCAAAAAGGCCGTAATAGTATCTCTAAAGGCCTGAAATCCAATGCCACTGTCTCCTTTGTCTTTGAATAGTTTCCCCCATGACATCTAGTGCATACATATACTTGCTCCCCCCCCCCCCCCCGAGCTCTACCAGAAATGAGAAACTACACTCGTCAATTTTGTAGTTACCATTTTTGGTAACCGAAAACACGACATTACATGATTAGGTAATGCTTTTGCTACCGATTTATCAAATTCTCTTTGCCTCCTTTCGACAGAAGCTTCGTTGTCCAACTATTTACCCTTCCATGGAGCATCTCTTGTAGAAAGCTAAATATTTTTTGTATTTTCCCCACTCATGCTTTCTTGTATTCCTAGATATGATCCCATCCCACCCACCGTTGTGATTCCTAAAATCGATTTCATTTCATCTCGCACTCCTTCATCTACCTTGAGGCCGAATTGGAGTACAAATTTCGACAAATTTATTTGTTGACCTGAGACTCCCTCATATTCCTTAAGGATTTGTAAAATTGTCTGACATTCCTCCTTCTTTGCTTTTCAGAAGAATAAACTGTCGTCGGCCAAAAGAAAATGAGACATTAGAGGACCTGCACTTGCCACCTTTAATCGTGTTAATTGTTTTCCTCGTTTCGCTTTCTTTATGTTCGCTATTAATGCTTTCGTACATAAAATGAATAAGTATGGGGATAATTAATGGATCGCCATGTAGAAATCCCCTCTCTGGGACTATGAGACCACGTTGCTGACCGTTAATAATAACTTTATATTGAACCTTGGTAATTCAACTCATTACCCGATCGACCCATTGCGCTACAAAGCCCATTTTACTGTGTAGGTTATCAATAAAATCCCATTGAACCTGATCATAAGCGTTACTCATATCCCTCTTGATTGCCATAAATTTTTCTTTGCATGATGGATTTGTCCTTAACCCATGAAACAATTTTTGTGCAATAAGAATATTATCTGAAATCAATCTCCCTGCAACAAAGGCCGATTGCGTTTCCAAAATAAGATTTGACAGAAGCCCCTTCAGCCGATGACATAGAACCTCGGAAATGAACTTATTGTTGGAATTGTGTCCAGTAATCTCGGTACTGTCTCTAGAAAGTAAGAGTATGTCAATGATCAGACATAAGTCATATAATACTGGGGGTCATGATGGCTTGCTAGAGTCCGCTCATGATCTATAAGTCTTGGACTTATTGCCTTTATTATATGATCCCATATGGGTCACACGCCTAAGCTAACGGGAAAATACGAAGGAACGGTTTAGCAGAAGTACGGTAAAAGTGCTAGGCATTTACTGTACTTAGAGAGACTAAAGGGCCTGATTAAATCCAAGGGATTTAATCAGAACTGAGAATTGGGCCCAAAAGCCCATAAGAACTGGACAAGGGTTTTATTAAATAAAACTTGCCCTAGCTCTTATTTTTCAAAACCCCCTGCGCCGCCAACTCTCTCTCTGCGCCTCCTTCTTGCTCGGTCTAGCAGCCTCTCTTCCCGAAGTGTGCGTGTGTGAGCCTTTGGAGGATCCATCTCTTGGTGGTTCTGCTGATCTCTGACCCTTACCTCCCATTCCGCTGCAAAACAAGGTAACAGGTGAGATCTATTATGTTTCTAATCAAGAGAACCTAGATCTGCATGTTTAGTAGGATGAATCAATCTGAGAATTGAATCAGGAGACACTAAACGATCCAACAGTGGTATCAGAGCCTTGGTTCTGTGGTTTTTCTTGTTTAGAATCATGTTTAGGATTGTTTAAAGAGGTGTTTTTGAATCAATCTACTGATAAGAGAAAACACTTAAGAAACAAAGAATTAAAACCTAAACAAACAAGAAATCGCATGATCCAATCTATATGAATCGGTATGCGTCGGAGTGTTGATCGGTATCGGATCACACGTCCGGATCGGCTGACTCACGGACCGATCGTTGGATCGAGTCGCGTGGTCGAGTTGATCGCGAGAGATGGGCCGTACGCGTCCTGCATCTCTCGGCCACGATCGCCCGATCATGTCCCGTCCGATCGCGAAGAGATGGGCCGATGATCGCATGGATCGCACGATAGTCGATCGCATGGATCGCGTCTCGTCCCGATCGTCCCGTCCCGATCACAACCCGAGCTCGTCCCGATCGTGAGGCTTACGGGCGTCCCGATTGCGTGTGTTGCTCGCGGCCATCCCAACACGTGACCTAATTGGTCGGTTCGGTTTGGCTCGAGCTTGGTTCGGTTTGGCTTGTGGTGGTTCGGTTTAAGACAATTAAAAATTTTAATCGTCACGGTTTAATAAACAGACTTAATAAATTTATTAAGTTCTGGTTAAACCGGGATAAGAAATCCAAAGTCGAAAAATTGGATTTTGTGCCTAAACCAGTGATTTTCTAATTTGATTTGGTTGGACCAAATAAATTGAGAAAATCCGGTTTAGTAAATAACCGGTTGACAATTGTGGTCATCGTAGTAATTAATTTTGGTTAAGACCAATTTTAATGAACCAGACCGGTTATGTCATTTAATTGGGCAATTGGGTTATGTCTTGGACATGAACCAATTCTTGGGCCTCGGGCCAAGAAGTTAAAACAATTGGGCCAATTATTTGAGTCTTTTCTTCAGAATTAATTTAAAATTTATTTTTATAAAATTATAAAATCGATTTTTAAATTAATAAGTTTCCAAAATTTTGAAATTAGAAAGTTTCTTAAATTAGAAGTTTCTAGATTTGCATGTTTTGGATTTTAGGAAATTTCTATATTTAGAAAGTTTCCAATTTTAGGAAGTTTCCAATTTTAGAAAGTTTCCAAAATTAGTAGGTTTCCCAAAAAGGAAAGTTTCCCAAAATAGTAATCTTCTATTTTGGGATGAAATTTTAATAAACCTACGAACCTCAAATAATATCAAGCGTTGGATGTCTTGTCCAGTCTATGTCAGCTGTTGAAGCCCATTCAATCGTACACACGGCCTTACAGTGTGAGGGTGTCTATCTTTTGCGTGGGTAAAACAGTTTGTGATTCATAAATGTCATTAGGAGTCCCAGACATTAGTGATTACATGACTGTATAGTCTGGTTTTCTTGACTAGGCCATCGGGAGTCCCGGGCCTTGAGACATCAGAGTGGATTGGGCCTCGGGCCCAGATTCACAACCAAGAGTTATATCACGGATATAATTAGCCGAGATAGGGCTTACCGATATAAGCTAAGGTTGGGTGATGGCCAGTGGCCCACTTTGATCTTAGTTATATGTGGATCTTGGAATCATTATGTTCTTTTGAGGATAACTAATGTTATTGAATATAATGCAAGATTAATCATATTGAACATATTAACTAATAACCTTTTTATCTTATATTTCAGCTATGACTACTACAAGCACACAAAACACATTCTCAATCCGGTCTGTTCTCGAAAAGGAGAAGCTGACTGGAACGAACTTCCTGACGTGGTCAAGGAACTTGAGGCTGGTCCTCAAGCAGGAGAAGAAGGATTATGTCCTTCGTGATCCCCTCCCCGAGAGGCCTCCTAACAATGCCGCCAGGACTCTGCATAATGCTTGGGAAAAGCATTCGTCAGATGAAAATGATGTCTATTGCCTGATGTTGGCGACAATGACTGCTGAGCTGCAAATGCAGTTCGAGAGTGTGTTGTCACCCATCGAGATAATGGCAAGCCTGAAATCGCTTTTTCAGGAGCAAGCAAGGACTGAGAGGTTTCAGACAGTTAAGAACCTCTTAGACTGTAAGTTGGCTGCAAATGCGGCAGTGAGTCCTCATGTCTTGAAGATGATGGGTTATCTCGATCATCTTTAGAAACTCGACTGCCCTATCAGCCAGGAACTTGCCTGCGACATCGTTCTGCAGTCTTTACCTGCAAGCTATGATCAGTTCATCCTGAACTTCAATATGCATGGTTTGAGTAAGACATTGCCTGAGCTTAACGGAATGCTCAAGACTGCAGAGCCCAACTTGAGGAAAACAGCCAAGGACCCCAATGTGCTAATGGTGCAAAAGGGCAAGGGCTTTAAGAAATCCTCTGCCAAGGACAAAGGAAAGGCTAAGGCTGTCCAAGTCTCGGACAAGGACACGCCAAAGCCCAAGCCCAAATCCAAGGCTGGGCCTACTGACATCTGCAGGTTCTGTAAAGAACCAGGGCATTGGAGGAGAGAATGTAAGAAATTCCAAGAAGGTCTAAAGGAATTGAAGAAGAAGACTCTCGAGACTTCTTCATCAGGTATTTTTGTTATAGAAGTTAATACAACTATTTCTGATAATACCTCATGGGTTATGGATACTGGTTGTGGGGCTCATATTTGTACTAATATGCAGGCACTCAGCAACAGTAGGAGGCTGAAGCAAGGACAAGTGGAGCTACGAGTTGGGAATGGAGCGAAAGTTCCTGCACTAGCTGTAGGCACATACTTGTTGTCTTTACCTTCGGGATTGGTTTTAGAACTCAATAATTGTTATTTTGTACCTGCGATAAGCAGAAATATTATTTCAATTTCTTTGTTGGATTTGGAAGGTTATGATTTTTCAGTTAAGAATAAATTATGTTCCTTCAATCGCAACAATTTGTTCTATGGTTGTGCCCCTCTTACGAATGGGCTTTACATACTTGATCAATCCGCGCCAATTTATAACATTGATACCAAACGGTTCAAACCTAATGAGGAGAACCGAACGTTTCTATGGCATTGTCGTTTAGGGCACATCAGCGAGAAACGCATCAAGAGGCTCCATTCGAATGGACTTCTTGGCTCATTTGACTTTGAGTCATGTGAGAAATGCGAATCCTGCATGATGGGCAAAATGACACGGGCCCCCTTTAATAAACCTAACGAGAGGGCCAGTGACTTATTGGGCCTGATACACACTGATGTGTGTGGCCCAATGTCCACAAATGCAAGAGGAAACTATCAGTACTTCATTACCTTTACTGATGATTTCAGTAGATATGGATATGTTTATTTGATGAAACATAAGTCTGAATCGTTTGAGAAATTCAGAGAATTCCAAAATGAAGTACAGAACCAACTTGGCAAAAGCATTAAGGCTCTTCGGTCCGACCGAGGAGGAGAATACTTAAGCCAAGAATTCAGTGATCATCTGAGAGAGTGTGGGATCGTATCCCAACTCACTCCTCCTGGAACACCACAATGGAATGGTGTGTCTGAGAGGAGAAATCGGACCTTATTGGATATGGTTCGATCTATGATGAGTCACACAGACCTTCCAATATCCCTTTGGGGATATGCTCTGCTAACAGCAGTGTTCACTCTAAATAGAGCGCCATCGAAAGCAGTAGCTAAGACACCATATGAATTATGGACTGGAGAAGCTCCAGTGCTGTCTTACCTCAGAATTTGGGGTTGTGAAGCCTATGTCAAGAGATTGATCTCAGACAAGCTTACACCAAAGTCTGATAAATGCTACTTCATTGGTTATCCGAAGGAAACCAAGGCTTATTACTTCTACCTGCGTTCCGAGAACAAGATCTTTGTTGCCCGGGATTGTAACTTTCTTGAGAGGGAGTTTCTCTCTAAGAAAGACAGTGGGAGTAAGGTACTGCTTGAAGAAATTCAAGATGAACAGGATACTGCTCAACCTAATGAGGAAGAGCAGCAGGAGGACCTACAAGAAATTGTAGAGCCTGAACCTGTAGTACCTGAAGTTCGAAGATCCGGGAGGATCCGTCACGAACCCGAGAGATATCAAGGATTCCTCGTGACTAACTGTCATGATCTTCTGATCATTGATGGTGATGAACCATCGAACTTCAATCAAGCCATGATGGGCCCAGATTCCTCTAAGTGGCGTAAGGCCACTAATTCCGAAATGGACTCCATGTCGGTCAACCAAGTGTTTTCGTTGGTTGACTTACCCGCTGGTGTAAAAGCCATCGAGTGCAAATGGATCTTCAAGAAGAAGATTGACGTGGATGGAAATGTCCAGATTTATAAAGCCAGGTTGGTGGCAAAAGGTTTCAGACAAGTTCACGGTGTGGATTACGATGAAACCTATTCACCAGTGGCTATGATGAAATCTATTCGGATTCTACTAGCAACTGCAGCTTTTCATGATTATGAAATTTGGCAGATGGACGTGAAAACCGCCTTCCTGAATGGAATTCTGGAAGAGGATGTGTATATGACACAACCTGACGGTTACATAGATCCAAAGAATGCTGGGAAAGTATGCAAGCTTCATAAATCCATTTATGGATTGAAGCCAGCATCGAGGAGCTGGAATCTTCGTTTTGATGAAGCGATCAAACAATTTGACTTCATCAGAAACGAAGAAGAACAATGCGTGTATAAGAAAACTAGTGGGAGCAAGATAGTATTTCTTATTCTGTATGTCGATGACATACTGCTTCTCGGAAACGACGTTCCAATGCTGAAGTCGGTAAAGGACTGGCTTGGAAGTTGTTTTTCCATGAAAGACATGGGTGAAGCCGCATACGTTCTTGGAATCCGGATCTATCGGGATAGATCTAAAAGGCTGATAGGCTTGTGTCAAGATTCATACATTGACAAAGTCCTACAAAGATTCAGCATGAAAGATTCCAAGAAGGGCTTCACGCCAATGGTACATGGCACAACGCTAAGCAAGAAGCAGAGCCCTACGACGGCTGCTGAGCTTGAGCGCATGAAGAATATTCCTTATGCATCTGCAATAGGATCTATCATGTATGCCATGATCTGTACTCGTCCTGATGTTGCTTATGCATTAAGCATGACGAGTAGATACCAGTCAAATCCAGGTGAAAACCATTGGATTGCCGTCAAGAATATCCTGAAGTATCTAAGACATACTAAGGACAAGTTCTTGGTGTACGGTGGAAGTGATGTGCTTAAAGTCAGTGGATTCACGGACGCAAGTTTCCAGACAGACCAAGATGATTTCCGGTCACAGTCCGGTTATATCTTTTGTCTGAATGGCGGTGCAATCAGTTGGAGAAGCTCCAAGCAAGACACCGTTGCTGATTCCACTACAGAAGCTGAATATATCGCCGCTTCGGAAGCAGCGAAGGAAGCTGTTTGGATACGAAAGTTCATTATTGAACTAGGTGTGATACCAAATGCGGCTGAGCCTCTGGCACTGTTTTGTGATAACAATGGTGCTATTGCTCAGGCAAAGGAACCAAGATCACACCAGAAATCCAAGCATGTCCTAAGAAGATTTCACTTGATACGTGACATCATTAATAGAAAGGATGTCAAGATCAGCCGAGTTCAGACAGATGATAACGTCGCTGATCCATTGACAAAGCCACTCCCAAGACCTAAGCTCGAGTTCCTGACTGAAGCTGTAGGCATTAGAGACATTGAAATGTAATCTAAATTTGAGTGGGAGTTTGAGGGCTTTATTTAGTTATTGATATGTTCTTGTAAAACATTTTATGTTTAATGAAATTATTATTTCAAGATTATTTTAACTGTGATGAAATAATCGTTCCAAAGTGATATGAACCATTTTATAGGTCATCGAAGTAAGTGACTTGATCTTGAGTTATCAAAGTCATTTAGCTTGATCATGAGACCCTATATTTGATAGATGGCTTATATCATCATGTCCCTAGTCGAAGGTTGTTGAAATTGGAACACCAACAACCGTGTGAGACTAGATTGGTATGTGACTTATGACAAAGTCTCAGTGTGTCATAGATGCGCGGCATCAAAGTCAGTACATAGGTGTATGTAGGGTACATACGATCGGACAAGACCCGATGATAAGAACTCTTCAGGATATTTATATCTGTGTCATAAGAGATTCTTACTACGGCTATAGAGTATAGTCCTTAGACCTGAGTTCGCATGCATGTGACTGCACATGAACTAATGCGCTTTGATCATTGTCTAATGCTGTCGTTTAGCGATAGTTATAAGGACCTTGTTTGGGTGTATTATGAAATGAGTAGTTTACAGTGATGGAACAAGACGGGATTTGTCCCTCCAATATAAATGGAGTGAATATCTCTAGGCCAATCGGAGATTTGAATACTGGAAAATGCATGGCCATGCTCAAACGGACTTTCCCGAGTCGTTTGGATTGTCAGTATCAAATCAGAGTCCGATGAACATGATTAGCCTCTATAAGGATGACACTCATCTTGCCTTATGACTAATCGAGATATTGAGACAAAAGGATTATGAATACAGAGATTCCAGTACAAGTGGGAGATTGTTGGAATGGTGTCCAGTAATCTCGGTACTGTCTCTAGAAAGTAAGAGTATGTCAATGATCAGACATAAGTCATATAATACTGGGGGTCATGATGGCTTGCTAGAGTCCGCTCATGATCTATAAGTCTTGGACTTATTGCCTTTATTATATGATCCCATATGGGTCACACGCCTAAGCTAACGGGAAAATACGAAGGAACGGTTTAGCAGAAGTACGGTAAAAGTGCTAGGCATTTACTGTACTTAGAGAGACTAAAGGGCCTGATTAAATCCAAGGGATTTAATCAGAACTGAGAATTGGGCCCAAAAGCCCATAAGAACTGGACAAGGGTTTTATTAAATAAAACTTGCCCTAGCTCTTATTTTTCAAAACCCCCTGCGCCGCCAACTCTCTCTCTGCGCCTCCTTCTTGCTCGGTCTAGTAGCCTCTCTTCCCGAAGTGTGCGTGTGTGAGCCTTTGGAGGATCCATCTCTTGGTGGTTCTGCTGATCTCTGACCCTTACCTCCCATTCCGCTGCAAAACAAGGTAACAGGTGAGATCTATTATGTTTCTAATCAAGAGAACCTAGATCTGCATGTTTAGTAGGATGAATCAATCTGAGAATTGAATCATGAGATACTAAACGATCCAACACTTATAACCTACATTACACATGCTAATAGTCTTAATTCTTGTCATCCTACTCGGTCGTCAGTCTTTGTAATAAGGCAAATATTTGTCGTGTCTATTTGTGGATCTAGATCCCTATTTTAGATAAAATTGTTTACCAATTGATTGAGATCATTTTCACAATCGACCAAGATTGTTGAAAACATAATGCTGTCATCCATCCAGGCACATAGATTTTCTGGATGCATCATAAACAATGCTCTTCTAACCTCGTCCTCTATAGCTGGTACCATAAGTCTTTCATTCATTTGAGTTGTAATTGATAGTGGGACCTCTTGAAGAAAATCTTCAAAATCCTCTGGATTATTAGAAGTAAAAAGAACCTCAAAATATCATACAACCACCTGTTCCACTTCTTTCTCCTTCATTACCCGTTCTCCTATCGAATTGTGGACCCCAAAAATTCTATTCCTTGCTTGCCTTTATTTAGTTAAAGCAAAAAACTAATTTAGTATATCTATCCCCTGATGTATGCCACAATATTCGGATTTTCTAAGGCCAAAATAGTTCTTCATCTCTATAAGTTTCCTTCAATTTATGGGTAATTTCCATAACTTCTTCTTGTGTTATATTGTCATCTTTTTGAACCTCCTCCATAACTCTATGTAACTCATTAATTTTTTCCTTTCCGTATTAGAGGTTTTTCTCCTCCATTTTGACAACTCATGTCTACATCTGCCAATTTTGGAGACGAAATTTACACAAGTACTACCTTATGGGCCTTCCTCCTAGCTTAATTTTCCCCATTTGACCATCATGTCCCACCCATTGTTTATCAAATTTAAATTGACTCTGTTTCTTTTGTATCTTGTCCTGAATAGTTGCCATGATAGGACGATTTCGTGGTTATTTTACGTCGAATGGTTTTACGATGGATTAACGTCGAAAATTATTTCGGCGTAACTTACATCGATTCTACGAAGATTTATGAATCATGTGGAACGATTAACGAGGAACCAAAATTCTTCGTAAAATCGTCATAAACTTGATTGGACGTCGAATTTGCGACGAATTGCGCCTCGCTAAGCCTCTGTTTTCTTGTAGTGATTAAATTGTTTGGAGAGGTCGACGAAGAAAACAATACATTAGGTGTAAACTGGTTAGGGCATTAGCCAATAAGGTTTGGCATACAATCTTTCCATTTTCTTTCGTTGAATATCTTGGAATGGTACATTCGGATATATTAGTCCTTTACTCGACGATAGTTAGTTGTTAACTTTACATCGAATTAACATCCATTTATCAACAAAAATGTTTCGAGGGCAACGATGGAATAACTGGGACGAGATTAGACGTTAAATCGACGTAAAGTACATCGTTAATTCGACGTAAAACAAACGTCATTAATTCGTCGTAAATGAATTAGACGTAAAAATGTCGTTAATTTTACGTGGAATTAACGATGTATCTTTTACGTCGATTTAATGTCTAAAAGCTAATTTTATTTTAAAATTTTATTTTTATATTGACAATAATTATTTAAATACGAATTATAATAAAATATTATAATTTTTTTAAAAAAATATTATAAATTAAATATTTTACAAATCCAAAATATTTATAATATAATACATTCAAAATTTTTTGCCATCTAGTTCCTACATAAGTTCAAATCCTCTAAATACACTTCGGTCGAATGTTCAACTGTCTCAAGAACGGATGATGGATCCTCCTCATAATCACCTGCTGTGCCCGAAGTCTGTCCATCTGCATGTCTCTTTTCCTTCAAAGCCTCCGCTAGTTTAGTATCATCCAGCATTAGGATCTCGAGCATAGTGTTTGAGCTGGTGATCTTCTTTTGTTGTGAATCCACAAGAGCCTTTGTCTCTGCCAACTCCGGTTGTAGTGGGGTTGGATCTTCATATGTCGTCCGCCATGGAGCTAGCGTAGAGGCAACGGGAGTGTTTTGAATAGATCTTATCCCGATAACCCGTCCTTTCTTCTTCGGAGCCACCTGCAAAACCCGAAGATATGTTACTAAATTTAACTATATATTAATATAGTTAGAAAATCAAATTTACCACAACCAACAAAATTACCTCGGTGAAGATAAGGTATTTCTCCCGAGTGGTCAACTGGATCGGCGTACCTTTGGGAGTAAGTTGAGTCTCCCGTTCAGTGACTTGCGCCATCGCGTCGTTATATATATTCTCCACCGCCGGACTCACAAACTCCACCAACTTATGCATTTGAGTAGATTTATAAACATCATTTAACGACGGAAGCTCTCAGCCGTCAGCCTAAAAACAAAATACAAATAAAATTAAAACTTAAAAAAAAATTAAAAACTAAATATTTAGAAACTTACCATGATGATATGTCTACCGGCAAAAGAAATTTGGCCGGAGTTATGCAGAATTGGCGGACACCCATCCAACCCTCTAGTGTTCCGCGCTGATGAACACTTAACGGAATTCGCCTCGGAATGGGGGTCCAACCAAAAGCTCTTTATACCGTTCCAAACATCAAACGATAGGTAAGCTGGTCGTGCCTCATATCCAACCCTCCGCCACTTCCTCTTCCAGTCATACACCGTCATGTTGAGCGGGACCGTAGCTTTCTTCATAAATTTCTGCTCTACGGTCCCGATTAATCATCGAATCCCAATTCCATTTTTGGTAAGCAATTTTTTAAATTAATTAATTACCAAAAGTGTTTGGCTGTCTGTCGGGATCTAGTCTGGGTAAAGACTACCACCCCGGTAATGCTATCACCTGCTAGACCGTGTAATCAGTGTACTAATGAGGCTGGTGAGGAGTCGGAGGTGTTGTGGTCCGGAGGCGGCGGAGTAGGAGGATGAACCCGTGGCGGCCGAGTAGGAGGATGAACACGTGGAGGTGACAAGCAGGCCTAGTAATCGACTCGGTGGTGGAAGATGACGGATGCTGAGCTCGTGTTGGACCACTTCATATAGTGCATCTTCGCACTTCATCGATCACCCATATCTATTAACGTACGGGGGGAAATATTTGTAAATAATCAGATTGTCTAACTATAATGTAAAGCAAATTCTAAATTTTTAACCACTATCCCAAAACATGAAGAATTTCCCTAACTAACATCATCCTAAAACATTTCTAAATTCTCTAACTAACTAAACAAATATAAAGTATGAAAAACAAAAAAGGTTTACCTTTTTCAGATGGATTTTCAAGAGAGAGAGAGAGAGAGAGAGAGAGAGAGAGAGAGAGAGAGAGAGAGAGAGAGAGAGAGAGAGAGAGAGAGAGAGAGAGAGAGAGAGAGAGAGAGAGAGAGAGAGAGAGAGAGAGAGAGAGAGAGAGAGAGTGCACGAATTGAAAGAAATTTCGGAGATATATATAGTTTATGTAAACGTCGCTAACTTTGCATCGAAGTAAATTCGTCCGAAAGTGAAAAGTTCGACTTTTGGTTTACACGTGCGCGTGAAACCAAAAATTTAGTATTTGACCAATGCTCGGGTTTAGGGTTCAAGTACACTGTAGATTTGGGGTTTCAACTCTAAGGTTTAGGGATTCATATTTTTCTGGGGTTTAGGGTATTTTATGTTCATTTATAGTAAATATATAAAGTAAATCATGTAATCATATTATACAATGTTGGGGTTTCATATATTATCCATTGTGTGACAAATTTACGACTAATTCGAAGTAAAACATCGTAAATGGAGGGTTCGTCGTAAAATCGTTGTTAAATTACGTTGACTTTACGACCTATTGTAAGTTTTTGGGTTTAGTTAAACTGTGGACTTGAGGTTTAGGGTTGGATCATAATTTTTTTTATACGGTGTTCGATTGGGTGATTTGAATGTTTGTTTAACTTTGAATATCATCTAAATTTGTTTAAGGGAGAAAAAATCGTTCGATAAACTAAGTCGACCTACATAGATAATAACTTATGTAAGAGAATTGAGTGTTTACCATATCATTCATATATTTTCGTAATACAAATTTTAATCCATTAATACTCGATAGATACACTTAGTCAAGTTATGATCTTAATCATGACTTTGTTGTTAACAAATCCAAAATATTCTTGTAATTCTTTTCAACTTTTAGGGTTTCATATGTTCTTACATATTGGGACGATTTTACGAAGAATTCAACGTAAAAATGTCGTAATGCTTAGGCGGCATAAATTCGAAGGTATATTACGACGTTTTTACGATGATTTGACGTAAATCCGTCGCTTTGTTCTTATTATTTTAATATTCGATTTTTATTTCATAATTTATTTTATAAATTTTTTTTTAAAAAGTTCTCTGTGTTGATTCCAAACAAAATAGTCTGATGTAAATCATTTATTCATTAAGTGATGCCAAACCGTATCTCTTTGATAAATTTTGTATTCATGGAAGTCCGAGAAGGACATAGCATTTTTCGCTCGTTTGATGTGCTTGATCCATGAAACTTCTTACTCTGGTAAAAAACTCTTTTGTCACAGCTCCCTCCGCATCTTTATGTTGATATATCCAGTTTCGTAGCTCGTATATAGCTCAAATCTTCGTAATTTCGTCGCTTTATTCAACATATTTTTTTTTTAAATTGCAATCTTCATTTTGTTTCATAACTTGTAAGTTTGAAACTAAAAACAAATTTTATTTGAAACAACCATTCAATACTACAAGAATTTTAGACAATTTTATTCATCTCCAAAGTTACTAAACGAATCATAATCCGAGTCATTCTCAAACTCTACGACATCATTTTCATCGCTCGATTCTATTTCTTCAGACTAACCTTCTTCTTCACTATCATATGGGAGATGATCAAACTTCTGATTACGAGGATCTATAAGTAAAATGTCGCACATACTCTTGTTTGGCGTAGTAATAAACTCACAGTTAACTTGTTGCATTGATATTTTCTACAAACCGACGATACATCCCTTATGTGCAACTTTAATAACTGATAACCAACGGATCCGAGATTTTTGTATTCACGTATACAGTATAAAAGTGACTTGTTCCACTTGTAAGGCTAGCATGAACGTCTCAAATTTGTTGTAACGTATTGCTGCGTTCACGTCCACAACTCCAAAATTGTTAACTCGAACTCCTCATCCAATAACATGATCAAACCAATCACATCTGAAGAGGACGGATTTCAAGATAATCAATCCCAAGTACTCAAATACGATTATTTCTTGCAAAATTCCGTAAAGATCTGGCTCGCCTCTAACACATACACCATAGTTTGTAGTCGCTCGATGTTGGCAATACTTGTATGTGTGAAAAACATAACCGTGTGTGAAATACATTGATGCGGTCGTTATCTTGGAAATGGGACCCAAAAGCAACTCGTGCAACCATGAGAGATACTCTGAATCACCATATCCACCTAATTAATAAAAAAATAGAAGGTGTTAACAAAGATAAATAAAATTTGTATTCGAATAAACATTAAACTAATAACTAAATTAAACAAACTTGAGTTTTCAACCAAAGGGAAAAATGTTGATCTTTCAGTTTCTTGATCTCATTATCTGAAACACCATCTATGGACTCTCAAACCTGCTCTTAAAATAATCTGAATCATAAAACATATGTATCAATCAATAATTAATAATGAAGCTAGTAAACTTAGAAGAAGAACATTTCTATATATACCTCTCAAACGGACAAAGAAACTCACTGTTGAGAAGAATGTAGGTGTGAACGCTACGGCTGTCATTCGGGCTACTCCACCAGACTGATTTTAATTTACCACTTAGACGACCAACTGGTGAGAAGATGTCTGGAACATCTTCTTTTACGTGTCCAAACTTTTTAAGCAAAATAGCAAGATGTGAAGTGAGACTTTTCTTCAGTTAAACTTCTTGCCACAATAGACCATATTTTTCGCTTTTCAATTCAAATTTTTCATGAAACGCCCGAAAGGATACATCCACCAAAATTTAACAGGTCAACCTAGTTATACTTCATGTGGGCGATGGATAGGAAGATTTTCCATAGCATCAAAAAATCCGGTATAAATATCTTCTCCAAACTGCATAATAGTATTAGAATATTGTCATGTGGTTATGCAATGATATCTTTTGATTTCGTGCGGGTACTGAGATCTCGGAAAAATGTTGCATGCACAATAACACTATTATTATTATACAATTTTAAAATACAAACCAAAATTATTTTAATCATAATGTACGTACCAGCAATTACGTCGTTCACTTTTTTGGAAAGGAGCTCGGTAAAAGCGAAAGGAAGTAGTCGTTGCACAAATACATGACAATCATGATTCTTCATTCATGAGATTTTTTTCTCGGGCTCAACACATTTAGAAAGATTAGAAACATACCCATCTGGAAAGCACACATTTGATGATATCCAATCAAACAAGGCTGATTTAGCTTCTGAAGATAACCAAAATATAGGAACTGGTGCAACCCCACTTCCTTTTATATGCAACTCGGTTCGTGAACAGATTTCAGGCAAATCCAACCTTGACTTTACAGTATCTTTAGTTCTTCTCAGCACGTTCAACACTGTATTCATGATGTTGTCGAAGAAGTTTTTCTCAATATGCATTACATCAAGATTGTGTGTCAACAAATGATCTTTCTAGTAGAGTAGATCCCAAAAAGGGCTTTTCTTATGAAAATTATGATATTTACCATAACCACCAAGCATATTAGCAGGTGTGTGCCAGTTTCCTCTGCGCTTCGCTGTCTCTTGTGCACCATATTGATCAATTTTCTCTTCTATATTTTGTCCAGATTGATAAACTGGCGGCAGCAAACAAACAACTTTGTTCATTCTAAACGATTTCTTGTTTCTCCTGTATGGGTGGCTGCTAGGTAGAAACTGGTGGTGACAGTCAAAACACGATGTTTTCTACCGTGCTTCAGTTGAAACTCTTATGTAATGTTCATGCAATATGGACAAGCTAATCTTCCATGTGTAGTCCAACCTGAAGACATGCCATGTGCGGGGAAGTCGCTTATCATCCACATAAGAACCGCGCGCATCGTAAATTTTCTTTTGCTCGAACAATCATACGTACAAAATCAAATAGTCCACAACTGCTTTAGCTCATGTATCAAAGGCTGTAGAAATACATCAAGGGAATGTTTTGGATGCTTAGGACCAGAGACTAAAATACTGAGAAATAAAATTCTCTTTGCATGCACATTTGGGGGAGGTTGTAAGGTGTCAGTATTACTAGCCACAATGAATATTGTCTACTAGACGTACCAAGTGGACTAAATCCATATGTGCAAAGACCAAGGTATACATTTCCAACTTGTCTCGCAAAATGGGGATGTACCGTCTTAAAGTGTTTCCACGCCTTTGCATCTGAAGGATGAGTGACCGTTCCATTCGTCTGTGAATGCTCAGCATACCATCGCATAGAAGAAGGTGTTTGCTCGGACTGAAACATCCGTTGCAACCTTTACGTACGAATTATATCTTGGTTTTCCACAACCTTTAAGATGGTATCACATCCTTTGGTACGGTACTTTGGTTTATCCACTTCCGTACGGATTATATCTTGGTTTTCCACAATAACAACACTCCTGCATCTTATCATCTTCTTTCCAAAAAAGAATGTTGTTATCAACACATACATTAATCATCCCAGAATGCAAACCAAGTCTAGAAAGCATTTTATGATCTAATAATAACTTTTGGCAGCCAAATTATCATCCGGTAAGTATTCCTTATAAATATCCGCCCAAAAAACCTCAGCTAAGTTTTAATGTTCATCATCCTAGCTGTGCCAACGATAAATTTGATAACCCTTCAATACATCCATCATAGAGGGGCTGATTTGCTGCGTCTAGCATATCATAAAATTGTTTGGCATCTAAGTTGGGTTCCTCAACAACTCATTCTGATCAGTACTAATTTTTTCTTGAAATGCATATGTAACCATTTCATGCATCCTATCATGCTCATGGTTACTATGCTCCCCTGATAACCAAATTGACCATGATTAACAAGCAATTCATTTTCATGCTGAAAATTGCTACTATTCACTACAAGAAAACTGCGGATTAGCTACTGATTAGCTACAGATTTTCCGTAGCTATTTTTTTCAGGTACGGATTAGCTACGACTACAAACCATAGCTATTTTGTAGCTACCCGTAACTACCCATAGCTATATAGCTACGGAATAACGTCATAGCCATCCATAGCTTATTAACTATGAATAGCTACGACAAAGACGTAGAAAACTATAGCTGCGATTAGCTACGTAAATTGTCATAGCTAAATAACCACGAATACAATTTGTAGCTATTCGCAGCTAAATGGCTACAAATAGCTACAAAATTGTCGTAGAAACAAATAGCTACGATTTGCGACGAATTCGGTAGTAACCATATTTCTACGCAATTAATCTGTGACTATTGATAGCTAATATAACTGTGAATAGCTACAAAATATCCGTAGAATCATATACCTAGGAATAGCTACGATTAATTATTTTGCGATATAGCTACAAATTACATCGTAGAAATTCATATCCATAGCTACGGCGACTAGCGAAGCGATCCGTAGCTAAATACCCCAATAATAGACTCACAGGTCGTTTGTATGTATGGTCATTCGTATATGTCAATCAGTCTATCACTTTGTGGTGATCAGAGAATATATTCTCTTTACCTACGACCACAGTCGTGGCTATCCACAGCTATTAAGTTATATCACGTTTTTTACACTATTGCAACTACTTTTTGTCGGGAAAATCTATATAGCTACGACTGTAGCCATAGCTATCCTTAGCTAAGATCTTTTATAAAAGAACGAGAACTCCTATGCTTCTCACTCATAAACATTTGAAAACATAATTCATACACACGATCGGAAACAAAAAGAAATTGGATTTCGTTTTTTTTGTCATTCTGTAATATGAGTGATTTTTATTTAGTGAGAGAATGGATGTATAAACGTTTAAGACGTTATGATCATTCCGTGTGTGAGAAATTTGAGGAGGGATTACATTATTTTCTTTTCTTTGCGTGTAATCAAGATTGTTATCTTGAACACGAGGTCTTATTCTGTCAGATTAAGAGGTGCAAAAATCAAAAGTGCCATGATGCTGCTATTGTGACGACCCATCTTCTGTTAAAAGGCTTTACCAAAAACTATTTTTTGTGGACACACCACGAAGAACAAGGTTACTATGGCGGTGAATCATCTACAAGTCATTATGGCGGCCAAGCTTCCACAAGTCATCATGTGGCTGGAGGTGAAAAGGGACTGTATATCCTATACAAGTTCCAATAGATGGGTTTCGTGATCCTAATGAAGATTTCAACATGTTACCTAACGATGCCGGAAATATCCAAGAACCAATCTACCATGATTCTTATTACCAAGCTTTAGAAGCCGCAAATCAACCTTTATACAATGGCAAAAGTGATGAATTGGAAGACCAATTTCAATATCCCGGAGGAATACCTAGAAAATATTGCTCAGACATTTAGTTATGTTCTTTCATCGCCTAATAAAGCTCTGACATCATATTACAAGACAAAGAAGTTGACGCATTCTCTTGGGTTGCCATGTCATAAGATAGATGTGTACGAGGAGAATTGTATGTTATTTTGTAAGGGAGCTGATCGTGATTTGTCACATTGTCGGTTTTGTGGAAAATATCGGTATGAACTAATAGTGGGTTCGATCGGGGAAGAATATACCAAAACAAAGAATGTTTTATCTACCATTTGGTGATAGGCTAAAGCGACTATACCAATCAAAGACGATTGCATCAAATATGAGGTGGCATGCGGAACATGTGTCATCCCTTAGACGGAAGAGCATGGAAGCATTTTAAAGAGGTATATCCTAAATTTGCTTCTGAGAGTCGCAATGTTTATCTTGGTTTATCAACATATGGATTTAACCCGATTAGTATGAACGGACAATCAAACTCTGTTTGGCTTGTCATTGTGACGCCATACAATTGTGCATGAAAAGAGTATATTTATTCCTCTATATATTATTGTCAGGGCCAAACCATCCAAAACAAAATCTTGGATATTTTCTTGCAACCGTTTATTAAAGAGTTACAAATTTTTTGGAGTGACGGAATGGAGACTTACGATGTTTCGCGTCAAGAAATTTTCATGATGCGAGCTGCTCTGATGCGGATGATCAGCTATTTTCCATCCTACGGCATGCTATCAGGATGGATGACCCATGGGAGGTTGGCTTGTCCATATTGTATGGATGAGACAAAATCATTTTGGTTGCCTCATGGAAGGAAGCACAGTTGGTTTGATTGTTACAAGAGATTTTTGGTTAGAGGACATCCTTACAGGCGGAATGTTAAATCTTTCTTGGAGAACAAAATGGTGCACGACGATGCTCCACCATAGCTAAACGGATAAGAAATCTTACAAGAAAGGATAAATAATAGAGTCGGGCTACGCAAAACATTGCAATGCAGAGGCAAAAGACACGACAATCCTTCTCGAACCATAGATGATTATGGTGTTGCCCATAATTGGGTGAAAAAGTGTATCTTTTGGGAGTTTCCGTACTGGGAGAACCTACTTTTTCGGCACAACCTGGATTTTATGCATATCAAGAAATTTTTTTTTGATAATCTCATCAACATGGTGCTTAACGTTCCGGGGAAGACAAAAGATAACATAAAATCGATGCAAGATCTCCCTTCGTTTTGCAAAAGGCCTGAATTAGAGGTTACCTAAGATGGAAAAGTGCATATTCCAATCTTTAGATTGTCGAAAGAAGGCAAAGAAATTTTTTTAACATGGTTGAAGACTGGGTAGATTTCCAGACAAGTATGTATCAAGGTTTTCACATTCTGTTAACGTTGAGAGTGAAAAAATATCAGGTCTAAAAATTCATAACTGTAATGTCATCATGCAACGACTTCTTCCAATTGCATTTTTAGAACTACTTCCAAAAGCTGTTCATGTGGCAATTTCAGGTAATAATTATTTAAGATTATTTATTTATTATTTAACATATTAATTTTATTTTAGTTATTTATATGAACTAATCATCTATAATTTCAATTTATGCAGATATTGCTCTCTTTTTCGAGATATATCGACCAAAATGTTAAGGACCAAAGACTTGCCACATTGAAAGAAAATATCACTTTGAAGCTTTGCAATTTAGAAAAAAATATTTCCACCGGCTTTTTTGATGTGATGGAACATCTTCCAGTGCATCTACCTGATGAAGCTACACCAGGCGGGCCGGTCCAGTATAGGTGGATGTATCCTTTCGAAAGGTACATGTATCACCCGAAAAACAAGGCTAAAAAACTTGAATTAGAGGATCAATAGTAGCTCAGTGTATGAACGAAGAGATTTCCTACGTGACAACCAATTACATTACACCTCCACCAGTTGCG
This sequence comes from Orychophragmus violaceus, assembly GCA_030180135.1. Lineage (NCBI taxonomy): Eukaryota > Viridiplantae > Streptophyta > Magnoliopsida > Brassicales > Brassicaceae > Orychophragmus > Orychophragmus violaceus. Next base: position 8,899,202 of record CM058236.1, read on the forward strand.
AATCCCGAAGAAGACGTGAAGGAAATTCGGTTCACCAACAAATAAGTAGGAAGAATCAGTGGCAAATCAACAACAACGTGGTTAAGTGATAATGATCATAACATGCTTCAGACATTTTTACTGCTCATCTGCGAAGATTTTGAACCATACAAAAGGTATGATGTCTCTCGTTATATTTATTAATATTTTTACATTTATATTTCATGTTCCGTACTAAAAATATGTATAGGATGTTTGAAGAAAAGATGCCGTTTGATTTTCCAAACACTACTTCAGACGAATTGACAAAAGCAAAAGATGCTCAGTTTGCATTGTGGTGTCAAGAATACATAAGTTTTTAAAATGAAATACACTTGTCATGTATTTACTTAATGTGCATATGACGTATGTTTTATCTCATCTTTAAAATTCTATATGTGCAGATTAACGACGCTAGCAAGTCATTTGAATTTCCGTTGTGGATGTTAGAATTCATACAAGGTCTGACGCATAAAATCACGTCAAGGCCTATGTTTTATTCGAGGGGATATCATTACCATACATAAAGCCATGGAGAAAATAAGAAGACAATGAATTATGGTGTTTGCGTTCTGGGAATCGCTGAGACCGAGTATTTTGGATTGATCCAAGATATTTTCATGATAGAGTATACAGGAGATGTTGAACTAAAAACAATTATTTTCAAATGGCACTGGTTCAACATAGGAAAAGGAATACGAATACATCCATCCGGTATTGTTGATATTTGCACGTAGATGCATTATGACAAGTACAATCCTTTCATATTACCAGAGCAATGTAATCAAGTTAATTATGTTCTTTATCCACGATTACGACCAACCAGAGAAGAACAGTGGGCAACAACGAAGATTATGCCGAGAGGATTTTCTGAAATTCAAGAAGTCACGCTTACAGCAGTACAAAACGACACAATTGATCATGTTATACCATCCACTGCTATTGTACGAGTCGAGGCACATGCAGTCGAAGATGTTTTAGGGTACGAGGCAATACTGATGGTTAATCCAAATGGCGAATATGTTTCTGAAGATAATTTGGAAGATCATAATAGCGAGTATTCAGATTTAGGAGATTCAGAAGCATAATGTGTTTGTGTGATTAAATAATTAATAATGTTTAATAAAGATATTTTTTGTATGATTAGATAATTACTAATGTTTAATAAAGATAATGTGTGTAATTAATATTTTTATTTATAAATGATTAACTTAGAAATGTGATTATTTTATAATCTTAAAATTGAAATCTAAAAATAAAACTAAGAATCTAACTTGAATCTAATTATTTTATGAAATCTATAAAATAAATGACATATCTCTAATTCATAATTTAATATAATTATATTTTATTATCTACCTATTAAAAAAAATTGAATCTAATTACTGTAAACCCAATTATTTTTTAAATCAGATAGCTATGACTAGCTACGAGAAAGCCGTAGCTAAAAAAATAATTAACCCAACAGTGATAACCGAACTAACACCGCCTAACTAACTGGTTTAAATTCGGTTTTCTAAATAATTTTAAGATTGTAACCGGTTTATTTTCATCTTTGCTAGGGATACCAACGATTAATGTCGTAGCTAAGTGGAAATGAGAGAAAAAGGTTTCGCGGGTTTAACCATGAGATAAATTTGTTTGACCTCAAAATTTAATTTCGTTTCGCGGTTAACCGCGAAATCAATTCATTTACCCGCCAAATTGTTTTCAGTTTTCGCCAAAAAACTTTGGTTTCGCGGGTTAACCGTGAGATTATTTCGGTTTGCCGCCCACCGGTTTACCCGAAGCCCTAATACCCTAATTCCCTAACACTTCTCTCATTTTCCCTTAGCGAAAAAGCTTTCTCACTCGAACTCTCTCATGTTCTTCTCTCTCGCGACTGCGATTTCTCTCTGAATCTCCATCTCTTCCTTTCTCGATATGACTATCTCTATCTCCTTCTCTCTTCTCTCTTCCTCTATTCTCTCCATCTCTCGACTCTCTGTCGAATTCTGTTTCCCATCTCTCAAACCATAACTGTCGAATCTTCAATCTCGACATCCCCATGGCTCAATCGATAATTGTTCTCATCCTCTCTCTCCCTTTCTGTCTCTTGATTCATATACTGATTTAGGGTTTAGGTTTCAGTCTAGATTCATGGCAACCCCTAGATTGATCTGTCTCGATTTCAGTCTCTCGCTTCCTCTGAAAACCTTGATTCGTATCATGCATGTCGATTTCTGTGTCGATTCATATGTCTGTCGAGTCTTCTGCATGTCGATTCATCGATTTCTGTCTTTAGAGTCATTTTTCTTCATCGATTTTTTTTTCCGATTCATCTTCATGTCGAGTCTTCTGCATGTAGATTCATCGATTTCTGTCTTTAGATTCATCTATTTCATTGATTTATGTATGTCGATTCATCTGTTTGTCGAGTCTTTTGCATGTCGATTCATCGATTTCTCTCTTTAGATTCATCCGTCTCTCGAGTCTTCTGCATGTCGATTCATTAATTTCTGTCTTTAGATTCATCTGTCTTCATTTACTAACCCTAATTACTTTTGTTTGCATGCAGTTGAATCTGAATCGTGAGGCTCGAGGAGGAAGGCGTACCCTAATGCGTCTGACTCAAAGCCTCATTCTTCATATTGTTTATGTGATTTTCTGTTAATATGTTAATTGCGAATTGCAAATTGTGAATATGTCAATTGCGAATTGAATATGTGAACTTTAGTTAGAAATGTGACTTGATGTTAGAACCTTAGTTAGAATTGATTATGTATAATCTTATGAATTGTTAACTGCATTGATTTGTTATATGTTAAATTGCTTATGAAATGCTTATGAATTGCGAATTGAATATGTGAAACTTTGTCACAAATGTTAATTTGTAAGTTGCTTATAATCTGTAATGTTTTGTTTTATTCTGAGTTTATGTTTATGAGACTGCATTCTGTATTTGCAACTTATATGAATTGCTTATGTTTATTTGATATGCGATATGAACATGTATTAGGTTTAATTCTAGTTTAGGAATTTCCTTATAGTTAAGGAGTTTGTTCTGTTTGATTGTTTGTATGTGTATGTATTAGTTCTAGTTTAAAAATTTGTTTGTGTTTATTCTTATGATACGAGTCTCTGTTTAGTCTTCATGTCTACGTTTATGTTTAGTGTAATGTTCTTGTTGTATGCGAATTGTTTAGTTCTAATGTGTTCTAGTTGTATGTGAATGATATATTTCTAGTTGTTTGCTAATGTGTCCTACTTTCTTTCACAAAGGTTTGGCATACACGATTGAATACGCAAGGATATAGTGGCATGCTATCAGTCTAACTTCTGGGGCCCTTGGTGCAACTTCACTATGGTTCTCAGACGAAGAAGGATGAGTGGTGGATCGCTTTCGTGGTATGTATGTTTATGTACTAGTCTATATTGTTTACAAATTGATTACCAATAGCTATTTGTCTATATATATGTATTAACAACATTTTCTGTCTTTGTTGTAGCAAAAGTACTACTGAGAAGAGCAGCACCATAATGTGGTGGTCGAGCGCTGGAGAACCATTCTCATGAGATCAATTAGAGACATATTAAGCAAGAGGAAGAGATCTGGTAAGAAACCAGAATTTATTGGACTGGCCGATTGGAACACAATGCTAGACATCGGGGAGGAGGCTGAACACGTGAAGAAGAGCAAACAAAATTCAGAAAATACAACCTCAAATCCAGACAGCATGGGCAAACACGTGCATACTTCAGGATCTAAATCCTACAGCAGAATCCAATATGAGATGGTAAGTCTGTTTTTTTTTTTTGTATACATTTCTGTATTTAAATTTCTGTAATGTTTAGTAAATTATTTTTTTGAATGATAGGAGATTGATCTGGGAGTTACACTGCCTGCAACGGCTGTAGTGCGCAAGACTCATGCTCGCAAGGATAGGACCATCATAGAAAAAAGAGCAGGGCACTTGTAGCAACAGCTGAGACGCTGGCCTCGGAGTGATCACAAGGTTCTAACCTCATCGAAGGAACTCCCTCTACCCTCCAGCTCACAGCCGCCTATTTTGAAGTAAGATATGTTCTGATGTTACTTAGTTCTGATGTTATGTTATTGTTATGCTGTTATTCACTAGAAAGATTATGATGTTTGGTTGTTGAGTGTAGTTTCGAAAAAGTTAGATAGTGTGTTGTTATTTAGTCTTTTACTGATATTTGTTTCATCTTCTGCAGAAAGCTACTAACTCTAAGGGGTGTATCTATGGACTTGGCTCAATTCATTACCTGGATCCTCATCCAAATGAGGCAGCACCTGCTTCATTAATCATGAAAGCTGCAACAGCGTAGGAAATGGCAGCCCTGAAGAAGACAGTGTGTGAACTGAAACATGGCAAGGCAGTACTGCTGAGCATCAATGGAGTTGACCCTAAGACTTACCAGCCACGAGCTCCCCGTGAGAGTGGTGCATTTGTTGCTCCAAGTCCACATTCTGAGTCTAGTAAGCAACCCAATCTAAGTAAATTTGAACATGTTTAAATTAGGTTTTTGTAAATTCCTTTCCTTTGTTATGTAAAACTCTTTTAACTATCAATCTAAGTAGGTTTTTATTGTATTAAAACCTGTTTAGGTTTTTGATATGAAATATTCTAATTCAATTTAGCATTCAATATGGAATATATAGAACCAAATTCGATTTTGGTATAAATCATCATAGCTACGGTTTGCTACAGTAAATGTTCGTGTAAACTATGTTTACAGAATATTGCGTAGCTATCCGTAGAACGATAGCTACAAAATATCCGTAGTTATTTGTAGCCATCGCTACGAACAAACACGTAGCCATTCATAGCTCATTAACTAAGAATCAATTTGTAGATATTCGTAGCAATAGCTGAAAATATATGTAGCCATTCGTAGCTATGTTAGCTACGAATAGACGCGAATGATGCCGCAGCTATATAGCCATGAAGATAACCATAGCCATTCGTAACTACATAGCTACGAAAAGTGTTGTAGCAATTCGTAGCTATGGCTACGAATTGGTTCGCAGCAATCCATAGATATGTATCTACAAATTGTTTCACATATATTCGTAGCTAGTATAGCTACAAACAAGGATCATAGCTATCCGTAGTTATGAGCAACGGATATGTTTGTAGCTGTTCCGCAGAGACGTTGCTACGGATAGCTATGAATAAACAATAGCTACCAGCGTTTAGACGCGGGGACGACTCGTAGCTATCCATAGCTAAATCAAAAATAGCTATGGAAATTAGGCCATAGCTACGAAAAAAATCCGTGAAGCCGTATAAAATAATTCCCACTACTATAGTCTTCTCCGTGTTGATACCATATAAAATAATTCGGTGTAAAACCTATATTCAATAAGTGACGCCAAGTCGTTTCACTTGGGATAAATTTTTCTATTCATGCATTTCCGACATGGATAGAACATCTTACCACTTTCCATGGTTATCGATGTTTGGCTTGCTTGATACATGAAGATTTCTAAACCGCTGTGAAACTCTTTCATCACCACTCCTTCCGCATCCTTATGTAGATATATCCAGCTTCGTAATTTGTATACAAACATTTAAAAATAAAAATTTGTGTTTTTTCTCTAAGAAAAGTTTTTGTGTTTGATCTAAGTTTCTTTTATTTGTATGAAGGGGTATTTATAGGAAATTTTTATAGCATAGCAAAGGATTAGCGAAAAAATAAAGCAACAAATTTACAATGAAAACTATAACAACAAATTTACATCGATTAAGTGAAAAAAATTGACAACATTTTATTACATCCCAAAAACGGTTAGACCATATTAAAAACATGTCTATCTACCAAACAACATCGTTCAATTTCATTGTTAATTCATCGTTTGTTCCAACAAAATGTTTTCTAAGTTATTTTTTCGTAACTTAGCAACGAAATTACGACGAATTTCTTTGGGTCCCTAAGAAGGCGTAAAATCGTCTTAACTAGTGACAATTTTACATCGAAAACTGCGCGTTGCTAACTACCATTGATTTTACGAAGAATTATTTATTCGTCGTAAACTCGACGGTAATTAACGATGGATTATTTTCGACGTCAAATTTTGTCACAAACAAACTGTTTTCTTGTAGTGAATCCCCCAGAGACATAAATTCTATTATGTTAAAGGAAAAGAATCCCTAATCATGTTATTAAAGGAAACGAATGTCGACGCATGTCGTAATATTCCCCTTATTTTTCATGATTTCCAATAATCTCATTAAGATCTCCAATAATAACCATGGATTAGTCATGTTCAAACCAGTTCGAGTCAGTCTCCTCATACTTGATCTCATAGCTTTTGTATTAGGTTGCCGTAAACAAATGATATTGATACTCTTTTCCCTTGTATATCCGCCTTAATATCAATAATTTTATTATTAGCATAAATGATATCCACATCAGATATATCATTATAATATAAAGCCATCCCCCCCCCCCCCCCCCCCCAAAAAAAATTTCTTGTTACTTATGAGCCAGTAAGAAGTTGAAAGTCTCAATTTCTACATTTGTTTCTTAGAAAAGAACAGCCCAGTTCTTCCTTCTAAAATACACCCGCCAACAGCCCAGTTCTTCCTTCTAAAAAAATACACCCGCCAAGTAAGATACACTTATATCCTTTGTTTGTAACCTGTAATTATAGTACTGGGCAATATTGATACAATGACAATCTTCCTCTTTACTAACTCCGTTTTACAAAGAGTGTCGTTTTAGAGTTTTTTTCTTGTTTCACAAAGAGTGTTGTTTTACATTTTCAATGTAATTTTTAGACAGATTTCAAGTTTAAACCCTTCGCTTAAAGATTATTTTATTTGAATTTAAATCAGTTTAATCTAATTAGCAATATATTAAATAAGGGTATTTTAGTATAATTATATGTGTGAAATGTGTCAAAATTACACTCTTTGTAAAATAAAGGAGTATTTTATATCTTGATGACTTCCTAGCAAGGAGACTGTAATTCTTATCCACCAGCATAGGTTTTAAACTACATATGAAGCGAAATACGCCATCCTCAAGTCTGTTACCATCGAAAAAAGCGACAGAGAAATAGAGGACTTATCCAATTAGAGAAAAGATCTAAGCTTAACTCCAAATTTGCATTTGTCCCACAAGCGTTCATATTGTATGTCCCTTGCAATTGTTGTAACTGTTGTGATTCCACCTTGATCTCATTTCCGAATCCATGAGCCCAAATTTCCTCCACTGTACCAAAGAATTACTTGAACCGTACTTATATTTGAAAAGAATATACATATCTGCGACAGACACAACATATGCATTACCCTCCTTGCATTGGACGACCTCAGTCTTCCACCGTATATGAGTAAACTTGACCGCAAGTGGCATAGTGCATTAAATTCTTTCTGACATGTACCAAAATGTTGCCGAGGGTTCCCATCTTCAAGTCTGGTACCACAAGAAGGTATCTGAGCTTGTACAGTCATGTTCTCACCTGTAGTATAATCTACCACTGTATGATTCAAAACCAAAATTCTCAAAACACTCACGTATGCCTGATTATCCCACCTGAAAATCGATTCACCTGTTTTCACCACCGTATCATATTCAGCTATCCTAACTCCACTTTCGTCCATTCCTACATATTTTTCTTCAATAGATTATCATAATTAGCCATCAAAATATCAACACATATAGTGATTCTAGCAACCTTACACTTGTCTAAACCCATATATATTAATGTGCAGGGTCTCATTAAACCTTAATGGCTCTATATACAAATAATCACCGAACCATGCTCCAAATTTTTTGACTAAATAAACCAAAACCATAACCAATTTATTAAGATTATCAAAACCAGACCAGATGTGCATCCTTGAACAGACCCTCTTGAGATTAAAACATTGCTATGAGACATTTTCCCCAGAAAGATAAAACATGTTCTGTTTTGTAAGTACTTGTGAAGGATGAGAATACCAAAGCAAGATTTAGCTCGCTTATATACTAACCGTGAAAGATCCTCCAGGTTGAATCGGATCAAAGAGGATAAAAGTCATGGATTTGAGATCACCAGTCCACCAAATCGACCTAATCGACTCCTATTTATATCGTAATACACCATACAATCAGAGTCTCCATATATTCCTTTTCATAAGAGGATCCTTCTTAATACTAATTTCCTTGCTGAGGATCCTTAGATATCTTTTACAATTGACCATCATATTCAAGATCTCTTCTCCAAAAGAGCAACAGATCTTTACCCCAAATCCAGAAATTGTATGTTAACGATAAACATACACTTGTGATTAGTAAACGAACTCATAAACAATGTTCTTAAAACATAGAATCTGCACTCACTCGTAAAGAACCTAAAAGGAGAAGAGATTCTTAAACAAAGCTGAGCAATTGATAAACAGAGAGAGAGAGAGAGAGAGAGAGAGAGAGAGAGAGAGAGAGAGAGAGAGAGAGAGAGAGAGAGAGAGAGAGAGAGAGAGAGAGCTAGAAAACATTATCTTCAAATTCAGAGTGAATGATTTCCAAGTTGGAAATCTTTTACATAAACAAATCGAAAACAACCAAATCAAGAAAAGATCCTAACAGAACACTTAAACCCAATCACCTTATTCGACTTCTGAGGTTAATCATTCAGATTCTCACGCGCCATTCCCTATAACAAATCTCCCTTGTTCGAAGAACCTTGACCTCAAGGTTCGAAATCAGGAAACCTTTTCTTCAGGTCGAATAAGAACTCTCATGTTGCTTCTTCGACAGACTCATTCGACCACTTGACCAGAACCTTTGTCACTACCTGCCCTTATCGCTGAACATTTTTCTTTCCATAATTCGCTCAGGTACACGCACCAACATATCAGAGATCATCTCCGGCAACTTATGAGTTGTAACAACGTTCCCCACTACTAACTTCAGCTGATAAACATGGAACACTGGGTGTATTCTATGATGATGGGCAATCCAGCTTATATGCCACCTCTCCGCACTTATCGATGATCTTATAAGGACCTAAAAAATTAGGTGCAAGCTTTTGATTGCTCCTGACAACCACTGAACTTTGCCTGTACGGTTGTAGTTTGACGTACACGAAGTCGCCAATGGCTAATTCATGGTCTGTGCGATGTGATTGGCAAAAAATTTCATTATACGATGTGCCCGAAGAAGATGAAACTTCAGTAACATCAACATGCTCTCACGCTCCTGCAAACTCCGAGCGACTACTGCAACCTTTGATTCACCAGGAAGATATGGTAAATGCTGAGGAGGAGCTTGCCCATAAACCTCCTCGTAGGGAGTCATTTGAATCACTGACAATCGATTGAGGAAACCTGTGTAACTTAAACACATTATCAAGAAAAGCTTGAGCTACTGAAATCGCAGTGTAAGGATGAGAGAGAGTGATAAAATGGCCAGCCTTACTCAATCTATCCACTACTACCAAGATGACTGATTTTCCAAAGGATAGAGGTAACCCATCAATAAAATCCATAGAGTTATGATACCATATAGACTCTGGGATGGGAAGAGGCTGAAGTAATCTTGGATACGCAGCTGTATCGTATTTGCATTGTTGACAGACAATGGAACTAGGAATGAAGGCCTGAATGTCTATGTACATTCCATTCCAGTAGAAGAGTCCTTTAATCTGCTGGTGAGTTGCATCGCGGCCTGAATTTCCTCCGACCCCAGAACAGTGTAGCCACTCCAGAATTGTTTGTTTCAGTGCCGGATCTGCAGGGATCACCAATTTCCCCTTGCGCCTCAGCACATTATACATCCATGAAAAATGTTTCTAAGCTGAAGGGTACTTCTTCAACTCCTCTATCAGCTCGTGAACTGCAGCATCAGACTCATAACCAGATTGTATTTTCTGCATTAAATGGCACTCCAGGACTGTCATAGACATGTGCAGTATCTCTGTTCCTTCTACTCTCGACAAAGCGCCCGCCATAGTATTGTCCTGGCCATGTTTATACTGTATTTCATAGTCAAATTCCAAGAGTTTAGGGAGCCACTACTGCTGTATAGGCGTGTTTAATCACTACTCTAGTAGATACTTCAGACTTCTCTCATCCGTTTTGATCACAAAATGGCTCGTAAGCAGGTAATGTCGCCATTTTTGGACTGCAAACACCACTGCTAGCAACTCCTTTTCATAGATAGATGTAGTTGTTTACCCTTTAGTTTCTGGCTTATATAAGCTAAGGGACGTCCCTTCTGCATCAACACCGCCCCAATTCCCTGTACACACGCATCTATCTCAACCACAAACGGTTCATCGAACAATGGTAGAGCCAAAACCGACGCAGAACAGAGGGCTTGTTTCAAGTTATCTAACGCTACCCCAACTTCAACCGACCATGTAAATGCATCCTTCTTTGTTAATGCAGTTAATGAACCTGCGATTGACCCAAATTTCCTTTTGAACCTCCGATAATACCCTATAAGCCCTAGAAAACCTCTTAGCTGCTTCAACGTCTTTGGAGTAGGCCAGTCCCATACGTCCTTGACCTTTGTCGGATCCGTCGATACCCCACTTCCTTGGATATAATGACCCAAATATTCGACCTTTTCTGTCGCAAATGAACACTTGCTCTGCTTAGCAAACAGCCGATTTCCTCTCATCAACTAAAACACTTTCTTCAAGTGAATCACATGTTCCTCCATTGTAGAGCTGTAAACGAGTATATCGCCAAAAAGTCAGAACACACTTCCTCAAAAATGTCCTAAATACTGCGTTCATCAGTCCTTGAAACGTTGCTGGTGCGTTGGTTAAGCCAAATGGCATCACTAGATATTCATAATGACCGCTATGAGTCTTGAATGATGTCTTATGATTGTCTCTAGGATCCATCCTTACCTGGTGATAACCGGCACGCAAGTCAATCTTGGAATACACTGAAGATCCTCCCAACTCGTCCATAAGATCCTCAATGAGAGGAATACGAAATTTGTCCTTCACTGTCATCCCATTCAAACCTCTGTAATCCACACATAGTCTCCACGTTCTATCTTTCTTCTTCACCAAAACCACATGTGATGCATACGAGCTAGAACTCGCCTGAATCGTGCATGCATGCAGTAAATCCTGCACAATCTTGTCAATTTCGTTCTTCTATTAAACAACATACCGGTACGGCCTCTGATTTACCGGGTTTGAACCCTCCATTAATGTTATTCGGTGGTTATGATTTTCCCGAAATGGCGGTAAGTCCCACGGTTCATCAAAAACATCTGTAAACTCCCTTATAAGTATTTGAATGTCCCGGGGTAAGGTCAGTCGTTTGGTGCTATCTCCTTCCAGCGAGCATAGCATGACCTGGTCTGAGTCTGCATTATCCTGAACACACACCATAAAAAGTTGTATATGATCGTCACACAATTTATTCATCTTTGTCACCTTCGTGGACCGCATTGAACCATGTTTAATCCCATGGAGGTGAACCTTACGATGACCCCATTAGAATTGCATATTCAGATTATGAAAATCACAAGTGATAGGACCCAGCTGAGACAACCACTGCACTCCTAAAACCATATCGCATCCCCCAAGAAAAATCACCAACATGTGAGACACAAAATATGTACCCTGAAAAATCCATTTGAATGTGTCCACCTTCGAGTCCACTGTCAGCATACTCCCATCAGCTACCTTCACACTCCTCATTTCCGCAGTTTTCATGACACATCCAAGCTTAACTGCGATGTTTTTGTCAAATTATGCGTCGAACCTGAATCAATAAGAATGAATAATGCTCGCTTCCCATGTACTCCCTTAACTCGCATTGTCATGTAATCTTCAGATATCCCAGCCACTGCATTTACTGAGATTTGAGCTAAATCACCTTCCTCTGCTTCTTCCCACATCTACTCCTCTTCTTCCTCCTCATCGTCTTCCTCTGTTTGTAGCAGAAACAACAGCGATTTCTTGTTCTTCTGATACAGTTCGGGAGTGTATTCTCGTCGCAGAAATAGCAGATACCTTGAGCCCTACGCATGCTCGGTCTCTTCCTTGGACAAAAACAGAACATGTTGTTTAGCTGGAGCCGTTCTTGTCTTCCACTTGCGGGTTCGAATCTTCGTCCCCTAATCCTTCTTAAAAGGAATTATTCCTTTGTTCAGATTAGCTTGAGGTCGTGGTGACCAACTTGATCCCTTGTGGCTTAACAGGATGAGCTTTCTCGTACAACCTATAGAGAATCAAACATTGCCTGACTGAGCGTGGTTGGAACATTCGTATATGCATATGTGTATCCATCAGCAGTCCGACGAGATATGCACTGACCAAGTAGTCCTTGGATAGACTGACCCGAGTTCGTATGAGCTCGAACCTCCCATGATACTCCACAATCCCATCCATCTCCTGAATTTGTTTCAATTCTACCATGGGATCGTCCAAAATCTCGTCAAAATGCTCTAGAAGTAACGTTTTATACGCCATCTAGTCCGTCAACACATGTACACCCAACTAAGATTGAGCTATCGCCTGATGCCATGCAATGTCATCGAAGTGGATTGAAGCTATCCCCACTTTCAGGTCTGCCGGTGTATGATCTATCGCAAAGAACTGTTCCACTTTGAATAACCATTCTTTCACTTTCTCTCCGTTAAACCTGGGAAAGTCAAGTTTCGCGAGGCGAGTCACGCCCAAGTAACCAGACCCCTGACCCGTTCTCCCTCTTCCCGAGTCATTCAAATTCATCTGTCCTATCGCATTCGTGACCGCTGTATGCGTATGTCGAGATGGACTGGACCCATCCAATGGGCACGAATGCAATATGACAGATGAATTAGAATGACTCGGGAACATCTCCGCGAGATCCTTCACAATTTTTTCATTATGTTCAAATATAGTGCCCTCTAACGCTTGCGTTTTCTCGATCATGTCGTCCATACGAGCAGTCAATGCTTCATCACTTGCACCTTCTGCCATTTTTTCCCTTGCTGCAATCTGACCATGAGTTTCACCCATATGGTCCGGAGGAAAGTTTAAGCTTTGATACCTTTGTTAACGATAAACGTACACTTGTGATTAGTAAACGAAACTCAGAAACAATGTTCTTAAAACATAGAATCTGCACGCACTCGTAAAGAACCTAAAAGGAGAAGAGACTTTTTTTTTAACGCTGATACATATTAAGAGAACTATTACAAGGACAATTTTACAGATAATACAACATCCGCTCCACGAGAATCCACCACGGCAACAATGAACGACTCCACCTCCTCCTGAAAACTTCCTTATAAGCTTGCCTCCACTAATCTCTAGAAATTGCACCTTCAAGGATTCAAACCTGGGACCTGCTGGTGTATACGCATTAATGAACCTTTAGTCAAACCACTGGATCAAAGGAGCTTCCAAGGAGAAGAGATTCTTAAAAAAAAAAAGCTGAGTAATTGATAAACAAATAGAGAGAGAGAGAGAGAGAGAGAGAGAGAGAGAGAGAGAGAGAGAGAGAGAGAGAGAGAGAGAGAGAGAGAGAGAGAGAGAGAGAGAGAGAGAGAGAGAGAGAGAGAGAGAGAGAGAGAGAGAGAGAGAGCTGGAAAACATAATCTTCAAATTCAGAGTGAATGATTTCCATGTTTGAAATCTTTTACATAAACAAATCGAAAACACCAAAAGATTGTTGCGCAATCGCAACAACCAAATCAAGAAAAGATCCTAACATAACACTTAAACTCAATCTCCTTATCCGAGTGCTGGCGTGGCTCATTAAAATTCTCCCGCGCCATTCCCTATAACACCGTAATCTCCAAATAATGTGATTCGATTTTGCCAATTAACCGACGATTAATCTTCCTAGACTCATGTTGGGGCCAAAATCTCCCTAGACGAAAACAATAGCCGAAAACATGATCGAAAGATCGGACACGGACGCTCATCATATTTCATACGAACAGAACTTCGTATAGTCAATATTTTATACGAAGCACTTAGCGTCGATGACTTTGTATGAATAAAATTTTCTACGAAAATCTTCAAACGGATAACATTTCATACGAAACGGACATAGCTATTCACCAAAACATCTGGCCGGACCGATCGGACAAATACATCTCTCGACAGAAGCTACCGATAGACGAAACATCCAAACAAGTAACTTCTGAACTAAACCAGCTCGGATCCGAGCTAAACAAGCTCTGTATTTCTGAGCTGAACCAGCTCGGGTCCGAGCACAGTCTGGTCTTTCAGAATTTCCGAGCTGAATGCATTCCTTGGAAACTTCCGACCTGAATTTACTTCTCAAACTTCCCGAACAGATATTCAACTTAGATCGTATGATCAAACATTTGCCAATATCTCCTTCTTCGGATGCGTGACTTGTTTGGATTGTGTCCTGAAATCACACTTGTACTCACTCCTTATGGTAGTTGTGTGTCGAGATCAGACATTCGTATAATACTGGGTGGTTGCAATGTTTTGCTAGAAGCCTCTTGCAGTCTGTAAGTTGTAGACTTACTGCCAGTATTATATGATCCTATAGGGTCACACACCTAAGCAAACTGGAAGCATGAATATGGGAAAGATCATTATGGTAATGATCGTGTTGATATACACATTGATATTGAGTTTTAAAGTGGTGTGTCGATCGACACAGTGAGTGTGTCGATCGACATAGTGAGTGTGTCGATCGACACAGTGAGTGTGTCGATCGACACAGTGAGTGTGTCGATCGACACAGATCGGGTTTCAAAACTGATGTTTCGATTTCATGACTTAAACGAATTGGAATTAATCCAATATTCGGTTTAGTCATTCCAGGTCTATATAAAGGCTTATATGGTCGACCTGGAACCCTAGCCGTTCAGTTTTCTTTTGCAGAGAAAGCAGAGCCATTTAGAACTCAGTGATCCCAAGATCCGGCACTAGCATCCCGGCTTTCCAGCTTTGTGTGCGTGTGTATCTGGTAGAGGCGAAGCACCTGAGTCGCTGCTGATCTCGATTACCAATTCATTCTGCTGCCATCTCTGAGGTAAACACGAGATCAATGATTCAATTCTCAAACCCTAGATCCTAGGCTTCCCAACAGTGGTATCAGAGCTATTAGGGTTTAATTCATTGAATCAAAGGCATGAAATTCGAATAATGATGTATTTGATTAGATTTGCGCCTGCTAAATCATGTTTTGAACAAATTAATCTCGGATTAAGTTTCTGCTTTAAAACGATGATCGAGTGTTTTCGCATAGTGTCGATCGACACCAAGCGTGTGTCGGTCGACACACCGCGAAACGCGTATTAAAAATTTAGGGTTCCGATCTTAGAGATCGGATTTCCTTTTTGCCCTAATGCATCGATCGACCCACTGGGTACGTCGGTCGACGCAGTTTTAATTGATTTCGGTTAAATTGGATTTACCGGTTATCAACCCGGTTCAATTGGATTGAACCGGAAAAGCCAATTTGGTTCTGGTTAGATCATGTCGATCGACACAGTGTTGTGTAACGATCGACATGGATCATTAAACCAGACCGGTTCAATTAGATTGAGCCGGTTAAGGAAATTCGATCCGGTTAGACCGGTTATCGAAGTCCGGTTTAAATTGAGCTGTGTCGACCGACACCAATGGTTGGTGTCGATCGACACACCACTCGCAGATTTGGCGGTTGAACCTCAAATTGCGAATACCAAACCAAGTTTAATCCCTGTTAACCTAAACATAATGAATCTAGATGTTTTAATTAACTTAAAACACTTCTTGGATGCATATTGGATATGTATCAAGATTAAAAGTTCTTTTCCTCAACTAAATATCAAGTGATTTTGATGTCTTGCCCAATCTTGTCTACTGTCAAGACTCGTTTCGTTGTTGGATATTCTTGGAGTCCTTGGTATCCACAATTACATGAGTAAGGCAGGTGATCATTGATAGACTTGCAGTGCGACTGTCAATAACCACAAGACAGAAGAGATTGGTTAACTTGACTGGGCTATCAGAAGTTCTGGGCCCAGAGACATCAGAGTGGATGAAACATAGATTGTATCATCTATGACCAAGAATTGTACTGGGTACAATTAGAAATGATTTGCTTACCTAGATAACTAAAGTTTGGGTGATGGCGAGTCGCCCACTCAAATTCACTACAAGAAATTTGAGTATATATAGCGTCCGAAAAACGCTATTTATTACTATCATAGCGGTTTGTTAAACGCTCTATCTGCGGCCGTTATAATAGGTTGGACACTTTACATAGCGGTTTTTCATTATGCTATTATTGTAATATTTAAAACAGCGCTTATTTTAATGCAATTATAAATATTGTAATAGCGTTTTATTTCCGTCATTTTATATTTCATGTGTATCTTTTATAGCGTTTTAAATCTGTTATGACTTGATCCTATATAGCGTTTTAAATCTGTTATGACTTAATTTGGACGTAGCTTCTTTGTTATAGCATTTTTTTCAACCGCTTTGAATTTTGTTTATTTTTTGGTGAGCTAATTATACTACAATTGATACCTGCTTTTACAATTGAAAATCAAATGAAATCAAGAATATAAAGCAAACATTGTTCATAACATTAGGCACATAAAATCATACAACAAAACATCGTTTACGTCATGTTTCACACACAAACGATTAAACATTACACAAGTTCATACTTAAACAACATTAGACAAAGTGTTTAGATTATAACTAGCTTGTCACTCGGCCAAGCAATCCTAGTACCAACAGCATCAGCAATGATCTCAACTTCAGAATTTGGTCTCCAAACATGTGCATCTCTTACCTTAGGAACTTCTACCCAAACCGATGTCGCATCTGGACCCAATTGAGCGAAGTGCACTACATGTGCCGGGTCTGTAGAACACACTCTACCTTCTGCAACTTTCACTCCTGTTCCTGTGCAATCTAAGAGGATGCATTTCTTCTTTACACTATTGTTGTTGTCTGTGCTGTTACTCAGACTTGCACTAGCACTCTACAATCAGTAGTGAATACAAATCATCCAACTATTACAAATTATAATTAAGAACACATTATAGAAGACAAGTTTTGGATTATACCTTAGTTGATGCAGTTTTGGTAGCCGAATGCTGGAGTGATTGTGGAGGAATAATCTGTATCTTATGAAGAGGCCAAGCGATTTTCTCATGTAATGCATCGCCGATCAGACTCATTTCAGCGCTTGGTCTCCATAGATAAGCCCCATCTTTAACAACTTTCCTTACCGTAACAATAGCAGCATTTGGACCCAAAGGGATATTGTTGACCATTTCCTTTGGGTCTGTTGAATACAAGCTTCCCTCAGCAATTGTTTCATCCTCAGAAATCCAATCACTAATCAGTATCCTTTCGTCTATTGCATCTGCAGCCTATAGAATCAAACAACCAAGACATATTTTCATAAGTTGTGACCTCATAAACTACTAGTTTGCACCAGTAAAAAAGGAGTAATAACTTACAGATGAACCAGAAGCTCCATTAGGTGAGTTATTGACGATAACTATCTTCTCGGCTGGCCAAGCTATTAAGCAACCAACAGCATCGGCAAGAGACGCAACAGTCGTTGTAGGCCTCCACACATGCGTTTCTCCTTCTGATACAGATTTCACTAAAACTGCTGCTGCGTTAGGGCCTAGCGGGATACATCCCATCTTGAATGTTGGTTCACTCGAGCAGAGTTCTGCCTCTCCAACAACAACATCATCATTTGAGTACCAACTCAGCAACTTACACAACGACCCACCATTGTTAACATGACTGGTCACAGAGTTTTGGCCATCATCAACCTGAGTCCGAGAATAAAGTCAGAGAATTCATATTCTAAGTTTTTCACATGCAAGTAAACAGCAATGAGAGTGTTAATACCTTCTTCCCTGCCGCTAATTCACGCACAACATTTTGTAGTGATTCAACTTTGCTGACCAATTCAGCTTGTGTAGCTTCAAGTTGCTTCACGTGTGTGTCTCTAGCATCCATAAATGCTAGCTTGGAAGCTGTGACCCCTCTGCCAAATCCTCTAACTCTCCCAGACTTTTCTTTTCCTAGGACTTTACTCACTGCGTCATCGCGGAAACTACTAGAGGTGGAGTCCATCTGACTATCTAGAACCTTTATCTTATCCTGAAATCAAATAGAAAAGAAAATACTTTACTTTACTATACACTAACATAATGAAAACAAATAAATATTTCTTACAATTATAGCTTCAAACTCTGGTTTAACAGGTCTACCGTCCGAATGGGTATGTCCTGCTACCCATACTTTGCTCCTTGTCACAGTGCTTGGGTCATCACTTTTTTTCTTCTGCAAATACAAAGTTAATAAAAGATGATAATCTGAAGTTTCTGTGAACCTAATGAATATTGAGTATGAATTTTGACATACCATTTCATGAGCAAGACGAACCATTCCTTTCCTACTGGTGGTATGGGGAATCTGATTGCTCCTTAAACTTCTGTTTTTCTCACTTAGTTCCTGCAGCAAAATAAAAAAAATTAACCAAACAAAACTCCAAAGATAAAGATCAACTAACCAAATCAAATAAAACATGTAAATAACCTGAAAAGCATCGGATGTTCTACTCTTAACCCACTTCGTCCAAGCTGACACAGATTGTATGTTTGTTGGTTTCAAATCTAGGATTTCTTGCTTATTTTTTGCACATCGAACTTGGCTAACAAGCTTCGACTTAGAAGCTCTCCAAATACATCCCATCTGTTTGAAAACACAATCCTTCTGCCAATCTTTATCCAAATTGAATCTCTCCTACATTACGTCATTAAAGCAAATGTAACAAATTGGTCAAGTTTTTATTGAGTATAAAGTATATATTTCCAAAATCACAGTGAAAAGATAGATATACCTGTATTATATCCCATAGCGTGTGTTTTGTTTTCGGGTCAATGTACCTCCAATCTTCAACAGTGTAAGGTACGTGCTCTCTCACAAGCGGTCCAAGAAACGAGGATAGTGTCACCGACCCTTTACCAACATGTTCACCAAGACGGGTAAACTCAACATCTATCTTATCCTCATGGTTTTTGGCCACTTTATTCATCTTGGTAGGTCCTCTTGTTTTCCTCTTTTTAGATTCCGAGTGTTGTGACTGACTATCACCATTAGCTCGATGCTCAGGCTCCTCTACACGCTGCTCATCCTCTTCAACATGGAGCTCATTATCTACTTCTTGATGATCTGTATCTTGGTGCTCAGAATCTGCATTAAGATGTTCATTCTCTTCAAGGACACGTTCAGTCTCTGCATCGTGAATCTCTGTCACTGCATCATGTCGAGTCTCCTTATCCTTAGCAGTCACTGGATCATGCCTATATAATCATCCATTAAAACAATGTCAGATAGTCCTTGGGAAAATTGTACAACATAGCTAAACAACACATCAACATAATCATTTTGTAATTAAACATGCCTCTTCTTTCTGGTTTTAGTTACTTCAGGGACATGATCAATCTCTGCATCTTGGATCTCTGTCACTTCATCTTGGTGAGCCTCCTTATCTTTGGCAGTCAATGGATCCTGCCTATATCACCACCAAATAAAACAATGGTTACCACTGTGGGAATAACGTACAGGCTAATAAACAACAAATCAAACTATAATCATTTTGTATTGAAACATACCTTTTCTTTCTTGCTTTAGTCAATACAATAGGTGTTACGTCTTCACCACGCTGTCGCTTGCTACGTCTGCGAGCATTATCCACCATCTTTGACTAACTGCAACATGAAAGCCAAAAAACTCATCAGTAACCTAAGTAAGTAGCTGGAACATAACAGTTGATAGAATGCACAATTTTGTTCAAAATATGAATGAAAAATACTTTAGAGCTATTAATAAAGTAAAAACAAACAATATCCTTTGAAATAGTATAGAAAACCGACAGTATCATTACTCAAATAAAACATCTAAAAGAACAATATCTATGATATAATTAATCCATCACTAAGACTCCTTCACAATCATCTCTAGCAAAGAAATTGTCGTCGTCAGAGTGATATTCTGAATCATCAATCTCCGAGATACTTGATGGTGCAGCAACAAGCTCAGCTTCTGTTTCTAACTCGTGATATCCCCTTGGTGGCGCTCTCATTACTACATACCAAGAAGAGGATTCTTCTTCTCTAGAGTAGAACACTTGCTTAGCTTGTGACGGCAAGATATATGGATCTTGAAGATAAGCTGACTGATTTACATGTAGGTTCACAAGCGTGAATCCGTCTTCCTCCTTCACACCATTCCCTTTGTTAGCCCATTTGCATTTGAAAAGTGGAACTTGGAACATATGATAATCTAGCATAATAATCTCTTGAATCACACCGTAGTATGATACAATATCAGCCATCTGATTAGTATCTCGGGCGCTTGATCTGCACATTGTGAAAGATTCAAGCGTTACTCCAGAGTTTTGAGTCTTCCGCTTCACATCAACAGTGTGAAACCGATGTCCGTTAATGATGTAACCCTTGTACTTCTGGATCACATGTCTTGGTCCATTTGCTAACCACCTCAGTTTGGTTGAATGCTCCTCTGAGTTTATTAGAATCTAATGACAATGGAACAAGATATTGTTACTATATAACAATATCAGATAGTACTAAATCCTTAAGTGATATCAGACCTTTTCCTTCACCCACTGTGAAAACCTTTCACCATGAGTCTTCCATAATTGAGTTTCATTATTTCTGCAACGGACATCAGTTTCTTGCAACTCTTCCAAGTGCAAACTGATTTCATTTTCCAAATGTATGTTAGTGCTCATACACTGAAATGAATATTGAATACATTTTCAAACATCATAAACATATGAGAACTTACTCTACATAAGGACTCATAAATTCTGTGTTCATTAACACATATCGATGCGCTATTTCTCGGTCTTTATCAGTTAGACTAAATTCTGTACCACTCTGTAGAGGGCGACCTTCAAGAATACGAGAATCTGTCTCAACATCTTCATTGCGTTTGGCTACTTCTTCAACTGGGACAGAATTCTTTAGAAACTCTAAACAGAATGTAATACATTCTCCAGCGAGATATCCCTCAGCCATACAAGCTTCCGGCCTAGCATAATTTTTGACATAAGCCTTCAAAGTTTTCATGTACCTAAACCCCAAACAGCCATACATCAGTCCTAGACGTTGTTTTAAATATTGTAGACATCTGAACAATGTATCTTAAAAGTACACTACCTCTCAAATGGATACATCCATCTAAAGTGTACTGGCCCTCCCAAACGTGTCTCTCTAGCAAGATGTATAGGAAGATGGAACAAGATATCAAACAGAGATGGTGGAAAAAACCTTTCTAGTTGGCACAATGTCTCAACAATCTCTGTCTCCAATGACAACATCTTCTCTGGATCAATGACACGCTGGCACAATCTATTGAAGAAGTTGCATAAACGGGTCACGGCATTCCTAGGACCTTTTGGCAGATTGCCTCTCAAAGCAACAGGTAACAGATTTTGAAGAAGAACATGGTGGTCGTGAGATTTCAAGCCACCAATTGTCGGAGGATCAAATGAGACACAGTTAGAAATATTTGCGCAATAACCATCAGGACCTCTGAATTCTGATAACCGCTTGCAGAAATTTCTTTTTTCAACCTTCGTCAGCCAATATGCAGCTGGTGGTAAGTATGATCGCTTACCTCGTAACTGTGCGTGTAAATTACTTCTGATACCCATGTCCTCCAGGTCCTGTCGTGATTTCAATCCATCCTTTGATTTAGAACTTTGCATCAGAATTGACAAAATGGCATCGGAAACGTTCTTCTCAACATGCATTACGTCGATGTTGTGTCGCACCGGCATATACTAGCAAATAAAACAAGCAGAATTACTAAGACAATGATCATACATTTCCTGTAATGCTTCTGCGAGTTATATTGACATTAATTCACCTTCCAATAAGGTAGCTCGAAAAGAATAGAACGCTTCTTCCAACGCCACTTTTCAGAATCTTCATTAGATTCATCATCTGAAAGCTCGTCATTGTCACCCAAATTTGATCTCTTCCTTTTGCTTTTCTTTTCTAATGGTCTACCAAAATCATTTTTAAAATTCTGTAGGCTCTCAAATATTTCAGAACCTGTCTGAATTCTACGTGCAACCCCTTCTTCCACTGTATTATCGAACCATGTTTTTTTTCTTCTATATGGATGTCCAGGTCTGAGCCTCTTCCTATTCCTCATATACACATGTTTTCGACTAAACTTAAGCCATCTAAAGGGTGTATCCTTTCCACAAATATTACACGCTTGCTTACCTTTCACTTTACAACCAGCAAGTGTCCCCAACCCCGGATAGTCACTGATAGTCCATAACAACATAGCTCTTAATGTGAAATTCTCCTTTGAAAACGAGTCGTAAACCTCTATACCCTCATTCCAAAGATCCTTTAGATCATCTACCAGAGGTTGAAGATACACATCAATGTTGTTGCTCGGTGCAGTTGGTCCAGGGATTAGAAGAGTCAACATTATATTTTCTGCTTTCATACATAATGTCGGATGCATGTTGTAGTTCACTAGCAACACCGGCCATGTACTGTACTTCGTACTTTGAATAGAGAATGGATTCATCCCATCAGTAGATAGGCCGAGTCTAAGGTTTCTCGGATCACCAGCGAATTGTGGCCATTGATCATTAATTTGGGCCCAAGTTAGTGAATCAACGGGGTGGCGCATTGTTCCATCCGTACTACCATTTGTGAAATGCCACCGAAGATCTTCACTTATTCTTTTAGATCTGAACATCCTTCTAAATCTGTCCTTTATTGGGAAATACCTAAGGACTTTGCAAGGAATTCCTTTCTTCTCCTCTCCTGTGTTCTTATCCAATTCCCATCTTGAAGCATTACATCTAGGGCAGCTCATTAGATCCGCATACTCATTCCTATACAAGATGCAATCGTTCTTGCAAGCGTGGATACAATCATACCCAAACCCAAAGATCTTCAAGAACTTTTTCATCTCATTTGTAGATGTTGGAAGCACGTTACTTTCTGGTAGCATGTCGTGCACAATTTTCAGAAGCTGATCGAAATAACTCTCCGACATCCCACTCTTCACTTTGATTCTGTACAGACCCATTATCGCGGAAACCTTTGTATAGTTAGGACAGTTAGTGTAAAGAGGGGTTTCTGCATCTTCTAACTTCTTCTTAAATGCTGAATCTTCATGACTTTCAACGTCCTCATGTTGAGCTTCATCGTCGATGCTACTCTGAGTTTTTCCCACATCATCAGTAAAAGCCGTTTTTAACAACTCATAAGCTTCGAACGAAGAACTCGGAGCATCATCTGTGTCATTCCTTTCTTCCCCATGAATGCTCCAGCTTGAACTACGCTTATACTTATGATCCATACCCCTTATTACTAGGTGATCGAGTACAGTGGCTACCGGTTGATGACTCACATTGCGGCAGTCAACACATGGACATATCATGTTGGGAGGATTACCAAGCTTCACAGCTGACGCATTCACAAAATTAGTAGCTCCTTCCTCATACTCGCGACTATTTCTTGGATGCCAAACCCATTTTTTGTCCATGGTACAACAGCACCACGACTCCACAGACAAAGGAGACAGAATTATGGAAAAATTAATTTTGAGTTAGACAGTCTAAAAACTAGAACATATGGTACTAACCCACATAGGAATGTGGGTAAAAATTTCATGTTCAAACCAAAAATCATTCGTATGTTTACTGTAAATTTCATAGAAAATAAAACAAACTAATTGAAATAAGTTAAGCAAACATCGTCTTTAAACAGAGAAAAACATTCACTAATGGACAAACAAAGAAGAGAAGAAGAGAGCATTGAAAGCATTAACACACTGAGCCACTAATGAAACATCATATATTGAAAAACCTTAGATTGTAGGTAAGATCATCTAATAATGGATTAAATCTCTATAAACCAATAAATCTATCAATATCTAAACAACTTCAGAACAATAAACTTTAAAACAAACTTGTGATGTATTGATAGATGAGTTAACATGTTAAGGAACATACCTTTACTTGAATCCGAGATTGAATGTCCTTCTCTGTGAAACCAAGTTCCTTCTCTGTGAAAGCAAAAACAATTAACTCAGTTTCAGAAAACCATTATTCGAATCACAAATGAATCCTAATAATACTTAGTATCTCATACCTTTGCTTGAAGGGTGAAATCCGTAACCTGTAAAATAAGAAACAAAATCAATGAAATCAGTATTTGAAACTTATACATAAATCGAAACCAAAGAACATATTGATTAACAATACTATACCTTCGCTTGAGTTGAGTAAAAGACTTAGATCCTTCTCTGTAAAAACAGAATCAATGGAGTTACAAACTGAAAACATTTATTTGAAGCAAGAATTAAAAACAAAGGACACTAAAATGTCATACCTTTGTAGATTCCGAGTGCTTTTCCCCTGTGAATTCCAAAGAAAAATAAATGAAAACAACCTTTGAAAACTTAAGAACTAAATCGAGGAAAAGAGAGATTCGGATAACAGTAACTTACCTTTGTATAAAATTGGAACACAGACCAACAATCTCAACCTGTAAAAAACAGCTGAAAGGAATCAATTTCTGTTGCTATAAAACTGAATCGAAACCAGAAATTGATGTGAAGACTCATACCTTTGCTAGATCTTCAAAACCCTAAACACAATTGAAAGATATTAGTCGGGGATTCGGAACCCTAACGCGAAAACACAGCAAATCGAAATCGTTAATAATCTCTTACCTTTGTATGAAAATCTAGCACCGACACAGCTCGAATCCTGTATAAACAGAAGATTAATCCGAAATCAGTGCTAACCCTAAGTCAGAAACAAAGCAAAACAAGAATCTTTGGACAAAATAAACTTCCTTTAACTCAATATTGAAGCTCGATTGTGTTTCGCTTTGAGAAATCAAGAGAGAGATGAAGATACCTTTTTTGTGGGAAACCGAGGCTAAAGTGAAAAAAGAGAGCCAAAATTTGTCTAAGTAGCGGGCAATTTTTAGTTTTCTCCTCCAAAAGAATGCATAGCGTTTTCGAAGTTAAAAGTGCTATGTAAACAAAGTTACCCAAAAGCGTAACGAAAATAAAAATTAAGAAAACCTATACATAGCGTTTTTTTTTTTGAAAACGCTATAATAAAAAAGGTTCGTATTTACTATAGCAGACTATGTTGAAACGCTATATTCTATTGCTATATATACTCAAATTTCCTGTAGTGATTTTGGTGAAGTAAGGATCTTGGTTCATTGTATTCATCTGAGGAAACAATGTTTTTGAATACAATGTGAGTTCTCTTATTAGATAAGAATTCTCTTTTCCTTGAACATCATAACTAAAACCTCTACTTCTTTTAATTACAGCTATGTCTGTCCCAACTCACATCAACACTTTCTCGCTAAGATCCGTCCTTGAGAAGGACAAGCTTAATGGATCAAATTTCTTGGAATGGTATCGGAACCTGAGAATAGTTCTCAGGCAGGAGAACAAGGAATATGTCCTTGAAAGAGTTCTCCCCGAGAGGCCACGTTCCAATTCCACGCAGGCAGATAAGAATGCTTGGGATAAGCATTATGCTGATGTCAAAGACGTTAATTGTCTAATGCTGGTGACTATGAACTCTGAGCTACAAAAGCAATATGAGAACGTGATGTCGCCAATTGAGATGATTAACAGCCTGAAAGCCTTGTTTCAGGAGCAAGCTCGCACAGAGAGATACCAGACGGTTAAATCTCTCATGGATTGCAAGCTGGCCAAGGACAGTCCAGTGAGTCCTCATGTCCTTAAAATGATGGGTTACATTGATAACCTGGGGAAACTGGACTGTGCCATTAGCCAGGAGCTAGCCACTGACATGATTCTGCAGTCTTTGCCGTCGTGTTTTGATCAGTTCATTATGAACTACAACATGCAAAACATGACGAAGACATTGACTGAGTTGCACGGCATGCTAAAGACAGCAGAGCCGAATCTCAAGAAGGCGACTCCTAGTGTACTTATGGTACAAGGGAGTAAAAGGTTCAAGAAACCTAGTAAGGATAAGGGAAAGGCTAAGGCTGTCAAGACTGAGGGTCAAGACAAGCCCAAGCCCAAGCCCTAATCCGTACCTTCTCCTGAGGACAAATGCAACTACTGCAAGCAGCTAGGGCATTGGAAGAGAGACTGCAAGAAATTCATGGAAGATTATGAGAAGCTGAAGAAGACGCACGAGACTTCTTCTTCAGGTATTTATGTTATAGAAGTAAATGTTACTTCTTATATTTCTACTTCGTGGGTATTGGATACCGGCTGCGGTGCTCATATTTGTACTGATGTGCAGGCACTAAGAAATAGTAGAACGTTGAAGAAAGGACAAGTGGAGCTACGGGTCGGAAATGGAGCTAAGGTTGCTGCACTGGCCGTAGGCATTTATGATTTGTCTTTACCTTCTGGCATGGTTTTAGAATTGAATAATTGCTACTTTGTACCTGCGATTAGCAGAAACATAATTTCAGTTTCCGTTTTGGATTTGGAAGGTTTTGATTTTGTTATTAAGAATAAAGTTTGTTCTTTTCATCGTGATGGTACGTTTTATGGTAGCACCCCATTAGATAATGGGTTATATGTCTTAAACCAAGAAATGCTTGTCTTTAACATAAATACAAAGCGGTTTAAGTCAAATGACGAAAACCCAACTTTCCTATGGCATTGCCGTTTGGGCCACATCAATGAGAAACGCATTCAGAGGCTCCATCGTAATGGGCTTCTGGGCTCATTTGATTTTGAATCATGTGAGAAGTGTGAATCTTGTTTGATGGGCAAAATGGCTAGGGCCCCTTTCAACAAACCGACTGAAAGGGCCAGTGACTTATTGGGCATTATTCATACTGATGTATGTGGGCCAATGAGCACTGTTGCCAGAGGAAATTACAAGTACTTCATTACTTTTACTGATGACTTCAGTAGGTATGGCTATGTCTATTTGATGAGACATAAGTCAGAATCCTTTGACAGATTCAAGGAGTTCAAGAATGAAGTACAGAACCAACTTGGCAAAAGTATTAAAGTTCTGCGATCGGATCGCGGAGGAGAATACTTGAGCCAAGAGTTCAGTGACTATCTGAGCGAGTGTGGAATTGTTTCACAACTCACTCCTCCTATAACACCCCAATGGAATGGAGTGTCAGGGAGGAGGAATCGGACCTTATTAGATATGGTTCGGTCTATGATGAGTCATTCATATCTTCCATTATCCTTTTAGGGATACGCTCTAGAAACGTCTGCGTTTACACTAAATAGGGTTCCATCTAAATCAGTGGAAAAGACACCACATGAATTGTGGACTGGGAATGTTCCAAGTCTGTCTTTCCTAAAGATTTGGGGTTGTGAGGCTTATGTCAAACGTTTAATCTCTGACAAGCTCACACCCAAATCAGATAAATGCTACTTTGTTGGTTATCCTAGGGAAACCAAGGCATACTACTTTTACAACCAATCTGAGAACAAAGTCTTTGTTGCTCGGGACTGTTATTTTCTTGAGAGGGAATTTCTTTCTAAGAAAAGCAGTGGGAGTAAAGTACATCTCGAAGAAATTCAAGATGCACAGGAGATTGCTCCACCTGCAGAGGATGAGCATCAGTTGGATCCACAAAGTTCTGTGGAGCCCACACCTGTGGAGCCTGAAGTTCGCAGATCCGGAAGGATCCGTCACAAACCCGAGAGATACTATGGATTTCTCGTGCCCAATTGCAATGATCTGATGATCATCGAAAGTGACGAACCTGCGACCTTCGCGGAAGCAATGATAGGCCCGGACTCCGAAAAGTGGCTTGGAGCCTCTAAAACCGAAATGGGATCCATGTCAGCAAACCAAGTATGGTCCTTGGTTGATTTACCTAATGGTGTAAAAGCCATTAAGTGTAAATGGGTCTTCAAGAAGAAGATTGACGTGGATAGAAATGTCCAGATTTATAAGGTAAGGCTGGTGGCTAAAGGTTTCAAGCAAATTCATGGTGTTGACTATGATGAAACCTATTCCCCAGTCGCTATGCTTAAATCCATTCGGATTCTTCTAGCAACTGCCGCTCATTATGATTATGAGATTTGGAAGATGGATGTCAAAACCGCCTTCCTGAATGGAATTCTGGAAGAGGATGTGTATATGACACAACCTGAAGGTTTTGTGGATCCTGAGAATGCTGGGAAGGTATGCAAGCTTCATAAATCCATTTATGGATTGAAACAAGCATCACGGAGTTGGAATCTTCGTTTTGATGAAGCAGTAAAACATTTTGGTTTCATTAAGAACGAAGAAGAACCATGTGTATACAAGAAGACTAGTGGGAGCGGAATTGCGTTTCTCGTACTGTATATCGATGACATACTTCTTCTCGGTAACGACGTTCTGTTGCTTCAGTCTATTAAGACTTGGCTCGGAAGTTGTTTTTCCATGAAAGACATGGGAGAAGCCGCGTACATCCTTGGAATCAGAATCTACAGAGATAGAGCGAATAGGCTGATTGGATTGTGCCAGGACGCTTATATTGATAAGGTATTGCACAGACCGATGTCTAATGGCATCAGTCTCAGCAAGAAGCAGTGTCCATCGACACAGGCTGAGCGAGAACGAATGGGTAGGATTCCTTATGCTTTTGCAATTGGATCTATCATGTATGCTGTAATATCCTGTTCCAAGAAATAGTCAACGGACAGCAGAGAAGTCAACGGAGGGCATTTTCGTAATTTTCAGAAGATGAAGGGCATTTTGGTAATTTTACCAAAATGCGATCTGGAAGTGGAGACGGGCCAAGTGTTCTTATTTTTGTCCAAAAGAACATTTAGAAGACCAGACGTGGAAGAAACGAAGATTAAACGAGTTTTACGGACTATCGGGAAAGGAAACCTATAGAACCGATAAAACTTGTAAAATCCATAACGGGAGCTACGGGTGTCCGTTTGAGGCGATTCAAATTTCTAAATTCATCTAAGATCTTCTAGAATCTGAAAATGAGACTTGGTGGATTTTTAGAAGCAGCTAAAGGATTTTTTAAAATATTCAACGTAAAGCCGGTTTTTCCGAGAAACCGATACATCGTTCGGGCAAGAAAGAAGACCCTCTAAAATCCACCAAAAATTATGAAATTTTGACCGAAGCTACATTAGAAGATGAAGAAGATATGGTTAAAAGGATTCAGAAAGATTTGATGTCTAGATCAAGTTATGAATTTTGAGTCCTTAATGGGTTATTAAGGCTTAAAAATTCAAAATAAATTCCTTGAGGCTTGGGCTTGAGTCAGGGTATTTGGGACAGTTTACCAAGACCATATTGGACTTAAATCCAGCTCAGTATGAAGCATGGGCCACGAAATTTGAGCCCAAGAAATAGAAGCTTCTTAGGTGCATGAATCTCCAAAGATGTGTTGTCATCAATCCAAGGGCTGCATGGAGGAGGCTACAAGTGGATGGTGGATGATAAAATTCATTGTTTGTGGATGGTTTTTGGTGGAGAGGTCGTGGCTTAAGATGGAGAAGAAGAGGTGACAAGTGGAAGGTGGAGATCTCTTCACTTTAGCTATAAAAGGAGGCCTCCACCCCTCACTTTTCTTCACACCAAAAACACTTCTCAACAAGAGTAGTGAAGAAGAGAGAAAGAAGAGAGTGAGAAGGGAGGAAGAAGAAGAAGAAGGAGGCGGCAAGAAGAAGGAAGAGGAGGAGGAGCCGGGAGAAAAAGAAGAAGCCGGAGGGAGGAGAGAAGAAGGAGAAGCCGGAGGGAGGAGAGAAGAAGGAGGATCCGGAGGGGAGAGAGAGGGAGGAGAGAGAGAAAAGGAGGAGAGAGAGAGTGAGAGAAATAGAAGAAAGATGGGGAAAGGAATATTAATACGTCGGAATATTCTAAAGAATATTCTTCGGAAAGGAATTTTTCCGACGTAATAATATTCCCGATAAACCGGATTTCTTTTATTTAGAAATAGGATAGACGGTTGTAGTAGCCATGATATGAGGGTTATCCGGAGGTTCGGAATCACCAAGGTCAAGTACGGTCAAGTTCGAGTTCGTGCATTCGGGAGGTTCGGGTTCCAGTTCGGGGGTCTCGGGATTCATACCGTGTCAGAGCCGCCATTTCCGCGCCTATCTCACTGTGAGTCGGCTCACAAACTCATAGATTCATATAGACCATAAAGTGATAAACCGTAGTGCTAGGATTGCATACCCGTTACTTAACCTAATTAGTAATCAATAATTAATTGGACGTTAATGATAAACCGGTTAGGAGCAGATAAGCACGCTAGGTTTAAAGAATTAAATGGTAAATCAATTGTGTGCCGCTAGGTTGTTAGTATCGATTGGGTGATGCATTCATATAGACCGTTGTTTAGGACCGTATATGCATCTATATATGTATTAAGAACGATAATTAATGAATCTATATACGGGAATTAAGACGACATTAAAATATGGTTGAACCTAAACAAACGTATAGAATATTATAACGGGGTTGGGGTTTAGGTTTAATAGCGGGATTGAGTAATGAATAAAGTTAATTAATAATGAGACGTCGGGGAGTTAGTAAGTTTACTAACTCTAAACCGACGGATCGAGGAGTTAATAAAAGATATCTAGAATGGGTTAAATAAGGAATGTGGTGAGTTGGTAAGCCGTCTACGGGTTAGCAATCCGCTAACCCAAGGTAGCGGATGATAATGGATTAAAAGACTTAGAAACCCTAATAAACCTGCTTGTGTGTGAGTGTGTGATTATGTGATTGTGTGATTGATTGTGATTGTGTGATTGTATTGTTGTTATTGTGAGCTTTGTGTGCAGGTTTGTTAGACTGCTCGGTGTTGGGCCGAGCAGTTATTGCGGACACTTACTCCGGTCACGGGACCGGTTAAGTTAGTGGTGCTGACTAGGTATCTTACCTAGTCAGAGCGGTGGTAGCGTAGTGGCTTGCGGAATGGTTGGAGATTTATTATTGATATTGATTGCGTGATCTGTGCTAGAGTCCCAGCGAGTCTGCGTGTTTATATTTCTGCACTAGGACGCTAGGGTGCGTTAGATTCCGCAAGCCTAGGTTTTGTTTACGTTCCGGTACTTCCGACCCGATTGGATCCTCGGGTTTTACCTAACCGGATCATGGTGATTCCGGTTATGGTGTTAACCTATCGGGTGACGCCGGTAGGTGTGTGATTCGGAGAATACGGGGTCATGTCCTAGGGCCGAATCACATGGAAACTCTGGCTATCTAGGGGTAGTCCGAGTCACCGCGTATCGATGGACAGAGAACGGTGTCCTACTCGTGGGACCTTGTGTACACGTTTAGGAGTCGTGGGTTAGTTACCATATAGGTGACGATGTAAACCCGTGGAAGTTACCGAGTTCGTAGGGCCCATTGTTGTTTATTCTTTCTTTCATTGCGCGATAGATAGATCGAGTCCAATCGAGGACATGTGCCGCAGTGCCTTCGATTTCCCTTAATTCACTTTATCTCTGGCATTGATTGTGTATTTTGGGTTTATCACGACATGGTAGTGCGTGATCGACTATTTTTCCTGCTGATTGTTATTTTGGGTTTTGGGGCGGGAATTTGTAGACTTAGATAGATTAGAAGCCATTAGTGGGGAGCCGATTCACTGGGTGATCTTAGATCGCTCATTATACTCTTTTTGTGTTTTTCAGGTTTAGCAGCGACGGACGCGGGAGGTTCTCGGTGTAGTTTCGGGATGGCTTGTGACGGGATTTGATTCGTGATTTTTGAGTGTTTTCTCGGTTCGGCGTTATTGTTATTTCGTGTGTTGATTTCTTTGTATATTTGACTTGACGATTGTTTGTGAAAATTCTATTAAACGTTGTACTCAATGTTGATTACTCAGAAATGAAATTGTTTCCCTGATATGAGGTTTAAGTCCGAACCGACACAACTCATCGAAGTAGTGCAAGTGGTACCGCTTGTACTATGGATATGAGGATAGCGGAGTCGAGGATAGATTGGTGCGAGCCTTTGTCTCAAACCGAACTAACTTTGGCTTCGTCCTGTGGCGAACTTTTCCCATTCGACTTGCTCGGGTTCGATCGGTCATGTTCTTGTTTGATTGTTGACCGGTCAGCTCGACGGTCAGCGGAGAATGGGAAAGGGGCGTTACAGAAAGGTGGTATCAGAGCATGGTTCTACATGGGTTTCGAAACATTTCATTTTTGAGTGTTTTCCGTGTTTTATCGAGTCAAATGTGTCACACAAGTATCCATTAGGAAACCGAGCCGCGTCCGTTAAACCCGGGGTTGGGATGGGGAGTAGCATTTTTGTATTATTTGTACTAACTTATCGTTGAGTTGTGATTGCAGTCATGCAGCAGTGTGTCCTGGGTGGAGTGGAGATGTGTGTGTGTGTGCGCGGAGCAGTTACAGTTGAGCGCCATGAGTCCGCAGGGACCAGTCAGTCTCGCCGCCAGCAATACCGGAGTACAGGACATGCAACGGATGTGGAGTGTATGAGTTCAGTTACATTGGTGTCCCCGAGCAGTAGACCCGCGTCTTCGGGAGCCGTACCATCCAGTACCGGGACCCGATCACTGTCCGTTGTGTGGTCACGAGGGCCATGGAGCATTGACTTGTCCTATCGTCGGATCAGGAGTGCGTGTACCCGATGGAGAGTCATACCGAGCACTAGTACGAGAAGATTATTGAGCGGGACCCAGCCGCAGAGATTCTGAGCCCAGTCAGCCGCCCTTGGTGCAGTACCAGTTGTTTCGTTGTCCAAACCCGAGCCAGTGAGGACTTATCAATTGTGTGGAGGTTGTGATCATCAGACGTCCATATGTTACCATGGACCACGTCCAGCGTCCGTTCCAGTTTGTCAGATGTGTGGCCGCGCAGGTCACGATGCTTATCTCTGTCCGATAACTGAGCCACAGCATGTTGGAGCACCATCCCGAGACACACACTCGCCACACCCTTCCGGCGCACCTGCCAGCGGATACTTCAGCAAGCCGTTTTGCCAGTGGTGTTGGGCATTTCGGTCTTGCTGGAGGCGTTAGGTTAGGATAGGAGTAGTTAGGCCAGGTAAGTGGGGCACTAACTTCTTTTTGTATTATAGATAGATCGGCGGATAGGCGACTTTGCGTGTCGTCTTTGACTTTTCTGATGTACAGCGGCGTCGTATGGGTTTTTGGATGTGATGACGGTCTTATGTGTGGACTCTGATCATAACCATGTACTGAAAACCTTATTGTGTACGATATATCGTTTTATGTATGTGGTGGATGCAGAGTGTTCCGCTGATCGTTTTGAGTAGCGTAGTACCTATTTGCCGGATTGAGATGGTTATGAAAGCAAGTAGATTACTACGTGAAATTAAATGATGAGCGGAACTGACGACCATTCATCATGACCGGAACCCGGACCGACGACGCATCCGACCGATCATTAGATTGCGTGATTGTGTGGTGATTGCTTGTTTTTCTCTTCTTGTTGCTTGATTGATTGATTGATTGATTGATTTTCTTGTGCGGTAGATTGCGTTGTGTTAGCATGCGTGGTTTTAGTAGACTGATTGTTTTGGTTTTAGAGATCGTTGGTTTGATAGTTGTTCGGAAGTTTGATTAGGGGTTGATCGCTTTTCTTCGGTTTTGTTAAAAAAAAGGTAAAGTGTTGATTTTTATTTTTATTTTACTTCGAGTTGAGCCGACTTGGGGGACGGTTGTGTTTAACCGACAATTCACGAGGGAGCGGACTTATAGAGTATTGTTATTTAATCACGGGTAACCATCGGGTACGTGATTAAGTAACCATATTTCTATGGGAAAGTGATATCGAGGATAGATCGGGATGAAACTAATTGTTTCAGTGAGTTGTTGTATTGAATGTAGGACGGAATGGCGACGCGATGTGAATCCGAGACCGAACCCGAACCCTAGAAACAAGATGGTGTTACAAGAAGCAGTTTAACCTGAACCTGCAAGTGAGTCAGTGGAGTTTCATCACCAGAGTGGGTATCAGTGATTGAGGAAGGTCGAGGAGTGCATGAGTATGGCGGTTAGTTGGAAGGAAGAAAGTCACTCGAGGCGGTATTCATTAGAAACAAGTTAAGCAATGGGAATGGAGGGCGAGTTATTATTGCGAGATCAAGGAAGCCTGGAGCATTGATCGGCACAGATGAATCCATGAAGCGTGGAGTTCAGTGATCAAGGAATTTCGAGGTGTACATAAGTATGGCGGTTCAGTTGAGAGGAGGAACATCGATATTACCATAATACCGATGGGGAGCGAGAGCAGTAAAGATGAAAAAAGTATCGAGAGTGGAGGGAGAATCGGTGTTGTGCCATTCACGGAGGTCGAAGCAAAGTGGGGAAGTCAAAAGTGTCGATTCAAGACGATCATTAGTTGGCGCAGATAGAATCAGAAACTCGAGTGGAGCAGTTCAGTCAAGATCAGTGATTTCAAGAATCCAGATTAAAGTCAGTGAAGCAATGAGGTGAGGAACCAGGAGTGATCGTGATCCAAGTTCTCAGTGTGGAGTGTTCAAGGCGTCAGTATTTTGGATTTGTTCAAGACGGTGTTTCAGAGGTCAGTAAGTATCGGGAGTCCAGTTCAGTTGGTTCATCGTTCGAGCATTGGAGCAGTGGAATTTGTTCCAGAGTGGCGACTTACAGAGTTCAGTTTCCGACTCGAAGTTTTTAGTAACGGAGAATTCGGGGACCGAATTTCTGTAAGTGGGGAAGAATGTAATATCCTGTTCCAAGAAATAGTCAACGGGCAGCAGAGAAGTCAACGGAGGGCATTTTCGTAATTTTCAGAAGATGAAGGGCATTTTGGTAATTTTACCAAAATGCGATCTGGAAGTGGAGACGGGCCAAGTGTTCTTATTTTTGTCCAAAAGAACATTTAGAAGACCAGACGTGGAAGAAACGAAGATTAAACGAGTTTTACGGACTATCGGGAAAGGAAACCTATAGAACCGATAAAACTTGTAAAATCCATAACGGGAGCTACGGGTGTCCGTTTGAGGCGATTCAAATTTCTAAATTCATCTAAGATCTTCTAGAATCTGAAAATGAGACTTGGTGGATTTTTAGAAGCAGCTAAAGGATTTTTTAAAATATTCAACGTAAAGCCGGTTTTTCCGAGAAACCGATACATCGTTCGGGCAAGAAAGAAGACCCTCTAAAGTCCACCAAAAATTATGAAATTTTGACCGAAGCTACATTAGAAGATGAAGAAGATATGGTTAAAAGGATTCAGAAAGATTTGATGTCTAGATCAAGTTATGAATTTTGAGTCCTTAATGGGTTATTAAGTCTTAAAAATTCAAAATAAATTCCTTGAGGCTTGGGCTTGAGTCAGGGTATTTGGGACAGTTTACCAAGACCATATTGGACTTAAATCCAGCTCAGTATGAAGCATGGGCCACGAAATTTGAGCCCAAGAAATAGAAGCTTCTTAGGTGCATGAATCTCCAAAGATGTGTTGTCATCAATCCAAGGGCTGCATGGAGGAGGCTACAAGTGGATGGTGGATGATAAAATTCATTGTTTGTGGATGGTTTTTGGTGGAGAGGTCGTGGCTTAAGATGGAGAAGAAGAGGTGACAAGTGGAAGGTGGAGATCTCTTCACTTTAGCTATAAAAGGAGGCCTCCACCCCTCACTTTTCTTCACACCAAAAACACTTCTCAACAAGAGTAGTGAAGAAGAGAGAAAGAAGAGAGGGAGAAGGGAGGAAGAAGAAGAAGAAGGAGGCGGCAAGAAGAAGGAAGAGGAGGAGGAGCCGGGAGAAGAAGAAGAAGCCGGAGGGAGGAGAGAAGAAGGAGAAGCCGGAGGGAGGAGAGAAGAAGGAGGATCCGGAGGGGAGAGAGAGGGAGGAGAGAGAGAAAAGGAGGAGAGAGAGAGAGTGAGAGAAATAGAAGAAAGATGGGGAAAGGAATATTAATACGTCGGAATATTCTAAAGAATATTCTTCGGAAAGGAATTTTTCCGACGTAATAATATTCCCGATAAACCGGATTTCTTTTATTTAGAAATAGGATAGACGGTTGTAGTAGCCATGATATGAGGGTTATCCGGAGGTTCGGAATCACCAAGGTCAAGTACGGTCAAGTTCGAGTTCGTGCATTCGGGAGGTTCGGGTTCCAGTTCGGGGCTCTCGGGATTCATACCGTGTCAGAGCCGCCATTTCCGCGCCTATCTCACTGTGAGTCGGCTCACAAACTCATAGATTCATATAGACCATAAAGTGATAAACCGTAGTGCTAGGATTGCATACCCGTTACTTAACCTAATTAGTAATCAATAATTAATTGGACGTTAATGATAAACCGGTTAGGAGCAGATAAGCACGCTAGGTTTAAAGAATTAAATGGTAAATCAATTGTGTGCCGCTAGGTTGTTAGTATCGATTGGGTGATGCATTCATATAGACCGTTGTTTAGGACCGTATATGCATCTATATATGTATTAAGAACGATAATTAATGAATCTATATACGGGAATTAAGACGACATTAAAATATGGTTGAACCTAAACAAACGTATAGAATATTATAACGGGGTTGGGGTTTAGGTTTAATAGCGGGATTGAGTAATGAATAAAGTTAATTAATAATGAGACGTCGGGGAGTTAGTAAGTTTACTAACTCTAAACCGACGGATCGAGGAGTTAATAAAAGATATCTAGAATGGGTTAAATAAGGAATGTGGTGAGTTGGTAAGCCGTCTACGGGTTAGCAATCCGCTAACCCAAGGTAGCGGATGATAATGGATTAAAAGACTTAGAAACCCTAATAAACCTGCTTGTGTGTGATTGTGTGATTATGTGATTGTGTGA
This sequence comes from Orychophragmus violaceus, assembly GCA_030180135.1. NCBI lineage: Eukaryota > Viridiplantae > Streptophyta > Magnoliopsida > Brassicales > Brassicaceae > Orychophragmus > Orychophragmus violaceus. The sequence continues at coordinate 8,935,965 of CM058236.1, forward strand.
TTGATTGTGATTGTGTGATTGTATTGTTGTTATTGTGAGCTTTGTGTGCAGGTTTGTTAGACTGCTCGGTGTTGGGCCGAGCAGTTATTGCGGACACTTACTCCGGTCACGGGACCGGTTAAGTTAGTGGTGCTGACTAGGTATCTTACCTAGTCAGAGCGGTGGTAGCGTAGTGGCTTGCGGAATGGTTGGAGATTTATTATTGATATTGATTGCGTGATCTGTGCTAGAGTCCCAGCGAGTCTGCGTGTTTATATTTCTGCACTAGGACGCTAGGGTGCGTTAGATTCCGCAAGCCTAGGTTTTGTTTACGTTCCGGTACTTCCGACCCGATTGGATCCTCGGGTTTTACCTAACCGGATCATGGTGATTCCGGTTATGGTGTTAACCTATCGGGTGACGCCGGTAGGTGTGTGATTCGGAGAATACGGGGTCATGTCCTAGGGCCGAATCACATGGAAACTCTGGCTATCTAGGGGTAGTCCGAGTCACCGCGTATCGATGGACAGAGAACGGTGTCCTACTCGTGGGACCTTGTGTACACGTTTAGGAGTCGTGGGTTAGTTACCATATAGGTGACGATGTAAACCCGTGGAAGTTACCGAGTTCGTAGGGCCCATTGTTGTTTATTCTTTCTTTCATTGCGCGATAGATAGATCGAGTCCAATCGAGGACATGTGCCGCAGTGCCTTCGATTTCCCTTAATTCACTTTATCTCTGGCATTGATTGTGTATTTTGGGTTTATCACGACATGGTAGTGCGTGATCGACTATTTTTCCTGCTGATTGTTATTTTGGGTTTTGGGGCGGGAATTTGTAGACTTAGATAGATTAGAAGCCATTAGTGGGGAGCCGATTCACTGGGTGATCTTAGATCGCTCATTATACTCTTTTTGTGTTTTTCAGGTTTAGCAGCGACGGACGCGGGAGGTTCTCGGTGTAGTTTCGGGATGGCTTGTGACGGGATTTGATTCGTGATTTTTGAGTGTTTTCTCGGTTCGGCGTTATTGTTATTTCGTGTGTTGATTTCTTTGTATATTTGACTTGACGATTGTTTGTGAAAATTCTATTAAACGTTGTACTCAATGTTGATTACTCAGAAATGAAATTGTTTCCCTGATATGAGGTTTAAGTCCGAACCGACACAACTCATCGAAGTAGTGCAAGTGGTACCGCTTGTACTATGGATATGAGGATAGCGGAGTCGAGGATAGATTGGTGCGAGCCTTTGTCTCAAACCGAACTAACTTTGGCTTCGTCCTGTGGCGAACTTTTCCCATTCGACTTGCTCGGGTTCGATCGGTCATGTTCTTGTTTGATTGTTGACCGGTCAGCTCGACGGTCAGCGGAGAATGGGAAAGGGGCGTTACATATGCCATGCTCTGCACTCGTCCAGATGTAGCTTACGCGTTGAGCATGACGAGTAGATACCAATTTGATCCAGGTGAAGATCACTGGACAGCTGTCAAGAATATTCTCAAATATTTGAGACATACCAAGGATAAGTTCTTGGTATATGGAGGAAGTGAAGAGCTTGTGGTGAATGGATTCACTGATGCGAGTTTTCAGACGGACATAGACGATTTTCGATCACAGTCTGGATATGTCTTCTGTCTAAATGGCGGTGCAGTGAGCTGGAAGAGCTCTAAGAAGAACACCGTAGCTGATTCCACGACGGAAGCTGCATATGTTGCTACTTCAGAAGCGGCAAAGGAAGCTGTTTGGATCAAGAAGTTCATGACTGAACTTGGTGTGGTTCCTAGTATCTTGGAGCCAGTGGCTTTGTTTTGTGACAATAATGGATCCATTGCTCAGGCGAAAGAACCCAGGTAACACCAGAAGTCCAAGCACATAGAGAGGAGATATCACGTGATTCGTGATATCGTCAATAGAGGTGAAGTGAAGATCAGCCGAGTTCCGACTGACGAGAATGTCGCTGATCCTCTGACTAAGCCACTCCCAAGGCCTAAGCATGAGAGTCATACTACTGCTGTAGGCATTAGAGATCTTAAGATGTAATCTTGATTCTAGTGGGAGTTCTTATTGTTTTATTTTAGTTATTTTAAGATGTTCTTGTAAACATACTTTTGGAGGTATTTAATGAAATTTGATTTCAGCATTATTTATTGTGATCTAAATAAAGGTCCCAAAATAAGTTTATGCCATATTATAGGTCATCAAGTTGAGGACTTGATCATGAAACCCTATAAGTTATAGATGACATAAATTATGATGTGTCCCTAGTCGAGGTTGTCAAAGTGGGACATTGACGACCGCGAGAGACTAGCTTGTGAGGTGACTGTTGACTAAGTTTCATGGAGTCAATGATATGAGTATCACAGTCAATCACATAGATATATGTTGGTGAACATATAATCGGACGTGACCCGCAAATGAGAGGTCTCCAAGATAGTTATATCTGTGTCATGAGAGATTCTCATTACGACTATAAGAGTATAGTCCTTAGACCTGAGTTCATCATGCTTTCTTGCATATGAATTGGTGCACTTTGACCTTGTCAAACGTCGACCCGTAACTGGCGGCTATAAAGGCACTGCTTAGGTGTATCATGAAGTGTGTATAGGAATAGGGATGGAACAAGATGAGAATTTGTCCCTCCTGAATAACGGGAGATAAATATCTCAGGGCCTATCGAATATTTTATACTGAGAAAATGTGTGGCCGCACTCAAACGAACTGTAGTTCAGTTGTTTGTCTTGTTCAGTATAGATCAGGAGTTCGATAAACACGATATTGGCTTAATAAGGATGACACTAATCTTGCCTTATGCCAAATCGAGATATATAGACAAAAGGATTATAGGAATTGATGATTCCAGTACAAGTGGGAGATTGTTGGGATTGTGTCCTGAAATCACACTTGTACTCACTCCTGATGGTAGTTGTGTGTCGAGATCAGACATTCATATAATACTGGGTGGTTGCAATGTTTTGCTAGAAGCCTCTTGCAGTCTGTAAGTTGTAGACTTACTGCCAGTATTATATGATCCTATAGGGTCACACACCTAAGCAAACTGGAAGCATGAATATGGGAAAGATCATTATGGTAATGATCGTGTTGATATACACATTGATATTGAGTTTTAAAGTGGTGTGTCGATCGACACAGTGAGTGTGTCGATCGACACAGATCGGGTTTCGAAATTGATGTTTCGATTTCATGACTTAAACGAATTGGAATTAATCCAATAATCGGTTTAGTCATTCCAGGTCTATATAAAGGCTTATATGGTCGACCTGGAACCCTAGCCGTTCAGTTTTCTTTTGCAGAGAAAGAAGAGCCATTTAGAACTCAGTGATCCCAAGATTCGGCACTAGCATCCCGGCTTTCCAGCTTTGTGTGCGTGTGTATCTGGTAGAGGCAGAGCACCTGAGTCGCTGCTGATCTCGATTACCAATTCATTCCGCTGCCATCTCTGAGGTAAACACGAGATCATTGATTCAATTCTCAAACCCTAGATCCTAGGCTTCCCAACATGACTAGCCGCAATCCGTCTTCGGAGACATTGACTTATACGTTCCTAGCCGTTAAACCAAAATCGTCGGATAAAGTCATATGAAATACGAATTTGGACCCAACATACAAGATTCGTATTTCCGAGACTTTGGGCCGAATCAAGAAGTCTATGCTCAAACGGACTCGGACCATCCGTTTTCGGCCCATTCGGCAAAATAAGTTAAGCCGCGGAAAGATAATTGCCAAAAGAAAAGATAAACTCGAAGAAGGGAAAAAGAGGATATCTTCGAGCAAAAGTGTAAAATCCGAGCTGACAATGTAAATCTTAACAAAAATGGAAACATAAGATAACATGAAGATTTTCGAATATGTTGTGGATGAAGATTTTCGAAGCCGACTTGCCGCACCTATATAAGGAGATGGACTTCCTACGACTTAGGCATCTCGAAAAACCCTAGCATGTAGACTTAGAACTATGAATGGCTTGCATGGATGCGACCTCAAACGAAAAAGAATCGTAACAAGGATACCAAGATCGGATCAGAATTCATCGAAACCGAAAATAACACTTTTTTGGTGTTCTAAGATCGTCTTCGTCGTAAATCGGTTTACGTTCTCTTTGATTATCAAGATAAGCACATATATTCTTATTTGCCTTCTCATCATCATTTGCTTTACAAATTATGCCGATCTATTCAACTTCTTTGTAACTTATCGATTAGCCTTGTTACAAGTTTTCCTGTTTCAATGCTTTACGATTATAGGAATTACTAATATCTCTAACTTACGTAGAAATTAACATGACAAACTACTGATCGAAATCGTAAATATCTCATCAAATATTTTCGAATGTTCAATGTACAATCTGTTGCTCTTCGATTTCGTTTTACATGTTGAGCGTCTTGGTTTGGGGCTTTGGTGTTCTAAATCATGATCATATTCTAACCAATTTCCATCATCGAACGAGTCTCCGAACTTCGCTTCATTTGCAGATCAATCCGCGACGCCAAGAAGCCAAACAACCAACAACCATACCGGAGTCGAACGGCTTGAAAAATCTGCTTTAGTACGAGTCCACATCTTTGCTCTGTAGTCGAGTCAAATTGTGCCTAACCAATTGTTTTCGATATTCTAAGCCATCCTAACATCAAGCTTCTCAATCATCAACCTAAATCTAGTATGTATCTGCATACAGTAGATTCAGCGAGCAATAACAAGAAACCAAGTGAGGAAGCGATTCATCGATAAATCATCAACGGTCACCTTCTTGCTGTCTAATAATATTGTCTCATTGTAGCCGATCGTGCGAGTGATCAACATGTCCAAGCAGCGTAGCTTGCCAAACAACACATTCGTATATGTCATGTTCGGACGATGAGATTTTTTCTCGGCTTGAAGTTTCCGTGGTCAGTTCGAGTTTGCGATCAATTCGCGAGTGTACATCTTGATCATTCGGTGCAGACTACCTAGCTCCTGCTTTTGTCCTGCTCGGGCCACGAGACATCTCGGGACTACAATAAACACATGATATGATGCATTTTGCCGGTCATATTTTACTCGGCTTGTCCGCAGTCAAACTATTCAGCATCTCCGATCGGAACACCCCGATCGGACTGTCCATGACTAAACCAGCTCGGATGTACCGCGGCAAGGCTATCTAGATGATGAGCCTGCTCGGACAGGTTGTCGTATAGTCCTTTGGTGCAACATGCTCGGCAAGTTGCGCAGCTTGCTCGGAAACTCGCGCAGCACTCTCGATAACTCGCGCAGCTTACTCGGAAACTCGCACATCTTGATCGGCAACTCGCGCAGCATGCTCGAAAACTCGCGCAGCGTTCTTGGCAACTCCCGTAGCGTGCTCGGCAAATCATGCAGCATGCTCGGTGACTCGCGCAACATGCTCGGCAACTAGTGAAGTTTGCTCGGCAACTCGTGCATCTTGCTCGGTGACTCGCGCAACGTGTTTGGCAACTCGCGCAAAATTATGGGTATCTCAGAGAATGCTTGGAAATTCGCAGAATGCTCGGAAACTCCGAGCAGGCGGATCACCTCAGAAATTCAGAACTAACCAGCTCAAATTTTCTGAGCTCACTTCATTTTGTTTTCCGAGCTTTAAAAAAATTCTGCTCGGATAAGAGTGAGAAATTCAGCTCGGAGAAAAAAAAAAAAGTTAGCTCGGATGAAAGCTATTCGGACAATATCGAGCTGGAAAAAAAAGCAGCTCGGACAAAAAAATGAGCCAGCCAGCTCGGAAGAAGAAAAAAGGGAAGAGCAGCTCGGACGGAAGGATTCCTGAGCTGGTTATTCACGTTGTATATATGTATGTATATACATATGTATATAAAGTTATATAAAGGTATATATACTAACAAAAAAAGAGGATTTTGCCAAGGAAATAGTTTCCGAACACAAAACAAGATTTGCGGATACAAAAAAATTGCTGAATAAAAATTGCCTTGCATCATAAGCTCGACAATACTTGATCAAGCATGCATGAACGTATCGGCTTGGAGAATATCTACCCCGCGACGTACCAACCTATCATGAAACGTCTTGCTCGACATTTTCGCGATTATGCTACTCGGTGTCTCCGAAATCATACTACTCAACATATCTCAGAGTTTCGGCTCGTCAGTAGTCCAAGCAGAGCAAGTCAGTCTCCGAGCACGAACCGCTGAGCAGTCCCATAAGAAATCCGTGCCGACGACCAAAGAAAATTCTTCTCAGCCTCCACCCATATTCGAGCTGAATCTTTGTCGAGAAAAATCTCGGCCGAGTGAAGACTAAATCCCTTTAAGCACTAATTCTTCCGAGCAAACATACGTCTGCGACGTCTCAAATAATCGGAGATCAGTCTATCTCAACTTTCGATCAGGATCCCTCAACTCTACCTGAGCCGACTAGGCTCCAGATCGTCGTATCAAATCAAGGAAGGCAACAAAGTTCAACTTACAATCATATATCTTACCTTTTCGTTATGTCAAAGAAAGATATCGAAACTCTAACGAACTGAACTAACTTCACGGACTTGTAAGTTCCAAACCCTGCACGAGCTCATCCGTAAAGCTCCAGCAAGAACAAAATCATAGATGTTTGGCTACACCATGATCATCGAGAAACATTTGAACTATGAGATGGCTTGATCCCCGAAAGGGGTAGGTAGGCAGCCGATATCTTGATCGGTTCAGATGTCCCTCCTTTTCAAAAAAGGGAGGAGTGGGTCCGTATATATATATACTTCTGCATCAGAAGTTCTCTATACTTCCGCATCGAAAATTCAAAAAAATTTGAAACAATTTTTCGGATTCGAATGCAACCTGGTCAAAAACAAATTCTCGGAAACAAGTTCTCGCTCTTAGTTTGCCTGTGTTCCGAACGAAGATGCCCAAACGTACCAACAGACAAGCTTGAAAACTTTGAGCTGACCAATCTCCATGGAAATTCTGGGCTAACCAACTAAAAAATTCTGAGCTGACTAATCTGCTCGGAAATTCCGAGCTGACCAATCTCCTCGGAAATTATGAGCTAACGAGCTAGGAAATTCCAGGCTGACCAACTTTTTCGGAAACTCCGAACTAACCAGCTAGAAAATTTTGAGCTAACCAGCTAGGAAGTTCTGAGCTGACCCATCTGCTCAGTAATCAAGTTTAGGCTGCTCCCCTCTGCAATGAATTGGCTCTGCTTTTCCTTGGCCGACACCAGTTTCGAGAAGATTTTACAGAATATGGACAAGGGATACACAATCTTCTTAAGCACTCCTTTGTTTTGTTTCTAGGCCGCGTCATGACGAGCCGCATCGCAAGAAAGCTTCCTTCCTGCAAGTTGATTTCTCAAAACTTCGGCTCGGTAAAGGCCATGTTTCTTTCGGCGTCAAGGGAAAATCTTGTTGTCTCAAATTCGTTTTTCTCCTCCTCGATAGAAGCAGTGACAGATTTAACCAAGTTTGCGTTACCAAGGAAACGCCTTGCAACGTGACTTTGAATTCTTCAGAACTTTCCATCGGATTCGGCGGCATGGCGATTAATCGAAGCCTAAGTCTGCAACGAAAATCTTATGATCAAGTCAATCAAGCTACGAAGAAAGAAAAGATTGTGATATGCTAAAGAACAATAATAACCCTTAGCATATCTTGTCCTGCATCGACAAGAGATCCGCCGCAGATCATACTTCATAGGTTAATCTCAAGGATGACGCACGCCGGCGAAGAAACTGGCAACATTGGCAGCATTGGAGTACATAAAACTATCGTTACTGCGGTCAAACCTGAGTGGACTTCAATATCCTTTCCATTCTTTTTCTGCCTTTGACTAGATTCTGAAAAATTGGCAAGACCCAATGACTCAGAGGGTGGTCCTTGGGGGACGGTTATCTCAGAATCGGATAAGCTTTGCACAAGAAGAACGATTACGGCCGAAAGGTCCGGGAGAGTCGTCATGTACATGCCAACGGATATAAGTCGACTTACTCGAGAAGTCGAAACGAATCCAACTCGGAAATTCCGTTCCAAAAAATCCATCTCTCTCGACATAACGGACGACAGCCGAAGTACGACGAGGGATTCGGATAACCCTTCATCGCAAACGGAAGAGCAACGAAACAAAAATGGCCAAATCGAATCTTTCGGACAATTTTTTTCACCATGAATACTAAATAACCTTGCCATCATCGCACTCGAGTCTGACGAGCAGGGGGGATAACTGTTGGGGTAAAAATCCCCCTCGACGAAAACAATAGCCGAAAACATTATCGGAAGATCGGACACGAACATTCATAATATTTCATACGAACGGAGCTTCGTATCGTCAATATTTTATACGAAGCACTTAGCGTCAATGACTTCGTATAAAAAAAAATTATACGAAAAGATTTAAACGGATAACATTTCATACGAAACGGGTAGAACTATTCACCAAAACATCCGGACGGGCCGATCGGATAAATACATCTCTCGACAGAAGCTACGGATAGACTAAACATCCGAACAAGTAACTTTCGAGCTGAATCAGCTCGGATCCGAGCTAAACCAGCTTGGAATTTCTGAACAGATAAATAATTCTCAAACTTTCCGAACGGACCTTCAACTTAGATCGTATGATCAAACATTTTCTGATATCTCCTTCTTCGAATGCGCAACTAGTCGCAATCCGTCTTCGGAGATATCGACTTATACGTTCCTAGCCGTTAAACCAAAATCGTCGGATAAAGTCATATGAAATACGAATTTGGAGCCAACATACATGATTCGTATTTCCGACAGTTTGGGCCGAATCAAGAAGTCTATTCTCAAACGGAATCGGACAATCCGTTTTCGGCCCATTCGGCAAAATAGATTAAGCCGCGGAAAGATAATTTCCAAAAGAATAGATAACTCGAAGAAGGGAAGAAGAGGATATCTATGAGCAGAAAAGGAAAATCCGAGCTGAAAATGTAAATCTTAACGGAAATGGAAACAGACGATAACAGGAAGATTTTCGAATATCTTGCGGACGAAGATTTCCGAAGCCGACTTGCCGCAGCTATATAAGGAGATGGACTTCCTACGACTTAGGCATATTGAAAAACCCTAGCATCTAGACATCGAACTACGAATGGCTTGATCCCTTTCTTAAGGGTACGTAGGCAGCCTTTCACAAGGTGCATCTGTAACATCTCGAACTTTTATTCCTTGTACTTCATTTTCAATTCTTTCTATCAATAAAATATCTTTGTGATCTCTCTTGTCGTGTTGTTTACATTGAAATTTATGTTCCCTAAAAAGTTAGCTATACAAGTTTTGACAATGCAAGTTCCGACTCTCACAACTCAACTAAAACCTCATCGGAGAGTCGTATCTTTGCCAGTTTGAGAAATCAAATCTCGTGTCGATTAAACTCATCCTTCTTCAAAACATTACCGCAAATCCATATCAGTATAAAACCAATTACCGTAAATCCATCAATAAACCAGCCAAAGAACCTGTATACGACCACATCTTTAGTCCAGTTGAAGAACATCGTGTACATCACCTAGATCGCCATCTTGGTTTTCCGAGAGAGCACATTGATAATAGTAGTCTCAGGTGGTTAAAAGATGATTAACCAATTTCAAATGATATATTTTAGTTTGATATAAATATTTAAAATATTCAGTATTTATATTATTTAAATATATAATGAATTAGATTAATATTAATGTTTATAAGATCATAGTCTTTTGACTGATTGGTTTATTAAGTTATCAAAATATTTAGACTACCGTTCAAATAGTCAATATTAGATATGTTCATACGAACGTGGACAATTCATTTGACGGTTCTAATACATAGAAATGACATGCACTACTAGGTATAATGGAAGTGACCGTATAATTATTTTTGGAGTTATTTTATGTTCTTATGAGATATTGTCTGTATGTAGTTATATATAATTAAATAAAATAATATTTTAGAAAAATAAAATGTTTTTTAACGTTTATATACAAAACCAATCATATAGCCACACTATATTTTTAATTATGATGTTTTTATGACAAAAGTTATAGTTATAATATAATTTGTCGGCGTTCTTTTACTAGTGGAGAAAACCGTTAGAGTTGTGTATAATTATGATATTAGCCCATGTATCTTTTATATATGTCTTCTATTTTGTTTTTCATTATTGTAACACACACAAAAAGAAAAAAGAAAAAAGAACAAAAGAAAAGAGAGAGAGAGAAGCAAGAATGAGAGAGAGAAAAAAAAACCATAATTGGTCGCTTTTGTTTATGGCATCGATCATACTTTCAAATGTGTCCTAATCTTGCTAAAAATTTTGGTGAATTTTGATATAGTGGATTTTTAGTGGACTACGATCCCACGATTTTTCCCTCTCACATTGAAGAGGTTTTCCACGTAAAAATTGCCGGTCTCGTTTACTTTGAATTTGAAGTTGTTTTCTGCCATCACATATATTTTTCTCACAGGCTCACACAAGTATGGGAAACTATATTCCGATGTGCCATTGTTGCGTTTTGTGTTTTCCCAACAAGAGTGGTATTAGAGCTTGAGGTTTATGAGATTTGGATTTCGGTAACTTCGGGTTATTGGTTCTGCTTGTGTGAGCGATGGAAAATATGGGCAGAATGGAAGATTTGATTTTCGTGAAAGAATTTCATGTACCAGTTTTTCAAGAGAAAAAACCTGATGAGAAAACGGATGATGAATGGAAGATGTTGCATCGGTAAGTGTGTGGTTCAATAAGGCAGTGGGTATATGATAATGTTCTGCGTCATATTGAAAATGAGATTAATGCTCGTACTTTTTGGTTCAAGATGGAGCAGTTATATGCTTGGAAGACTTGGAATAATAAGATGTTAATGATCAAGAAGTTGATTGAGTTGAGGTATCAGGATGATACTCCGATGACGGATCACTTGAATGCATTTCAGGGATTTCTCAACAAACTTTCTGATATGGGAATCAAATTTGAAGATGAGATTCACGGTTTGTGACTTCTTGGTATATTACCAGCTTATTGGGAAGTGTTCACAATGTCTCTTTGTAACTCTGCGTCGAATGGTGATATTGCGATGGACTTAGTGAAGAACAATGTCTTGAATGAGGAAACCTGAAGGCAGTCAAATCCTAGTTCCTCGCGTTCAGATGTTATGGTTACCGAGTCAAGGAGGAGGAGTTCATATCGAGAGCCCAAGAAGGACAAAAACACGAGCATAATAAATCTAATAAATTTTGGAACTTGGAGCGCCACTCTTGTCATAAGAAATATCACATGAAGAAAGATTGCTGGAAATTTAAAAAGGACAAGTAAGAAAATCGATAAGGAGATGGAGAAGATTGGGTGACTGTCACCGAAGATCAGTTTCTTATTCTTCTTGAGGTTGATTCCATTAATGTTGCATGCCAAGACACCAGTTGGATTGTTGATAGTGGAGATACTACTCATGCTACATCGCAGCGGGATTTGTTCACTATATATACTCAAGGTTGTTATGGTTCTGTGAAGATGGGTAATTAGGTTTTGGCTCAGATTTTTGGCATCGGTGATATTTTCTTGGAGACTAGTCTTGGTAAAATAATTATACTTAAGGGAGTTAAGCATGTCCCAAATATTCTGTTGAATTTAATATCTATGGGAAGACTTGATGATGAAGGTTTCTACAGTTTGTTCGGTGGTGGTAAATGGAAACTCTCACGAGGTTCTATGGTTATGGCTTGGGGTAATAAGTCCTCATCTTTCTGTTGGATGCAGGCTAAGATCTCCGAAGACATTGTTAATGCAGTGGAGAATGATGATGCCGTGGAAATGTTGCATAAGAGACTCGTTCATATGAGCGAGAAGGGATTATCCGTGTTGTCAAAGAAGGGGACTATTTCAAGAATCTCCGGTTTGCACTTATAAAAGTGTGCGCATTGTTTTTCTGGGAAACAACACAAAGTCTCGTTTAAGTCTTCTGCACCTTCAACGAAATTCAAGATACTTGATTTGGTGCATTCCGATGTGTATGGTCCAATGAAGATAAAATCTCTTGGTGGTACATCATATTTTTTCACATTCATTGATGATCATTCGAGAAAGTTGTGGGTTTACACTTTGAGAAAAAAGAATCAGGTTTTAAGATATTTTAAGAACTTTTTGGCATTGGTTGAGAGACAAATGAGAAAGAAGTTGAAGTGTATTTGCAGGGATAATGGTGGTGAGTATTATGGACCATTTGATGCTTATTCCAGGGAACATGTTATTAGGCATAAGTTTATGCCGCCTAAGACTCCAGAGCTAAATGGTTGGCTGAGAGGATGAAAAGAGCGATTGTCGAGACATTAGATGTTTGATTCACGGTCAGGCTTATTGATGACTTTCTGGGGTGAAGCTTTGAGCTCACTTGTTCACGTGTTGAATTTGTCACCAAGTGATCCATTGGATGGTGACATTCTAGAGAGAGTTTGGACCGGTAAGGATTTTTCTTATGGTCATTTTAGGGTCTTTGCGTGCAAGGATTTTGTGAATATTCCTAATGACAAAGGGTCAAATCTTGATATGAAATTGTGACAATGTGTGTTCATTGGTTATGTTCAGGATGAGTTTGGAAACATATTTATGATCTCATTCAGAAAAATCTCATAAGGAGTATATATATTGTTGTTGTTACGGAAATTCGACCTAGTCAATATTACGGGCTACGATCTGAATATCCAAACTACGAGGTGAGAAAATAACTTTATGTGATGGCGAAACTGTTCTTTATTGATTTTAAGGCCGAAGCCGAGCTGTGAACAGGATGGTACGAGGTGGGAGTCCGTCTAATGACATGCTCCCTAAAGATTGCTTGAGGTCGGAGCTTTATAGAAGTAGCTCGGCACTCTTGCCAGTTACAATGTGTCCCAAATAAAGAGTGAAGGGTCCTATTTATAGTGCTTTGTGTGCTGACTTCTCTTAGACTGTTGATTCCTTAGCGGGCGTGTCTTCGTGGGCCGATATGAAGTGTGATTGTTTTAACAAGTTTTCCAATAGGCTTTGGATGGGTGCTATGTTGGATTATAGTGTGTTCATGGTTCAATTAACAGATTGCAACCTAACACATAATCTTAAACAGATCTAGGTTCTTGTAACTGAATCATAAAACAAACCTGGACATTACCTTTTGCAGCGGAATGATTGTAATGTCGAGATCAGATTAGAGCTGATTAGAATCGGCTCCTCCTCGTGTATCCACACTCTTACAAGCACGGGACGGCTGCTAGACCAAAGTTGGAGGAAACAGAGAGAAACAGGACGGCCAGCTTTCAGATTCGCAGACGCCCATCGAAATAATAAGACTCCTTTCTTATTTATCTCGACTCGTCAAAAACCTAAACTTATGTTTCGGTTTCGCTATTGTGTCGACCGACACATATACCTGTGTCGATCGACACAAGTCCTGTATCTCGATATGGGCCCAAGTAATTAACTAATGGCCCAAGTCTCTCTGTACAAATACAGTAAATGCCTTGCATCTTACCGTATTAATTCCATTTTAACTTTCCCGTTAGCTATGGTGTGTGACCCTTAGGGATCATACAATACTGGTAATAAGTCTTAAACTTATAGATCAAGAGCGGACTCTAGCAAGCCATCATGATCACCCAGTACTTATGACTTATGTCTGATCTCGACACTTATCATACTTTCTAGAGATAGTACGGTAGATTTCAGGACATTCCCAACAATCTCCCACTTGTACTGGAATTCTACAAAGGACATTCCCAACAATCTTCCGATTGTACTGGAATCCTACATTCCCTAATCCTTTTGTCTCAATATCTCGATCTGGCATAAGGCAAGATGCGTGTCATCCTTATATAGCCAGACCATATTCATCGGACCAGATTTTATACTGACAATGCAAACGACTTGGGCAAGTCCGTTTGGGAGTGGCCACTCTCTTACCAGCTATCAAGTCTCCGATTGGCCTAGAGATATTACCTCCGTTAAACGGCAGGGACAAATCCCGTCTTGTTCCATCACTATGAACTACACAATTCATAATACACCCAACCAAGGTCCGTATAGCTCCCAGTTACGAAACAGCGTTAGACAATGATCAAAGCGCATTACTCCATGTGCAGCCACATGCATGCGAACTCAGGTCTAAGGACTATACTCTATAGTCGTATATGAGAACTTCTTATGACACAGATATTAATATCTTGCAGAGTTCTCATTAGCGGGCCATGTCCGGTCATATGCTCCCCTACATATACCTATGTGTCGACTTTGATGCCGCGCATCTATGACCCCTCGAAACTTGGTCATAAGTCTCAACACAATCTAGTCTCAACAGGTTGTCGGTGTTCCAATTTCAACAACCTTCGACTATGGACACTATGATTTATGTCACTTCGTTAAATATGGGGTTTCAGGATCAAGTCTACTCATGTACTTCGATGGCCCATATATAATGACATGAATCATTTTGGAACGATTATTTATATCATAGTTAAAATAATCCAGAAATCATTAGATTTCACAAACATAAAATGCTATGTTTTCATGAACCATTCAAAATAACTAAGTAAAGCCCTTTACAAACTCCCTACTGAAATTAAGACTACATCTTAATTTCACTCATCCTACAGCTACAGTCCGTGACTCGTGCTTAGGCATAAGGAGTGGCTTTGTTAATAGATTAGCAACATTCTCATTCGATGAAACTTGCTTATCTACTTAACACCTCTGTCATTTATCTCGCGGAATAGGTTATACCTATCCTCAAGGTGTTTGGACCTTTGATGTGCAGCTAGTCTTAACTACGCTGGGAATCAAATCTAGTTCAGTGATGAACTCTACTTTCCAAACAACCTCTTTCGTCGCTTCTCAAGCTGCGAAATGTTCAGCTTAAGTCATGGAGTCAGCTACAGTGCCTTGCACCGCCAGATAGACACAAGATATAGCCGGACTGTGACCAGGAAGTATCTTTGTCTATTGGAAACTTGCCTTTCAGACTCTATCGACTTGTAGCACCTCACTTTCTCCGTAAATCAAGAACTTATCCTAAGTATTCCTCAAATACTTCAGAATATTCTTTACGGCAATCCAGTGATTCTTTCCTGGATTTGACTGGTCTTTACTTGTCTTGCTTAGCATTAAAGCAACATCAAAACAAGTATGTGTCATGGCATACATGATAGATCCAATTGCCGTCGCATATGGAATCCTATCCATGCATTCAAGCTCAACAGATGTCGCAGGACACTGTATCTTGCTTAATGAATTGCCATGTGACAATTGGCATAAAGCCCTTCTTGGATTGCTGATTACGTGTAGGACTTTGTCAATTTAAGAATCCTGACTTTGTCCTACCAGCTCTTTTGGATCTCTATCTTTAGATCCAAAATCCAAAAACTACGTGGCTTTATTCATATCATTCATAAAACCAACTCCCAATCCAGTCCTTTACCGACTGCAGCATTGGGACGTTATATTCGAGAATCAGTATGTCATCGACATACACTATGAGAATTGCAATATTGCTCCCACTTATCTTTTAGTAAACGCACAGTTCCGCTTCGTTCCTGTTCGAGTCAAAACCTTGACTACTTCAACAGAACGAAGATTCCAACTCCGATATGTTTGCTTCCATCCATGAATGGATCAATGAAGCTAACTTACACATAGTGTAATTTTTGGAGTCCGGGCTTACTTTCGCTTCTTTGAATTTCGCAGATTCGTCGCTATCAATGATCATCAGATCATGCGAACTTTCAATGATCATCAGATTCAACTAATGATGAGAAATCACTCTCGGATTAGTAACTGATTCATTCAGATCTGCGAACTTCAGGCTTTACAGGTGCAGATTCTACAGAAATCTGTAAATCCATCCGTTGCTCTCCCTCAACAGGTTGAGCAGCATCCTGTATTTCTCGAATTTCTTCGAGTTATACTTTTACTCCCACTGTTCTTCTTGGAAAGTTACTTCCCTTCTTAAAAAAACAGAATGGACGTAAAAGTAACAAGCCTTGGTTTCCCTAGGACAACCAGCGAAGTAGCACAATTACAAATACTCAGTAAAGACGAATTTGGATCGATTCCAATCCACATTTACGTGGTGTCTTTCAACTGATATTGGTGGAACTATTTTAGCGTAAACTTAGATATTTCTAGAGCGTTATTCTTAGAGAATATCATGGAAGATTCGTGTGACTCATCTTTAATCATTTCTAATAAGATCTGATTCATTCTCACAGAAACACCTTTAGGTTTTCAGGAGAAATGAGCTGTGAAACGACTTCACACTCATTCAGATGATCACACAATCAATGACTTAAGTATTCTCACTCGTGATCTAATCCAGAGTCTTAATACTTCTGTCACTCAGATCTATACTTCATTCTGGAACTCTTTCGACCATGTCAAAGAATTCCGACTTGTGTCTCATCAAATGAACACAGTCACACTCACTGAAGTAATCAGTTGAGACAATGAGGTATAGGAAATTTTCTCTGGCATTACTGCTCATCGGACCACATACATGAGTATGTTCAATCTCCAATAAGCCCTTGAGCCTTTCTTAGCTCGGCTAAGATGGGCCCTATGTCTTTTGGTCCAGTAAGCAGAATTCAAGTCTCATAAGATATCCATTCAAATGAGCCCAAAAGTCCATAACTATGGGGTTTCTGAATCTGACTTACTCTATGTGACCAAAACATTTATGCCAAGAAAAATCAGGTTTAATTCATCAGATTTAAACCAATTCGGTATTTATGTTATATTTAGGCACTCTTTGGTTTAAGACATAAAACCCATTCCTTGAATAGGGTGCTACAATTAACATTTCATTAAGATCAAAAGAACAAAACTTGTCTTTATCAAAATGAAAACATTCAAATTCTTCAAAAGAAAATGAAAAAACAACTCTGCTTAAAGCAGGTACATTGTAGCAATTACTTAATAAAACCAAGCCTCAAAGGCATCTACAAGTGAAAACCCTATGGCTGAGGCAGCATCCAAAGCTCCTTCCAGACACGCAGTTCCACTTGCCCTTCCTTCAACGTTCTACTGTTGCTCAGGCTCTGCATATTATAACAAATATCAGTGCCACAACCAGTATCCAATACCTATAAGGTATAACTTGAAGTAATAACATGAATACCTGAGGAAGTAGTTTCATACATCAACTTCAACTCCTCATAATCTTCCATGAATTTAATGCAATCTCTTTTCCAATGCCCAGTCTCTTTACAGTAGCAGCACTTACCAACGTAAGAGGTATCTGACTCGGGCTCAGAAGACACACGCTTGTCATGATTCAAAATCTGGACAACTTTGTCTTCACCCTTCTCAGCATTAGGTTTAGTAAACCTACCCTTCTCGTTCATGAGATTGTACAGGGTACTCTTCACGTTTGGCTCAACTGTCTTGAGCATGTCATGCAGTTCAGTCAACGTCTTCGTTAAGCCTTTGTTGATATAGTCCCTTACGAACTTATCATAGCTTGACGGCAGTGACTGCAGAATGATATCAGTTGCCAATTCTTGGCTAACTGGATAATCCAGTTTCCTCAGGTTATCAATGTAACCCATCATTTTACTGACATGAGGACTTACTGGATGATCCATCGGTAGCTTGCAGCTAGTGAGAGATTTAACCAACTGGTATCTCTCCACTCTTACCTGCTCCTGAAATTTCAATTTCAGGCTGTTGATCATCTCTATTGGCGACTCCATGTTCTCATATTGCTTCCGCAAATCTGAGTCCATGGTAGCCAATATCAGACCACGCACATCTACCGCATCATTATAATGCTTATTCCAAGCATTATATACTGCATGACTGGCTTTGGATCCGATCCTCTCGGGGAGAGCTTTCTCAAGGACATAGTCCTTTCTCTCATGCCTGAGGACTAGCCTCAGGTTCCGTGACCAAGTCAAGAAATTTGATCCGTTCAGTTTGTCCATCTCAAGGACATACCGGATCGAGAAAGTGTTTTGATTGTTTGTGCTTGTCATAGCTGAAATTTAGAGATAAATAGAGTTTTAGTTATTAAGTTCATAAAAGAGTAATCTTAACAACTTATAAGAAAACTCGCATCGTATTCAAAATTTCTTTGTTTAACCTCATATGAATACAATGATTCCGAGACCCATGTTTAGCTAAATCCAAAGTGGGCCACTGGCCGTCACCCAGAATTAGCTTTACTTGGTAAGCATACACACAGCTAGTTATAACCAATAACTCTCGGTTGTGAATTGGACCCGAGGCCCCAATTCACCAGATGTCTCAAGGCCCGGGACTCCCGATGGCCCAGTCAAGGAAACCAATCTCTTTCAGCCAAATAATCACTAAAATCTGGGACTCCCAATGAAATTAGTGACTATATACTACTTTACTTACGCGAAAACAGACACCTCACACTGTAAGCCATATCTGTAATCAAGTAAGCGTTAAGTAGCTGACAAGATTGGGCAAGACATCCAAGCTTGATATTGTTTTGAGGATTTTCAAGTTTTATTTCCAAAAATAGAAGATTACTATTTTGGGAAACTTTCTTAATTTAGAAACTTTCTAAATTTAGTAACTTACTAAAATAGAAATTTCTAATTTCAATATTTTATTAAATATTTTGGGTTGGGTCACAAATTATAGGCCCAATTCTTGGCCCAAGACCACAGAATTCCAATTGGGCCAATAATTTGACATAACCGATCCGGTTTATTAATTCTGGTCCAAGACCAAATTAACTATCAAAACCATCGGTTATTTACTAAACCAGACCAGCTCTAAATTATTTGGTCCAACCAAATCAAACTTAGACCAGCCTTCGGTTTAGGTTAAATTCAATTTTATGAATTTCAATCCGGTTTAACCAGAAATAAAATTATTTCCAGTAAACCGCGATTTGGGTTAACCGCTTGAACCACCAATTAAATTGGATCGGTTTAGTTAAGTCCAAAACCGGGAAGAAACACCTTGTGTTTTAGCCAATTTTGACCTAACTTGCGGTTCTGGCTAAAGTAGACAATGAACCACAATCGGATTGATCGGTTCATTGTCTCGGTTTAGGGAAAGATGAACCACGAAGCTCGGCTGAACCGATTGGCTACTCGCGGATCATCTGCATCGCCTACGTATCGATCGATATGAGTCTTTCATGTCGATCGATACTAGCGATTATCAGCTCGGGTCAATCGGGTCATCAGGACCGCGAGATGTCAATCGGATCGATCGATATCGACCGATACCTCGCTCCCTCGTCGATCGACATGGGCATCGCCTTCGTATCGATCGATATGAGTCTTTCATGTCGATCGATACTAGCGTGTATCAACTCGGGTCAATCGGGTCTTCGGGTCAGCGACACAATCGATCCGATATGCATATCGACCGATATCGCCCCCTCGTCGATCGACACAAGTGTCCAAATCGCACACCGATGGCTTTTCAATCGGATTAATGCGATTTCTTTTAGGTTTTTTGAGATTCTTAATCAAATTTCAACATTCAAATTCGATTCTAATCAGTAAAACAACCTAAGAATGATCCAAATTTACAAGAAACCTGAAAACTGGCTCTGATACCACTGTTGGATTATAGTGTGTTCATGGTTCAATTAACAGATTGCAACCTAACACATAATCTTAAACAGATCTAGGTTCTTGTAACTGAATCATAAAACAAACCTGGACATTACCTTTTGCAGCGGAATGATTGTAATGTCGAGATCAGATTAGAGCTGATTAGAATCGGCTCCTCCTCGTGTATCCACACTCTTACAAGCACGGGACGGCTGCTAGACCAAAGTTGGAGGAAACAGAGAGAAACAGGACGGCCAGCTTTCAGATTCGCAGACGCCCATCGAAATAATAAGACTCCTTTCTTATTTATCTCGACTCGTCAAAAACCTAAACTTATGTTTCGGTTTCGCTATTGTGTCGACCGACACATATACCTGTGTCGATCGACACAAGTCCTGTATCTCGATATGGGCCCAAGTAATTAACTAATGGCCCAAGTCTCTCTGTACAAATACAGTAAATGCCTTGCATCTTACCGTATTAATTCCATTTTAACTTTCCCGTTAGCTATGGTGTGTGACCCTTAGGGATCATACAATACTGGTAATAAGTCTTAAACTTATAGATCAAGAGCGGACTCTAGCAAGCCATCATGATCACCCAGTACTTATGACTTATGTCTGATCTCGACACTTATCATACTTTCTAGAGATAGTACGGTAGATTTCAGGACATTCCCAACATGCTAAACCCATATCCAACAATTATTCCCCCCCAGTTCGTCGAGCTGCGATGCTGAGTTCGGCGAATTTCTCCGAGCATTTTAAGTCATGAGGAAATCTGGTTAGGTCGTTATGTATTGGCTCACGAGTGCTCTTCTCTTGGTTTCTTCCGTGATTTTTAAGGGAACGAAAGGACGCGACCCGCTCGAATCGCGATTTATATTTGTGAAAACTATTTCCTTCCTCTTACGAGGCTTCGTCTTTTCGGATTCCCCCTTCTTTACCAGGTAATCATCTTCCTGTTGCAGTCTTTGCTTTGTGCTTGTTTTTGCTTTTTCCTGGTGATTACACTTTGGTTGTCTCTAGTTTTGCAATTATGCGGGTAGATTCTAGTGAGCATTCTTCTACTGGTAGCGACGATTCTGGATTTTCCGAGTCTTCCGGAGATAGTCCTGTTGAATCTGGGTCGATTGAGGTTGACGAAGAGTTTTTGATATCTCGATCTGGGCGAAAACCTCATCGATTTCGCGGTGGCCGTGTCGCGGCAGAATTGTCTGAGGTTCGGTCCCTTGCTGACGCGGGGGAGCAGAATCATGGTGGTGGTGATGGGATGAGTTACCGTCGAGGTGACGTCAGAGTCGATATGTCGGAAGGCCGTGTGGCTGCTTTTGATCATTGTTCTCAAGCGACTTCCTCGAGGGGAGGAAGAGGGAGAGTGAAGGGGGTGACGGGCGTAAAGTCTGTTGTTTCCAAGGCAATTCGTTCATCGGTTTGTGAGCAGCATGTCCTTGATGATATCTGTCGGCGATGCTCCTGTGTTTCTGGTCTCGAATTCCGGTTGCCGGCTTTGTGTGAGCGTCCTTGGGATGTTCCCCCCGGTTGGGTTTGTCTGTACGAGTGCTGGTTCACTAAATGTCACTTGCTTTTTACCCTTCCTCCAATTTTGATTGAGTATTGCGAGTCTAGGGAGATGGCCCTTTCTCAGCTTTGCCCGTCCGCCATCCGTAATGTGTTAGGTATTTTTAGCATGGCGGCTGATAATGGGGTGGAGATGTCTACTCGTTTTTTTTAGGAGCTGTCCTCGATTTCTGTTAACCAAGGGACGTCCGAGACCTTTTATGTGCGGTTCAAGCCTGGTCGTCATCTGAAGGTTGTAATTGATCCCCCGGATAGGACCTCCGATTGGCAAGATAGTTATTTTTTCGCACGTGTTAACAGTGCGCTGTCGTTTGATTTGAGCAGGGTTTTCAGATCGGCTTAGAACTATAACCCTGGTAGTTTTCTTTGTTTTGTACTTGTTTAATGGTATTGTTTGCGTCATGGTTTTTTATTGTTTTTTGCAGCTCGTTCCACTTTGGGTCATTGGACTGCAGGTTTTTATGTTGACTTGGATAAGTTGAGGGCTCACGGTGGTATATATTGGCCTTCATCGAAGGACGAAGGGGCCAAGAGCCTGTTTGATCGGAGAGTGCGGAGTTGCTTGAGGAAGGTTGATTCGGGTATGTGCCCTCTTCTCCTTTCCTCCCCATTTTTTTTAATGGCTAGGAAGGTCTGTAATGCTGACATTGTCGCTCCGTTGTGTCAGCATTTATGAAGATGGATCCCTTTGTTGAGAGTGAACCGCCATCTCCTCGGCTGTCCAGGAAGAGGCCAAGGACGTCTGAGGGGCCTGTAGCGGCGATAAACTCGCCAGTGATTACTCTTGACGACATCTCTGATGCTTAGGAAGATGGGACTAGTCGAGTGCAGGAGACACCGGAGGGTGCCGCGGTGCAGGTCGCTTCTCCTCCCGGAGTATTTGGCGCGGAGAGGCGGGAGTCGGATCATGAAGGTGGTGGTGAGCGTTCTGAGGAATTTCGTCCTCCCTCTTCTTCTGCTCGAGTTGCTGGCCCGACGACGGGGTCAGATGATGCAGGGCTTGGTTCGAGCGAGCCATCCTGGTCGTATGTTCACAAGGGCAACACTCCTTTGATAAATGATATGATGTCGTGTGCTAATCTTGTCCGGAATCTTGCGGCTGGTCCGGCCGAGGATCTTATGCCTGTTTCGGCTATGCACAAACCGCGTCTTCAGGTGGAGTTGAGTCATCACCTTGTTATGGTGTGTGTCATCCTGAATCAACTTAGGGATTCATATGAATCCTAGAGGCGACAGGCCAAGTTGACAGAGAGTGTCCTTAGGGAATAGGTCGACGCGTTGTGACGCTTTGCTCGCGAGTTGAATCGAGTCCGTAAGGAGCTTGACGAGGCGAAGGGGGCTTCTGTTGCTTTATCTTTGGAGGAAGAAATCCGCGGACCTAGAGAAGCGATCGGCCGAGCTTGAAGATGAGAAACATGGGATTTTATCTGAGGCTTGTTCGCTCAGGTCGGAGGTTGATTCCCTCGTTGTTGAGCGCGACGGGCTTCAGAAATCCTTTGGTGAACGCCTTCCTTCTAAGCGGGAGGCTGCCTATAAGATTTCTTACGAGCGTTTGGAAAAGCTGAGGGTGGAGAGGGAACAGGGGGATCGCTATATTCCAAAGCTCTTGGAGTTCAACCAGGCGGCCAGTGTTCTTAGCGCATATCGTTTGATCGTGGATGGTAGTGTCCCAGTTCCTCCTGCGTTGATTGCTAAGCTCGAAGCAGATAAGCCTCGCTTGGAGCGGGAAGTCAACGAGTTGCGACCTGACCCCTTGGATTCTGATGTTTTTTGTATGTCGCCACTGCGAGGTTCAGCAGGTGGTGTTGCGGATAGAGGGGCGGATATGGCGTCTCTATCTGCGGAAGACGTGGTTACTTCTGGCGTGCCTGATCTCCCGACGTAATTTTCTTGTTGTGATAGTTAGCTCGCTTGTCTTCCCCCTTTTCTTTTTTCTTCTTCTTTTCTCCTTTTTTTTTGGGTGAACCTTTGTACGAAAGGCGTTCTCATTCATTGTTTGTATATGTATGCTTTACTTGCTTTGTATCCTTTGTTGAATTTCGTTTGTTGAATTCGGCGTTGGGTTTCTTGTTCGTTGATGCGAGCTCACTCTGCTTCGTTTTGTGCTCATGAGAAGTTGTTCGGACATTTTTGGTTGACGTGTGGCTTTGATTTTCGAGGCGTGGTCCATGCGCCATTATTTCTCTTTGAAGAAGTTATTTTTGCGTGTTTATGGGAAAGTGGACCGCCGTTTTCGTATTGATGGCGTGCATTGGTAACTGACGTGTTGTTTTGAATGCGTTGTGTTGAATGCGTTGTTGTAGCACTCGGTGCCCTTGGTGGATATAAATACTTCTTCTTCTTCTCCAATTTTTCGTATCTTATTGTTCTTTACTTTTCTTCTTTTTTTCTTACTGAGTGTTGTTAGCTTTTCCCTTCTGGTTTGATTGTAGTGTTGGGTCCCAGTGTGTTGTGGCAGCAAGACCGCTCTGCCAATGGGTTCCTCGTCTGTGCTCACTGTTGGCCGACTCTGGCCGCCGGAGTTTCTGTGTTTCTCTTTGCCGAGTGGGCTCGTATTATCCGCGAAATAGGGGCTTGTCGATATGTGGAAATGTACTGATAGCCGCCCTTGTTTGTCGCTTTTGCGAAATTAAAGGCGACGCGCAGTTCCTCCGGTTGGGTGGATCTGATGCGTCAATGATTTTAGTAACGTGTCGGGGGGCTGTCTTGTGTTGAACTTGTCTCTTTTGACGTAAGTGTGTTGTTTGCTCGTTGTGATGTGTTTTTATTTTGCTTCCCTTTTTGCTGAGCCTTCCCTGTTTTTCTTTTGTTTCGCAGGGCAGCGGGCTCGATATCAAGCTGGCTTATTTTCCTCCGTATAACGGGAGGATTCCTTTGGGTAGAGCGGTTGCTGTCAGAGTGGCCAGGGGAACCGTGGGGTCGGGCTTCGGGATCCGGCTATACTTTTTTGGTGTGCTGAGGTTGGCTTGCCCGAGCTTTCTTGCCACACGATGATCCTCCTCGGTTCGGTTTCGCTGTTGTTCACTGCTGGGCCTCTGCCTTTGAGGTCGTGCTGGGAACAGACGACGAAATCGTCTTTCAAGAAAGGAGCTCGGCTCCTTGTTGGATGAAACCGGGCTCAGCACACGAGCTCCGGTCCGGAAGAAATCGTCTTTCAAGAAATTAGATTTGTTTCGTAACTCGTTGGTTGTTTGTTGTTTTTGTATGTTTCCTTGTAATTTTGAAGAGAATGAAATAAGAGAAAGAAATTTATTATTGCCTCCTTCCTTGTTTTTTTTTATTGTTTGCGAGTCGTTTCTCGGCTTTGGGCGAGATCAAATTTTAGGTGCGTGTACGTGCCCGGCTTATCATGTCTTTGATTTTCTCGGATCAAAACAAAGCTCGCCCATTTATATACAGAAGTTTGTGAGTGCGAGCTTTGGCTCGGCTTACCTCGTCATCTATTCGGTTATCTAGGTGAGAGTACATGCTCGGCTTATCCTGTGGAGTCCTTGAACATAGCTACGCGGAGGAGGTCCGGCTTACAAAACTTTTTCTAAGGACCCGTGCGGGTCTAGCCTCGGCTTACATATTGTTAGAAAACGACGACGTGAGGCTATATCACTGTGCATGGGACACGTGTTTATTGGATCGATCATTTGGCCAGAATGTCGATTGTTAGTTGTTAGGGGGCTAAGTTGTATGAAAATGCGTGAAGATTTAATTTGAAAAATATATTGGTGGCTGCACCTTACATAGGTTGCCTACGTACTCCCCGAAGAGAGATCCAGCCAAGCGTAGTTCTTTCTTTTATATACCTTGAGCCGCAACTCGATTACTAGCATATATATATGATTTGGATCGAGTTTGAGAGTTTTACTTGCAGGCGTGATCCTTTTCTTACTTTATTCGAGGTGCGAGTCTTGCTTGTGTTCTTCTGGATGCGAGGTAGTGGTCATCTGCTCGGTTATGAGGCATGATGTTTATCTTAGTTTGCGCTCCACTGTAAAGCAGTATCTTGAGATTTTCTGGCTGTCGCGGAGCGTGAAGATTCCTCCTGGGGTTGGGAATTTTAGGCATTGGTGGTACGTTGAAGGTACTGCTTTCATGGCGTGTATCCAGGGGGTTCCCAAGATCACATTGTAGATTGCGGGACGGTCTATGACGACGAACTTGACGAACTTGGTCATACGTCCGACGTTTACTGGTAGCTTGATCGTTCTGATTGTCGTGGTCGTGTCTCCGGCGAATCCAGTGAGAGGTTTCTCCGAACGCTTCATTCTGTAATCGCGGAGCTCCATCCTTTGCAGGGTTTCTTCGAATATGAGGTCGACAGAGCTTCCTGTATCGATCAGGACTTTGGTGACTTCACAATTGCCGATCTGGAGTTCGACGACGAGCGGGTCGTTGTGTGGCTTGTCGAGGCCCTTTTCGTCCTCCGAGTTGAAGATGATCTCGGTGCCTGGTTTCAGTTCTTCGGGGACATTTCTGTTCCATTGCTGGCATGCGTCGGCTTTTTGGCTATAGGCCGTTATCGATCTTACTGAATCGTTACAAGTGGGAAGTCCCCCCATGATCATGTTGATCCGCTTCCTAGGTGTCGGTGAATCCTCTTCTTCGTCGTCACGGGCTCGCTTTGGTAGTTATGTGTCGACGTCACTCTGCTCTGTTTTCTGCTCGCTCATTTCCCTTGCTTTTTCCTCCTAGACGAGCTTGAACCGTTCTCCTTCATTCTTGGGTTGTCGTGGTGTTTCTCGATTCCGGGGGGCGTCGCTGGGGCGTTGCGGTTTGTTATGTTCATCACTCCTTTTTGATATTCGCCAAATAGGAGGTTTTGGAGATGTTGACATTCCGCGGTGCTGTGTCCGGAGCGCTGGTGGAAGCTGCAGAAAGTCTTTTCCTGGTCGTCGGATCGAACATATTTGTACCACAGTCGACCTTGCTGGTGGTTCGTCTGACTGCGTCATGGCTGTTGGAACGTTTGTTGGCTTGTCTGCTGCTACTGCTCGCCGACGTAGCACGTTGTGGCTTTCTTTTCTTTGTCGTCAGAATTATCAGGAGCCGTGTCTTTGCCTTTCTTGCTTGAGGCGAATTTCTTGGCGAGTAGATCCTTTTCTTCTTCTATCTCAACGAAAATGGCCGCTCGGTAGAGGGCGTCCTCGAGGGTCTACGGCTTGTTTATGGCCAGCTCGTCGCGAAATGGTGATTCGTACAAAAGCCCCTTTCGTAACGCTGGGAGCCCCTCGTTATCCGTTACCGTGATCTTTGAGACAATGACTTTGAACCTGTCGATGTAGGATCCGAGGGGTTCTTTTGGTCCTTGGCTTACAGCCCAGAGGTCCGCGCTCGAAGCCCCCTCCTGGATGAACATGGAATAATGCTTCAGGAAGGTAGCCGTCAATTGATGGTAACTATCGATGGAATGCGCTTGCACCCGCGAGAACCAGTTGATGGCGGCACCGCTCAGATTTTTGACGAACAACTGGCAAAATCCGGCATCGCGTTCTTCAGGCGAGAACTGGATTCGTCCCATCGCAATACTAAAGGCCGTTATGTACTGCCGCGGATCCGAGCTACCATCGTAAGTGGGTAACTTGATCTTCCCGGGGTGTTTGACTGGTGTCCTTGTTATCTTACTCATGAATGGTGTGTAATGGGTCTCCTTCAAGACCCGATCTATTTCGGGGGCTGAGCTAGTAGCTTTGTGAACTTTCGACGTCATGTGATCCAGTTGGATCTTGAGTGATTCGAGTTCACTGTTCCTGCTACCCTCGGCTTGACTTTGGGTGAATCCGGTTGGCGGCGGTCCTAACTGAATGGTTGGTCGCCTGCTTGACTCGATATTTAAGGGCGGTGTTTCCCCGAACAGGACCCTTTGAAGCCGCGGAGTGGGATTTCAAGTTGCTTGAGATGCTTGGAACCCGGTAGTCTGCAGGTAGTTGATTCGTTCCCTGCTCGTGTCTTGATTGCTCGTGAGCACGTCGAGGCGGGCGTTGTTGTCTCTGTTCAGCTCGTCGACCTGTGCCATCAAAGTTCTTATGAGAGAGGGGACGTCCTGGTCTTGATCGTCTGAACGTGCTTCGTCTTAGCGTGTGTCGGCTACCCTGGTTTGATCAGTCCGAACGTTAGCTGGTGAAATTGGTGACTCCGAGCTCGGGGCGAGTGGGCTTTGGGTTTGCTCGGGCGACTTCAGATTATTGTTTGTTAGCAAAGGTCCTGTCATCTCAACTTCGTCTTAGAGCGTAAAGAAGTTTCTCGTCTCCCCACAGACGGCGCCAATTGTTGTTACGGAAATTCAACCTAGTCAATATTACGGGCTACGATCTGAATATCCGAACTACGAGGTGAGAAAATAACTTTAAGTAAGGTCAAAACTGTTTTTTATTGATTTTAAGGCCGAAGCCGAGCTGTGAACAGGATGGTACGAGGTGGGAGTCCGTCTAATGACGTGCTCCCTAAAGATTGCTTGAGGTCGGAGCTTTATAGAAGTGGCTCGGCACTCTCGCAAGTTACAATGTGTCCCAAATGAAGAGTGAAGGGTCCTATTTATAGTGCTTTGTGCGCTGACTTCTCTTTGGGCTGTTGATTCCTTAGAGGGCTTGTCTTCGTGGGCCGATTTGAAGTGTGATTGTTTTAACAAGATTTCCAATGGGCTTTGGATGGGTATTAAATCCATATCCAACAGTTGTGTTCATGGAAGATCAAACGATTAAGGACATTAAGAAGTCCATAAACCAGCTCAGAGAAATGGAGGTTTGATTGATTCTGGGGGTTTTCCATCTAATCAGTCCACTGCCAGAATGAGGGTGAGGTTCATGTTGATACACCTGGTACAGATGATTCTCCCTCACATGATGATGATGGTATTGGTGATCATGGTGACGATCATGATGAGACACCAACTACCAGGAACCTACCTGCTGTTAGAAGATTTAAGAGTGGTCTAAGGCCGTTGACAAAGTATGATCCTAGTGAGTATATGTTACTTACTGAAAAGCTTTGAAAGATGAACAAAAAGATAAATGGTTGGATGTCATGGGAGACGATATGGGTTCTTTTGATGAGAACGACATATTTGAGTTGGATAAATTGCCAAAGGGTAGAGAGGCGTTGCTTAATAAGTGGGTGTATAGGATAAATCATGAAGAGAACAATTTGCTACCTCGATACAAGGCTATTTTAGCTGTGAAAGTATTCAACCATAAGAAAGGGATAGATTATGATGAAATCCTTTTTCATGTTGTGAAGATGTCATCCATTCGGGTTGTACTTGGATTGACAATGAGTCTTGATCTAGAGGTTGAGTAAATGGATGTAAAAGACGACATTCTTCATGGTGATTTGAAGGAAGATATTTACATGATACAACCAGAAGGCTTTGTGAGAAAGTTCAAAGAGGATTTAGTTTGTCATTTTAAGAAAAGCTTTTATGGATTGAAGTAAGCACCGAGGCAGCGGTACAAGAAGTTTAAGTGGGTTATGTGGGAGCATGGTTATAAGAAGATGATATGCTCGAGTTTTAACCCCTAGAGCTACACTGCAAGTGCACAGACGTGAACTAGTAGTATATAGAGTATCGAATCCACAAAGACTCAAGACTCTTGGGATAGATTATAGAATGTCGAGCTAGATAAGCACTAGTAAAAGCAGTAAATCAAAGCAGAAAAGTAAATCAAACGGTTTGTAAGCAATCAAGTGAAGCGTCAGGTCAAGAGATTTCTCAGGAAATCAGGAATACATGCAATCAATCAATCGGGATCGAATTAAGAACTGTTCTAGAAGTATAATCACGGAAGAATAAGAAACCAACTTTCGTTTCGAGTATTATCTATGTTTAGCAACCTAGCAAACTAACTTTCGTTGCGAATTCTAGAGATCCTAAACATGCATTAAGCTCAAGTTCTTTCGTTCACAATTCTCCTAAGCCATATTTATTTGCGAATATACAAATTGCTCATCTAGGTTCTTTCTAGTTAATTAATCAACTGTCATTGCAGAAATCAACCTAACATCAATAATCTAAGTGGCCAATTCAGATCAAGCATTAAAAACAACCCTATATGAAGAACTAGAAAGTATGAATCCCTACAGATTGATTAACCTATAATTCCTTGAAATCCCTTATGAGAATCCTTAAATCTAACAGCTAAACTACTCATACATGATTAATAAAGCAGAAATCATAATGAATAGAAAACCAAATATCATAAAAAGAAATAAGAAACAGGGGTTCGAAATCTCTTCTCTCTCGAGTACAAGACCAGCCGCAACTCTCTCAATCTCTGATAAAATAAAGCGAACCTAAACAATGGCTTAAAATAACCTAATATAATAGCTAAACACGTATGGGGCTTCTTTGTAATTATGAGAAACTTCTGGGCTAAAGCTGCAACTTCCAAACTCTTCATTAATCTGCCGAGAATAGTCTGTCCACGATCGGTGTCGATCGATGCCACATGTGTGTCGATCGACACATGCATCCAGAATCGACAGTGACTTCTTCTTCTCGCACAAATTCTCTAAATAGCTCTAGATAGCAAAGACATATACCATTGTTGAAAGGCCTAAACACCATGATATATCAACTCCCCCACACTTAGTTTTTGCTTGCCATGAAGCAAACATAAAACCAAGAGAAGAAGTTTGAAAACTTCAGAAACTCGTTTCATCGTAGGAGCACCACACTCAGATTCCCCTTAGTAAGCCACATGAAAATGAACATGCATACATCAAGACCAACATGTACTTTCCCCAAGCTTAGCAACTATCCTGGGTAAATTCCACAATCACATTCAGAGCATTCAAATTCACCACACTGGCCTCTGTAAGATAATAAGTGCGGTCTCACCTAGGGAGTATCGATCAAAGAACACATGGACTCTTACTCTGTTAGCACCTGACCACTCAATTATCATTTTCTGGTTCCTTTCTTCTCCTTTTTCCTTCCTTAGCACTGATTTTTCCCCACTAGGTATCATTTTATTTTTCTATCAGTGCTCTTCCCGCATGGGGGTGTACTTTGGACATGTTTCCATGGATGCACAGAAGGTAATAGGGGTCTCTACCACTCCCGCAACCACTTCGGAGCTACTAGCTCATCCGCAATTTATCTTTCTTTTCTTTTTACTTTCAAGGAAGGGGAGAAGGGAACCAAACTTGGACGGGTTTACAAGCTGTGTCAGAACTAACAGAGGAATCCAACTCAAAGTATACCAAGGCCCTAGTTGAGAAAATTTAAGTCAAGTTAAAGGTGAAGTCAAGTAATGGATTCTCTAAATACCTGAAGTGATATGGGTGTCCTCACTAGGCTGGTTTGTATGGGGTTTTGTAATAGTAATAGATCATCTGCAAATGTGTCCAATTTTACTTAAGTTCCTGCAAGTGTGGTAATCTCCTCAAAAAGTCCTTGTTTCCTACTCAATTTAACTCAATAAAACAGATTGGACTGACTCTAATAAAACAGAAAATAGTGCGTTAGTAGCTACGTCCCTGTTGGAATTGTGTCCAGTAATCTCGGTACTGTCTCTAGAAAGTAAGAGTATGTCAATGATCAGACATAAGTCATATAATACTGGGGGTCATGATGGCTTGCTAGAGTCCGCTCATGATCTATAAGTCTTGGACTTATTGCCTTTATTATATGATCCCATATGGGTCACACGCCTAAGCTAACGGGAAAATACGAAGGAACGGTTTAGCAGAAGTACGGTAAAAGTGCTAGGCATTTACTGTACTTAGAGAGACTAAAGGGCCTGATTAAATCCAAGGGATTTAATCAGAACTGAGAATTGGGCCCAAAAGCCCATGAGAATTAGAAGGGATTTTAATGAGTAAAATCTGACCTAGCTCTCTAATTTTTTTCAGCACTCTGCGCCTCCCTCCTCTCTCTCTGCGCCTCCTCTCTCAGCTGGTCTAGCAGCCAATTTCCCGAGTGTGCGTGTGTGAGCCTTTGGAGGATCCATCTCTTGGTGGTTCTGCTGATCTCTGACCCTTACGTCCCATTCCGCTGCAAAACAAGGTAACAGGTGAGATCTATTATGTTTCTATTTAAGAGAACCTAGATCTGCATGTTTAGTAGGATGAATCAATCTGAGAATTGAATCAGGAGACACTAAACGATCCAATAGTGGTATCAGAGCTATTGGTTCTGTGGTTTTTCTTGTTTAGAATCATGTTTAGGATTGTTTAAGAAGTGTTTTTGAATCAACCTACTGATAAGGAAAAACACTTAAGAAACAAAGAATTGAAACCTAAACAAACAAGAAATCGCATGATCCAATCTATATGAATTGGTATGCGTCGGATCGTCCGGATCGAGACAGACGCACGAACCGATCGACGAGGATCGTGTTGCGTGGTCGCGTCCCGATCGAAGGATGGATCGCGTCCCGATCGCGTGGATGGACCAAGCGGATCGCTGCGATCATCCCGCTATCGTCCCGCACCGCAGTCGAGACCGAGGGCCGAGTGGATCATCACGATCGCACGCCTCGTCACGTCCCGATCGCACGGCATGGCTCGTCCGATCACGTGAGATGGCCCGGCTGTCTCGTCCCGATCGCACGGCCCGACCGTCCCATCCCATCCCGAGCATCGACCCGCCGCAGAAGCATGATGGCTTGCGGCTGTCGTGATCGCGTGAAGCTCACGGCTAGGTCGTGATCGATTCACATGATCAAATGGTTCGGTTCGGTTTAAGGCTCGGTTTAAAATTTTAATTAAAATTAATCGTCACGGTTTAATAAACAGACTTAATAAATTTATTAAGTTCTGGTTAAACCGGGATAAGAAATCCAAAGTCGAAAAATTGGATTTTGTGCCTAAACCAGTGATTTTCTAATTTGATTTGGTTGGACCAAATAAATTGAGAAAATCCGGTTTAGTAAATAACCGGTTGACAATTGTGGTCATCGTAGTAATTAATTTTGGTTAAGACCAATTTTAATGAACCAGACCGGTTATGTCATTTAATTGGGCAATTGGGTTATGTCTTGGACATGAACCAATTCTTGGGCCTCGGGCCAAGAAGTTAAAACAATTGGGCCAATTATTTGAGTCTTTTCTTCAGAATTAATTTAAAATTTATTTTTATAGAATTATAAAATCGATTTTAAATTAATAAGTTTCCAAAAATTTTGAAATTAGAAAGTTTCTTAAAATAGAAGTTTCTAGATTTGCATGTTTTGGATTTTAGGAAATTTCTATATTTAGAAAGTTTCCAATTTTAGAAAGTTTCCAAAATTAGTAGGTTTCCTAAAAGGGAAAGTTTCCCAAAATAGTAATCTTCTATTTTGGGATAAAATTTCAATAAACCTACAAACCTCAAATAATATCAAGCGTTGGATGTCTTGTCCAGTCTATGTCAGCTGTCGAAGCCCATTCAATTGTACTCATGGCCTTACAGTGTGAGGGTGTCTACTTTTGCGTGGATAAGACGGTTTGTGATTCATAAATGTCATTGGGAGTCCCAGACATTAATGATTACATGACTGTATAGTCTGGTTTTCTTGACTAGGCCATCGGGAGTCCCGGGCCTTGAGACATCAGAGTGGATTGGGCCTCGGGCCCAGATTCACAACCAAGAGTTATATCACGGATATAATTAGCCGACATAGGGCTTACCGATATAAGCTAAGGTTGGGTGATGGCCAGTGGCCCACTTTGATCTTAGTTATATGTGGATCTTGGAATCATTATATTCTATTGAGGGTAACTTATGTTATTGAATATAATGCGTGATTAATCATATTAAGTATAATACAAGATTAATCATATTGAACATATTAACTAATAACCTTTTTATCTTATATTTCAGCTATGACTACTACAAGCACTCAAAACACATTCTCAATCCGGTCTGTTCTCGAGAAGGAGAAGCTGACTGGAACGAACTTCCTGACGTGGTCAAGGAACTTGAGGCTGGTCCTCAAGCAGGAGAAGAAGGATTATGTCCTTCGTGATCCCCTCCCCGAGAGGCCTCCTATCAATGCCGCCAGGACTCTGCATAATGCTTGGGAAAAGCATTCGTCAGATGAAAATGATGTCTATTGCCTGATGTTGGCGACAATGACTGCTGAGCTGCAAATGCAGTTCGAGAGTGTGTTGTCACCCATCGAGATAATGGCAAGCCTGAAATCGCTTTTTCAGGAGCAAGCAAGGACTGAGAGGTTTCAAACAGTTAAGAACCTCTTAGACTGTAAGTTGGCTGCAAATGCGGCAGTGAGTCCTCATGTCTTGAAGATGATGGGTTATCTCGATCATCTTCAGAAACTCGACTGCCCTATCAGCCAGGAACTTGCCTGCGACATCGTTCTGCAGTCTTTACCTGCAAGCTATGATCAGTTCATTCTGAACTTTAATATGCATGGCTTGAGTAAGACATTGCCTGAGCTTCACGGAATGCTCAAGACTGCAGAGCCCAACTTGAGGAAAACCGCCAAGGATAAGGGAAAGGCTAAGGCTGTCCAAGTCTCGGACAAGGACACACCAAAGCCCAAGCCCAAATCTAAGGCTGGGCCTACTGACATCTGCAGGTTCTGTAAAGAACCAGGGCATTGGAGGAGAGAATGTAAGAAATTCCAAGAAGGTCTAAAGGAATTGAAGAAGAAGACTCTCGAGACTTCTTCATCAGGTATTTTTGTTATAGAAGTTAATACAACTACTTCTGATAATACCTCATGGGTTATGGATACTGGTTGTGGGGCTCATATTTGTACTAATATGCAGGCACTCAACAACAGTAGAAGGCTGAAGCAAGGACAAGTGGAGCTACGAGTTGGGAATGGAGCGAAAGTTCCTGCACTAGCTGTAGGCACATACTTGTTGTCTTTACCTTCGGGATTGGTTTTAGAACTCAATAATTGTTATTTTGTACCTGCTATAAGCAGAAATATTATTTCAATTTCTTTGTTGGATTTGGAAGGTTATGATTTTCAGTTAAGAATAAATTATGTTCCTTCAATCGCAACAATTTGTTCTATGGTTGTGCCCCTCTTACGAATGGGCTTTACATACTTGATCAATCCGCGCCAATTTATAACATTGATACCAAACGGTTCAAACCTAATTAGGAGAACCGAACGTTTCTATGGCATTGTCGTTTAGGGCACATCAGCGAGAAACGCATCAAGAGGCTCCATTCGAATGGACTTCTTGGCTCATTTGACTTTGAGTCATGTGAGAAATGCGAATCCTGCATGATGGGCAAAATGACCCGGGCCCCCTTTAATAAACCTAACGAGAGGGCCAGTGACTTATTGGGCCTGATACACACTGATGTGTGTGGCCCAATGTCCACAAATGCAAGAGGAAACTATCAGTACTTCATTACCTTCACTGATGATTTCAGTAGGTATGGATATGTTTATTTAATGAAACATAAGTCTGAATCTTTTGAGAAGTTCAGAGAATTCCAAAATGAAGTACAGAACCAACTTGGCAAAAGCATTAAGGCTCTTCGGTCCGACCGAGGAGGAGAATACTTAAGCCAAGAATTCAGTGATCATCTAAGAGAGTGTGGGATCGTATCCCAACTCACTCCTCCTGGAACACCTCAATGGAATGGTGTGTCTGAGAGGAGAAATCGGACCTTATTGGATATGGTTCGATCTATGATGAGTCACACAGACCTTCCAATATCCCTTTGGGGATATGCTCTGCTAACAGCAGTGTTCACTCTAAATAGAGCGCCATCGAAAGCAGTAGCAAAGACACCATATGAATTATGGACTGGAGTGGCTCCAGTGCTGTCTTATCTTAGAATTTGGGGTTGTGAAGCCTATGTCAAGAGATTAATCTCAGACAAGCTTACACCAAAGTCTGATAAATGCTACTTCATTGGTTATCCGAAAGAAACCAAGGCTTATTACTTCTACCTGCGTTCCGAGAACAAGATTTTTGTTGCCCGGGATTGTAACTTTCTTGAGAGGGAGTTTCTCTCTAAGAAAGACAGTGGGAGTAAGGTACTGCTTGAAGAAATTCAAGATGAACAGGATACTGCTCAACCTAATGAGGAAGAGCAGCAGGAGGACCTACAAGAAATTGTAGAGCCTGAACCTGTAGTACCTGAAGTTCGAAGATCCGGGAGGATCCGTCACGAACCCGAGAGATATCAAGGATTCCTCGTGACTAACTGTCATGATCTTCTGATCATTGATGGTGATGAACCATCGAACTTCAATCAAGCCATGATGGGCCCAGATTCCTCTAAGTGGCGTAAGGCCACAGATTCCGAAATGGACTCCATGTCGATCAACCAAGTATTTTCGTTGGTTGATTTACCCGCTGGTGTAAAAGCCATCGAGTGCAAATGGATCTTCAAGAAGAAGATTGACGTGGATGGAAATGTCCAGATTTATAAAGCCAGGTTGGTGGCAAAAGGTTTCAGACAAGTTCACGGTGTGGATTACGATGAAACCTATTCACCAGTGGCTATGATGAAATCTATTCGGATTCTACTAGCAACTGCAGCTTTTCATGATTATGAAATTTGGCAGATGGACGTGAAAACCGCCTTCCTGAATGGTATTCTGGAAGAGGATGTGTATATGACACAACCTGACGGTTACATAGATCCAAAGAATGCTGGGAAGGTATGCAAGCTTCATAAATCCATTTATGGATTGAAGCAAGCATCGAGGAGCTGGAATCTTCGTTTTGATGAAGCGATCAAGCAATTTGACTTCATCAGAAACGAAGAAGAACAATGCGTGTATAAGAAAACTAGTGGGAGCAAGATAGTATTTCTTATTCTGTATGTCGATGACATACTGCTTCTCGGAAACGACGTTCCAATGCTAAAGTCGGTAAAGGACTGGCTTGGAAGTTGTTTTTCCATGAAAGACATGGGTGAAGCCGCATACGTTCTTGGAATCAGGATCTACCGGGATAGATCTAGAAGGCTGATAGGCTTGTGTCAAGATTCATACATTGACAAAGTCCTACAAAGATTCAGCATGAAAGATTCCAAGAAGGGCTTCACGCCAATGGTACATGGCACAACGCTAAGCAAGAAGCAGAGCCCTACGACGGCTGCTGAGCTTGAGCGCATGAAGAATATTCCTTATGCATCTGCAATAGGATCTATCATGTATGCCATGATCTGTACTCGTCCTGATGTTGCTTATGCATTGAGCATGACGAGTAGATACCAGTCAAATCCAGGTGAAAACCATTGGATTGCCGTCAAGAACATCCTGAAGTATCTAAGACATACTAAGGATAAGTTCTTGGTGTACGGTGGAAGTGATGTGCTTAAAGTCAGTGGATTCACAGACGCAAGTTTCCAGACAGACCAAGATGATTTCCGGTCACAGTCCGGTTATATCTTTTGTCTGAATGGCGGTGCAATCAGTTGGAGAAGCTCCAAGCAAGACACCGTTGCTGATTCCACTACAGAAGCTGAATATATCGCCGCTTCAAAAGCTGCGAAGGAAGCTGTTTGGATACGAAAGTTCATTATTGAACTAGGTGTGATACCAAATGCGGCTGAGCCTCTGGCACTGTTTTGTGATAACAATGGTGCTATTGCTCAGGCAAAGGAACCAAGATCACACCAGAAATCCAAGCATGTTCTAAGAAGATTTCACTTGATACGTGACATCATTAATAGAAAGGAAGTCAAGATCAGCCGAGTTCAGACAGATGATAACGTCGCTGATCCATTGACAAAGCCACTCCCAAGGCCTAAGCTCGAGTTCCTGACTGAAGCTGTAGGCATTAGAGACATTGAAATGTAATCTAAATTTGAGTGGGAGTTTGAGGGCTTTATTTAGTTTTTTGATATGTTCTTGTAAAACATTTTATGATGTTTAATGAAATTATTATTTCAAGATTATTTTAACTGTGATGAAATAATCGTTCCAAAGTGATATGAACCATTTTATAGGTCATCGAAGTAAGTGACTTGATCTTGAGTTATCAAAGTCATTTAGCTTGATCATGAGACCCTATATTTGATAGATGGCTTATATCATCCTGTCCCTAGTCGAAGGTTGTTGAAATTGGAACACCAACAACCGTGTGAGACTAGATTGGTATGTGACTTATGACAAAGTCTCAGTGTGTCATAGATGCGCGGCATCAAAGTCAGTACATAGGTGTATGTAGGGTACATACGACCGGACAAGACCCGATTATAAGAACTCTTCAGGATATTTATATCTGTGTCATAAGAGATTCTTACTACGACTATAGAGTATAGTCCTTAGACCTGAGTTCGCATGCATGTGACTGCACATGAACTAATGCGCTTTGATCATTGTCTAATGCTGTCGTTAAGCGATAGTTATAAGGACCTTGTTTGGGTGTATTATGAAATGAGTAGTTTACAGTGATGGAACAAGACGGGATTTGTCCCTCCAATATAAATGGAGTGAATATCTCTAGGCCAATCGGAGATTCGAATACTGGAAAATGCATGGCCATGCTCAAACGGACTGTCCCGAGTCGTTTGGATTGTCAGTATCAAATCAGAGTCCGATGAACATGATTAGCCTTAATAAGGATGACACCCATCTTGCCTTATGACTAATCAAGATATTGAGACAAAAGGATTATGAATACAGAGATTCCAGTACAAGTGGGAGATTGTTGGAATTGTGTCCAGTAATCTCGGTACTGTCTCTAGAAAGTAAGAGTATGTCAATGATCAGACATAAGTCATATAATACTGGGGGTCATGATGGCTTGCTAGAGTCCGCTCATGATCTATAAGTCTTGGACTTATTGCCTTTATTATATGATCCCATATGGGTCACACGCCTAAGCTAACGGGAAAATACGAAGGAACGGTTTAGCAGAAGTACGGTAAAAGTGCTAGGCATTTACTGTACTTAGAGAGACTAAAGGGCCTGATTAAATCCAAGGGATTTAATCAGAACTGAGAATTGGGCCCAAAAGCCCATGAGAATTAGAAGGGATTTTAATGAGTAAAATCAGACCTAGCTCTCTAATTTTTTTCAGCACTCTGCGCCTCCCTCCTCTCTCTCTGCGCCTCCTCTCTCAGCTGGTCTAGCAGCCAATTTCCCGAGTGTGCGTGTGTGAGCCTTTGGAGGATCCATCTCTTGGTGGTTCTGCTGATCTCTGACCCTTACCTCCCATTCCGCTGCAAAACAAGGTAACAGGTGAGATCTATTATGTTTCTATTCAAGAGAACCTAGATCTGCATGTTTAGTAGGATGAATCAATCTGAGAATTGAATCAGGAGACACTAAACGATCCAACAGTCCCCCACACTTGAAACACACTGTCCTCGGTGGAATCAAAGCTTGGGCTCGGCGAGAACAAGAAATCAGAAGAAACAGATTCGGAAAAATTCAGAGAACCTTACCTGTCGTCGGCTTGGGTCGATCGATGCAGGGAGAGCGTCGATCGACACAAAGCGAATTTGCTCGCGGTTTTGAGATAGCCGCTGATTAAACCGCAATCGTTACGGTAAAATCTTAAACCGCATAAGACCTCTGCGTTGATCGACACGGTGGTGATTCCGACCTATTTTCACGCTATGAACACACCAAAAGAAGAAAAATCAAAGCACCCAAAATCAAAACGAAAATAAAAGAAAGAACAGACCTACTAGTGGGTTGCCTCCTACTCAGCGCTTGTTTTAAGTCATTAGCTTGACTATGGGAAGGAGATCATGCTTGTGGGGGATCCAACATAGACTTGTGAATGTCTCTTCATCTAGGGTGGCGTATAAACAGTCGTATCAAGAGATCTCCCAAGGAAAGAGCAAATGGAACCAGGGTGGGAGCGAGGCGTGGGTGGTATATTGCGTTTTCCTGCATTCACAGCTGATGGATTAGGAGATTTAAGTTTAGAAGATTCATACATGTGCTTTGGTGGATGAAAGAGATCTGGAGCTCTCTGCTTAAGAGCAGTTGCAGGCTCTGAAGATGTTAGAGCAAGTTCAGAATGAACTGCCATCTTCTCTTCTCCAATAGGAATCTCTGGTTCCACTTCCACACTGAAGCTCTGTCCATTAATGGTGGATTTCTGCAGCTTATCCATCTTGAACTGCAAAGGCTTGTCTCCCAGGTGGAGATCAATCAGACCATGTCTCACATCAATCACTGCTCCAGCAGTAGCTAAGAAAGGTCTACCGAGTAGCAAAGGATCATCTGGTTCAATATTATACTTCAGCACTACAAAGTCTGTTGGTATCAAGTAATCTCCAACTCTGACAGGAATGTCCTCAAGAACTCCTTCTGGATACCTCTTCGATCGATCATCTAGGATAAGATAGATCCTAGTAAGCTGGAAATCCATCAATCCTAACCTCACAGCCACACAGTATGGCATGAAATTCAAACCAGATTCTAAGTCACACAGAGAATGCTTGAATCTGTCCTTGAAGATGGAACAGTCTAGCACAAAGACTCATGGGTCTGGAAGCTTCTCTGAAATCTGAATCCGCTTCTTTTCCATCACTGCCTTGCGTTTAGCTTCGTGTAGCTCTTGTTTGGATCTCGTAGGAGCCTTAGGATATGGAAAATGAGGTTTACAGACTCGTTCAGGGACTGTTGCAGATTTATGGTCTCGTCTGCGATCAGTGTCGATCGATGCGGTAGGGGTATCGATCAATGCTTAGAGATTACGAGCACTTTCATCGTACATATCGGGGTTGTGTCGATCGACGCTCGGTGCAGAAAGACAGAATTCATCCAGAAAATCGGATATGATATCCTCTTCCTCATATGTCAGATCAACTTCATCACCTACATTCACAGCATTGACGAATTGCTTCTGTTCAGCTCATACTGATCCATTATGTCTTTGCGCAGCTCCAGCAGTCTGTTGAACCTGAACATCCAGCTTCTTCACATGAGTACTCAGAGACTCAATCTTCCCATTCAAATCAAGGTACATAGCATTTATCTTTCCATTGAAGTCCACTGTACTCTTCTGATGACCTTCCAAGAGCTGTTCCAACAGACCCATCATCTTATCATTGTGTTCATTTTGAGGAGGAACAGGCTGATATGATGAAGAACCATAATATCTGGAGAATGAGTTGTTCTGTTGGAAAGGTCTCTGAAATGCAGATTTTAGTGTGAAACCTGAAATATGTCCTTGCTGATTTCCATACCTCTGACCTTGATAACCAGTTCCAGCTATGTAATTCACATCCTCAGACTCACCAGCATCTGCAGCAAATTCAACTTGCTTCTTCCCAAGTAAGATGTTATGGACAGAATCAATCTTATTCCTCATCTCAACTATCTGTGAGTTATCAGCTTTCCCACCAGATATCTGCCTCTCCATATCAGCATTCTTGATACTATTGCTAGTTATCAAGTTCTCAATGAGCTCCTTAGCTTCCTCTGGAAACTTAGTGTTGAAGTTCCCATTACTTGCAGCATCTAGAGCCATCTGGTACCACAAATCAACTCCTCAGAAGAAAATGCCCATCAGCTGAACCTCAGAGAAACCATTATGAGGGCAATCTCTCTGGTACAACCTAAATCTCACCCAAGCTGCTTTCAGGGGCTCTGTAGATCTCTGCTTGAAGGACAAGAGATCCTGTCTAAGCTGATCAGATCTAGCATCATCATAGAAATGTCGCAAAAACTTCTTCTTCACTGCATCCCAAGTAGTCAGAGTCCCAGGTGGAATCTGCTTCAGCCAATTAGCAGCTTCTCCTCCAAGAGAGGAAAAAGCTTGCAGTGTAAGTAGTCATAGGTCACTCCATTATGCTCCATCCCAGTGACTAAAGACTCAAAGTCCTCTATGTGATCCATAGGATGCTCATGTGGGAGTCCATGAAAGAGGTGTCGTCCCACAAGTGTGTAATAGGAAGTCTTAAGCTCAAACTCATCCCGCTGGAATGCAGGAGGTACAATCGCAGACCTGTTAGCATAGAACTCATCAGGTCTGTTGTAATCAGCTAGTGTCCTCCTAGCAGGAGGCTTTGGTGCTATAGGTGCTTCTGGTTGTGGATTTCCTTGTCCACCTTCTCCTTCACCTTGAGCTTCTTCATTCTGTGGCTGCTGAACAATGTCTCGAACAATCACATTCCCTTCAGAATCTATCCTCTGTCCCTGAGCATTATAGGGATTATTCTGCAAATCCCTCAGAACACCTTCAACGTCTCGAATTAAGATCACAGGATTGGGATTAGCAATCTTAACTAACTTCTGAGCTTTCCAGTTCTCTCTCTCTATCCTTGCAAGATCCTTAAGTGCAAGATTCACAAGCTCCTTATCCGGATTACTCCTCAAGTCGCGATCAAGCATAAATTGTCTCGTTCACGCAAGTGTGTCGATCGATGCTGGAAGAGCGTCGATCGATGCTAATCGCGAAGCTGTATCGATCGACATTCGGGACTGTGTCGATCGATGCGGTGCGATTCTAGGCGTACCTGAAACGCAAGAAAAACAAAAATTAGTAACCAAAAACAAAAAACGAAGTACCTAGTCTAAACACTAAATTCAAATCTATCGAAGACTCAAAAGAGTCCCTGGAAACGGCGCCAAAAACTTGATATGCTCGAGTTTTAACCCCTAGAGCTACACTGCAAGTGCACAGACGTGAACTAGTAGTATATAGGGTATCAAATCCACAGAGACTCAAGACTTGCAATAGATTATAGAATGTCGAATTAAGCTAGGTAAGTAGTAGTGAAAGCAGTAAATCAAAGAAGAAAATTAAATCAAACTGTTTGTAATCAATTAGGCGAAGCGTCAGGTCAAGGGAGTTCTCAGGAAATCAGGAATACATGCAATCAATCAATCGGGATCAAATTAAGAACTGTTCTAGAACTAGAATCACGAAAGCATAAGAAACCAACTTTCGTTGCGAGTAGTATCTATGTTTAGCAACCTAGCAAACCAACTTTCGTTGCGAATTCTAGAGATCCTAAATATGTATTAATATCAAGTTCTTTCGTTCACAATTCTCCTAAGCCAAATTTATTTGTGAATAGTAAAATTGCTCATCTAGGTTCTTTCTAGTTAATTAAGCAACTGTCGTTGCAGAAATCAACCTAACATCAATAATCTAAGTGGCCAATTCAGATCAAGCATTAAAAATAACCCTATATGAAGAACTAGAAAGTATGAATCCCTACAGATTGATTAACCTAATAATTCCTTGAAATCCCTTATGAGAATCCTTAAACCTAACAGGTAAACTACTCAGACATGATTAATTAAGCAGAAATCAAAATGAATAGAAAACCAAATATCATAAAAAGGAATAAGAAACAGTCGAAATCTCTTCTCTCTCGAGTACAAGACCAGCCCCAACTCTCTCAATCTCTGATAAAATAAAGCGTAGCCTAAACAATGGCTTAAAATAACCTAATATAATAGCTAAACACGTCCGAGGCTTCTTTGTAATTATGAGAAACTTATGGGCTAAAGCTGCAATTTCCAAACTCTTCATTAATCCGCCGAGAATAGTCTCTCCACGATCGGTGTCGATCGATGCCACATATGTGTCGATCAACACAATCATCCAGAATCGACAGTGACTTCTTCTTCTCGCACAAATGCTCTAAATAGCTCCAGAATGCGCCATAATTTCCAAATCCGCTCCAAACGTACATAGACCTGTAAAACACATATTAGGACTCCAAAACAAACTAAAAGACTCGATAACAAAGACATATACCATGGTTGAAAGTCATAAAAACCATGATATATCAGAAGACTACTTCTGATCATTGTGTGGTTGTACAAGTGTTTGATGATGATCATTTTATCATCTTCTTGTTGTAAGTTAACGATATATTGATTGTGGGCAGAAACTTGAGCAGAATTCAAGAGTTAAAGAAGCACCATAACAAGTCATTTTTCTTAAAGATTTGGGTCCAGAGAATCATCATTTTTCATAAAGATTTGGGTCCAGAGAAGCAGATTCTTGGTATAATAATTGTTCTAGATAAATGTGAGAAGCTGATTCAATTTTCTCAAGAGAAGTATATTGAAAAGGTACTTCAAAGGTTTCACATGGACAAGTCTAAATTTTTAAGCACTCCTCTTGCTACAAACTTTAGATTAATCGGTTAACAAAGTCCGAGTACAGTTGCAGAGAAGGAAGATATGGCTAGGGTTTCATATGCTTATGCAGTTGGTAGCTTGATGTATGCTATGGTTTGTACAAGACCATATATAGCTCATGCAGTTGGAACAATTAGTCGTTTTCTTTCAAAACAAGGAAGAGAACTTTGGAAAGCTGTGAAGTGGATTTTGAGATATCTTCGAGGGACGTCTTGTTTAAAGCTTACCTTTTGAGGTGATAAGTCATTGCTTGTTAGTTATCTAGATGTTGATATGGCTGGGTATGCTGATTCTAGTAAGTCTACTTCGAGTTACTTGGTAACATTTGCAGGGGGAGTTGTGGCATGGCAATCAAGGTTGCAAGAATGTGTTGCACTTTCGAAGCTGAGTTTATAGTCGAAACGAAAGCTTGTAAGGAGTTGTTGTGGATGAATATTTTTTTTCTGATGAGAATGGTTCAAAAAGAAATGTATGAGCTGCTTTGTGAGAGTCAAAGCGCAATTTGTCTCAGGAAGAACTTTGTATTTCATTCGCGTTCAAATCACAATATTCATTGACTTGATATGTTTTAGTGCATGCAGTCATGAAACACAGGATTAACAGTAATGTGAATTGCAGTTTGACTATCAGAAAATAGATGCATAGGCTGAGAAAGCGAAACACTAAGAAACAAGAGAACCTCCTTAAGCCACAACTATTCTTTACAATTCATTGCCATATAGCGATATTCTGCTTCAGCGGAAGATAGAGAGACCCGAGATTGCTTCTTAGTTTTCCAGGATATA
Organism: Orychophragmus violaceus; assembly: GCA_030180135.1. Taxonomy (NCBI): domain Eukaryota; kingdom Viridiplantae; phylum Streptophyta; class Magnoliopsida; order Brassicales; family Brassicaceae; genus Orychophragmus; species Orychophragmus violaceus. The sequence goes on from CM058236.1 coordinate 8,979,814, forward strand.
GGTAAACCACCCAACATAAAAATGTAACCAGTAAGAGAACGACAAGAAAATGGGCAGGAATTGTAATCATAATCACAATATGTATTGACTTGAAGCGGAGAGGTTAAGGAAAGGACAATGCCTTCTCCCGGTGACGACTTCAGATAGCGAACTAATCGTAGCGCCGACTCCCAATGATATTTAAGAGGAGTTTCTATAAACTGAGCAAGAATGCTAACCGCATAACTTATTTCTAGTCTCATATGAGTAAGGTAAACCATTCTGAGTTCTGACAATGAGCCGATGATATTGATCCAAAGCCGAGAAAGGTTACTCGTTGAAGATAAGAGTTTATGGCTATGTTGGATTAGTGTATCAACCGGACGAGCTCCATAGAGACCGCATCCATCAATAATATCAAGGCAATATTTATGTTGAGAAAGGAATATACCATCAGAACCTCCTGCTATCTCGATGCCAAGAAAATATTTCAACTTTCCAAGATCCTTCATCTTGAAACATCTACTAAGATACGCTTTAAACAAGCAAATAACACCAGAGTCATTTACACAAATCACAAAATCATCAACATAAACAAGAACATGCAAAACCGTTGATCCATTGTATAAGAGAAAAGAGAATTATCTATGTGAGAGCGAATAAATGCGTAGTCAAGAAGAGATGTAGAAAGATTGGAGAACCAACTACTAGGAGCTTGGCGTAGTCCGTAGATTGACTTCTTCAGTTTACATACAAGATACAGATCAGTAGTGTGAAATCGTGTAGGTGGTTTCATGTAGATAACTTCATCAAGACCACCATGTAAGAGGCGTTATGAACATCCATTTCTTGTAGTTCCTAATTTTTAACAGCATCAACACTGAGGAGAACACGAATAGTCTCCATCTTAGCAACCAAAGAAAATGTTTCCAGAAAATCAACACCTTCTTTCTGATGGTTTCCAAGTGAGACAAGACGACCTTTATGTCGTTCCAACGTACCACCAGAATTGAACTTAAGACGATAAACCCACTTTGAGCTGTTTCTTCTCACAGAGACCACGTCCAAGAAAAGTAAACAACACAAAGAAGAAACACAAATGGAAAATAAGAAATAAAATATTTGGGGAATTAAAAATACCAGGTGCTCAGGATTGTAGCAGTAATCAGAAAACAAACAAGAAAGAAACAAAGAAAGAAACAAAAATCAAAGACTCTATTTGTTATGAGGTGAAGAAGGAACGAAGACTCGATTTGATATGAAGAGGATGTTGAAAGAGAAAAGTTTAAGGGGGACAAACAAAGAGGTAGTTTTAGTAAGTTGAGAGAGACAAACAAAGACATAGTTAGCAAGAAGTTGAGATAGACAAAACAAAGAGAAATATTTTTTTTAATCTAGAATTTTTTGGTTTTACGGCTGGCTCTGATACCATGTCAGAGTTTAGATTTATAATTAGGTTTTTTGTTCTTATTAATGAGTAAGCATTGTGTATATATACAACAAAGAGTAAAGCTATAATGACAATAAGGTAACTATACATCTATTGTAATATTTTTTCACAAACTCACATAAGTGCGGAAAACTATATTCTGCTGCGGATTTGTGGTGTTTTGTGTTTTCCCAATGGTGCTATCGTACATAGGTAGAAGCAATAGAGTAGACCACATATAAATACCGAGACCAAAAGCTTAACGATGAACATAACTATCTTACATCTATTTGAATGGGAAGTGCTGAAGTCACTACAAGAAATTGTCGAAATAACCACGACCGAGTCACGGATTGGTCGTGGCTATTTTTATCCATCCACGGATAGCCACGAACTAGCCACGAACTAATTTTTTTAATAATTCGTGGCTATGTCGTGGCTATCCATGGCTATATAGACATGTATTATACGCCGTGGCTATTCGTGGCGAATTTGCCACGAATAGGTCGTGGAACATAATAGCCTCGAATAGCTTCGAATTAGTTCGTGGTAAATTTGCTACGACTCAGAATCGTGGCTATTCGTGGCTAAAGTAGCCACGAATTGCCACGAAAGTGTCGTGGAAGATAATAGCCACGGATAGCCACGAACTTTTGTTTCGTGGCTATCCGGCCACGACTTAGGTCGTGGCCATCCGTGGCTATATGGATATGTCATTTCACGCGTTCACGGGTTAAAGCTAATGTCATTTCGCATTTCAATCATATCAATCACATTTGTATTATTTTCCAACATAGCCACAGATAAGTCGTGGCTATCCGTGGCTATATTGATTGCCACGGAAACGTCCGTGGCTATTTGGATATTTCTTTCCACTCGAGACTCACGGGTTTGTGTAACATCATATCAACTTCCCATCAAGTTATCAAGTTCTTTCGCAGAGAATATATTCGTTTTAGCCATGAACTTATTCGCGGCTATCCGTGGCTAAGGAAGTTTATAAAATAAGAACGAGAACTCATTTGGTTTTAAAAGTGGAAACAATAAAAACACGTAAAATGGTGGATTTTTTTCATTCAAGAGAGTGGATGTATAAACGTTTAAATCGTTTTGATCATAGTGTTTCTGAAAAGTTCACAGAGGGAGTAAACTTTTTCATTTCTTATGCTTGTAATCAACCTTCTTTTCTAGAGAGTGGATCTTTATATTGTCCGTGCAAGAGGTGTAAGAACCAAACTCCCCTCGATGTGCAGACGGTGACGGTTCACCTCATGTTGAAAGGGTTTATGCCGAATTACTATCTCTGGACGTGTCATGGAGAAAGTTGCATGTATGACGGTGCATCGACAAGTCATCAAGTTCCCACCCTGCAAGTCCTAGAACACTACGAAGCCTTGAGTGATCATTTTCAAGCTCCATTAGTTCAAGCCCATGATCCCAACATAGATTTCAACATGTTACCTGATGGTGTCGCAAATTTCGAAGAACCAATCTACGAGGAATACCAAGATCCCGTTCAACAAGCATTAGAAGCTTCAAACCAACTGTTATATGATGGGTGCGCTGATAGAATATCTCAATTGTACCTGACTTCAAAGGTGATGAGTTGGAAGACCAATTACAATATCCCAGAAGAATGTGTGGATGATATTGCTCACACCTTTAATCAAGTCCTTCCATCAGGTATTATTGTTACTATTAAATTATTGTATGGGACAAACAATTGAATTACTATAATCAAACGATTATTCTTTTAATTTTGTCAGGTAATACTGCTCCTAAGTCTTACTATGAGACAAAGAAGCTGACACGTTCTCTTGGGTTGCCTCATCACAAGATCGATGTATGTGAGGATAATTGTATGCTATTTTGGAAGGGAGAAGATCGAGATTTGTTACGCTGTCGGTTTTGTCAAAAGGATCGGTACGAGGCAACTGTGGGTCGTTCAGGGAAGAAGATACCAAAACAGAGGATGTTTTATCTGCCGATTTCGGACCGATTGAAGCGTCTGTATCAATCAAAGACGACCGCTGCACAAATGAGATGGCATGCTGAACATGTATCTCCCGAAGGGGAAATGCATCATCCGTCAGATGGGAGGGCATGGAAGCATTTTAAAGAGGTATATCCTACATTTGCTTCTGAGAGCCGCAATGTTTATCTAGGTTTATCAACCGATGGTTTTAATCCAATTGGTATGAACGGGCAATCGTATTCTGTTTGGCCCGTCATTGTGACACCATACAATTTACCTCCCGGGATGTGCATGAAAAGAGAATTTTTCTTCCTCTCCATATTAGTGCCTGGACCAAAACACCCGAAGAAAAGCTTGGATATATATCTGTTGGGAATGTCCTGAAATCTACCGTACTATCTCTAGAAAGTATGATAAGTGTCGAGATCAGACATAAGTCATAAATACTGGGTGATCATGATGGCTTGCTAGAGTCCGCTCTTGATCTATAAGTTTAAGACTTATAACCAGTATTGTATGATCCCAAAGGGTCACACACCATAGCTAACGGGAAAGTTAAATGGAATTAATACGGTAAGATGCAATGGCATTTATTGTATTGGATCAGAGTTTTGGGTCAGACAAATACAGGCTTTTGTCTGATTTGTATTTTGGGCCCAAAAGATTAATGAGCCATTAGTCTAATGACTTGGGCCCATTAATGAGATATAAGAGAGTTAGAAAGCCCTAAAAAGAAAAAAAAAAGCTCTCCAGCGACTTTTATCTTTTTGGCGTCATCTCTCTCTCTCTCTCTTCATCTCTCTCTCTGATTCTTCCAGCTCTTTGGTCTAGCAGCCGTCCCGTGCTTGTAAGAGTGTGGATACTCAAGGAGGAATAGGTGATCCATCTGTTCTAGCTGATCTTGTCATTACCACCAATTTCCGCTGCAAAGGTAAAGATCAGGTTTGTTTTATGATTCGTTTTGCAAGAACCTAGATCTGTTAAGGATTTGTGTTAGGTTGCAATTGGGAATTGAACCTTGGAAAAACACCCATAATCCTTCAGTGGTATCAGAGCCAGGTTTTAGGTTTCTTGTAAATCTGGATCATATGTTGCGATCGCTGTTATTAATGAGATGATCATACGATCGAATTATTAATATGTTGCGATCGAATTCATAATTGATCGCACATGTTTGACTCTGTTAACCTGGTTTTGTCTTTTAGTGAAAGCATGTGATACACGTTATTAATAATTGAATGGCCATCGTGTTGTTACTGAGTTAACGGCGGCTCCATTCTGATAATAGGATAATTGAATGAGATTCTATTTTGTTGCAAAAGTGTTGCGATAATGGCCACGTGATGCTGTATTATTAAGTGAATGCGCCGCTTGATAACTAAATAAGTCAAACTTATGTGTCACGATCGTTTTGTATAAGGTGATAATCGCATTGACCTTTTAATCGTGATGTGTGCTTGGTATAAGAACAATATTGTTGAATTTGATTTGTTAATTAGATTCTGTTTTGTCCTCAAGTGCTTCGGTTTGTTAACAAGTGTGAAACGTGATCGATTTTGTCTTCTAAGTAATGATGTTGACATCTTTTCTTGTTTCTATCGCTTGTTAACTTAAGACAAATTAATTTTGCAAAAGTCAAAATCGTGTCTTGTTACGATTTTGTGAAAGACAAAATCATTTTGAATCGATTGAATTATTTAATTATTTTATGGTTCAAGCGGTTAACCCAAAATCGCGGTTTGCTGGAAATTATTTAATACAATTGGTATTATTTAGTTTCTGGTTAAACCGGATTTAATTCAAAATTGAATTTTAACCTAAACCGAAGGCTGGTCTAAGTTTGATTTGGTTGGACAAAATAATTTAGAGCTGGTCTGGTTTAGTAAATAACCGATGGTTTTGATAGTTAATTTGGTCTTAGACCAGAATTAATAAACCGGATCGGTTATGTCAAATTATTGGGCCAGCTGGAATTCTATGGTCTTGGGCCAAGAATTGGGCCTATAATTTGTGACCCAACCCGAAAATATTTATAAAATATTTAAATTAGAAATTTCTATTTTTAGTAAGTTGCTAAATTTAGAAAGTTTCTAAAATAAGAAAGTTTCCCAAAATAGTAATCTTCTATTTTTGGAAATAAAACTGAAAATCCTCAAAAACAATATCAAGCTTGGATGTCTTGCCCAATCTTGTCAGCTACTTAACGCTTATTTGATTACAGATATGGCTTACAGTGTGAGGTGTCTGTTTTCGCGTAAGTAAAGTAGTATATAGTCACTAATTTCATTGGGAGTCCCAGATTTTAGTGATTATTTGGCTGTAAGAGATTGGTTTCCTTGACTGGGCCATCGGGAGTCCCGGGCCTTGAGACATCTGGTGAATTTGGGCCTCGGGTCCAATTCACAACCGAGAGTTATTGGTTATAACTAGCTGTGTGTATGCTTACCAAGTAAAGCTAATTCTGGGTGACGGCCAGTGGCCCACTTTGGATTTAGCTAAACATGGGTCTCGGAATCATTGTATTCATATGAGGTTAAACAAAGAAATTTTGAATACGATGCGAGTTTTCTTATAAGTTGTTAAGATTACTCTTTTATGAACTTAATAACTAAAACTCTATTTATCTCTAAATTTCAGCTATGACAAGCACAAACAATTAAAACACTTTCTCGATCCGGTATGTCCTTGAGATGGACAAACTGAACGGATCAAATTTCTTGACTTGGTCGCGGAACCTGAGACTAGTTCTCAGGCATGAGAGAAAGGACTATGTCCTTGAGAAAGCTCTCCCCGAGAGGATCGGATCCAAAGCCAGTCATGCAGTATATAATGCTTGGAATAAGCATTATAATGATGCGGTAGATGTGCGTGGTCTGATATTGGCTACCATGGACTCAGAGTTGCGGAAGCAATATGAGAACATGGAGTCGCCAATAGAGATGATCAGCAGCCTGAAATTGAAATTTCAGGAGCAGGTTAGAGTGGAGAGATACCAGTTGGTTAAATCTCTCACTAGCTGCAAGCTACCAAATGATCATCCAGTAAGTCCTCATATCAGTAAAATGATGGGTTACGTTGATAACCTGAGGAAACTGGATTATCCAGTTAGCCAAGAATTGGCAACTGATATCATTCTGCAGTCACTGCCGTCAAGCTATGATAAGTTCGTAAGGGACTATATCAAGAAAGGCTTAACGAAGACGTTGACTGAACTGCATGACATGCTCAAGACAGTTGAGCCAAACGTGAAGAGTACCCTGTACAATCTCATGAACGAGAAGGGTAGGTTTACTAAACCTAATGCTGACAAGGGTGAAGACAAAGTTGTCCAGATTTTGAATCATGGCAAGCGTGTGTCTTCTGAGCCCGAGTCAGATACCTCTTACGTTGGTAAGTGCTGCTACTGTAAAGAGACTGGGCATTGGAAGAGAGATTGCATTAAATTCATGGAAGATTATGAGGAGTTAAAGTTGATGTATGAGACTACTTCCTCAGGTATTCATGTTATTACTTCAAGTTATACCTTATAGGTATTGGATACTGGTTGTGGCACTGATATTTGTTATAATATGCAGAGCCTGAGCAACAGTAGAACGTTGAAGGAAGGGCAAGTGGAACTGCGTGTCTGGAAGGAGCTTGGGATGCTGCTTCAGCCATAGGGTTTTCACTTGTAGATGCCTTTGAGGCTTGGTTTTATTAAGTAATTGCTACAATGTACCTGCTTTAAGCAGAGTTGTCTTTCAATTTCTTGTAAGAATTTGAATGTTTTTCATTTTGATAAAAGACAAGTTTGTTCTTTTGACATTAATAATTGTAGCACCCTATTCAAGGAATGGGTTTTATGTATTAAACCAAAGAGTGCCTAAGATGTAACATAAATACTGCAATTGGTTTAAATCTAATGAATTAAACCTGATTTTTCTTGGCATAAATGTTTTGGTCAAAGAGAGTAAGTCAGATTCAGAAACCCCATAGTTATGGACTTTTGGGCTCATTTGAATGGATATCTTATGAGACTTGAATTCTACTTACTAGACCAAAAGACAAAGGGCCCATCTTAGCCGAGCTAGAGAAAAGCCCAAAGGCTTATTGGAGATTAAACATACAAATGTATGTGGTCCGATGAGCAATAATGCCAGAGAAAATTTCCTGTACTTCATTGTCTCTACTGATTACTTCAGTGAGAGTGAATGTGTTCATATGATGAGACACAAGTTGAAATTCTTTGACATGGTCGAAAGAGTTCTAGAATGAAGTATAGAAACTGAATGACAGAAGTATTAAGACTCTGGATTAGATCACGAGTGAGAATACTTAAGTCATTGATTGTGTGATCATCTGAGTGAGTGTGAAGTCGTTTCACAGCTCATTTCTCCTGAAAACCTAGAGGTGTTTCTGTGAGAATGAATCAGATCTTATTAGAAATGATTAAAGATGAGTCACACGAATCTTCCATGATATTCTGTACGAATAACGCTCTAAAAATATCTAAGTTTACGCTGAAATAGTTCCACAAATATCAGTTGAAAGACACCACGTAAATATGGATTGAATCCGATCCAAATTCGTCTTTACTGAGTATTTGTAGTTGTGCTACTTCGCTGGTTGTCCTAGGGAAACCAAGGCTTGTTACTTTTACGTCCAATCTGTTTTCTAAGAAGGGAAGTTACTTTCCAAGAAGAACAGTGGGAGTAAAAGTATAACTCGAAGAAATTCGAGAAGTACAGGAGGCTTCTCAACCTGTTAAGGGAGAGCATCGGATGGATTTACAGATTTCTGTAGAATCTACACCTGTAGAGCCTGAAGTTCGCAGATATGAATGAATCAGTCACTAATCCGAGAGTGATTTCTCGTCATTAGTTGAACCTGATGATCATTGAAAGTTCGCATGATCTGATGATCATTGAAAGCGACGAATCTGTGAAATTCAAAGAAGCGAAAGTGAGCCCAAACTCCGAAAAAAATACACTTTGTATAAGTTGGCTTCATCGATCCATTCATGGATGGAATCGGAGTTGGAATCTTTGTTCTGTTAAAGTAGTCAAGGTTTTGACTTGAACAGGAACGAAGTGGAACTGTGCGTTTATTAAAAGATAAGTGGGAGCAATATTGCAATTCTCATAGTGTATGTCGATGACATACTGATTCTCGAATATAACGTCCCAATGCTGCAGTCGGTAAAGGACTGGATTGGGAGTTGGTTTTATGAATGACATGGATAAAGCCACGAAGTTCTTGGATTTTGGATCTAAAGATAGAGATCCAAAAGAGCTGGTAGGACAAAGTCAGGATTCTTAAATTGACAAAGTCCTACACGTAATCAGCAATCCAAGAAGGGTTTTATGCCAATGTCACATGGCAATTCATTAAGCGAGATATAGTGTCCTGCGATATCTGCTGAGCTTGAATGCATGGATAGGATTCCATATGCGACGGCAATTGGATCTATCATGTATGCCATGACACGTACTTGTTTTGATGTTGCTTTAAAGTTAAGCAAGACAAGTAAAGACCAGTCAAATCCAGCAAAGAATCATTGGATTGCCGTAAAGAATATTCTGAAGTATTTGAGGAATACTTAGGATAAGTTCTTGATTTACGGAGAAAGTGAGGTGCTACAAGTCGATAGAGTCTGAAAGGCAATTTTCCAATAGACAAAGATAATTCCTGGTCACAGTCCGGCTATATCTTGTGTCTATCTGGTGGTGCAAGGCACTGTAGCTGACTCCATGACTTAAGCTGAACATTTCGCAGCTTGAGAAGCAGCGAAAGAGGTTGTTTGGATAGAAGAGTTCATCACTGAACTAGATGTGATTCACAGCGTAGTTGAGACTAGCTGCACATCAGAGGTCCAAACACCTTGAGGATAGGTATAACCTATTCCGTGAGATAAATGACAGAGGTGTTAAGTAGATAAGCAAGTTTCATCGAATGAGAACGTTGCTAATCTATTAACGAAGCCACTCCTTATGCCTAAGCACGAGTCGCGGACTGTAGCTGTAGGATGAGTGAAATTAAGATGTAGTCTTAATTTCAGTGGGAGTTTGTAAAGGGCTTTACTTAGTTATTTTGAATGGTTCATGTAAACATAATATTTTATGTTGATGAAATCTAATGATTTCTGGATTATTTTAACTGTGATATAAATAATCGTTCCAAAATGATTCATGTCATTATATATGGGCCATCGAAGTACATGAGTAGACTTGATCCTGAAACCCCATATTTAACGAAGTGACATAAATTATATTGTCCATAGTCGAAGGTTGTTGAAATTGGAACACCAACAACCTGTTGAGACTAGATTGTGTTGAGACTTATGACCAAGTTTCGAGGGGTCATAGATGCGCGGCATCAAAGTCGACACATAGGTATATGTAGGGGAGCATATGACCGGACATGGCCCGCTGATGAGAACTCTGCAAGATATTAATATCTGTGTCATAAGAAGTTCTCATATACGACTATAGAGTATAGTCCTTAGACCTGAGTTCGCATGCATGTAGCTGCACATGGAGTAATGCGCTTTGATCATTGTCTAACGCTGTTTCGTAACTGGGAGCTATACGGACCTTGGTTGGGTGTATTATGAAGTGTGTAGTTCATAGTGATGGAACAAGATGGGATTTGTCCCTGCCGTTTAACGGAGGTAATATCTCTAGGCCAATCGGAGATTTGATAGCTGGTAAGAGAATGGCCATTCCCAAACGGACTTGCCCAAGTCGTTTGAATAGTCAGTATCAAATCTGGTCCGATAAACATGGTCTGGCTATATAAGGATGACACGCATCTTGCCTTATGCCAGATCGAGATATTAAGACAAAAGGATTAGGGAATGTAGGATTCCAGTACAATCGGAAGATTGTTGGGAATGTCCTTTGTAGGATTCCAGTACAAGTGGGAGATTGTTGGGAATGTCCTGAAATCTACCGTACTATCTCTAGAAAGTATGATAAGTGTCGAGATCAGACATAAGTCATAAATACTGGGTGATCATGATGGCTTGCTAGAGTCCGCTCTTGATCTATAAGTTTAAGACTTATAACCAGTATTGTATGATCCCAAAGGGTCACACACCATAGCTAACGGGAAAGTTAAATGGAATTAATACGGTAAGATGCAATGGCATTTATTGTATTGGATCAGAGTTTTGGGTCAGACAAATACAGGCTTTTGTCTGATTTGTATTTTGGGCCCAAAAGATTAATGAGCCATTAGTCTAATGACTTGGGCCCATTAATGAGATATAAGAGAGTTAGAAAGCCCTAAAAAGGAAAAAAAAAGCTCTCCAGCGACTTTTATCTTTTTGGCGTCATCTCTCTCTCTCTCTTCATCTCTCTCTCTGATTCTTCCAGCTCTTTGGTCTAGCAGCCGTCCCGTGCTTGTAAGAGTGTGGATACTCAAGGAGGAATAGGTGATCCATCTGTTCTAGCTGATCTTGTCATTACCACCAATTTCCGCTGCAAAGGTAAAGATCAGGTTTGTTTTATGATTCGTTTTGCAAGAACCTAGATCTGTTAAGGATTTGTGTTAGGTTGCAATTGGGAATTGAACCTTGGAAAAACACCCATAATCCTTCAATATCTGCAACCTCTTATCGAAGAATTACAAAATTTATGGAGTGACGGTGTGGAGACTTACGATGTTTCACGGAGACAGAAGTTTACGATGCAAGCGGCCTTAATGTGGACAATCAGCGATTTTCCAGCGTATGGTATGCTGTCTGGATAGATGACACATGGAAGGTTGGCGTGTCCATATTGTATGGATGAGACGAAATCTTTTTGGTTGCCGAATGGGAGAAAGCATTCTTGGTTTGATTGTCACAAAATGTTTTTGCGTAAGGATCATCCTTACAGACGGAATGTTAGAGCTTTCACGAAGGGGAAAACGGTTCATGATGATCCTCCGCCATGGTTAGACGGGGAAGAAATTTTACGTGAAAGGTTAAACAACATATCTGGGCTGCACAAAACGGCAGATTGTGGAGGCAACGGACATGACAATCCGAGTCGGACAATTGAAGACTACGGTGTTCACCACAACTGGGTTAAGAAGAGTATCTTCTGGGAGTTACCGTACTGGGAGCAATTATTTTTGCGACACAACCTTGATTTTATGCATGTTGAGAAAAATTTCTTCGACAATCTTATTAACACGGTCCTAAATGTTCCAGGGAAGACAAAAGATAGCATAAAATCAAGGTTGGATCTTCCTTTGTTTTGCAGAAGACCAGACTTGGAGGTTACCCAAGATGGGAGAGTGCCTGTTCCAATCTTTAGATTGTCCAAGGACGCCAAAGAAAAGTTCCTCACATGGTTGAAGAATGATATCAAATTTCCTGATGGGTATGTATCCAAGTTTTCACATTGTGTTAGCTTGGAAACTGGAAAGATTTCCGGTCTAAAAAGTCATGACTGTCACGTCATCCTGCAACGACTTCTCCCATTTGCATTTACGGAACTGCTCCCAAAAGTCGTGCATGTAGCAATTTCAGGTATCAAAAATAATATATATTACTTTCCAATAATACCTTTACTTAATGATTTATGTAGATATTGCACTGTTCTTTCGAGATATATCGACAAAAATTCTCAAGACTGAAGATGTTGCCATATTGAGAGAAAATATAGCTATGAGGCTTTGCAATCTGGAAAAAAATCTTTCCACCGGCATTCTTTGATGTGATGGAACATTTACCTGTGCATCTTCCAGATGAGGCTGCTTTAGGCGGTCCGGTCCAGTATAGGTGGATGTATCCATTTGAACGATACATGTATCACCTGAAGAAAAAGGTAAAAAACAAGGCTCGAATTGCAGGATCAATAGTAGCTCAATGTGTGAATGAAGAAATTTCCTACGTCACTGCCAACTACATTACACCTCCGGAACAGATATACCCTACTGAAGAAGTCAACGAAATTCGATTCACTTACAAGTATCCTGATGTTCCGCTCATGTTCCAGCAAGTAGGACGAGTCAGCGGGAGTTCTAATAGAGAATGGTTTGATGATGAGGATTACAATGTCCTTCAAACCTTTTTACTACTCAATTGTGAAGATTTTCAACCCTACGAGAGGTATGAAGTTATTTATACTTGAAAGTTAATATCTACTATATATATAAGTATATATATAATGTTGTGGAGGTTGTATTATACGCAGGATGTTTGAAGAAGCTATGATGCGTGACATCCCGAACATTACCCCAGATGCGATGACAAAAGCAAATGATGAACACTTTGTTTTTTGGTGGAAAAAAAACCGTACGTAGTACATATTATGGTTTTTATATGTGTTATTGTATATTTTAATTTGTATACGGTGCAGATTAATGGTATGAGCAAGTCGCGTGAATTCCCATTGTGGATGTTAGAATTTGCACAAGGACCGAAGCATCAATTTACGTCGTGGCCCATGTATTACACGAGGGGATACCATTTTGATACTCAAAACCATGGGCAAAATAGGAAGACGATGAATTATGGAGTATCCGTTCGTGGAACCAGTGAGACCGACTATTTTGGATTGATTGAGGAGATATTCATGATAGAGTATGCTGGTGCTGTTGGCCTAAAATCCATAATATTCAAATGCCAGTGGTTTAATACGGGACGGGGAATACGAAGACATCCATCAGGTATTGTGGATGTTTTCCCGCAGATGCAATACGACAAATATGATCCTTTCATACTGCCGGAGCAATGTGATCAAGTATGTTATATTCCATATCCGCGACTACGACCAACTAGAGATGCATGGTGGGCAACAACGAAGGTAATGCCGAGAGGATTTACAGAAAATCAAGAAGTTGCTCAGACCGCAGTCGAAAACGACTTTGTTGACCACATGATTCAACCTACTGATATTGTACGGATCGAAGCACATGCGGTCCCAAATGATTCGGATTTTAAGCCTATGCCGATGCTTAATCCAAACGATGAATATATAGAAGAAGATGAATTCGCTGATCAATACAGTGAATATTCTGATTCTGATTCAGAGTGAATTTCATTTCATAAGATCATTGTATGATTTCGCTTCAAAAAACCATTGTATGACTCCGTTTGAATAAAATCATTGTATGATTCCGTTTTCATAAAATCGTTGTATGACTCCGTTTGGAAAAAATCATTGTATTATTCCATATTAATCACGTAATTATTGTATATGTTTTCAATACCCTAACACCAAATAAACCATGTACATTATATATACAATAACCCTTAAATAAACCCTAAACATATCCTTAACCCAAACTAAACCCTAAACATACCCTAAATCCTAAACACTAACCAACCCAGTACATTATATATACAATAAACCCTAAACCCTAAACCCTAATCCCTAAACCCTAAATATACCCTCAACCCTAAACCCTTAACCCTAACTAAACCCTAAACATATACCATTAACCCTTAACTAAACCCTAAACATATCCTTAACCCTAACTAAACCCTAAACATACCCTAACTCCTAAACATTAAAATTGAAAACCCTAAACATATAACCCTAAACCTAAATAATACAACCCCTAATTTTTAAACCCTAAACATACCCTTAACACTAAACCTAAATAATATAACCCCTAAATTTAATACATACCCTACGAAAATTCAATTAAACCGTCATTAACCGCCAAATTGATTCGGTTCAACTCAATTTCGCGGTTTAATTTGACTAGATAGCCAGGGATAGCTACGTTTATTTCCGTGGCTATGGCGAATTCTTATGGCGCCAAAATATTTGGGCCTTCCCGGTTGAACGACCAAATATTGGCCCAAAATCAACCCGCGAACAATCTAATGCCTTAGGATATTTTCTTTCATTTCTCATCCGATTCAACTTCATTTCTCATCCGATTCAACTTCTTCTCTCTCTCTCTCTCTCTCTCTCTCTCTCTCTCTCTCTCTCTCTCTCTCTCTCTCTCTCTCTCTCTCTCTCTCTCTCTCTCTCTTCTCTCTCTCTCTCTCTTCTCTCTCTCTCTCTCCTCTCCTCTCTCTCTCTTCTCTCTCTCTCTCTCCTCTCTCTCTCTCTCTCTTCCTCTCTCCTCTCTCTCTCTCTCATCCTCTTCTCTCTCTCTCTCTTCTCTCTTTCTTCTTTCTCTCTCGAGAAAACTCTAAACTTCTTCTCTCAAATCCCACGAAACTCTCGATCGATCTTCTTCGGATTCATCTCCTTCTCTGAATCGTCATCTCTTGGTCGCTATCGCCGTAAGTTTCTCTGAATCTCTCTCGATTTTCTTTGTTGTTAGCTTTTAAACGATTTAGGGTTTTCTGGGTTTTCTTCGATTTAGGGTTTTCTGGGTTTTCTTCGATTTTATGGGTAGTTATGTTTAGGGTTTATAGTTCGTATGTCCCGTTTTTGAGTAGATCGAGTTAGGGTTTATGGGTCGATCGATTTAGGCTTCAGTTCTTCATATTTTCTGTGCACATCGATTTAGGTTTTCTGTTTCTTCTTCTCGGGTAGATCGATTTAGGGTTTTTGGGGTTTGTCTGTTAGGGTTTCGGGGTAGATCGATTAGGGTTTTGGGGTAGCTCTTCTCTTCTCTCTTGAAACCAAAACTCCTTTTTATGGGTTATTTGCTTCTGTCGTTTTCTCACTTAATTAGCTTTTGCATGCAGATGAACATAC